>OX465379.1:16047740-16647740 GCA_950004255.1 Mesopsocus fuscifrons
AAAACTCAAAATTTAATTGCACCATCTTTCGAAGGCATGTGTTGTCCAGTGAAAGCTAGACGTAGTGCCCTATTCGGAGACATTCGTTTCCTAGTGCGAATAGTGCACTATACATATTTAGCTTTTAGAGCAGCCATGGCCATTGACGAGGGGGTAACCACTCCAGCGATTCCTTGGTATTCCACTGAGATTCTATAAAGATTTTCAAAGATTCCCAACGATATTCATAGAAAGATGAACCCCGAAGGGGTAACCAAAAAATTCCAAAATTCCCTGACATTTCATAAAGATTTCTAATGATTCCCAACGAATGGTTTACCCCTCGGCCATTGGCGTCTAAATTCACCCGGAAAAACCTCAAAATTTCGAGACTAGGTCCCCCAAAAACCGAAAAGGACTCAGGCAAATTCTCAGCAGAGACTCATCAGCGAAAGAGAATAAAACAGACGTCTCTTGGGTCAGAATTTACATTTTACTGATCCGGAGCAAACTCTCGAATCCGGAAGGTGAGATTACGACGAGCACTTTGGCGTTAATTTCTTACAAATATGATGTTATATTCCCTCGCTGTATAAAGAACATAAAATCTGCGTTCTTATCCAGCATTTCTTATTCAATTTCAGTTAAATGATGCTGTTGCATGATTCTGAATTTGGAAAATTTCAATTTGTTCCCAAGGTCTTCTCCCTTCGTAGATATAGCGGGTTGAAAATTTTGATTTCCGGTTTCATAGTTGAGACAGTAGAGTAGGTAGCTGTCTTTATGACCATGAGACTTTGATATATCAATATTTATATCGACACTAGTTGGCACTTACCTAAATGTCCAGGCATGGCTGAGGGCGGTTTTCACTAATCCGATTAAAGGGCCACCATACATTCGCTATTTTTTTACGTTTGGACTTCAAACTTTGTGAGAAAACTATTGGATATTTAAATATTCTGAAATATAATATGTCTTTTTAACGTCATTACTCATGAGGCTATGTTGTGATTCTACGAGTACAATCGAGTGATTTTTGTCAACAAAAAAATTGTCAAAAATCATCATTTATGACATGACGAAAAAAAGACATATTATATTTCAGAATATTTAAATATCCAGTAGTTTCCTCATAATTTGCGCATAAAAAAACGTAAACACGATTATGTGGTCGCTCATAAATTGGACTAAAGTGAGATCCATCTTGTATCTGTTTGTTTATGTTTTTTTAGGACTAGATTATGACGTTAAAAAGACACAATTAAAGAACAATTAAATAATGAGCAGTAAAATGGCAAGGTTTCAATCAATCTATAGCAACGCCGCGCCGCTGTTTCTGGTATCATAAAGTAGAATCGAGAGTTTGCCCAGCTGCACCGCGTTCCCTATCGTACTCCATTCTACCGCTAGGCTAGATGGGCGCGGACCTTCAAGTGAAATTTCTGTACCTAGGACGAGCACGCTGCCGAAGTATTGCTCGGCCATCGTATAGACTCTCCGAGTTCAGGTCTTCGTCTGATTTTCACGCCTGCACCCCACCAGACGGTTCAGTACGACCTCCGACTTACAGACGCTCAGTCACTAGAAGTGGCGGACTACCTGAGGGAGGAGCAGCAAGGGCGGACACCTCTGTCCACCCTCAAGGGGGGCAAGAGATTGGACAACCGCTACGCCACTGTTCGATCATTCCCGGACACCCTGTATCTGGGCGGGGACCTCACTACTAGAAGTAAGTTGTATAAGGGAACATCCCTAGGCTGATGTTTTTTTTTTCTAACGCGCGACGTTCAGAGAATATATGCGCCGATGAGTTGGTTTATTAGATGTTTTTGGCCGAAGCCAATACCTCCATGTCGGAAGCGGAAAATTTTTCCGTTACGCCGGGATTCGAACCCGGACCTCTCAGGACACAAAGCGGACCCCTTGACCACTCGGCCACTGAGAGGCACTGATGTTTGTTTATGTTCACTTGAACCAAAACAAAGCCCTTTTTCCCACATTACCTTCGAAACCAACCTCCTTATTGCAATAAAAACAGTGTAGGTACTTACTTAGTCAATTCTTTAAAGAACATAAAGTAAGCAAAAATTCATTAAAATGACTTTTGGTTACTTCACAGTGTTTGCACAACCAAACACCAATAAACCCACTGATCCAAAATATCTGTTTGGTTGTGCAAACACTGTGAAGTAACCAAAAGTCATTTTAATGAATTTTTGTTTACATTAAAAGAATTGACTAAGTAAGTACACTGTTTTTATTGCAATAAGGAGGTCAGTTTCGATGATAATATGTGAACAAGTGCTTTGTTTCGGTCCATGTGAACATAAATAAACATCAGTCGACCCATTTCAGTTCAAGGGGACATCTTCAGGGTATTGTTTGTTTATGAATTTTTTATTACAGAAGCAGACACGTGGTGTAAGCTTCGAGCCTGGTCAGACAAACTGCCGCCACATGGGAAACTAAGAGATGGTAGCCCCTTAACAGTGGTTTCCATGGCAACCAGGCGTCAAGGGACGCACCGTGGCCTTGGAAGTATAGTACAGGCACTCATTTCCCTACAGAAACTAACGGTAAGCCAGGATAAAAACAAGGTACAGAGGTGAGAAGCAAGATGACCTAGGTTCGAGCCCGGAGGAGTTGAGATTTTTTCAGGTGAATCTTGCCTGTCCTAGGGTCTACCTGGCCCTGATGGGTTAGTGATTCACGAAAATTTCTTGTCTTGTTTTTGTTCTTGCATTTCTTGCATGCAAGAACAAGAGTGGATTTTGGCTCCAAGAACAAGAACCAGAAATGACTTGCAAGAACAAGAACTATGCAAGAGTTCTCGCAACAATCTTGCATTAACCCAGGCAGTTTTTTTTCCAAAGCTTCATTCATGGATTGCAGTCCATATTTTGTACAAAAAACTCTGCAGACTATGCGACGATAGATTGCACTTGAAATGGCCGCTCGGTAGGTATAAAAACCACAATTTAACAGCAGAAAATTCCATGTGTATGGAAGAAATTGCAAGAGTCTCGCAGCAAGAACAAGAGCAAGAAATGATTTCTACGGCAAGAACAAGACCAAGATCGGATTTTTACTGCAAGAACAAGAGCAAGAGTCGCTTTGCGAGAACAAGAACAAGAAATGCCGTTTTTACTTTCTCGCCCGTATGTAATACATGGGCTGAGAAAGTTATGTTATCGTGCGAAATTTCGATTTTGAGATTTTCATTGCAAAAGGCGTTTCAGAGGTCCTAGATACCAAAAAAATGGTTTTTAGGTCATGTCCGTCCGACGTACGTATACGTACGTACGTACGTACGTTTGTCTGTAGCGCGGCTACAGGTCACACCAGTCAACCGATTTGGCTCAAATTTGGAATATAGATGTCTAAAATCAGTTCCGAGATAAATTTTTAATTTAATTTTGATTACTCAAAAATTGCGCCCACTATTGTCAAAAAAGTGTCAAAAAAAATTCAAAATCGTGTTTTTGTCTACTCAAGACGCATTTCACGGTACGGTAATAAAGTAAGAACCTTCAAATTTTGCAGTCGTGTTCCCAGATAGATGTTCCAGGATAGTTTTTATTGTTTTGGAGATGGGCCAAAAATTTGGACCAAAATTGGCCCATACGTGAAAATCTTGGCCCCACGAACAGTATTAGCCGGAATTTCACAAAAATCCATAAACTTGTGCTTAATAACATTACTGAAAGGTTTGTCGAAGAAATATTCAATCAATTCAAAATTGCGGCCAATATAGGCAAAATAAAGTCAAAAATAGGAAAAAAAACTAGAATCTCGTTTTTGATTGGTCAAGACGGATTTGGCTCTACAGTTATTAAGTTAGATCCTTGTAATTTCGCAATAGTATTCCCAAATAGATGCTACAGGATAATTTTTATTCTTTTTGATTATTGGCATTTTCGTAGGAAAAAGTTTCCAAAAATGGAAATCACGTTTTTGATTGGTTAAGACGGATTTGCAACAACCCTAATCGACAGATTTCCTTCGAAATTGGTGAAAGTGGTCTCAGATAGATGCTACAAGGGCGTGTTCAATAGATTTTCATTTACTTAAAAATTAAGACGGTGACATGCAAAATAGAAAACATATACTTTGTGCGTCGAACGACACTTCACTGTTTGACGGATATTTTTTAAATTCGGTATGCAGGTGCCTAAAAGTATCGTCCAGTGTGAGGCAAAATACTTTTTAGAAAAAAATAAAATTCTGACAATTATTCACGGAAAAAAAAATCAAATTTTCGATAAAAATTGCGAGAAAGTCAAGTGCGACCATTGTCGAACCCTTTATTTGGTCTTGTTCTTGCATTGTGCATCATGGTGCCTCACTGTGGTCCAGTGGGAAAACACTGAGGTCCTGGGTTCGAATCCAGATACACCAGAAATATTCCGGTGGTAGCATGGATGTCACACCAAATATTTATTAAGCCTCGACCAACAATCAGTTTGTTTAATTAACATCTGTGCCTTTGGGTCAAGGGTATGGGTTGTAACCACCAAAAACGAAAGCTAAAAGAAAGAAACAACAAAAGAAGGCAAACTTCATAAAACAACAAGAGAAAGAAAACTTCGTATGCTTTCTTAGTGATAGAAGCTGACCAGGGTCCATAAAGGGGCTGAAGTTAAATGCGCTCGGGGACGGAAATGCTGACCCGTCGCTCTTTTTGGGGCAATAAATAAAATGAGCCGAGACCATTGTCTTTACCACAAATGAAAAATTACGTCATGAGGAGAATGGTGAACTCAAAAAAAGAAGAAAAACTTGACCTTTTTTTTCCCGTCCAAGGAAATTTTCTTTTTTTACTGCACCATTTCCTGAAAGAACTGAAAAGGTTTATACACTGCTGATGATGGACGATGATTAAGTAGGACGTAGATATAATATATCGTTGAGAGTATTAGTGCTTACAGCCCTTGGCCCGAAGGCATAGATGTTCATTAAACAAACTGATATATGGCCGAAGCCAGGTGAATAATTGCTGTGACATCCATGCTACCAAGAAAAAATTGCTGCTACCAGGATTCGAACTCAGGACTTCAGTAGTGCGAGTGTTTTCCCCAGTATCGCCGGGTGATATGCGAAAGGCACTCAGCAAGCCCCCACGGAGCCAAAACCTGGAAACTTTCTTGACATCGTCTCAAACTTCTGGCCTATATTACTTTGAGAAAGAAGCCGAACTTTCCAACTTAGAAGAGGAGTAGGGGGGACAAGCCCAGCAGCATATACACCATTTCAAGAAATAGTGATGCACGATGCTAGAACAAGAACAAGAAACGGCATTTCTTGTTCTTGTTCTCGCAAAGCGACTCTTGCTCTTGTTCTTGCAGTAAAAATCCTATATTGTTCTTGCCGTAGAAATAATTCGCTCTTGTTCTTACTGCGAGACTCTTGCAATCTCTTGCATACACAATGACATGGAATTTTCTGCTGTTATAATGTGGTTTTTTGCCTACCGAACGGCCATTTCAAGTGCAATCTATATCGTCGCATAGTCTGCAGAGTTTTTCGTACAAAATATGGACTGCAATCCATGAAGCTTTGGAAAAAAACTGCCTGGGTTTATGCAAGACTCTTGCGAGAACTCTTGCAAGAAATCTTGTTCTTGCAAGTAATTTCTTGTTCTTGCAGCCAAAATGAACTCTTGTTCTTGTTCTTTCATTAATGAAATGCAAGAACAAAAGCAAGACAAGAAATTTTCGTGCATCAGCAGGTAGCACTACCAAATACCAGCTCCCCACGTGTCAGTACACGACAGGGGCCTACAGTTTTAGGTGGGTTCCGAACCACCACAACCTCGATATACATTTCCCTTGAGACACTGATCAAATCCGAAAAGGTTTTGATAGGATCAGTGTCGAACCTTAGTAACCCCTCTGAGTGCTGTATACAGACATACACTCATTGTTTCAGGTTCTTCAAGAAATTTCAATCCATTTGCCAGAAGAAGAGCGAGGCCGTGTATTGGGTGATATCCAGAAATTATCCAAGGAAGTACAGAGGATGTCCGTCAGCAGACGTCGCAGCGATGGCGCAGCAGGCGGAAAATCAAGATTCAGCTTCAGGGTAACTACCGAGGGGTTAACCACTCGTTGGGAATCTCGTTGGGAATCATTAGAAATCTTTATGAAATCTCAGGGAATCTTGGAATTATTTTTGGAGTGGTTATCCCTTCGGGGTTCATCGTTCTATGAATATCGTTTGGAATCTTTGGAAATCTTTTTGGTATCTCAGTGGAATCTCAAGCAATCTCTGGAGTGGTTACCCCTTACTACCTTGCCTAAATGGCCGTTTTGGACGGCCGTCCGAGTTGGCATCCTCGGACACATAGGGAAGGATGACAATTTTTATGAGTCCATCCCCCATTCCTGAAGGGATCATACGTGGACAGCTTAAGAATCGATACCTTACTGAGTGTATAGGAGACTGGCCGAGACTGGTCCAAGACTGACCCTTCTTCGGTAATGGGTATTTTCGAGGGGTAACCACTCCAGAGATTCTTTGAGATTCCCAGAGATTTCATAAATATTTCCGATGATTCCCAACAAGTGGTTAACCCTTCGGGTATTCTGGTCTTCTGGTGGAGAACCTGGAACCTGAAAAGGAGATCGACCCACCTAAAAAGCTGCAGGTCCCATGGCAGAAGCCCAGCGCAACGACGTATATTCCATTCTCCAATACAATCCCTCGCATTTTTTTTTTAGAGGTTACCAAAAAAGCACAAAATCGAAGTTGACGTGGGAAGAAAGTGCGCCACTCTCCCAGCTCATGTTCGTCGCAATAAGACAGAGGAGCAGCCCTGCCGGGAGGTTTACAAGAGTCGAAATGAATTTCTTCAGGAACTTGGGCGCGAGGATGCGGAAACGAAGCAGAGGCAACTGGAAACGGATATTGCAACAATGAAGGAAGATTCGTTACTCGGCACTTGCCGTATCTTGAGAAATCAGAATCGTACACAAATCGACAAAATAGGTACTGTGCCTCGAAACTGACAAAAAATTCCAACCCCTGGGCTCCCCATAATCCTTATCCACAGCCATGCAGGGTGAGGCACAGGTCTGTAAAAAATAGGTAGAGGGAGCCCAGAGTTGGTATTCTAGACTGCTTCACTGTTTTTTTTTTTTTTTTTTTTACGCACGACGTTCATTATGCGCCGATGAGTTGGTTTGTTAGAAGTTTCTGGCCGAAGCCGAAGATGAAGTGGCCGAAGCCGAATACGAGTGGGCCGAAGCCAATACATCCATGTCGGAAGCGGAAAAATTTTCCGTTCCGCCGGGATTCGAACCCGGACCTCTCAGGACACAAAGCGGTTCCCTTAACCACTCGGCCACTGAGAGGCACAAAAGTCACTTAAGTCAACGTTAACTTAACCGAAGGTATTTAACTGCCAGTTAACTTAACTAACCATCAGCAATAATCTGTTCTTTTATCTTCCAGACTACAGTGGTGTAGCAGGGCGGTACGGAAATTTCGGCCACAGTAGAACTTTTGACACCCCTGGGAGCTTCTTGCACACACCATTCTACATCAAGACCCAGTCCAGCCGAGAAACCAAAAGTCCAGAAATGTCTGAAATCTGACGAATTCGTCAATTTAGCCCCCGAGTCAAAAAAGAGAAAATTCGAAAATTCTAAAAGAAAACATAATATACGTAAAAGTTATAATTAGAGCATGTTTGAAATACACAGACTTGTATTTATTTTGCCAAAGAGGAATCCTTTCCCATGGTAATACACAATAAGGTATATACATTTTTCAGGTTGCCCATTTTTTGAATGTATTGTGATGTACACTCAGAAAAATAAAATGTCCCCACCAACAGCGAGGAAATTGCCAACTGGTACCTTGCAATATATGCAATATACCGACCAAAAACTCCATCTTCAACCTGAAATAGTGTAAGAAGAACTATAGGGTGGTGCAACAGTGCGAAAGCCGCTTTATTGGGGCACCTACAGGGTAGGGTCACCATGTCTTCAAATGACGTGGAGCTCAGGTGTTAAAATTTGTACGAAATTTTAGTTTTTAAGGAAGTAATTATCTCGGAGCTGATTGCCCCCACATCGCTGAAATTTTAGGTATATAGACGCGCGACGTTCAGAGAACATATGGGCCGATGAGTTGGTTTGTTAGATGTTTATTTTTATTTTTAGGCCGAAGCCGAAGTGGCCGAAGCCGAATATGAGTGGGCCGAAGCCATGTCGGAAGCGGAAGATTTTTCCGTTCCGCACAAAGCGGACCCCTTGACCACTCGGCCACTGAGAGGCACAGGTATATAGACATGTTGGCTCCTATAGTTAGGCGGTCTACCGATTTTTGTAACGGTTACTTCCATAACAAGGGAGTTACTGAGGAAAGCAATTCCTTCCAAACTTTTCGTCTTGCTAAGGTAAGAATCCTGGCCTTCACCAGCTGGAGAAAAACTGTGTGCAAAGATCAATAGCACCAAGGAGTCACAGTCAGACTGAACAACCTCAGGAACCTATATACCTTGGTTTTCAGTAGCACGTCGTTAAAGTGGACTAATATTGAATGAACGGTTTTGGAGAGAGCTTGAGAGCCGGGAAGGGGGGTCTGTAAACAAAAGGAGGCAGCTTGAGGTCAAAGATGAGTCTGAAGAGGCAAAGGAGGCCAACAGGAGGGAATAGGGGGGGAATAGCGGGGGATAACGGCGGGATAGGGGGATAATTCGCCACAGGCAGCTACGGGAACGCAAATATCGCTTATCTACTGGTCAATTTCACGGCTCAGTTTAACTGGAGGTTACTGCAATGCTCGGGTAACAAAATGTTCGAATCCAGACGCATTTATTTTTAAATGTTCTGAAATATAATATGTCTTTTTAACAGCCGAAATTAACAGACTGTGGCTGAATTTCACCACCTCACGATAGTGCCTTTTAACGTTCGAATAGCTATCGATTCGAAAAAGCAGACATCCTCTCGTTAGGTTTTGTTGTGTCAATAGAATTCACCTGCTTTGTTTACGTCAAATTTATTTCAACAATTTCAATCTAAAAGTGGAAATAAACGTGAAAAAAACCCTATTTTTTCGGAGAAAGAAGTTAAAATGTTGATTAGACTACATTAGACTACACCAAATGAGTCGCAGATATGAAAATTATCGTTTTCGATAACGCACGAAAAATCCACTCGAAAGCTAACGAAACGGTAACGGTGCATGGTGAAAGCCGTTAACATTTTTTACCGATACGATAGCGCTATCGTGTACACGATAGTCTTCACGTTAAAGTGGTGAAATCCAGCCTGTGTGGTGGTTTTAAGACCAGTTAATTCCGGATAAATTTTTTGTTGACAAAAATCACTTGTGTAAAGATGTATTATATTTCAGAAACATTTAAATACCCGATAGTTTCCTCATAAAGTGCCCAGAAAAAACGTCCTGAAAATTTTCTGCATATAGAAAGTAATCAAAAATGGCGAAGGCACTAATGGGAAAAAAGTATTTCCAGTAATACCTGACTTTCTATTTCCAGCAGAAATGAAAAAGGCAGACTGACGAATGAAAGAAAATCTCGGGATCTATTTCCTTCCAAAGAAATTGGAAGGTCTCTTCCGCTAAGAAATTAAAAATCTTTTGAGCCGATTTTCCGTCTACAAGTTCGTTAGTAGAGGGGCAAGGGGACGAGCCCAGCAACCAGACCATTTCAAGAATTATCCATCGTGCTCAGCTGGCAGCACGGCCAAATACCAGCTCCCCATCCATTGTGTTAGTACACGACGGGGACCTACAGTTTTAGGTGGGTTCCTAACCACCACAGCCTCAACATGCATTTTACTTGACAAAGAACGCTATACCTGACGATGCATTTTTTGCCGCCCATAAGATTAACATTGCGAGCGGCGATTCATTTTCAAGGTTTACCCTTGGTTGGAAAGACACAAAATTTTGCCTGTACCTAGCCCTAACAATGTTCTAGGGAGTGTTCGAAGCAGATTTCCAAATTTCTCACTATGGTTTCTTTTATTGCAACTGTTTTGCAAATGCTAGCATCGCATACCTCAAGAAAAGTGCTGTATCTCAAAAACCAGTAAAAAAATGGGAAATCTGATTCGAACGCTCCCTATAGAACATTGTTAGGGCTAGGTACAGGCAAAATTTTGTGTCTTTCCAACCAAGGGTAAACCTTGAAAATGAATCGCCGCTCGCAATGTTAATCTTATGGGCGGCAAAAAATGCACCGTCAGGTATAGCGGACCCTTAACAATACACTAGCTAACGTTATGATAAGGGCGCTATCGGCTGGATAGTGAAAGGCATCGACTTATCGGGAGGATGACGCTATAGTGCACTTTTAGGGGACACTATAGTGGACTTTAGCAACTCGTGATATCCAACCTAATTATTGTACGATCACAAGTAACAGATTCCCTCCAACACTTTCTACGAGTAGCATTGCTTTTTCAGTATTTCAGAACGTAAGAATTTTTTTTTAGCTTTTTTTTTTTTTTTTTTAATGGATGGCTCAAATTAGGATAACTTTTCATTCTCTTCAAATTATTAACCTCCCCTTGTTGATTTTATTAAAATTTTATATTCAAACATGGGTTAATAATCGAGGGGGGAAACCTATTGGTTGGGGGTCGAACCAGGGCTCTCCCCCACTCAAGCAATAACTGCTAGCCTAAGCAGACGTATATGAAGGAGTTAAATGGTCGGAGCTCGGAAGGAAGCAGGCGGGGGATGGGGGGTGCGGTGCGGGGGAGCATATCGATCTCCGTCGCAGCATCCCGCCGCGTACCCGCCGCCCACAGAGTGGCTGCCTACAGCCGCCGGGCTAGCGCGGGCTCCGTGCGTGGGTGTCCAACAGAGGCGTACAGTACAGGGTGGGTGTAGAAAATTGGCCAAAACCTTGAGTATAGTAGTGTCTCTCTATAACGACTATAAACGGACCATCCAAATTTGCTCGCTAGAGTGAGGGTTTCGAGGGTTTGTCAAGGAACCGTTCGTTATAGAGAGGGAAAACTTGTACTCCTTTAAGGAGTCTCCTCTCTACCATCCAGGGACCATGTAATTTTGCTCGCTATAGGGAGTGTAGCTCTTGTACTCGTTTAAGGCTCTCTTAAACGAGGTAGGATACCCATTTCGCTAAACAAGTTAACAATTCCCTGGTGCCTTATGGGAAAATTACCTGTCTGTCGAGAATGAATGTGCTGCGGGCCTTAACTCTCCTATAAAGCAGGTACCGAAAGCTCTAGTTAACTCTCTAATAAAGCGTTACCTTCATTTATTTGCAAGATTAAGATATGCACAATGCTCCGGGAATTGTTAACCTGTTCAGGTAAATAGGTAACCTAAACCTTAACAAACAAACCTGTAGGAAGGCCTTTAAAGGGATAGTGTTAGCAACTGGTTAGTAAGTGTAGCATGAGCTTTAAGGGACGAAAGCTTTACTGTATCTGAGCGTCACTGACCTGGCTAGAGCCAATAAACGGTGCCTTTTCCCCTGATATCGGCAATCTCGCAACGCTATTCGTCCTTTTAAAAACAATTTTTCATCCACCCTTCCTGCCTCTTTGCAGAATAAATTAACAAATTATCAATAATAAAGATAAGAAACATAAAAATGGCGAAAAAAAATCTTTGGCGCAACAATCCTCCAGGGACTAGTGGTTGATTTGGTCAAAGTCGATTTTTCTCCAAGCTGGTGAAGGCCAGGTATCCTCAAGGGCTGGGTAAAATCTCCCAGGAAAAATATCAACAAGGCGGGACTAGATCCCTGGTCTTTATACTTCACAGCTCAACTGGCCATCAACGGCTGAGGAAAAACTCGACTGTTGGGCGTAATTCTCACCAAATCGTATAAGGGTTGTACAGTACCTAACTAGACTGTTCCAGTTGCAGTAAAAGCTCGTATCCCCTTAAACCAACCATGAAACAACGATCTAACTCGAAATAATGGAATCAGAATGGGACGAGAAGCGAACGTGACGATGAACGCCACCGCCGTTCGGCCACCCTGGAACGCGACAGGGGGCATCCCTCTGAACGTGACCCTCCACGGTTGGCCGGTTCCACCCCCCGAGCCTGACACAAAGACACCCCTACCTGAGCAAGAACCTTCCAAAACAAACACCACAGCACGGGTCATCAACTTCAACGCTACTGGATTCGTAGCTCTCGACGAAGATATATCCGAACCAGGTCAGTTAAGGGTGTTCGAAAGTCACAGATAAAGAAGCCACTCTTCTGCTCTATGTTAAAAAGAAAATTACGTGAAGTTTACGTGTTCTTCAGAGGCTCAAGATACGTCAAATGTGAAGTAATATACACCTGAAATAAAATTAATATACAACTTCGAACAGCCTAGCGAGACCGTGGTGGTTTGAAACCTAACTAGTCAGGCTAACGGTACGATAAGGTCCCTGAAAGGGACCGAATTTTCTTTTCGGGAGTATAACGCTATAGTGAACTTTTAGGGGACATTAAAGTAGACTTTAGGAGCAGATGCAGACACTGCTGCTCAATGAACAAAAAAACCTAGTCAAATTTTTCCATTTTAAAGGTTTTTCGGACGCTCAAACCCTCGTCTTGGCAGGGGTAGGAACCCTGCTGACTCTGGTACTAGCTGTAGGGGTGGTGCTGGGGGTGCGCATACTATGGCAGAGGTACCAAACTACCAAAGACGAAGGCTACGAGGGGGTGCTACAGCGAGAAGAAAGTTCTGAGCCGGGCCGACGCACCACAGAGGTAAAGCACCAAGATTCTTGTCACGAGCTTACTACTGGTACCTAGGGGGAGGTTTAGGGGATGATGAATGATAACAATTACTTACTTAGAACGAGTAGCTCTTTGGTGGTCTGACCCTTGAGGATGGCAGTCTATTCAGTCTCAGGATCTCCGTCTTACACACGGTCAGCTGAGTGCTAGGCCGTTATATATCGGGTCATCCTCAAAGGTTCAGTGTCTAGGTAAGTGTCACACCACATACAGGGTGTGACAATTCTTACTGTGTTTTAGTGGGAAAGCACGTGACTCGCACGACGGAGGTCCTGGGTTCGAATCCCGGTAGCAAGAAAGCCACACTAACTATTCGTTTTCGGCTTCGGACAACAGTTTGTTTAATTAACATTTGTACCTTCACCAGGTTCAAAAGTTCCGAGTTAACTAAACGAGGTATGTATAATCCTGGGGATTTAACCGGCGGTTAATTTTTTCAGCTCAAGACGAGTGAGTCTCAGTTTACGGCAGCCACGAGTGAAGATCAGACATCTCCCACAGTTCTGACACCCAAAAGCAATGGAAGCGTCATTACTATGACCCTCAAGAATAACCATCTTATCGTAGAAACTGAGGAAGGAACGGTAACTACGTACCTTAAACTTATTATTGCGCCTGCAAAAACCGTGATTATGTAATTCGAAAGTGGGTGTACATGTCTTCGGAACTGTAATTATATTTTGATTAAGGGTCCGCTATACCTGACGGTGCATTTTTTGCCGCCCATAAGATTAACATTGCGAGAGGCGATTCATTTTCAAGGTTTACCCTTGGTTGGAAAGACACAAAATTTTGCCTGTACCTAGCCCTAACAATGTTCTAGGGAGTGTTCGACGCAGATTTCCCATTTTTTACTGGTTTTCGAGATACAGCACTTTTCTTGAAGTATGCGATGCTAGCATTTGCAAAATAGTTGCAATAAAAGAAACCAGTGAGAAATTGGGAAATCTGCTTCGAACACTCCCTAGAACATTGTTAGGGCTAGGTACAGGCAAAATTTTGTGTCTTTCCAACCAAGGGTAAACCATGAAAATGAATCGCCGCTCGCAATGTTAATCTTATGGGCGGCAAAAAATGCATCGTCAGGTATAGCGTCCTCTTAATTCAAACTTTTTAACTTTCCAGTGTACTTCACCGTCAGTAAGGGTGGACTCAAGGGGTAGCACTACGACATATGTGACAAGCTGTACACCTGAGTTCCAGGGAGAAGGGCAGCTGAATGCCCATGGTGCGCTCATACACCGCCCTCCCGACGAACTCGACGATGAAGAAAAGCTCAGCAGCCAAACTGGTAGGAGTGGTGATGATTACCTTTAGAGGTTCGATCCCAACCATGGGCAATTTTTTTCTTCCAGCTGAGTACGATGGATAATTCTTTAAATGGTCTAATGTTCCGACTACTACTCTCTAATCAGGCTTGGATTTTCAGGTTTGTCCCAATCGGACCTAAGTATGTCTTCCAGTGGAAGCCAGAACTTAAGCTACAGGTATGGCAACCAAACTGCCTACGAGAGTGGAGGCTACGGCTACTCCGAGACGTCCTACGAACCTTCTATAAGACCTTCACACTCGTAAGTCCCGTTTGTTGAAAATGCTATCAAAATTAAAACTGTTGGAGCCGTATATACGGCTCCAACATATAAATTTCTACCCAATTCTGATGTCAATATACGGCTCCCAGCAGCCCAAGGGCCCCTGCACCCCATTCTTATGTGTATTACGGCTCCCAGCAGCCAAGGGTCCCTGCACCCATTCTTATGTGTATTACGGCTCCCAGCAGCCCAAGGGCCCCTGCACCCCATTTTTATGTGTATATACGGCTCCCAGCAGCCTAAGGGTCCCTGCACCCATTCTTATGTGTATATATGGCTCCCAGCAGCCAAGGGTCCCTGCACCCATTCTTATGTGTATTACGGCTCCCAGCAGCCCCAGGGTCCCTGCACCCCATTTTTCATGTGTGTATTATATGGCTCCCTGCAGCCTTAAGTAGGTAACCTTAACTCATAGCCACCACGGCCGATAGGTGCCTAGCCTCCCTGCCTGCCTCTGATTGGTCCATAACCAAGTATGCCAACCTGCATAATATATATCACCCTAATTTTACAATATATCGACTACTCAGAATCTGCCTTCTGCCTGTGCCTGACCTCTCCGCACCAAAAACTGTAGGTCCCCATCCTAGTTGCCAGGCTTGTCTTCTCACACTAACCTCTGTCTTTGACTTTAGCGGGTCCAGGGAATTTGCAAAATACACGAGAAGTCCATCCCAGATGGACAGAACAGACTCAGTAGTGAGCGCATCCGACGTCAACATGTTCCTCAGGTCTGACGTCTCTGCCAGAAGTGCAGCGCTGGAGAGAAAGAGGTAAGTAGTGTGGAGAGAACGAGAGAAGTAGTGGAGAGGAGGAGTTGAAGGGAAAGCGGAGAGAAAGAAGAAAGTACTGTCGAGAGAAAGGGTTAAATAGTAGACAGAAATAGCGAAGACCTGAAGGGAAAGAAATGAGTGGTGGAGAGAGAGGAAGAGAGAGAGGGAGAGAGAGACTCAGAGAAGTAGCGGAGAGGAGGAGTTGAAGAGAAAGCAGAGAGAAAGAAGAACGTAGTGGAGAGAAAAGGTAGGTACTGAAGAGAAAGAAGCAGTAGTGGAAAGAAAGAGAGAAGTAGTGGGGAGAGAGAGAGAGGGAGAGAGAGAGTGGAACCTTCGATGATTTAACAAAGGTATTTGTTTGAAAAGATATGACCAAGACTCAAGCAACCTTGGCCATGGTCATCTCTTCGATGGGAGACCTACGTATAAAAAAAGAAGTGTATAAAAAAAGAAGTATATAAAACACGGCTTTTATTATTCATCACCTTCCGCTCCATCAGACACAAATCACTGACTGTAAGGGAATTTTCTCTAAAAACACACGAAAACAACAGGGCAGACCAACTGGCACACATGAGTTTGAAGACAACCTCAACCTGCTCAACAATATGGGAGACATAGAGGACCCACCAGGTGCTATCCCCCAAAAAGGCTCCCGTAGAACAAGAACAACATAACCTAAACGTACCTAGGCACCATCACAACCTTCACAACAAAATACTTTGCCTTTCCAGGGTATCAGACGACGGAGATCACATGGACTGCAGCGACAAAACAAGCAATAGCAACCCACCGACAGCAAATAAGTCAGCAAACGAAGAAAAGTGCGCAGAGTCTTCAGCAACTACCAGTTAGCAAATTATCGGTTGAAGTAACTGCTTGAATCAATCGGGTGAAAGAGTTGGCACTGAGAATTTTTGAATCAACAGAGGTAGCTAGTTGCCTCAATAAATAACAAGCTGGTTTGATGGGCATGCCAACATGGCATACTGCTGTTGGTTGACGTTCTAACGACAATTTTATAAGTTGGATATTTAATTTCTTCTGAAATATAACACGTATTTTTAACGTCATTGTACATCCAACTGTTTCCTCACAAAATGTCATTAAAAAACGGCAACAAACGGCATTGTATTTTCAATCTTAAAGTACTAGAAGTTACCTACATAGTAGAAACTCATGCTTATGAGTTTGAATTATACTTAAGGCTGAACATACATTCGCTATTTTTTTACGTTCCGATTTCAAACTTTGTGAGAAAACTATTGGATATTTAAATATTCTGAAATATAATATGAATTTTTAACGTCATTACTCATGAGGCTATGTTGTGAATTCTGGATCGGTTAATTTTGGACAATTTTTTTGATGACAAAACTCACTCGATCGTAAAATCACAACATAGCCTCATGAGTAATGACGTTACAAAGACATATTATATTTCAGAATATTTAAATATCCAACAGTTTTCACACAAAGTTTGAAATCGGAACGTAAAAAAATAGCGAAATGGTGGCCCTTAAGTGTTGAGAAACCCATGGAAATAAATGAAAATTAGTCGACTCATATTTCATTCCGTCCCAAGATACGAGGACAAGAAATAGTGTGGCAACTGTCAAGTACCCCGTCCACCTAACCGCGACTCGCCGCGCTAGGCCGAGCCACAGAAAAGTGTGCGAGATCCCAGCGCACCTGGGGGTCTATTCCCGTTCTTTTAACGCGAAACTAACGCCAAGATAACAACCAAAGTGGGAAGGTTTATCACAAGGAGTTTAACGCGATTAAACGACGCGTTTCAGGTGGATGGGGTATACTTAAGCTGGAAAGCAGACCATTGAAATACTGCAGGAATTGCTAGGTAGAAAGAAAATAAACTTTGAAACTCGGCCATCTTAACTAAATCGAAATTTCTGACTTCTGACATGTCAAAATAGAGCTCCAAGATGGCTGGAAACCTTTTGAAACAAAAATACGTTACCTTTCCCCTTGTACAAACTACGATATCTCGATAGACACTGGTATGTATACCACCATTATAGCGGCCATCTTGAATATCGCAAGGTGATTGGCCAATATCCAATGCAACACTCACTTGTTCAATAAACAAAACACCACGACGATACCATAGAGATAGAGAAACACAGCTGTTACCATGGAAACCATTGAGTAAATCGATAGTATCGATCGATAGTTGCGACAAGATGGCGGTACACGTACCTGTATCTATCGATGGATCATAAGTTTACGATAACCCGTTCTGCTCCACAATTTCCAATAAGTTATAGTAGCTTCCTTATCGATAAACTGAAGACGGGTACTTAAGTTTAGGTTTATTAATATCCTGTAAATAACTTAGTTAAGTATAACCTTAATGTTAAGGTATAGGTATACGATTTTAATATGTAAAATAACTCAGACTGCAATAACATGACTCCAGTTGAGACAGTAAGGTGAAATGCTTGTTTGTTTACAACAATGTAAACAGTGTTGATTTGACAAGCAGAAGAAACAGGTCTAGGTTCGAACCCCGGTGGAAGCAAAATTTTTCGCTATCAGAATGTAATGTACAAATTGGTATTTCACCTTAAAAAGTGGAGCAAAAAAAAACTTTAAGGTCTGTATAGACGTTACTGGTGCAGAGACCACTTAAGGCTATGCTACACCTGTTGATGCATTTCTTCGACCTGTAAGATTAATATTGAGACAGCGAATATTTTTAGTACCTATTCTTCTTTGGAAGGACGGATTGTTCCAAACAAATTCCCAAATGTTTTGAATTCAACAGTTTTGCGAAATCTAGGAAATCTGCCTAGTGTGCCTAGAACAATAATAACGATGGAGATCTTGGTGAAACTCAAGAATGTTTTCAACCAACGGAAGAACGAAAAATAATTCACAGCCCGCAATATTTACCTTATGGTGGCAGAAATGCACCGTCAGATGTAGCATAGCCTTAAAAAGGTTTGCGCAAACCTACACCAACCTACTTTGCTATTAAGCTGCCCTATACGCTGTTTTATCGAAAGCTAATAATAATATCGTTACATAATCAATCTCGCTTGAAATTGTGAATACCTACTTATATTCAGACGAAATATACATTTTCTATTGTTTACGTTTTTTCCGGCCTAGAATACTGTTGGATATTTAAATGGTCTGATAAATAATATGTGTTTTAACATCAGAAATTTATTGGCTGTGTTGTCATTTTACGAACTCACGAAAACCTCTACATAGCCAGTAAATTGCGGACGTCAAAAAGTTATTATATTTCAGAACATTTAAATATCCAACTGTGTTCTAAAAAAATGGTCAAAAAAACTAAGGGTCCGCTATACCTGACGGTGCATTTTTTGCCGCCGATAAGATTAACATTGCGAGCGGCGATTCATTTTCAAGGTTTACCCTTGGTTGGAAAGACACAAAATTTTGCCTGTACCTAGCCCTAACAATATTCTAGGGAGTGTTCAAAGCAGATTTCCCACTTTTTTACTGGTTTTCGAGATACAGCACTTTTCTTGAGGTATGCGTTGCTAGCATTTGCAAAACAGTCGCAATAAAAGAAACCAGTGAGAAATTGGGAAATCTGCTTCGAACACTCCCTAGAACATTGTTAGGGTTAGGTACAGGCAAAATTTTATGTCTTTCCAACCAAGGGTAAACCTTGAATATGAATCACCGCTCGCAATGTTAATCTTATGGGCGGCAAAAAAATGCATCGTCTGGTATAGCGTCCTCTTAATACACTCTGTTGGAAGAGAGGTACTAAAACGTGCATGGCATACCCTATATGCAAACGCCCTTAAGCTGACCTCACACGATGTGTCCAGGAATGGGGGGCTGGAATGGCGGGCTTGTAATTACAACTCAGGGATGGCCACACAAAAACTGCCATCCCCCCCCCCCCCACTAACCATACGTCCGGGGATGCCGTCCAGAACGCCGTCCAAAACGCATCGTGTGTGGCCACTTTTACATCAGTAGTTCAAAACTGTTACATTCGCTATTTTTTTACGTTCCGATTTCAAACTTTGTGATTAAACTATTAGATACTTAAATATTCTGAAATATAATATGTCTTCTCAACGTCATTACTCTTGAGGCTATGTTGTGATTTCACGATCGGTTAATTTGGACAATTTTTTTTTGTGACAAAAGTCAACATAGCCTCATGAGTAATGACGTTACAAAGACATATTATACTTCAGAATATTTAAATATCCAATAGTTGTCTCACAAAGTTTGAAATCGGAAGCGAATGAATGGTGGCCCTTAATCCTAGCTTCGCCAGTCAAGTAATGGACATCTTGCCTAGACAGTATTATTAGGATAAATAAGTAGTACCTAAAATCAATCGTCTTTTCATAGCATTGTCATTACGATAGTTCTGTATTTCCAAAATATACCTTTCCTGTTCCGTACAGCACACAATACCCTAACAATTTGCTAGAACACTGCGAATATTGCTAGAACGTCTCATGAATTTGAAAACCTTGCACAATAGTTTCTAAATTTGAATATCGCGAAAAATTCACACCAATATGTTTCTAGCGATTTTTATTTTTTATAAAAACTTTCGTTCGGATTTTAGAACTTCTGAGACATTGCAAAAACGATGCAGTAATATTTCAATGTTGTACGGGACGGAGCTGAACATAGGGACAATGAATTAGATTAGTGGAACTCCCACACAAATCATTGTACGGAAGCTTAAAAAATTCTTTCATACCATTTTTTTGTAGAAACCACAAACATACATCTCCTCGCTTTCATTGGTGACCATTCTCTGCTTAATCTGCTTAAATTTATTTTGCCGTTAAAAGTCCAATAGCTAACGTTAAGATAATGGCGCTATCAGCAGGATAGTGAAAGGTACCAACTTTTCTTTTCTGGAGGATAAAGCTATAGTTAACTTATAGGGGACACTAAAGTAGACTTTAGGAGCAGGTGGACTCGCAGTCCTCCCCCTTGTAAAAAGTCCCCAGTTTCATGTAAAAACAGACGTTGCGGATATGTTTTTGACCGCTTAAATGCTATATACTTTTTCATGGCATTATAATCAGAGCTCAAACTCAGATTAACATAACTGGTATATAAGGAGTTTTCATGGTGTCTCACTGTCTTTTCAAATTTTTATTGCCAGGTTGTTTTTCGTCTTACTGCAACCCATGTATGGGGCCAACAAGTCAAATTGCTTACTTTATTTTCACTACAGTATTACGGTAGAAATGTTTAACAGTTATCGAAACAAAGTTTTTGATTAAAATGATTTTATTAAAAATTATTTTGATTACTATTAAGCATGTGCATGGACGTAATCTGGGGGGGGGGGCAAGGGGGCACGCGCCCCCCCTGAAATGTTTCAGGGGGGGCACTGCCCCCCCTGAAATCTGTCTCCTCGGATGAAGTGAATTTGAAATAAAGGGTTCGACAATGGTCGCACTTGACTTTCTCGCAATTTTTACGCCAGCGGCATCGAAAATTTTGATTTTTTTTAAGTCAATTATTTTTTTGGCCAGAATTTTACCTTCTTCTGAAAAATATTTTGCAACACGCTGGACAACAATTCTAGACACCTGTGTACCGAATTTCAAACATAATATCCGTCAAACAGTGATGTGTCATTCGACGCGCAAAGTACATGTTTCCTATTTTGCATGTCACGGTCTTAATTTTCACGTAATTGAAAATTTATTGAAAATGTCCTCGAAGCATCTCTCTGAGACCACTTTCACCAATTTTTAAGAAAATCCGTCGATTAGCGTTGGTGCAAATGTGACCTAACCAATCACAAACGTGACTTCCATTTTTGGAAAATTTTCCTACGATAATGTCAATATTGGCCATAATTATTACGTTAGAAAATTTCGTTCGGTAAAACTTCAAACAAGGTTAAAGTACACCTTCCTACCAATTTCTATTGAAATCGGTTGAACAGTGCCACCGGAGTGATGACCAACACGTTTTGGCCAAAACCGTGCCAAGTTATTAGCCCACCTCCAAATGGTTGTAACTGACCTAGAAACATCTATTCAAAAACACTTTTACAAATTTTCAATGTTCCAACTTGATATAGATAGCCTCCAGCCCTTCCTAACTGTCAAAAAACACGATTTTTTGCCTTTTTTTGACAATAGCAGGCGCAATTTTTGAGTTATCAAAATTTATCAAAAAACATGTCTACATTAGGATTAGGTACCTACATAACGAATTTGAGCAAAATCGGATGAACCCTACCGACTATTGGCTTGCTTGAACCTTGCCCCCCCCCCCTGAAAAAAAATGAGATTGCGCGCCTGAGCATGTGACATGGAGTAAAAGTGGAACAGAAAGTCAAAAAAAGTTTTAAAACTTTCAAACACGAAAAATGGCGGGAAGGGAGTGGCGGCAGGAGACACGTTTTTCGTGGCAGTAGAATCAGGAGCAAAATGAAGATGGCCGACGGAAAAATATTGAGGAGAAATCGGCCGGGAACTAGTCAAAAGGTATGTTTCTGGTCTTATTTATTAGTTTTTAGTGCTAAATATCGAAACAACACATCTTTATTGCCTATTGTACAAAGTTTGACTGGAATTTACCGGCTTGTAAGGAAGTTTTGAGCAAATTAGCTCGCACGGCCAGCTGTCAACAAGGAAGTTCCTGCTTTGAAAATAATTTAATATTTAAAAAATCTTGTTTGGTGTAGTAGTAGACGGGTGAAAATTGCTTTCCTGAGCTCAGCACTGCTAAATACTAGCTCCCCGTCAGTACACAATGGGGCCCTACAGTTTTAAGTGGGTTCCAAACCACAACAACCTCGGTATACATTTCACTTGACATGCTGAACATATCAGAAGATAATTTTGGATTTATTTAACAGGATTTCTGTAGATGGCCCGATGAGCCCTTTGAGGAAATGGATAGCACCCTGGCTGTTCAGCAGTACATTCAGCAACAAATACGCAAAGAACCCGCCAACATTGAGCTGATACTGACGCCCCCCGAAGCGCAAGACGAAGGGGTCTGGAAGTACGAACACTTACGCCAGTTCTGCATGGAGCTAAATGGACTTGCCGTAAGTAGTCACCAGGCATAAGCCAAATACCAGTTCCCAAGCCATCGTGTTGGTACATGATGGGGATCTACAGTTTTAGGTGGGGTTTGAGCCACCACAGCCTCGATATACATTTCACTTGACATACTGGACGTATCAGAGGTGAATGCCGATTAGAAAAACTTTTTGGTAGGATCGAGATCGAACCGTTGGCTACTGTGGACCGTCTTAACCCTACTCGTTGTTTTCTAGGTGGCTCTCCAGAGCGAGTGCTTCCCTGAAGAGTGCAACCAGATGACCGCTACCGAGCAGTGGATATTTCTATGCGCCGCCCACAAGACACCGAAGGAATGCCCAGCTATCGACTACACCAGGCACACCCTCGATGGGGCTGCTTGCCTACTCAACAGCAACAAGTATTTCCCCAGTAGGTGAGTCGTAGGGTGGGGACCTACAGTTTAAGAGACCCTGCAGCTCAACACACCCACTGTAAAGAATTCTGCCTGGAAGGTACGCAGGTGACAAGGCTAGCTAAAGAAACACTAGTGCCACGGTATAGTCAACTTTTATGGGGACTTTAGGACACATCTGACTTGGACTCGCCGTGGTGTAGTGGGAAAACACTAGACTCGCACGACTGAGGTCCTGGGCTCGAATCCCGGTAGCAGCAATTTTCTGTTGGAAGCATGGATGCCACACCAAATATTCATTTGGCTTCGGCCAATGACCAGTTTCTTTGTCTTGGTCCTTAAGGGTCCGCTATACCTGACGGTGCATTTTTTGCCGCCCATAAGATTAACATTGCGAGCGGCGATTCATTTTCAAGGTTTACCCTTGGTTGGAAAGACACAAAATGTTGCCTGTACCTAGCCCTAACAATGTTCTAGGGAGTGTTCGAAGCAGATTTCCCATTTTTTTACTGGTTTTCGAGATACAGCACTTTTCTTGAGGTATGCGATGCTAGCATTTGCAAAACAGTTGCAATAAAAGAAACCAGTGAGAAATTGGGAAATCTGCTTCGAACACTCCCTAGAACATTGTTAGGGCTAGGTACAGGCAAAATTTTGTGTCTTTCCAACCAAGGGTAAACCTTGAAAATGAATCGCCGCTCGCAATGTTAATCTTATGGGCGGCAAAAAATGCACCGTCAGGTATAGCGTCCTCTTAACTTCTTTTCACATACCTAACCTTGTTTTTGTTTCTTCTCTAGGGTAAGCATAAAGGATTCGTCCGTGGCGAAACTAGGATCGGTCTGTCGACGAGTCTACCGCATCTTCTCTCACGCCTACTTCCACCACAGGCGCATATTCAACGTGTTCGAGAACGAGACGCACCTGTGTAAAAGGTTCACCATCTTCGTGACCAAGTACAACCTCATGTCAAAGGACAACCTTATCGTTCCCATCCTGGAGGAAGAAATCAGCGGCGAGTCGGAAGCTTAAAAAGTGGACACCAATTACAAATCAAGGAAAACCTGTTAACGCTGGTCACATACGTTACTTCCTGGACGGCAGTTCTGAAGGGTTGGCATCCCCGGACGTATCGTTAGTGGGGAGGGATGGGACCCGCCATCCCTGAGTTGCCATTCCTAGCCCGCCATTCCAGGAAGCATCGTATGTGGTCAGCTTTAGACTGCCAACACAATACTGCTTGTTGACGTTTTTCAATGTTGAATATTTATTTCTTCTAAAATATAAGATGTCTTTTCAGCGGTCAGCTTTTTGTAATTTTACAGTCGAGTGATTTTTTACACAAGCACATAATTCAGAGCAAAGAATTTTTTTTCGGAAACGAGTCACTGAAAAGAAAAAAACGTCAACAAACAGATTCCCATCATGCTAAGGGTAGTTCTCTCCATTTCCTTACCGTGCAGGTAAAGTCTGTAAATTTATCTTGCCGTTAAAAGTCCACTAGCTAACGTTATGATAAGGGCGGTATCGGCAGGATGGTGAAAGGCACCAACTTTTCTTATCGGGAGGATAACGCTATAATGAACTTTAACGGGACATTATAGTAGACTTTAGCAACTGGTGAAAGACGCCTTAAGACATCACATAATTGAGAATATTGCGTGGCTATTATTCGTTGTCTTTCAGCGAAGACAAGTTCGTTTTCAGACCTCTGAAGATCAACTGAATGACAGTTCACAGAACAATCGTTCAATTTTTTGCTTGAGTCGCAACAGAGGCGGCAATAGAATGGCCACCGAACCTGTACGTATTCTTGGATGAGAGTAACAACCCCCATTGCTCTAAAAAAAAACTCAGGGTGTCCAAAATTATTTTTGGTTCAGAACAAGAAGCAGACTAGTGGTCACAATGATCTAAAAGAGTCGAGTAACAACAATTGACATTTGTGTAGTCTATCCACCTCTCATCCAAGACTGAGGTGGATGAGTTTCAGTTGTTCTCGACAATATGCTTCCCCCTGATTTTTTCACCCCCATAATTTTCATGTGTTTATAAACAAATAAACTTGTAAAGTGGAATAATTTTTTATGGCCAGTTAAAAGGCGATACTGTTGGATACTGAAATGTTCTGAAATATAATAGGTCTTCTTACACCACTCGATCGTAAAATCACAACATAGCCAGTTAATTTCTGCCATTAAAAAGACATATTATATTTCAGTATCCAACAGTTTCCTCGAAAAAAACGTAAACAAATAGCAAATGTATATTCCTTCGAGCACGTGGTATGAATGATAATTTTATTTCTAGTGTGAATTTTTTTGTGTGTATCCTAGCATTGCAAACTTTAAATACAAAGATCATTTATTTAATTATCGGAACTTCACATTGATCGCTACCAATAGAAAATTGCTGCTACCGGGATTCGAACCCAGGACCTCAGTCGTGCGAGTCTAGAGTTTTCCCGCTAGACCACGGTGAAGCCGCTGTTCCAGTCCAAGATATGGGGTACTTTAAAGTTGTTAATAAAATTCCACTTACCTTTTCGAAGAGGATGAGAGACTTGAGGTTTGTTGTAAAAATCCTTGTTGGTGGTAACTTGTATATTCACATCACGTTGAAGACGGCGTTTAAAACCCATTGGAAATTCAGCAAGCGTTTAGGGCAGTCACAAATTAATTAGGGAAATGATTGAAACATACTGATTGCTGACTTAGTCTTTTTTGGTGAACTGTTTAAGCATTTCACTTCTCCTAGGGTTTTTGGGTCTTCGTGGCTTTATTTTCCCTCCTGTATTTTGGGGAATGGGTTTTCCTTCCCCCCTCCGTGGAGCTCCTTGGTACCTGAAATGTAGTCAAATTTTTATTAAAAACGTTCGGCACATACACTCTCTATAACGAACATCCTCTCCTTATAGCGAGGAAATTTACCTAGTAGGTTGTTACAGAGAGTGTGTTTTCACAATCAGACATGGCACTACTCACATCAGTCCACGGAAAGTAATTTTTTACTCTGAAATCTAATATATTTTTTAACGTCAGATACTCAAGGCCTCGATAGCCGAGTGGACTAAATGGTCGACTTTCGAGGAGCAGTGAGAGCCGGGTCACACCGGTTCGATCCCGATCCTACCAAAAAGTTTTTCTGCTCGGCATTCACCTCTGATATGTTCATTATGTCAAGTGAAATGTATATCGAGGCTGTGGTGGTTCGGAACCCACCTAAAACTGTAGGTCCCCATCGTTTACTCGATGGCTGGGGAGCTGGTATTTGGTAGTGCTGCCTGCTGAGCACAATGGATAGTTCTTGAAACGGTCTAGTCTAGTTGCTGGGCTTGCCCCCCCAACCCTCAGCTATAACGTCACATACTGGTAACATAAATTAACAGCCAGGAGGTCTAGTTTGTCGACATTAGAGGCGGATAACACTGGTTCGATCCCGATCCTACCAAAAAAAATTCTGATCGGCATTCACCTCTGATTCGTTCTGGTTGTAAATGTGTATTGAGGCTGTAGTGTTACCAAACCCACCTAAACCCGCAGGTTCCCATAACGTTAAAAAGACATACTATATTTCAGAACAAATAAATAAATAAACTATACTTACCCTGGCTCGTTGACGTCAAGAGGATCTTTAGAGAGCAGAATGTGAATGGTAGGAATGTCCCTCTTCACTACGATGGGTTCCAGACCTTCCAGCTGGGGATCCCAGTGCTCCTCCACCCTTCAAAAAAGTAAGGTACCTTGTTATGGTTCCGGAAATAAATTGCATGACCGCCAATGCGAAGGACACTATGCTTAGCTTTTACTGAAGAACGAATAGTATCGATGGAACTTACTTCCGGTAGCAAATTTTGGAGATCTGATTGACCGGAAACTTGCGTTTGACTATTTCCGCACAGGACACGGCTTTCTGAAGGGCAGGGCCGGAACCAGACCAGACCATGGCCGTCTCTGTTTCAAAATTTGACAGGGCGTGCTGCAGAAGGTTCCGCATTTTGCTGCCTCCTGAAACCTGCGGAAAAATAGTAAGTATCTCACAAAAGAGGTCGTCCATCTAGCCCAGTCGCCGTTTTTGATAGCATGGGGTAACATAGGGTAGTGCACTACCCCAGCCGGCCGAGCTCTCCATATCCTACCCTATCATACCTGAAACAGCTACGTTTCCCCCTAGGAAGCTTGCATTGGCATTAAGAAGACGCTATACCTGACGATGCATTTTTTGCCGCCCATAAGATTAACATTGCGAGCGGCGATTCATTTTCAAGGTTTACCCTTGGTTGGAAAGACACAAAATTTTGCCTGTACCTAGCCCTAACAATGTTCTAGGGAGTGTTCGTAGCAGATTTCCCAGTTTCTCACTGGTTTCTTTTATTGCAACTGTTTTGCAAATGTTAGCATCGCATACCTCAAGAAAAGTGCTGTATCTCGAAAACCAGTAAAAAAATGGGAAATCTGCTTCGAACACTCCCTAGAACATTGTTAGGGCTAGGTACAGGCAAAATTTTGTGTCTTTCCAACCAAGGGTAAACCTTGAAAATGAATCGCCGCTCGCAATGTTAATCTTATGGGCGGCAAAAATGCACCGTCAGGTATAGCGGACCCTTAAGGTGGCCACGCATATACGGAAGGCGTCCTGGCGAGGATGCATCCCTGGACGTCTCGAATTGGGAAATGATGGACCGTTTTGAAGGGATGCCGTCCCGATCTTGAAATTCTAACTTGACCGAATTCCACACGACATCCCAGGTGGGCGTCCAGTTTGGTAAGATAATTTTTCTTTATTTTCCTTGTGTATTTTTTGCAAATTGGAGTCAGATAGAACTGTTTTTAGTATATTTATTAAATATATCAATAGATTATCACAATAAAATCAAGGTCTCATCAATTTCTGCCAAACAAAAGACAAATCACAGGGTCTGGAAGTATCGTGAGTGAGCACCAGCCATCCCTGAGTTAACATCCCAAATCCCGCATCCCAGCCAGGGAGCCAGGACGCCGTCCAAAACGGACAGTATGTGGGCATCTTGGACCAGCAGGTGTATTCCCTTTCTCGAACGCCAGCAAACCCACCCAACTAAAGCCTTCAAAATTTATTGTAAGAAGATAAGGTACGCCATGATGCAATATACGGGGAACAGTTCTTCTTACAATAAATTTTGAAGGTGTTAGTTGGGTGGGTTTGTTAGCGTTCGAGAAAGGGAATAGACCTACAGGGCCCTTAGGGATAGAGCGTTAGAATTACGCTCAACTGTTGAGTTTTCCCCAAGTACCCATCACAGTTCAGTATAGGTACACTGGGCTACATAATTTTGGCGCGAAACTGTGATCATGGTGTTTGAATGTAACCGTTATCGTAGTGACGTGTAACGGGTTCTATGAATGGACAGAGGGAAGACATTCTAGAATATTCTAGAATTATCACAGAAATACGAACGTGCCCAAAAGTGTTTCTGCGGTTTAGCACCCCTTTCCCTTCACTCCTCCTATATCGCACAAGTCCTTACTAAGTCATTAACACCAGTACGTTTGTAATAATCCAGAAACTTCGCTGTGGTTTTCAGAAGCGCGGATTTTGAAAATTCTGGAAACTTAGGCTGAGTTTAGTTATCCTGGAATTTTTTATCCAAAAAACTTTATCTATAAGTTAAATATGGTTGCTATGCGTTGCTAGGGAAATAAAATACCAACTGGAATTCATAGAGCCAATGTGGCACCCATATTTAAGGGTCCGCTATACCTGACGGTGCATTTTTGCCGCCCATAAGATTAACATTGCGAGCGGCGATTCATTTACAAGGTTTACCCTTGGTTGGAAAGACACAAAATTTAGCCTGTACCTAGCCCTAACAATGTTCTAGGGAGTGTTCGAAGCAGATTTCCCATTTTTTTACTGGTTTTCGAGATACAGCACTTTTCTTGAGGTATGCGATGCTAGCATTTGCAAAACAGTTGCAATAAAAGAAACAAGTGAGAAATTGGGAAATCTGCTTCGAACACTCACTAGAACATTGTTAGGGCTAGGTACAGGCAAAATTTTGTGTCTTTCCAACCAAGGGTAAACCTTGAAGATGAATCGCCGCTCGCAATGTTAATCTTATGGGCGGCAATATAGTATAGCGTCCTCGTAAGTAACAACTTAGTACTAACAGACATAAATACGTAGAGGGGTAAATTTCTCAGCAGCCGGGATTCGAACGTGACCTCTACGGCTTTCTAATCCGGGCGCCTTTTCTGTGCCACCCAAAACCATGGTGGTTAAGTATTGATACCCATAAGTAAGAAGATGGAAAATATTTTAAAAATTTTCATGGTACCTACTGACTTTCAAATGTACACTGACTGCATAATCATGAATCTGCAGGCGGACTTACCAAGTGAACTAGACAAGGTAACGTGCTAACACTGCTAAAACAGCCTCGATAGCTGAGTAATTTTTATCTGTAGAGGAACACAGGTTCGATCCCGATCCTAACAAATTTTTTTGGTGGTTCGGAACCCACCTAAAACTGTAGATTTAAAAACGCGATGGCAGGGGAGCTGGAGAAATGCTGGACTGGGTCAGTCCCACTGGAACGTAGACGTTCTATCTCTGACAAAAAGAAAAATTTCGTCAAAGATGGAATCCGCGGCATGGGAACTCTATTGTCGCGCTCAGGGGTTCAGCGGTCGTAAAAGTCAAACGTCTTTCTCAATGCAACCTCGAATTCCACGGAAAACCTTATGGTAGCCATAGCAACCATTTCAAGAATTATCTATCGCGCTTAGCTGGCAGCACTACCAAATACCAGCTCCCCACTATTACAACACGACGAGGACCTACAGTTTTCGATGGGTTCCGAACCACCACAGCCTCGATATACATTTCACTTGACATGCTGAACATATCAGAGGTGAATGCCGAGCAGAAAAACTTTGACAGGATCGGGGATCGAACCGGTGTGACCCGGCTCTGAGTTTTCCTCTATAAATACCACTATCGAGGCTTCTAAGCATAGGTAATGTGACATTTTTTTTTTTTTTTTTTTTTTTTTTTTTATATTTTTTGACATTAATCCCATTATCCCATAGTGGAGTAACGCCGTAATCCTGAGCCACTGAACAGCCAATGGCATCATAAATTTGAATCTACTTTTCACGCAGGAAGAAAGTACATAACTTAGGTTTACTTCTTACTGAATTTCCCTTTCCAGCCTCCATAGGCTGGAATCAAACCAGGCACCTCTATATCAGGGCTGAGTACTCTAGGAGCTAAGCTAGAGTCACCAGAAAAAATTCTGGACAGCTCGGGAATAGACCCTGGGTTCTCTAGCTTTACATCCCAGTTCCCTACCACTGAAAAACAATTTCTAAACCAAAGCTTGCGGTAAAAAATAGACGAAGAAAGCCTGAAAGATATGTCCAATAGGGTGGTCGGGAAATAATTTCATTGCTGAGATAATTGAAAAGGGCAGAGTGAAGAGTGATCCATCAAACTCTCCCCAAACATCCCCCCAAAATGTCCTTTTCCCCCCCTAAATATAGAGAAGAGTTGAGGGGTGGGGACAAGCCCAGCAACTAGACCAATCCAGTGATGGGGGATTTTCTGGAATTTTTTTTTTCGGAAAATTTCCGGAAATTTTCGGAAAATGTGGAAATTGTTGGAAATTTAGTGTTGATTGACTGTATAACGCCTAACAGGCTTAGCCACCAAAAAGCTCAAAACTCGAGCTCTGGAGTCTTTGAGTGTATTAATAATTAGTTCAGAATGCTATTCTTCTGAAGAAAGTTAAAGTATCGGTGAATGGTAGTTGATTTTAAGGTATATTAACGGCCACCATACATTCTCGACGAACTCCGCCAAAACCACTGTGCGAAAGTAAATATTCGACAAAACTAATGTTTACATATTAGGACACCCGGAGACTGGTAATTGCAATATCGTGTTGATTGTGTCTACTCTAAAAGCTAAACATAGTGTGCTATTTGAACGCGAAACGAACGAGTAAAAGTAGGACACTATGTTTAGCTTTTACAGGAGAAAAGTAGAGAAATGCTGTTGAAATTACCCACTTCCGTAAGTGAAATAAAAATTGCCAAAATGCAACATGGCTACGGTAAATAGTACAAACATTTATCAAGCTTTTCTACTAAATGTGACGATAAAATCATACATTTTTTAGTCCGAAAATTTTCAAAAAAATATTCCGCATGAGGTAGTGTTGTGTTTTCGCGATCTGTCAAAAAAACATGTGGACTGGTAGTTGACTGTTTAAAACCGCTCCTGTGGGCTTATTACTCCATTTCATGCAAAAATACAACACTACCTCACGACAAAGAGTCTCAGGTTTACATCCCCCTATAAACACTTTCCACTCGCCCTGTAACTTCGGAGTAGGGCTTGAAGTACTTAGCATTGCTAACCAAGTACGTGTAGTCGAAAATAGCGAATGTATATTCAGCCTTAACGAATAGCCCCAGCCCCCAGCTGCAAACGTGACAATAAAAAACCCCACGCTATAAAAAAATTTTAAGTTAAAAAAATATTTATTATTATTTTTTTATATAAAAAAAAGTCATGGAAAGGAAATTTTCCGAGCCCCCATCACTGGACCAATCCAAGAATTATCCATCGTGCTCAGCTGGCCGCGCTACCGAATACCAGCTCCCCACCCATCGTGTTAGTACACGACAGGGACCTACAGTTTTAGGTGGGTTCCGAACCACCACAGCCTCCATATACATTTCATTTGACATGCTGAACATATCAGAGGTGAATGCCGCAAAGAAAAACTTCGGCAGGGTCAGGATCGAACCTGGATCTTCACTTACCTGCATCCAAAGAAAGTTTGGTGGCAGGTTAGGGATGGGAATTTTCTCTCTTGCGAATTCCTCTTCGACGTTCTTCCCCTTGCTGTAATTTTCCATCTGTAAAAACAAAATTCATCTCGGAAAAGTTCAACTGGTGGTTCGAAACCCACCCCCATGGGAAACTGTTTTTTATCAATGAAAAATGCGCAGCTTATCACCCTAAGGAATTTGAAGCACTCAGGTGATTGGAAGGCCGCCATTTTGAGATTTAGATAGTAATTACCTAGTGTTGATTTCACCAGTGCAACTTAACGATAGGATAAATTGTATATATATTCCAGGCATATATTTAGCTTGTGCAAAGAGGCATCTTGCGATAACAAGTAAGGCTGGATTTCACCACTTTCTTATACAGTAGTATACTAATCCGGAGTTGAACTAACGGTACAGCGTCGTCTGCTACACACGCGCAAAATCCAATATGGCGGTTAGTAGAACTATTGTAGCGTGGCCATATGAATTGTGTTCATATATATGATAGATTTTTCTGGATTTTTAGTGCATTTTTAGACTTTTTTTTTAGACATTTTGCAATATGGCGGAGTTCAATTTGAAATTGAGTGATATTTTAAAAGTGTTCTCGTCAGAAAACAACCGAAGCCAACCACATTGTTCTTTGTGGGGTTACAAAAAAAAACAAAGTGGAAGTGGAGGTTTTCGGGTTGTGCTTAAGATCGACACAAATTAAAAACATACCACACGAAATAAAAATTTCTATAAAAAAAATTACTGACCAAAAAAGTACTAAAGGCCACTGTAGCTGCACGGCTGGCGCTGGGGGCCACTGCAAGCATATAGCTGGAGTCATGCTCTACATCTACAAGTACCTAAGTGTTGCATCTTATTAATTATGACCATAATTAAACATTTAATTTTACTTTATTCCCAATGTAAATGAAATAAATGAATACAGTAGCAGCAAGCAACCATAACGTATGTACGACATCCTACCGATTATGCAATTAACAAAAACTATTAGGGCGGTATATACATTTGTCGCAAGTATCGAATCACATAACCTAGGTAGGTACTAACTTACGTTTCATTTACAAAGCGTTATTCCTACGTCCTCTCAAGCAAAGCCATAAATTATAGGGTTGTACCATTAGATAACTATAGGTGCCTTGGATTGAAGTTTCATTTAAATATTGGTGTGCGCTCTTAAAATTGTAAGTAACTCTTATCATCACGAACAACTAAGTGTCTGCCTACTTACCTACGTGAGTTTTATTGAAATATACACATAACCTGGCAGAATATAATCCTCTCTTTCAAAATGCCGGCTGCAGACCGTCATTCCCATACCCACTGTTTTGCCTATTTTCAAAATATGCACCCACTTCTTCAGTAAAACTTGATTGCCATGAGGAAAATGATGTAAATGTACACCTTCCCCTCTTTTTTTGAGAACACTGAGGCACAGAACAAATTCGTAAATGCTTTTTTTTTTTTTTTTTCATTGGATTTCTCCATGTTAAGCCGTTGTCGTTACTGTTCTACCGTTAGTTACATTTTCTGCCATTAGAGGCAGGTCAGTCGTATTCAACTCCCAATAGCGACTATAGTGTCTCCTAACCGTCCTAACGAACAGATTTAACGATCGGATTTATGTTATCGTATGTTTACCTTATGACAAGTGTGATCTCAAGGAAACAAGTGCAAGCGCAAGGTACTTGTCATATTAAGGTAAACATACGATAACATATATCCTATCGTATCGTTAAATCCGAGCAGGGGATAACTACCTCAGAAATCTCGTTGGGAATCTCAGGCAATCACCGGAAACCTTTATGAAATCTCAGAGAATCTTGGAAATTTCTGGAGTAGTTAACCCTTCGGGGTACATCTTTCCACGAATCTCGTTGAGAATCTCAAGAAATCTTTGGAAATCTTCATGCAATCTCTGGAGTAGTTCCCCCTCGGTTAAATCTGTCCGTTAGGAGACACAATGAAGCCAGAAGACCAGGGATCGAATCCCGAACTGTCAAGATTTTTCCTTGCTGAATTGTGGCCATCACCGTCAGCAGGAAAACTCGACTGTGTGGGTAAAATGGTTAGAATCACTCCCTCACATATCGATGATTGTATACGGTAGCTAGACGATTGCCAGACCCAATATGGTGACCTCGATGTGCTTAATAAGGAGCTCGCAATAAGGCATGGGGATCGTGTTGGAATGCCTGGCATGCCATTCACCCCTCCATCCCCCACCCCTCTTAAACCCTTCAACCCCCCACCACAAAATACTTCTATATTTCACCCTTTTCCCCATTTTTATCGAAGATTTCTGTCACAGTTATAGCCAACTGACAACAGAAGGAACGGTGCCCAAGATTTGTATAAAAGAACGAGTACAGCTATATGAGATTGTAGATTGCACCAGTGGCTAAACTCCACTATAGTGTCCCCTAAAGTTCACTATAGCGTTATCCTCCCGAGAAAAAAGTTGGTGAATTACACCATCCTGCCGATAGCGCTTATCTTCCCGAAAAAGTAGCTGAAAAATTTATCTTACCGTTAAAAGTCCACTAGGTAACGTTATGAGAAAGGCGCTATGTGCATGCAGGATGGTAAAAGGCACCAACTTTTCTTATCGGGAGGATAGCGCTATAGAGAACTTTAAGGGACTCTATAGAAGGATTTAGAAACTGCTGAAGAGTGCATGGTGTTTTAAAAAAATCGAATACCTACTTCTAAGGGAAATGTCTAGCGTAATCCGAAAGCGCATAAAAGTCACATACCGACTGACGAACTATAAATACCAATAATTTTTAGCAATAAAAATATCCCTTTATTAAATTTCTACATCATAACATTAAAAAGTTCAGCTATAAAAAAGAAATAAGGGAGGAATGAAGCCGCAGTGAGACTGAAGCGCAACAGGCTGCGCACATGGCACCGCACCACCACCCTCCACATCTTTTCGCCCGCCTCACTCACACCACAACTGTCATTAGGCTACCTTGCTAAGCATCGGCAGCGGTAAGTATTATTATTTAAACAAATTTAAGGTGTATGTTGGCCTAGTGATAGGAGTTACCGAGTTCGAACTCCGGCGGTCTGAATTTTTTTTCTTAGTTTTTACATTTATCTAGGGTAGTGAATAATAGAACAGTGTACACTTGGTGGTTCAGAGCCAACCTTAAACTGTAGGTCCCCGCCAAAGTTTGTCTGGTCCGGGTAGACTAACCGAGGGGAAAGACTGATAGTACACCTCCGGTTAAAATTTAAATTACGATTGTGAAATCAGCCTGTATTTAATCATGTGGTTAACTCGTTTTCGTCATGAACATATGACTCACTGGCTAGTCTGCGGTCAAAGATAGTTCAAGGAAAACATATTATAGGAGACATCCATACCGCAAGACGTACAACAGTCGCTACTGGACTACACATATAAACGTATCCATGGATTATGATGACCGCTGGGTCACACCGGTTCAATCCCGATCCGGTCACAATTTTTTTGATTTGTGTCCACCTATGTCAAGAATTTCAAGCTGTAGGTTCCCATTGTGTCTACCACGATGGCTGGGGACCTTTTATTAAGAGGACGCTATACCTGACGGTGCATTTTTTGCCGCCCATAAGATTAACATTGCGAGCGGCGATTCATTTTCAAGGTTTACCCTTGGTTGGAAAGACATAAAATTTTGCCTGTACCTAGCCCTAACAATGTTCTAGGGAGTGTTCGAAGCAGATTTCCCATTTTTTTTACTGGTTATCGAGATACAGCACTTTTCTTGTGGTATGCGATGCTAGCATTTGCAAAACTGTTGCAATAAAAGAAACCAGTGAGAAATTGGGAAATCTGCTTCGAACACTCCCTAGAACATTGTTAGGGCTAGGTACAGGCTAAATTTTGTGTCTTTCCAACCAAGGGTAAACCTTGAAAATGAATCGCCGCTCGCAATGTTAATCTTATGGGCGGCAAAAAATGCATCGTCAGGTATAGCGTCCTCTTAAGTAGTAGTGCTGATTGCGGTGTGATTTTTTTGTCAACAAAAACTTTTTCCGATATTAACGGATCATAAAATAACAACACAGCCTTTTAATTTCGGCCGTTAAAAAGACATATTATACTTCAGAACATTTAAATATCCAATATTTTCCCCCAGAAAAAACTTAAACAAACAAGACAGCGTAGACGCCCTTAATAGAGTCAGCAAACCGGGAAATTGTTGATACGGGACCAAGAAACGGCATCCGCGAACAATACGAGCTGACTATTAGACGGTATTAGACGCGGGGGTTGAAGTGCTGGTGTCAGCAGCATTGCTCCACCCCATTGATCTCACCCTCTCAACCTATCTCTTCAAAGCGACCGATCTTTCCACCCTCAACTACTCTTCAAACCAAATTAATTCAACTCCTTCACAACTTCCGTTTTCGTATTCATATTTTTAATTCCATTTTTTTGGCTTTGCAGAAAAATTCAGGATTTTTTTCTGATTGCGAACAAGCTTCGATTTGAATGTCACTTGATCGCTGCGTTGGCGAACGATCTCGCTTGACGAAGCCTACCTGAGTATTTTGAGTACCCACAAGGCATAAGTATTTCGTGATCAACACAAAAGTCGCCCCTATATAGTTGTAACGTAACCACCTCTATAGCGAACTCTCTTTGCTCGTTATATAGAGATACTACGGTGGGGTTAACCACTCGTTTAGAATCTCGTTGGGAATCATGGGAAATCTTTTTGAAATCTCAGGGAATCTTGCAATTTTTTTGGAGTGGTTACCCCCTCGGGGTTCATATTTCTATGAATATCGTTGGGAATCTTTGGAAATCTTTAAGAAATCTCAGTGGAATCTCAAGGAATCTTTAGAGTGGTTACCTCCTCGGACACTACTGTGCTTATATAAGTCTCATTTGTTCAAATTTTTGCTACCAGCCGAGGGGGTAACCACTCAAAAGATTCCTTGAGATTCCATAAAGATTTTCAAAGATTCCCAACGAGATTCCAAACTAGTGGTTAACCCCTCGCTACCAGCTTAGTAAACTACGACCTCTGTACCTATCATGCAGGCTTTTCTCAACGCAATTTTCGAGTATGAATGGAATAGATAACGCCAAAGCCTTTTTTAATGATCATGTCTTGGTTGATTCCCCGAGCTTAAATCAAAGGGGGAAGACAGGACAATTTCTTTCCTACGCAAGACTTGTGTTGCTACCTTTCTTCGAAGAAAAGAAGGATTTATTTTGCAAAGATTTCAAGAAAATAACTGAGGTCCTGGTTTCGAATCCCGGTAGCAGCCATTTTCTGTTGGTAGCATGGATGTCTCACCAACAGTTTCTTTAAGCAGTATTTGTGCCTTCGGGCCAAGGGCTGTAAGCACCAATAGGTACGAGGGGTTAACCACTCGTTTGGAATCTCGTTGTGAATCATTGGAAATCTTTATGAAATCTCAGGGAATCTTGGAATTTTTTGGTGTGGTTACCCCTTCGGGGTTCATCTTTCTATGAATATCGTTGGGAATCTTTGAAAATCTTTATGTAATCTCAGTGGAATCTCTGGAGTGGTTACCCCCTCGTATTTGTAGGTGGGAAGGTATTCGATTCGATACCTATCAACATTATTCAAATTCCAAGGTATGGACGTCCACGAATTCCGCGTGAAAGGGAAGGAGATGGTGGACTACATCTGCGAATATATGGAGAATTTGCCCAGCAGGCGAGTCACCCCCAATATCGAGCCTGGGTACCTGAGACCACTCCTACCTCGCAACGCCCCGCAGCTACCTGAGGCCTGGGAAGACATCATGAACGACGTGGAGAACAAAATCATGCCTGGTGAGTGTCTCAGATACAATGCGGGCGATCCTCAGCCAGTGTAAGCCATCACAGCTCAGCTGGCTGACGCTGCTACTATATCGCCCAGCATGGTCCTATATGGCCCACTGTGTATGGGGTAGGGTGGTAGAGTCCATTGTGTGGCAGCAGCACTGGTGAAGGCTGCTTTCGTGAGCCAGAGTGGTACGTACTGGCCCAAATGAGTTGGCAAGAAGATTTTGAGAAAAAGGTCAGCTACAACACCACACAGAATTTTTTCGATTTTCCACTTTGTTTGCTATAGAGTCTCCTCATTAGCCGTTCTATCATAATTTGTCATGAAGGGTGGGAACTTAATTATCTTAATTACTTCACTATTGAAAGCAACAGCCTCGATAGCCGACCTGTCTAGAGCCTTTAGAGGAGCACTAAGAACCGGGTCACACCGGTTCGATCCCAAATCCCAATCCTACCAAAAATTTTCTGATCGGCATTCGCCTCTATTCTGCACCTGAAACTGTAGGTCTCCATCGTATAATACTCTTTTATTTGTTGACCTGCAGGTGTGACCCACTGGCAACATCCGCGCTTTCATGCCTATTTTCCAAGTGGAAACTCCTACCCTAGCATTCTCGGAGACATGCTTTCGGCTGGAGTTGGATGCGTCGGCTTTTCCTGGGTAAGCTGACGCTGGAGAATTTTGAGCTATGATCGAAGGAAACGATTGAGTTCCAGGCGGACATGGTTGCTTAGACCAACAAGCTAACAAGTGTATTTTTCTACCCTACAGGCAGCTAGTCCAGCATGTGCTGAGCTCGAAACAGTCGTGACGGACTGGTTCGGGAAGGCGATAGGACTCCCGAAAGAATTTTTGGCCCTGGAGGAAGGAAGCAAGGGAGGTGAGTGCAGCCAAAATCCAAAATGTGCAGGAAGGCGACTAAAATTAGCAGCAGCAGCAGTTTAAAAGCGGGCCAAAGGTAGTTAAGGACTGGGCTGAAACAAAGTTGAAAATATTGGGTACGCCTTGACCGCTTGGGTATTACAAGATATAAAATATTTCTGGATATTTTTTAGGTGGAGTCATTCAAACGTCAGCATCAGAATGCGTGTTAGTGTGCATGCTGGCTGCTAGAGCGCAAGCTATCAAGCGACTGAAGCAAGAGCAGCCTACCGAGCCTGAAGGAGCTTTGCTTTGTAAGCTCATGGCTTACTGCTCAAGGGAAGCTCACTCCTGCGTGGAAAAAGCGGCCATGATTTCTTTCGTCAAGCTTCGGATTCTTGACACTGATGACCAGTACCGTCTCAGGGGAGACACCCTTAAAGCGGTAAGGATAGAATCTTATGGGAACTGGGATAAGTAGTAGTACAGTGGGGAAGCAAGAATTATGTGCCGTGCTCAGCTGGCAGCACTACCAAATGCCAGCTCCTCTGCCTTAGTAGACTAGGGACTTACAGTTTTACGTTGGCTCCGAACCAATACAGGTCATCATGACGGAAACCACAACTTCCACCCAAACCAACGGACCGGTCTAACTGTTTCAGGCAATAGAAGAGGACCTCGAGCAAGGTCTTATGCCATTCTTCGTGTCGACGACTCTCGGGACGACCTCTTGCTGCAGCTTTGACCCTCTGTCCGAGATTGGCATAGTCTGCCGAACCTATCCCAATATTTGGATGCACGTCGACGCCGCGTACGCAGGAAACGCGTTCGTCTGTCCCGAACTGGGTCCTCTGCTCGAAGGCATAGAGTTCGCCGATAGCTTCAACACTAATCCCAACAAGTTCCTCCTCACCAACTATGATTGCTCCACCATGTGGGTCCGAGACCGCATAAGGTAGGTTTCGCAGCAGGAACACCGGAGGTTTGCGCGCTTTTGATAGACAGCAACGCTGCCTAGAGTTAGGAGACCAACGCCGACGTAAAGACAAACAGACGATGAAGATAACATGAAGACTCTGAATAATTCATCCCTATCATTTTATTTTTAATCTCCAGGTTAACTTCAGCTCTCGTGGTGGATCCCCTATACCTCCAACACGGCTACTCTGACGCAGCCATCGACTATCGGCACTGGGGCGTTCCTCTCTCCCGAAGATTTCGATCTCTCAAGCTATGGTTCGTCTTGCGAAGCTACGGCATATCAGGAATCCAAAACTACATCCGACACCACATCCAACTCGCCAAGAAGTTCGAGGGCCTCGTCCGTCGAGACTCCCGCTTCCAAGTCTGCAACGAAGTCAAGGTAAAGCTCCAGTGGACATGGTTGTAGTGGTACCTATATGCACCCACAGGAGCCCTCAAACAAGAAGGAATTATAACTATCATTTTAAATCCTCTATAGCTTGGGCTAGTCTGCTTCCGTCTGAAAGGTTCCAACAGCATCAACGAGAAGCTCCTGAGCATCATCAACGGGTCCGGAAAACTTCATATGGTACCAGCTTCCCTCAGGGAGACCTACGTCATACGATTCTGCGTCGTAGCGCAAACTGCAACTGAAGAAGATATCGGTAAGTGAAGGATATTCGGTTATGAAGCAAGAGGATCCAGGATCTAGTCCCGACTGTAGTGAATTTTTTCTGGCCCTAGGCCTACCTTGCTCTGATGGGTTCCTAACCTTCACTGACTAGCTATAGCTATAGTGCTGTAGCTCCACCTGTATAACCAAGAACCTGGTAGAGCCACTGGAAACCATTGTTAACTCGGTGATAACCGGTTGTTTTGAGAAACGAAACCCTCCTATTTGAGGAGCGTTAACCTAGCGTTAACTATTTCAGTGCCAGTTGATAGCCAAACGCTTGAATATCCTGGAAAGGTTTCAAAACTATTTCTTCAGAAGACAAGAAATGACTAATTAATATTTTTCACAGATTATGCCTGGAAAATCATAGTGGAGTTTTCAGAAGAACTTCTGGAGAATCAAGCGCTAGAGAAGGTAAGCCTATAGAAATAACAGATTGAACGGAAAGTAAGCAATCCATTCTTCACAGTCCAACGGGAAACTGGTTATCCACAAACATCCTGTCGTTTCATCAAATTTTATCTGACCAAAAGTTTCAAGGTGACGAGTAACAAGGCGATAAAAAGGTGCTTCAGACCAGGGAAAATGAGGGAATCTATTGATAGGGAATTGAGCAACCTATAGTTCTCCTCAGTCTTGGATGAGAGTGATATCCAGGGGTGGAACGACTACACAAATGTCAATTGCCGTTGCTAAACACTTTTAGAACATTGCGACACATTTGTCTAAAAGGTGGCTCTTGATCTGAAAATTGGGAACCCTGTGGACTACACTAGGGTTGAATTCTCGCTGAATTTTCTTCTGTACAATTTCAGGAGCCTGCTGACGAGGTCCACGAAATGAAGGAGAGGAAGGTGAAGGAGGCTCTTGCGTACAAGAGATCCTTTTTCGTCCGAATGGTCAGCGACCCAAAAATTTACAACCCGAAGATCGCGAAGAGTTTGACGGTTGCCAGACACCCAACATTCGACGCCAATTCTACCGTTAGCATCAACGCACCCATGTAGGTATATTTTTCTACACACAATGGCAGGTGCCCATATGTTATGTTGGCCATATTCCAGGATGACCACTCTGGCGAGTTCGCATCCTTGGACGTATAGGGATGGGGGGCGGGGGATGGCAGTTTTTTTTTTTGGGTACCCGCCATCCCTGAGTTGCCATTCCAGCCCCTTCATTCCAGGACTCATCCTATGTGACCAGCTTCTCCACTTTCGGAGGGTAGGTACTTACTGTTTGAAATTTATTTCTTCTGAAATATTATTCTTAATTTTTCTAGAGCTTCTTGGATCAGCTGGCCTCTGGCTTTCATCTTACAGGCTGGCAAGCATGAGGAACCGGGCGAGGTGCCAGTTCGGTGAGTCTATAATACCTTATTGTTGTTTAATTGAAAAATAATTGAAAAATAGGCGTGTAATAATGGGACCAAGTGGGGGACAAGTTCCGGAAGTAGCCCACCGTGCCCAACTACAGCAACACTACCAAATACCAGCTCCCCACTATTAGTACACGACGAGGACCTACAGTTTTAGGTGGGTTCCGAACCTCAACACACATGTCAGAGGTCGCCAATCAAAAAAACTTCGACAGGATCGGGATGGAACTGGTGTGACCCAGCTCTCACTGTTCCTCCCAAGACAAACTAGAGAAGAGGAAGAATGATTGTTTAGGTGAGGTCACCCATTCTCAGAAGCTCTTCAGGGCAAAAACCATTTGGTTGCGGTCGAGTGGCAGTTAAGTCCCCACTGCGAGATCCGGCTGACGAAAAGTACTTCGGCGATGAACTCATTCATTTAGGTGTGATGGGAGTAACAAGGGAAAGGAAACAGGCCGACGACGGGGACCTACAGTTTTAGGTGGGTTCCGAACCACCACAGGCTCAATATAACTTTCACTTGATATGCTGGACAGATCAGAGGTGTTTTTTTTATTTATTTCTTATTTTACGTTTCGTTGACCTTGTCCCGCCCGAAATAGGTGGAACTAAAATATAAAAGTCCTGGTTGTCCAGTTAAATTACAAATTGAGAAATTCCTCTAACCTATAAAAAACATTTTCAATAAGTAGCAAGGAGCAGGGAGAATAAAGAATTTCTGAAAAAGTGACCTGCAAGAAGTACGCGGTGAATGCCGATCAGAAAAAACTAGTTGGTAGGATCGGGATCGAACCGGTGAGACTTTGCTCTCAATGTTCCTCTAATGACGACCCCATCAATTGTAGACCACTTGGCTATCGAGGCTTACTTATTTCTGGCAACCAGTGACTCAAAGGGAAGGCAAGGCCGCCAAATGAAACCTAGGAAATACTGATCGCGGTTGCGTCAATAGGACCAATATCACAATAGCAGTTAGCGTACGTTGGGGAACTACAGTTTTAGGTGGGTTCCGAACCACCATAGCCTATATATACATTTAAGCTGACATGCTGAACATATCAAAGGTGAATGCCGATCAGAAAAACTTTTTGGTAGGATCGGGATCGATCCCGTTCTCAGTGTTCTCCTGCCGGTTGTTAGGCTTATTAATCAATGAAAAGGGTTCAAGACAAATATCCGGTAACCGCCCCCATGGACACGCGCAGAGAAGCAGCAAATAAATGAGTGATGCCAAGACTGACGTCGAAAAAATTTAAATACCGCGTGGGTAGAACCCAGAGCACCTGTTTGCGGTCTCCTGGTCAAACAAAACCGTCATCCGGCACCTACAACTATGCTTACACCACCTCCGATATGTTCAGCATGTCAAGTGAAATGTATACTGAGGCTGTGGTGGTTCAGACCCCACCGAAAACTGTAGGTCCCTACTGTGTATTAAGAGGACGCTATACCTGACGATGCATTTTTTGCCGCCCATAAGATTAACTTTGCGGGCGGCGATTCATTTTCAAGGTTTACCCTTGGTTGGAAAGACACAAAATTTTGCCTGTACCTATAGCCCTAACAATGTTCTAGGGAGTGTTCGAAGCAGATTTCCCAATTTCTCACTGGTTTCTTTTATTGCAACTGTTGCAAATGCTAGCATCGCATACCTCAAGAAAAGTGCTGTATCTCGAAAACCAGTAATAAAAATGGGGAAATCTGCTTCGAACACTCCCTAGAACATTGTTAGGGCTAGGTACAGGCAAAATTTTGTGTCTTTCCAACCAAGGGTAAACCTTGAAAATGAATCGCCGCTCGCAATGTTAATCTTATGGGCGGCAAAAAATGCACCGTCAGGTATAGTGGACAATTAAGACGAAGGTTTAGTTGCTCTACACGCATGCTCCCATACCCCCTACTCCAAAAAGCTAGTTTGAGCAAAATTTTAATCCGGATGAACCAACATGACTAAAATAGGAAAGGCCCGGAGGTGAAAACCACAGACAAAACCAGATTTTCTTCTGTGATAATCCACATAAGCGAAATATACGCGAAACAATCCCTACCACAACCGAAAACTGTAACAAACTGTGTGATCACCATCAATGAAAAATTACACTGAGATCAGATTAAATGACCCATAGTGAATGGTATTGAAAATAACAATGGCGGAGTCATTACTTACACTAGGTAGTATCCATAGCATGACACGTCTATTTCTGGAGCACTATCTCCTGGCCGGGAACCCCACCGCCCTCTGAGCCAAACAATCAGGATCTAGTGGATAGGTACTCTCACAATATTGGTCTCAAAGGCCAGTAACCTGCCGAATGATGGCCACATTCCATGCGTCCTGGAAGGAGGGATTGGAATGGCAACTCAGGGATGGCAGGTACAGAAAAAGGACCATCTGTCTATCAGAACAGTGCCATAAAGGGCGTCTACGCAGTCGTGTTTGTTTACGTTTTTCTTCACACTTTATGAGGATACTATTGGATATTTAAACGTTCTAAAATATAATATGTCGTTTTAACGGCCGAAATTAACATGCTCAATTATTTCCGGTCATTAAAAAGACATATTATATTTCAGGATATTTAAATATCCAATTTCCTCATAAAGTGTGCAGAAAAAACGTAAACAATGTATGTTCGGCCGTAGCCGAGAGGCACACCTTTAGTCTTAACTTTTGAAGCCGACCGACTTGACACCTCTAAGTACTCCCTAACAAGTATAAAAATAGAAGAAAAACATACCTTCACCTTCGAGGGGTCCACCCACAAGGTCAAATACGTCCGAACCTGGGCCAAGAAGCCAGGTTGTCCACCTGTCCAGGTACCGCCTATACCTGTATACGATTTAAGGCAGTGCTTACACCAGAGCGGTCTAGATGGTGACTTTAGAGGAACACAGGTTCGATCCCGATCCTATCAAGAATTTTTTCTGATTAGAATTTACCTCTGATATGTTCAGCATGATAAGTTAAATGTATACCGAGGTTGTAGTGCCTAGGTGCCTACCTAAAACTGTATAGGTAGTATAGTGTTCCAGGGACGTTAGGACGTACCTATGATCCAAGGGAAGAAATTAAAACCATTTTTCCGCTCGCAATGTTAATCTTATGGGCGGCAAAAAATGCACCGTCAGGTAATGCAGAACCTTAATTAGTTTACTATCGGTCTCTTTCATCGGTACTACGATTGCGTCAGCGGAATGCGTATATACAAGCATTCCAGACCAGGATCTCCCGACCATGGTCACCCGCTTCAGGAAGGACCGATACCTAATTAAAGCAGGCACCCCAATGAATGGTAGTGACGGATAAATCAAAACTAGGTGGGCGGTGTAGTTGTAAACAAAATATTTCGACTACGCGTCTCATTGAGAACCAATACAAAAGTCTCGTATACTCCTGAGGACATGGGTTTGCCAGCAAATCTTCTTTATTTGTTTCAGGTTCCGACACCTGAATACTTTGGTGAGCCTGAAGGGGAGGCGAGGGAGTAATGACCGCGGTTCCTCCCCCTCCCCAGAAGAATCCTCCGAGGGGAAAAACAATTTCATCTCCCCTGCAACCCCCAAAGCATCCCCCAAGAAGTCTCCCATGCTTAAGAGGAAGGAATGCAAGAATAGTGTTGACCCTGCTCAGTAGAACTCTACGGATTTTAAGCTGGACGCAGACGATGCGTCTTGGAGTGGCAGGCCAGGAATGGCAATTCAGGGATGGCGGGTATCTACAAAAACTGCCATCCCTCGCCACTAACCATACGTCCGGGGATGCCAAGTCGCCAGAACGGCCGTCCGGGACGCATCCAACATGGCCAGTCGAACCCTTTTTTATTTCGCCTCCTATTGGTCACCCTGAAATTAATATTTTACCAACTTTGTTAGTTACCAAAGAGTTACCGAAACATACCAGAAAGTATTAAAACTATTATGTACCAACTAAAGAAATATCAAAAATTGTTATGGATGTCATTTTGCTGTCAATACTCAATACTGCTTACTTGTATCGGCCATATTTGGCAATTGTTTAATAAATACCCTATCAATTCAACCATCGGCCGTTTCGAAGTAACCACCTTGTATACAGAGGCCACTGAGCCGGAGAAGTAACAGTAGTAGGTTCAGGTATAGGTGCTAGCTTTATAATAGTAGCATGAGTCAGCCAGGCACTTATGCTTCAGAGACACCACGGCCCAGCGCCGGCCATACGCACCACTCTGGCCCACGAAAGCAGCCTTCACCAGTGCTGCTGCCACACAATGGACTCTACCACCCTACCCCATACACAGTGGGCCATATAGGACCTTGCTGGGCGATATAGTAGCACCGTCAGCCAGCTGAGCTGCCTACATAATCGCCCGAAATGTATCACAACTCGTGTTCATCTATCACAACGGAGAGGCGGGTTTTCCTTAGCACTTAGCACAGCATGACAGGCTAGTATAACAATAACAAAGGTAATAATAACATAGTGTGCAATCGGATATTGCACCTTGTGACGTTATACTACATATACCCGGTTAGTCACTAGAGGGATGGGGGACATGCCCAGCAACTAGACCATTCCTAGAATTATGCATCGTGCTCAGCCAGCAGCAAATACCAGCTCCCCACCCACTGTGTTAGTACACGACGGGGACCTACAGTTTCAGGTGAGTTCGATAGGATAGAGGTCGAACCACCACCACCCTTAAGGGTCCGCTATACCTGACGGTGCATTTTTTGCCGCCCATAAGATTAACATTGCGAGCGGCGATTCATTTTCAAGGTTTACCCTTGGTTGGAAAGACACAAAACTTTGCCTGTACCTAGCCCTAACAATGTTCTAGGGAGTGTTCGAAGCAGATTTCCCATTTTTTTTACTGGTTTTCGAGATACAGCACTTTTCTTGAGGTATGCGATGCTAGCATTTGCAAAACAGTTGCAGTAAAAGAAACCAGTGAAAAATTGGGTAATCTGCTTCAAACACTCCCTAGAACATTGTTAGGGCTAGGTACAGGCAAAATTTTGTGTCTTTCCAACCAAGGGTAAACCTTGAAAATGAATCGCCGCTCTCAATGTTAATCTTATGGCCGGCAACGAACGAATCGAAGTTTCCTAATCACCGGACGGGCCGGGTATGTATCTCGCTTGGTTCGGTGCCGGCGGTGCCGTCCGGCCAGTGGACGGGCAGCTTTAAAGAGAACTATCTATACATTACACGGCAATTGAGGGCCAAATTTGCATCGAAAATAATCAAGTGCCATACGCATTTACGCACAATATGGTAATTCAATACTTTCAACCATAAAGACCATTATTGTATTTTGATCAGGATCAATAAGATGATTGTCCGCTCAAAATCACCATACCGGAACGAACAAGAAGCAAGTGTACCTATATGATGGCAATAAAACTGAGAAGTAAATTTTAAGCTAAACGAGGCTAGTTAAAATAATTAAAAGTAGCTAAGGATTCGTCAAGTAGACACTGGAGGAGGACCCCCATTAGGCAATATTTGCATTTCTCTAATGAGAAAATCATACATGAATCGCAAAGAGACATACCTTAAAAGTAATGACAGAGGTCCTACGCAGTCCAAGTAAACATCCTTAGCTGGGCGGCTCTACAACAAAGAAATACCCAAATGTCATCTCGGAGCAGTGCAGGATCCAGGTAGTCGTTTACACCGGTTCGATCCCGATCCTACCAAAAAATTTCTCATGGGTACCTCTGATATGTTCAGCATGTCAATTGAAATTTTTTTTAAGGCTGTGGTGGTTCTGGAGCTGGTAGGTATTTCCTAGAGTTGCTGAGCACGTTGAACACTTCTCAAAATGGTTTGAGAGCGACCACACAATCGTATTTGTTTACGTGTTTTTTATGGACATTTTATGAGGAAACTATTGAATGTTTAAATGTTCTGAAATATAATATGTCTTTTTAAAGTCATAAATAATTATGAGGCTATGTTGTGATTTTACGATCGAGCGATTGTTGTCAACAAAAAAAAAAATGTCCAAAATTAAATTTTGAAACCACAACATAGCCTCATAATGTATGACGTTAAAAAACATATTATAGGTACTTCAGAACATTTAAATATCCAATTTGTAGTTTTCTCGTAACGTGTGCATAAAAAAAAACGTAAACAAACACGATTGCGTGGTCGCTCTTAAGGGTCCGCTGTAAGATTAACATTGCGAGCGGCGATTCATTTTCAAGGTTTACCCTTGGTTGGAAAGACACAAAATTTTGCCTGTACCTAGCCCTAACAATGTTCTAGGGAGTGTTCGAAGCAGATTTCCCAATTTCTCACTGGTTTCTTTTATTGCAACTGTTTTGCAAATGCTAGCATCACATACCTCAAGAAAAGTGCTGTATCTCGAAAACCAGTAAAAAAATGGGAAATCTGCTTCGAACACTCCCTAGAACATTGTTAGGGCTAGGTACAGGCAAAAGTTTGTGTCTTTCCAACCAAGGGTAAACCTTGAAAATGAATCGCCGCTCGCAATGTTAATCTTATGGGCGGCAAAAAATGCACCGTCAGGTATAGCGGACCCTTAACTGCTGGGCTAGTTTTCCTCCACCCTTCTACAGTCATGCATTTTTCATATTTTTTTTCGCACTTCAACTACCAACTTACTTACTTCTGAACCACGTATAAATACCTACTTCTCTTCGGAAAAACCCCTCCTTGTACCTTCACGATTCGACAATGGTAGTTCTCTCAGGTACATTGAATGGAGAAGAAAGAACCAAATATAGAAAAGAAGAAGAAGCAGAAGGATGAGTGAAGCGTGCAGTCTGAGAGTTCGCAAAGTCACGACCGACTTTTCAACAACTGAATGACGTAGGTAGGAAAACAAATACGTGACTGAAATCGACTGGGGAAGACCCTAACTACGGTACAGCCCCGAACTTGAAGGGTTATTTATTAGTAAACGATGGGGACCTACAGTTTTAGGCGGGTTTGTAACCACCACGGCCCGAAATACATTTCACTTGTCAGGCAAAATATATTAGAATCAGAGCTGACTGCCGAATATACATTCGCTATTTGTTTACGTTTTTTCTCCACACTTTATGAGGAAACTAATGTTCTGAAATATAATATAACATTAATTAAAATTTACGATTGAGTGATTTTTGTCAACAAAAAATTAGTCCGAAATTAACCGATCGCAGAATCACAGCATAGCCCGTTAATGCCGTTAAAAAGACACATTATATTTCAGAACATGTCCAATAGTTTCCTCATAAAAAGTGCAGAAAAAAAAAACGTAAACAAATTGTGTGCATGGTCGCCCTTAAAAGCCCACAAGCAATTGAGGGGGCTATCGATATAGGGTGGTGAAAGAGACTAACTTTTCTTATCGGGAGGATAACGCTATAGTGAACTTTAGGGGACACTAAAGTAGACTTTAGAATCAATGAAATTAGTCTAAAAATTACGAACAGACATTTCTTCCGTCTACTTACGGGTTTTCCACATTTTACAACCGTATTACAAGAAGACTATCTTTCTGTGGCCTGGAAATGGGCGTGTCCTTCTTCTTGGACGGTCCGCGAACTGTACGGTTGTGGTTATATTAGTCATGTTTAGGAAGCGGTGGGCCCAGATAGTAGCCAGTGTCGTGTCGACCGTCAACGCGAAAACTAGCGCGGTGCCAAGTTTGAAAAAGTTCCGATCTCGACGAATGTCACCGGCTGTGTGATTTAGTGATTTTTTTATTTATTATAGGTTTTAGCAGACATCAATAAAAGGTAAGTGGATTTTTTTAAAATTATTTTAAAGGTCCACAAACCTATGGGTGCCTCAAAGATCCATTGATGGTACCTTGTAAGAAAAGTGATTTCATTGACCAACTTAGGACGAGTCCCACCATACTTGGTTAACTTTTAAACGAGGGGAACCACTCCAGAGATTCCTTGAGATTCCATAAAGATTTCCAAAGATTCCCTACGATATTCATAGAAAGATGAACCCCGAAGGGGTAACCACTCCAAAAAATTCCAAGATTCGCTGAGATTTCATAAAGATTTCCAATGATTCCCAACGAGTGGTTAACCCCTCGCTTTTAAACTCCAGCTAAATTCGGTTTTCCAAATACTGCACGGTAAAAACCGAATTTAACTGGAGTCTAATAGTTAACCGAGTATGTTGGGACGCACCCTTAGGCTGGATCCCAGTAAAACCTCGGTTTAAATCGTGGTTTAACGTAAACTGAGTTTAACGGGATCCAACTTTGGACTAGTCACTTCACTTATTTACTTACCTACTAGTACGTAGAAGACCCAGAGGTTTTTTTATAGAAAGATCTTCCAAAAAGCTTCAAGGTTTTTTTTAAATTTTGGCGAAGAGACCGCTGCTGGATTGAAAAATCAATGAATATCCATGTTTACTGCTAAGTACGCTTTACTCGGAAATTCAGCGAAGTGTATAATCCCCTCTTAAACTGAAGAGAACTGAACCAAATCTGCATGTTCCTACTCACGAGTACAATGATACAAAACAATTTGAAAAGTACCCCGTAAAAATTAAAATCTGACAAATCTAAAACACATCCTCGACAAACATTTCACTTGACACTGCTGAACATATCAGAGGTCAATGCTGATCAGAAAAACTTTAGATAGGACCGGGATTGAACCTGTGTAACCTAGCTCTCAGCCATTCAGACCGTGGGTGAGGCCTAATTCAGGTATACAGTCATTGCGCCCTGTCACTTTCATAATACACTTTCTCGGGTTACAATACTATTCAGCGATGAAAATGAGTGATCCGATCACTTCTCTCTTGCCAACCAATCGTATAATTGATCTGGTATATCAATCCTAGAGAAATTGAACTGTCTGAACTGTCTTACGCGATTTAAATCATCAACTTTCTTAATAACAACTCATTCATAGATCATTATATAGCTCCTTACGTGCGACGCGACGTAAGCGAAAGCACAGGGCAGAGGTCCTGGGTTCGAATCCCGGTAGGTAGATTTTTTTTTTTTTTTTTTTTTTTTTTTGTAGAGTTCACATCAAGTATTTATTTGGCTTGAGCCAACAATCAGTTTGATTCATTAACATCTTTGCTTTTGAACACCAACTGTAAGCACCAATTTTCAATAAAAACAAAAAAATCAAAATTACAAAATTAACTATCGTCAAGTGACCACGGAAAATCACTCGCTATAAAGAGAGTTTGCTACAGAGAGGGCGACATTGTGGAGATAGGGTTTGCGAAGGGACCTTAGCGTTTGCACGCTATAGAGAGGTTTTCCTTATACAGAGTGGTCCTATGGAGGGAGGCAACTGTACTTTATTAAAATCAGAACAAGCCAGTTAAATTTCTGAAGTTAAAATGGTATAGGTGACACTTAAATATCCAAGAGTTTCCAGAAAAAAAGGGAAGAAAAATCGTTCTGCTTTTGAACCTTGACCTAACCTAACCTACTGTTACCTTTCAGGCACCATGAACAGTAACCAGTTTCGGGAGTACGGGCAAGAAATGGTGGAATATATGACCGGGTACCTGGACACGATAGAAAAGCGCAGAGTCGTGTCAGCAGTAGAGCCTGGCTATCTAGCGCCACTGCTTCCCAAGGAGGCTCCGAGGAAAGGGGACGACTGGGGCGCCATAATGAAGGATTTGGAAGAAAAAATCATGCCTGGTACGGGAAAACTTTATATCCGAAAAGTTAGTACAGGTATAGACGATAGGTTCGAGTCCCGGCCACTGAAAAATTTTCCCCTGTATGTTTCTGTCACCACAGAAGTCAGTGAAAATCCGAAATATGTGCGAAGTTCTTGACAACAAAATTCAAAATAAAGTCCCTGCGATGTCTTAAGAGGACGCTATACCTGACGATGCATTTTTTGCCGCCCATAAGATTAACATTGCGAGCGGCGATTCATTTTCAAGGTTTACCCTTGGTTGGAAAGACACAAAATTTCGCCTGTACCTAGCCCTAACAATGTTCTAGGGAGTGTTCGAAGCAGATTTCCCATTTTCTCACTGGTTTCTTTTATTGCAACTGTTTTGCAAATGCTAGCATCGCATACCTCAAGAAAAGTGCTGTATCTCGAAAACCAGTAAAAAAAATGGGAAATCTGTTTCGAACACTCCCTAGAACATTGTTAGGGCTAGGTACAGGCAAAATTTTGTGTCTTTCCAACCAAGGGTAAACCTTGAAAATGAATCGCCGCTCGCAATGTTAATCTTATGGGCGGCAAAAAATGCACCGTCAGGTATAGCGGACCCTTAAGCTGAATTGGACATTTTTCAGGTATAACACATTGGCAACACCCTCACTTCCATGCCTACTTCCCCAGCGCAGCGTCATATCCAAGCATTCTTGCTGACATGATCAGCGGTGCTATCGGCTGCATTGGCTTCTCATGGGTATGAATTTTCACTCAGTCAAACCCATAAGTTAAACAATGCACTAACCTCCAGTTAAATTTAACTGAGGATAGTCTGAACTACGTTAAGTTCATCAGCGTTGAAGTAAACATTCTAGGTTCAAGTCCCGCGATAGAATTGTAGTCAGGTTATAATGGACCATTACTTTCTGGTGTCAGAAGTATACACAACAGCCATAGCCACCATTACTCTTAAGAAGTAATTAGTGAGGTTCAGACGTTCTGAAGGTGGCAAAAAATTTATAGCTTATTTATTCGATTCCAGGCGGCATCTCCAGCCTGTTCAGAACTGGAAACAGTCTGCCTGGATTGGCTAGCGAGAGCCTTCAACCTTCCCAAACACTTCATCTTCTCAGAACCTGGATCACAAGGAGGCGGTAAGTCCTGAGGCTCTCAATAAAGGTGGCCTCACACAATGCATCTTGGACGGCCGTTCTAGGGAGTTGCGGCATCCTCAGACGTACCTCTGGTTGGGCGGGAAAACCTGCATTCCAGCCCCTCCACTCCAGGACGGGGCCAATTCAAGACTTCTCCAAAGACGGGCACAAACGAAGGCTTCCACTAGCATTCCTGGGGGGCAGTCCCATTCCCAAAGCAACAGTGGAACTAGAGCAACAGTTCCTCAAAATTTCCCTGTTTCAGGTGTTTTGGAAACGTCAGCAAGTGAAGCAATTCTCGTCAGCATGCTGGCGGCCAGAGCGCAGGCTATCCGGTACATCCGGGACCACTGCGGAGCTACCAATGACCACGACAGCGTGTTTCTGCCCAAACTAGTGGCCTACTGCTCCAAGGAGGCTCACTCCTGTGTCGAGAAAGCCGCCATGATTGCCCTCGTCCAGCTCCGCATCCTGGACACGGACGAAAACTGCTCCCTCAGAGGAAGGATCCTACAGAAAGTAAGTCACGAAATGTTGGTTTCTGAGGGCGACACCTGGTGGCTGACTCAACCCCCTACCTCGTTATGAAAGAAGAAGACTCAGTTCTAGGGATTTTTCCTGACGGATCTTTTTCGTCTTTGAGCCTATACTAAACCTGATAACCGTAGTCCACAGAGACCACTGCTGGCTTGCTCCGAAGTTTACACAACAAAGACAACGACAGATTTCCCTATAGATTATAGAAGAACCTTACAAATGAAGACATCTTCAGTACAAGACAAAAACAAAACCTGGTACTTCCGCTCAGATTAGAGACATTAGCCGAGACGAGACCTATATAGAGCCGGTCATTATCTCAACAACACTACAACTAGTCATCAGAGTAAAAATGACGAACCCTCCAAAAAGAGATATGACGTCACTTCGGTATGTGCTCCTGAAAAGAAACAAGCGGTACGACACGGTCGGACAAAACTTTACCTGCTTACTTGCGTGATTCCTAGAAAAAACCCTTGGTTAAATGATTGGAGATGGAAAAACTTTTTGACGAAAGGAATGGCCCCAGAATGTTCCCCCGAGTACTTAGAGACCCCACACGACGTACTATGGCAACCACCCAAAACTACCCCCTAAAACGAGGTGAGGTGGTTGTGGAAGCTCGGAAAAACTTTTTGACAAAATAAATTGCCTCAGAACGTTTCCCCGAGCATTTTGATACCCCATACAACGTACTTTGGAAAATAACCAAAACTCCCCCCATAAGGGGGGGGTGGCGAAAAAACATGTTGACCAAATATATTGCCTCAGAACGATCTCCCGATCATTTTGAGCCCACACTACCCATATTTCACAAACCACTCAAATCTACCCCCCTTAGGGGGTGGGGTGCTTGGATACGTTCAGAAAAACTTTTTGATACAAAAAATTGCTTCACAACGTTCCCCCGAACAGTTTGAGACCCCATAAGCCGCACTTTAAAAGTCACTCAAAATTGCCCCCTCCCTGGGGGGGGGGGGAGGGGGAGGCTCGAAATAAGCCATATACCATTTGTGACGAGTATGGCCGTTGTCACGTGTCATATCCAGAACTACTCATATACCACAAACAACTGAATCCACTGATTTCACCCTTTTACAGGTTCAGGGGGGACTTCCCCCCTTTCAGGGAGTTATGCGGGGGTAGTGGGTGGTATCATTGGATTCGTAATTATTTGTTCTATAATAGTCCAAAATTTGATCAAAATCGTTAGAGCCGATTTTGAGCAAATATTTTTTTTCTACCTTTTGGGGGAGTTTTGGGGGGGTAACCCCCCTTAATTTTAAAGGGGGGAAACTGAACTTCCGGATTCTGATTTCTTCCAATTTTAGAAAGGTCACTACCGATTTTGAAGAAAATCGGTTGAAAAGTGCGCCGTCCAGGTCAATGCCACATACATAGCTAGCTAGCTAGCTAGCTAGCTACATACATACATACATACATACATACGTACTGACACGGAGTACCTGACCTCTTCTAAAAATTCCTGTGGGCAAACTTTTCGTCGGAGGAAAAAAGTGAGATGGTTTTCATATTTCGAAGGAATGGACGTTTCCAAAATGTATATGCAAGTTTCAATCGCTTTTGAGGTCTGGGAGCAATGACGGTTCAAAGTTGAGGTTTGCCGAAAATTGGCCCGCACGAATACAATACTTTACCTTACGTATACTCCGTATACAGGTAAAGTAAAAAAAACATGGCATTCCTAATTCTGCAATGGTTCCTACAACTTTAGAGTATGATGGGAAGCGTCCCCCAATATGTTCATAAGCTAAACAGTGGCTGAGCTGTCAAGGGGTTAGACTTGTGTCCTGAGAGGCCTGGGTTCGAATCCCGGCGTAAACAATTTTTCTTAGGGTGAGTTTCTATGTGAGAATTTTTTTTTTTTGGGTTCAGTAAACAACTCTCCCATGTCCCCTTAATCACCTCCTTCTGAAACCTCCGCTTTCACCAAAGGAGGAGACAATCCACCGGGTACGATAAACACACAGAGGCACCCACCATACGCCGGTGAATGGATCGTTAGATAACTCATTAGGAGAGCTATGGGAAACAATGAACGCCCAGTGATGACGAATCTCCCAAAAACAGATTAATGACGTCATGGTGTACAAACAATGAAATAGTTGAGCCATGCGGAGGCCGGCGAAGCGCCACGTTACATCAAATGTAAACAAAACCATTGTTGGGGACCAGCCCAGTGACCGAGTAACCCTGGGTGTCGAACAGCCCCGGTTCGATCCCGATCCGGTATTTACCTCTGACATGTTCGGCACGTTAAGTGAAACGTATATCAATCAATAATTTTTGCTTACCAACCGGGCTTAAAGCCATAAAACACAATTCCTACTTCCACAAAATTGACCGCAAACAAAAAGCGGATACGTCAGCAATGGCATTCGAAAATAGCCTTTTTACGAGCTACGTGGGAGCAAAGTAATCAAGGGTTACCTAGTTCACCCAATTTACTCTCCAGCTAATGTTCCCACGTCAAATAAGCCTTCAAAGAACGTCATGTTTGCTGACGGAAAATTTCCTAAGGCTTCGGATACACCAAGGCCTGTCGTCGGCCAGTACGTACCACCCTGGCTCACAAAAGCAGCCTTCACCAGTGCTGCTGCCACACAATGGACTCTACCACCCTACCGCATACATATAGGACATATAGGACCATGCTGGGCGATATAGTAGCAGCGTCAGCCAGCTGAGCTGCCTACATAATGGCGATGGCTTACCTAACAATCAAATTTTCCAACAGGCAATCAACGAAGACATTTCGAAAGGTCTTCACCCGTTCTTCGTCTCGGCTACCTTGGGCACCACCGGCTGCACCTCCTTCGACAACCTGAAGGAGATCGGGCCTATCGTGCGGGACCTGCCGGCCTGTTGGCTGCACTGCGACGGAGCCTACGGTGGAAATTCTTTCATCTGTCCTGAACTTCGGGGACCTATGGAAGGTATCGAGTATGTTGACAGCATCAACATCAACCCGAACAAGTGGCTCCTCATCAATTTTGATTGTTCATGCCTTTGGGTCAAGGACCGCCTCAAGCTTACTTCAGCACTGGTAAGTTTTTTTTCGGGGAAATGGTTTGGGCAACTCAAGCCTATCTAAGGTCCCTTAGAACCTTATCTGACCGAAAAAGTGTCCGTTAGCTTAGGAATCGCAGTGTCAATAATCACCCACTACTACTACTATTAATTTTTTGTAAACAATCGTGGCACTAGATAATTCGTGCCACGTCTATTCACTCGTAATACTTTGTTAACTTATCAACCCTTCGATCCTTTCTAGGTTGTGGATCCCTTATACCTCCAACACGAGAACTCAAACGTGACGCTGGACTACAGGCACTGGGGCGTTCCACTGTCACGAAGATTCCGAGCCTTGAAATTATGGTTCACCCTTCGGACCTACGGCATCGAAGGCCTTCAGCAATACATTAGGAACCACTGCCAGCTTGCCAAGGAGTTCGAGAAATTGGTTCTCAGCGATGAACGCTTTGAAGTGGTCAATGACGTTAAGGTCGGTACCTTTATCATCAAATGCACCCTTTAAGGGCTTAGAGCAATCTTTTAGGTACCTATTGCAAAAAACTTTAACTTTAACCCGACTAGTAGCCAACCAATAATTTTTTGAAAAATTCCTTGCACTTTTTTTTTTTTTTTTTTTTTTTTTTTTTTTTTTTTTTTTTTTTTCAAAAAATTATGACACAGCAACCAATGACGATAGAGACCTACGGTTTTTTGAAATACTGAAATACTGCCATTGGCAGTCCGCAAGGAGGGTCACCCGTCAAAAATGTAACCATGGAAATGGTTGCTTGAGTTTGAACTCGCTATATTCTTAATACTCACTAGGAAAAAAATCTCAACAGGCAGGGACTAGATCTTGGGCCTCCTTACTTCCCCCGAATCAGGATCCTAAATTTTAATTTTTGCCCACAGCTCGGGCTAGTCTGTTTCCGTCTTCGTGGATCGGACATTCTCAACCAGGAACTGCTAGCCATCATCAACAGCAGCGGAAGACTTCACATGATTCCATCCAAAGTCAAGGGACACTACAGCATACGATTTGCTGTATGCTACGAAAAAGCCACCAAGGAACACATCGGTGAGACTAAAATACGAACTGCTATATCTTTACATGAAAGTAAATAATAGTATAAACAAGAAATTGCACGGGCAAAACTTCGACAGAGGTGGAGGGAGCACACAGCAAGCCATGGGTTTTCTAAGGCTGCGCCAAAGTTCAGTATCCTCACATTGTAAGAAATCTGCGTGATGAAGTGAAACCTACTAGCGGCTCGCAGTGTCCCCCGAGCCCTACAGGGTCTCCTGAACACGTAGGCAGGAGCCCATTGTGCGAGGGGTTAACCACTCGTTGGGAATCTTTATGAAATCTCAGGGAGTCTTGGATTTTTTTTTTGGAGTGGTTACCCCTTTGGGGTTCATCTTTCTATGAATATCGTTGGGAATCTTTGGAAATCTTTATGGAATCTCAAGGAATCTCTGGAGTGGTTACCCCTCACCATTGTGCCACCCTGCATTTCCCTACCCTACTGCAGGAATTTTGATTTTGAATTTTGACTAGAGGCTGTTACATGATATCAGCAGGCTCTATTATAGTGACTGTTTATGATATAATTTGATTTTCAGGTCGGCGAGGGCCTCACATTCACAGAGAAACTATTTAGTCTTTAACTTTTGGAATTTTTACTTCAGATTACGCATGGAAAGAAATCCAGCACCAAGCGACGAAAACCCTGGAAGCCAGCAAACTGGGGAAGAAACCAGTTCCTACGCCAGACGCGAAGACTCCGAACGCGAAGCTGGTTCGCAGATTCTCCTTCATCCGAAGTGTCTCGCGCGAGGTCTACGAGAGACGGCAGTCGCACAACAGTCTGCAGGACGGCGCCACACCCATCACCGTGCCAGAAGACGAACTGGGGCTGGAGAACGGGCTGGAAGATGTTTTTGAAGAGAACCTGCACATCAGCAATCATATCGACAAATCTGACGCGAAGAAACCACCAAACTGGGAGAAATAAGGGCTTTTAAAGTCTGGTAATGTAAAGCATTACCTTTTCTTAAAAAAAGTTAAGGGTCTATACCGCTGGCCTGAAGGCCTGAAGTGTTTACATTTTTTCCCGACCAATTAGTTGGCTCTAATTTCACCATCATAACTTTTGTCAATCAACAAGAAAATTTGTTCTGCTGCCACGTGCTTCACGGTTGTGTAGTAAGAGCGTCTAAACTGAAAATTCTAATTGATGACCGAAGCCGAAACATTTATTGATTATTCATTGTGTACGTATAATGATGTAGTAGGGTCTTCCTTATGATTCTATTGCATGTTGTATGGTTAAATTATACCCCCTATAACGAGGGAATTTACATAGTCGTTATAGCGAGACTACTGTATTACACATTATTTATGACTGTGCGACATGTAAATGTTATGGGGGTTATGTTAATATGGATCTGTGTACATTTCAGATGAAATATTCCTATTATTATAGTATTTATTTATTTTTTGTAACGAATTTTGTTTATTCCTCTCAGGAAATCATACACAGGCACTGTGCATTTCCTCCTAAAGTCTACTATACTGTATTCTTAAAGTTCACTATGGCGCTATCCTCCAGAAAAGAAAAGTTGGTGTCTTCCACCATCCGCCAATAGCGTCCTTATCATAACGCTAGCTATAGTGGGCTATTAAGGGTCCGCTATACCTGACGGTGCATTTTTTGCCGCCCATAAGATTAACATTGCGAGTGGCGATTCATTTTCAAGGTTTACCCTTGGTTGGAAAGACACAAAATTTTGCCTGTACCTAGCCCTAACAATGTTCTAGGGAGTGTTCGAAGCAGATTTCCCAATTTCTCACTGGTTTCTTTTATTGCAACTGTTTTGCACATGCTAGCATCGCATACCTCAAGAAAAGGGCTGTATCTCGAAAACCAGTAAAAAAAATGGGAAATCTGCTTCGAACACTCCCTAGAACATTGTTAGGGCTAGGTACAGGCAAAATTTTGTGTCTTTCTAACCAAGGATAAACCTTGAAAATGAATCGCAGCTCGCAATGCTAATCTTATGGGCGGCAAAAAATGCACCGTCGTGTATAGCGGACCCTTAACGGCAAGATGAAGTTTTTGGCTACTTCTTCGGGAAGGTAAAACTACTAACTTTATCTGAACGGTAACGAACTAGTGAAATCCACCCTAATGCTTTTTTTCACTATTCATTTTCATTCCAAAATTCCTCAAGAAATAAACAAATATTCCAGTTATTTACATTTCGGGTTACGTATAAACAAAATTTTCGTGGGAAACAAACTAAAAATCTTCCATAGTATAGATGGATTCCGAGGCTTTTCGAAAAGCAGCTTACCAGATGGTGGGATTCATAGTCAACTACCGTGAAAATGTAGTTCAACGCAGGGTGGTACCGGATGTCCGCCCAGGGTACCTAAGACCTCTGCTACCAAGAAACCCACCCCTAAAACCAGAAAAGTGGAAGGATATTTTCAAGGATACCAACGACAAAATTATGCCAGGTCTGTATGAGCTATGAAACAAAAGTATCAAGGATCGAATTCCAACTTACTGAATTTTTTTCTGGTGAATTTACAGCCTGGTTCTTGGTCTATCTAGCCCCGAAAGGTAATTAGCCTTCACCGGCTGGGGAAAAACTTGACTGTCGGGCGTGATTCTGATCAAATAACCGCCACATTCTGTTTATTTACGTTTTGCGCTTTTTAGGTGTCACCCACTGGCAGCACCCACATTTCTTTGCGTACTTTCCGTCAGCAGCATCTTACCCAGGGGTCCTTGCAGACATGCTCACAGGGGCTATAGGTTCCAACGGGACATCATGGGTATGTCAATAAAAAATTAAACGACACCTTAGAACAGGCTGTACAGTTTTAGGTGGGTTCCGAACCACCACAGCCTCGATATACATTTCACTTGGTATCCTGAACATATCAGAGGTGAATGCCGATCCCAAAAACTTTGATATGATCGGGGATCGAACCGCGGTGACCCAACTCTCAGTGCTCCTCCAACACTAGGCTAACAACGAGGTTCCGGTTCACAACTTAATAAAAATTGTCCTGAATAGGCGGCTTGTCCAGCAGCTACCGAGCTGGAGACGATTACTATGGACTGGTTGGCCAGAGCCCTGGGTCTCCCTAAGACGTTTATTTTCTCGGAGCCAGGATCAAAAGGCGGAGGTAAGCACCAAATATAATAAATCCCACTATATGTACTGGACTGAGCTTTGAAGTGCAAGAGGACTTAGGATCTAGTCCCGAATGCTCGAGATTTTTCCTAACGAATCTCACACAGCTGAAGAGCTAAGACCTTGAGAAGGGACAGTGAGCTTGCACGGCGTTCCCTATCCTGCCCCATGCTATCGAAAACGGCGGCTGGGCTTGGTGGACGACCTCCTTAATTTTTTTCCTCTGCTCAGGAAGTCAAATGACATCAGCAAGTGAGTCTTGCTTAGTCAGCATGCTAACAGCTCGAGGAGAAGCCGTAAAATACCTGAAAGAGCGAAGCGCATACCCTCAGGACCACGACAGCGTTTTTCTACCAAGGCTGGTAGCGTACTGCTCAATAGAAGCCCATTCTAGCGTGGAGAAAGCTGCCATTATTGCATTAGTCCATCTCCGCATCCTGGACGTGGATGAAAATTCTTCTCTGAGAGGAAGAACATTACAAAAGGTTAGGGGACCGAACATATTGGATATTTAAATGTTCTGAAATATAATATGTCTTTTTAACGATCAAAATCAACAGGCTACGTGGTGAATTTTGTCAATAAAAGTTTTGTCCGAAATTAACCGATCATAAAATCACAACGCAGCCTGTTAATTTCGTCCGTTAACGGCCACCATACATTCTCGACGAACTCCGCCAAAACCACTGTGCGAAAGTAAATATTCGACAAAACTAATGTTTACATTTTAGTACAACCGGAGACTGGTAATTGAAATATCGTATTGATTGTGTCTACTCTAAAAGCTAAACATAATGTGCTATTTGAACGCGAAACGAACGAGTAAAAGTAGGACACTATGTTTAGCTTTTACAGGAGAAAAGTAGAGAAATGCTGTTGAAATTACCCACTTCCGTAAGTGAAATAAAAATTGCCAAAATGCAACATGGCTACGGTAAATAGTACAAACATTTATCAAGCTTTTCTACTAAATGTGACGATAAAATCAATAAAATCATACATTTTTTAGTCCGAATCGTTACAAAAAAATATTTCGCGTGAGGTAGTGTTGTGTTTTCGCGATCTGTCAAAAAACATGTGGACTGGTAGTTGACTGTTTAAAATCGCTCCTGTGGGCTTATTACTCCATTTCATGCAAAAATACAACACTACCTCACGACAAAGAGTCTCAGGTTTACATCCCCCTATAAACACTTTCCACTCGCCCTGTAAATTCGGAGTAGGGCTTGAAGTACTTAGCATTGCGAACCAAGTACATGTAGTCGAAAATAGCGAATGTATATTCAGCCTTAAGAAAAACACATTATATTTCAGAACAATTAAATATCCAGCAGGGAACAAACATCATTCTGCTGCCACGAGTTTCATGACAGTGCGTTAAGGGTCCGCTATACCTGACGGTGCATTTTTTGCCGCCCATAAGATTAACATTGCGAGCGGCGATTCATTTTCAAGATTTACCCTTGGTTGGAAAGACACAAAATTTTGCCTGTACCTAGCCCTAACAATGTTCTAGGGAGTGTTCGAAGCAGATTTCCCATTTTTTTTACTGGTTTTCGAGATACAGCCCTTTTCTTGAGGTATGCGATGCTAGCATGTGCAAAACAGTTGCAATAAAAGAAACCAGTGAGAAATTGGGAAATCTGCTTTGAACACTCCCTAGAACATTGTTAGGGCTAGGTACAGGCAAAATTTTGTGTCTTTCCAACCAAGAGTACACCTTGAAAATGAATCGCCGCTCGCAATGTTAATCTTATGGGCGGCAAAAAATGCATCGTCACCCTTCATTTTTTTAAGGCAATCAACGCAGATCTCGCAAAAGGTCTTCACCCGTTCTTCGTGTCGACAACCCTAGGCACCACTGGCAGCACGTCTTTTGATAACCTGAAGGAGATCGGACCCATTGTGCAGGACTTGCCGGCATGTTGGCTGCACTGCGACGGAGCCTACGGAGGTTGCTCCTTCATTTGCCCCGAAATGCGGGGTCCTATGGAAGGCTTGGAACTAGCAGACAGCTTCAACGTCAACCCTTACAAGTGGCTCCTCGTCAATTTTGATTGCTCGGCATTGTGGGTTAAAGATAGGAGGAAAATTGCCCATGCTTTGGTAAGCAAGACAACCCAGGTTCTAGCCCTGTCTTGTTGCATTTTTTCTGGGGAATTTAGGCCTACCTATAGCCATGACTCATCGACATGGTGAAAACTCGACTGTCTAGTGTGATTTTTACCAAATCAACCCCTTCTGTAGAGATCACGAAAAGTCAATACCGACCGGCCTTCGAAATGTTTATCGAGCCTGTGGTGGCTCGGAAACCACCTAAAACTGTAGGTCCCCATCGTGTACTATTTTCTAAACAAATTTCAGGTGGATACCCCTTTGAACTACGACCCCGACCACCCCCAGTCCACCCTCGAGTATAGACACTGGGGTATTCCGTTAGGGAGAAAATTCAAATCGCTGAAAGTCTGGTTCACTCTTCGTAACTATGGCATCGAGCGTCTACAAAACCACATCAGAAACCACTGCGCCTTGGCAAAGAAGTTCGAATCACTTGTAGCGACGGACGACCGATTTGAAGTTGTCAATCAAGTTACGGTAAGGCCCCAGTCACACGCGCATATTTGGGGTTAAATATAATATCAATAAAAATTGTATAAAAAAATATGAGCCTCTAACTGGAGCATAACGGGGGACCTACACCGGTTCGGGATAAGTAGAGAAGGGAGCATCTTGGTCTAGTGTGGTTATAAGTTGGACTAGTAGGAGGAGGTTGCAAGTTCGAACTCAGATGGGTCGAAAGTTTTTCTGGGAAATCGATATTGGAGTAGTCCGTACCTGGCACACCTTGGCATGACAGCAATGACTTCAACACGTACCTGAGATAGTTAGTTCCTCTCGGGAGTGGTCCCCATAGGTAAAGAACATATTGAGCGGAGTAAATTCTCCTGGGGAGTGATGATGGCCATGGTGTGGGAAAACTCCAGAGGGATTTGTTTCTTCGGGAGTGATCAGCTATGTGATCATGATACAATACGATACAAACTCTTCAACCCTTTGTTTCTAGCTTGGTCTCGTGTGTTTTCGAGTATGTAGCCCGAAGACAATGACTGAAGAAATTTTGGACGAACTGAACGAAGAGCTTTTGGATGAAATGAACGAATCTGGCCTGGTACATATGATTCCAAGCAGAGTTCAGGGGAAGTATTGCCTCCGGTTTGTAGTATGCCACGAACAAGCAAACGAAGGCCACGTTGGTAAGTCGTACCATTCTGCTGCCACGTGTATGTTTACCCTTAAGGTGACTATACAGGACTTCAGTCTAAGTACTGATATTATTTTTTTACCCCTCAGAATTTGCATGGGGAGTGATACAGAAAACAGCAACGGAAGTTCTAGCAGCAAAAGAAAAAGGAACGTTCAAGATAATATCAGAGACTACGGCGTTCATTCGGGAAGTACCAAAAGAATACTTCGACCGTCGTCCCAGCACTTTATCAGACTTCGCGACACCACTGCAAGTTCGTGAGAGAAAGGTACGACAAGAAGGATGGAGTCCAGAACTTCAGGTTGATAAAAATGTTGACATGGATAGTGACTATGAAAAAACTGAATAAATGCAACAAACTAGTTGGGCCAAAAGGCAGATTGAAATTTTGGATATTTTCTTCGTTTAACAGGTGTTCAACTAACTTTCTCAGGATCATAAAATAACATTCACACTACTTGATAGAGTAGAGGAAATAGAGGCAAATAAGGGTAGAATCCTGTCTCGTGGGACTGGGCGCCTTATCGCTCACTTCACATAGACCGTTTATGCACGCAGGGGATTCCCCGCTACCGTGAGTACTGTGAGAAGTTCAGTCAGTATCTTCATCTAGTGTAACTATTCTTTGTTTTTTTTTGCGAATAGTCAAATTAATTGCATTGTAAAATCTTTATGTACTGTTATTGGATTAATAAGGCATTTCTGCGGGATACCGAGTGGACAACAGGTAAATTATACGGTAAAAAATGTGACAAACTGTTCTGACGTTTTGATTCCGTTAAGAACAGAATAATTATGATTTTTAAATTCCTGACTGCCCTGGGATGGTTCTAGGTGCTTAAAATTGATATGAAATTACTTAGTACATTGTTATGAATCGATTGGGAGGGGTTTTTATGAAAAAAGACCCCGATCCCAAGATCCCGTTTATGAGCTGAATTTTGATTTTTAAATTCCTGACTGCCCTGGGATGGTTCCAGGTGCTTAAAATTGTTATAAAACTACTTAGTACATTGTTATGAATCGATTGGGAGGGGTTTTTATGAAAAAAGACCCCGGTCCCAAGATCCCGTTTTTGAGCTGAATTTTGATTTTTAAATTCCTGACTGCCCTGGGATGGTTCCAGGTGCTTAAAATTGATATAAAACTACTTAGTACATTGTTATGAATCGATTGGGAGGGGTTTTTATGAAAACAGACCCCGATCCCAAGATCCCGTTTATGAGCTGAATTTTGTTTTTTAAATTCCTGACTGCGCTGGGATGGTTCCAGGTGCTTAAAATTGTCATAGAACTACTATGTACATTGTTATGAATCGATTGGGAGGGGTTTTTATGAAAAAAGACCCCGATCCCAAGATCCCGTTTATGAGCTGAATTTTGATTTTTAAATTCCTGACTGCCCTGGGATGGTTCCAGGTGCTTAAAATTGTTATAAAACATTGTTATGAATCGATTGGGAGGGGTTTTTATGAAAACAGACCCCGATCCCAAGATCCCGTTTATGAGCTGAATTTTGATTTTTAAATTCCTGACTGCCCTGGGATGGTTCTAGGTGCTTAAAATTGTCATAGAACTACAATGTACATTGTTATGAATCGATTGGGAGGGGTTTTTATGAAAAAAGACCCCGATCCCAAGATCCCGTTTACGAGCTGAATTTTGATTTTTAAATTCCTGACTGCCCTGGGATGGTTGTATGTGCTTAAAATTGATATAAAACTACTTAGTACTTTGTTATGAATCGATTGGGAGGGGTTTTTATGAAAACAGACCCCGATCCCAAGATCCCGTTTATGAGCTGAATTTTGATTTTTAAATTTCTGACTGCCCTGGGATGGTTCCAGGTGCTTAAAATTGATATAAAACTACTTAGTACATTGTTATGAATCGATTGGGAGGGGTTTTTATGAAAACAGACCCCGATCCCAAGATCCCGTTTATGAGCTGAATTTTGATTTTTAAATTTCTGACTGCCCTGGGATGGTTCCAGGTGCTTAAAATTGATATAAAACTACTGAGTACATTGTTATGAATCGATTGGGAGGGGTTTTTATGAAAACAGACCCCGATCCCAAGATCCCGTTTATGAGCTGAATTTTGATTTTTAAATTCCTGACTGCCCTGGGATGGTTGTATGTGCTTAAAATTGATATAAAACTACTTAGTACATTGTTATGAATCGATTGGGAGGGGTTTTTATGAAAACAGACCCCGATCCCAAGATCCCGTTTATGAGCTGAATTTTGATTTTTAAATTCCTGACTACCCTGGGATGGTTGTATGTGCTTAAAATTGATATAAAACTACTTAGTACATTGTTATGAATCGCTTGGGAGGGGTTTTTATGAAAACAGACCCCGATCCCAAGATCCCGTTTTTGAATTGAATTTTGATTTTTAAATTCCTGACTGCCCTGGGATGGTTGTATGTGCTTAAAATTGATATAAAACTACTTAGTACATTGTTATGAATCGATTGGGAGGGGTTTTTATGAAAACAGACCCCGATCCCAAGATCCCGTTTTTGAGCTGAATTTTGATTTTTAAATTCCTGACTGCCCTGGGATGGTTCCAGGTGCTTCAAATTGTTATAAAACTACTTAGTACATTGTTATGAATCGATTGGGAGGGGTTTTTATGAAAACAGACCCCGATCCCAAGATCCCGTTTTTGAGCTGAATTTTGATTTTTAAATTCCTGACTGCCCTGGGATGGTTGTATGTGCTTAAAATTGATATAAAACTACTTAGTACATTGTTATGAATCGATTGGGAGGGGTTTTTATGAAAACAGACCCCGATCCCAAGATCCCGTTTTTGAGCTGAATTTTGATTTTTAAATTCCTGACTGCCCTGGGATGGTTGTATGTGCTTAAAATTGATATAAAACTACTTAGTACATTGTTATGAATCGATTGGGAGGGGTTTTTATGAAAACAGACCCCGATCCCAAGATCCCGTTTTTGAGCTGAATTTTGATTTTTAAATTCCTGTCTGCCCTGGGATGGTTCCAGGTGCTTCAAATATTTATAAAACTACTTAGTACATTGTTATGAATCGATTGGGAGGGGTTTTTATGAAAACAGACCCCGATCCCAAGATCCCGTTTTTGAGCTGAATTTTGATTTTTAAATTCCTGACTGCCCTGGGATGGTTCCAGGTGCTTCAAATTGTTATAAAACTACTTAGTACATTGTTATGAATCGATTGGGAGGGGTTTTTATGAAAAAAGACCCCGATCCCAAGATCCCGTTTACGAGCTGAATTTTCATTTTTAAATTCCTGACAGCCCTGGGATGCTTCTAGGTGCTTAAAATTTTTATTAAACTACTTAGTACATTGTTATGAATCGATTGGGAGGGGTTTTTATGAAAAAAGACCCCGATCCCAAGATCCCGTTTATGAGCTGAATTTTGATTTTTAGATTCCTGACTGCCCTTGGATGGTTCTAGGTGCTTATAATTGTCATAGAACTACTATGTACATTGTTATGAATCGATTTGGAGGGGTTTTTATGAAAAAAGACCCCGATCCCAAGATCCCGCTTTTGAGCTGAATTTTGAATTTTAAATTCCTGACTGCCCTGGGATGGTTGTAGGTGCTTAAAATTTTTATAAAACTACTTAGTTCATTGTTATGAATCGATTGGGAGGGGTTTTTATGAAAACAGACCCCGATCCCAAGATCCCATTTTTGAGCTGAATTTTGATTTTTAAATTCCTGACTGCCCTGGGATGGTTGTATGTGCTTAAAATTGATATAAAACTACTTAGTACATTGTTATGAATCGATTGGGAGGGGTTTTTATGAAAACAGACCCCGATCCCAAGATCCCGTTTTTTAGCTGAATTTTGATTTTTAAATTCCTGACTGCCCTGGGATGGTTGCATGTGCTTAAAATTGATATAAAACTACTTAGTACATTGTTATGAATCGATTGGGAGGGGTTTTTATGAAAAAAGACCCCGATCCCAAGATCCCGTTTATGAGCTGAATTTTGAATTTTAAATTCCTGACTGCCCTGGGATGGTTGTAGGTGCTTAAAATTTTTATAAAACTACTTAGTTCATTGTTATGAATCGATTGGGAGGGGTTTTTATGAAAACAGACCCCGATCCCAAGATCCCATTTTTGAGCTGAATTTTGATTTTTAAATTCCTGACTGCCCTGGGATGGTTGTATGTGCTTAAAATTGATATAAAACTACTTAGTACATTGTTATGAATCGATTGGGAGGGGTTTTTATGAAAACAGACCCCGATCCCAAGATCCCGACTATGACCTGGTTCTTATACAGGGTGGTTCAGACCACCCGTGCAGCTAGTTTTCCAGCGAAACCGGACAAGATAGGGGGATGAAATAAAAATTTGGCATTCTATGTTGAGGGTGATCTATTTCTGGAAATTAGTGACGTTAACCATAGGCGTCCGTATGGGGGAGTTTCAGGGGGGTCATGGGTGAAATATCGGAATTTTCAAATGTAAAGGCATATCATGTGACCCATCAAAAGAAAGGTCTTGGAAAGCCTAACTTACATCACTTGTCAGATTTTACTTAGCTCTTATAGTTTCAAAATGGCGACCGTCCGCGTGACCATATTTCCCTTCGCTGTTGTAGAGGACCTGGGCGTAGTAGGTAGTTGAACGTGAAATGATAGATAGTCATTTATGCCTACTTTCATAATATTGAAGTCATTTTGATACCTTTGCCGCCAACTTGGTTTCGGAGCCATCTGAAGCTTTGACAAGTCGTAACAAAAAATAGTCAAATATTAAATGGTATTTTTTATTCAACAGATCGAAAGCGGTATTTAAGGCCAACAAATTATGTATACGTCTTTAGTTAGCGCAAAAAATGCGAGAAAGTCAAGTGCGACCATTGTTGGACCCTTTATTACCCTTATTGGAACATTGCCAAGGTACCTATTTACAAATAAGGTATTTAGGCCACCCTTCAAAACATTGTACGTAACTCTTGGTTTGTACATCGTACTTACTTAATTAATTTTACTTTCCCATATTTACGAAGTATATAGGAAAGTATTGTGATCGTACAGTAAATCGATATTTAGGTTTTCATAGCAAAGTGCCGATCAGAGATCCCAGACCCCAAAAAAGTGTTTTTTAAGCGTTGTACCTACCTATGTATGGGTGGGTTTCAAGGCAGACTTGCTAGAGTGGGAGCTGAGAACGTTAGCGCAGCCGTGTAAAACGAGTGGTTTCCCGTGATGAGCTTGTGTTACAAAGCAGCTTTTAGAAAAACGTCATCCACCGCCCTTTTCTGAACGCAACTGAACATGTTTATATAGACAACCAATGAAATGCTCGGGCGAGAAAGTAAAATAAAGGGTCCGACAGCAGTCGCACTTAACTTTCTCGTCCCATATGAAATTTTATTTTTTTATTTTTTGAGATTTTATGAAATTTTTTTGCGGGCGTAATTTTCACTCAATCCAAAATCGGTTGAAAGTGACCCACGAGCATCTATTTGAGATCAGTCACACCAAATCTCATGACTGTCATTTTATTACTGTACTCCCAAATGTGTTCCGACCATTCAAAAACATGGTTTCTCATTCTCAACTCACTTTCAACACTTTTTCGACAAAAACGGCCGTAATTTTGATGATAACAAAATTCTGTTCGACAATTATTTAAGTTATGTAGTTTTACACAAAAGTACCAAATTTCGCGAAAATCGGTCAATAAATGTGAATGGCGCAGAAAGGATCGAACTTTGGTCCAAAACGGCCGTAATTTTGTACCAATTCAATTGTAGTTGCAAATGACGTCGAAACATCTATTTGTCAACACAATTACCAATTTTCAGTGTTATAGATTGAAAAGTGTACCGTCGGCGCTTGTCCGACTAACCAAAAACACGATTTTTGAATTATTTCGGCGTTTTTTGGCAGTAGCGGCCGCAATTTTTGACCAATCAAAAAGTCCTTGAAAACGCCCCTCGGCAATAATTTTAGACAGGTCCATACCAAATTTCATCAAAATCGGATGAACGGTATAGGCTGTAGAGAAGTGTACGGACGGACTGACTGACGGATGGACAGACTTTTTCCAGAAACCACTTTTTTGGACTCAGAGGACCCCCAGGATCATGGGAAACCCAAAATCTCAATTTCGAAATTTTGCACGAAAACAATACTTTCTCGCTATATATGGCTAGCGAGAAAGTAAAAACACAACGACCAGGCGGTTCCGGGTTGCCTAGCAACAGACACTGCTACCAAAAAATTAAATTATGCCGAAATAAAAGCCAAAAATCGTGACATTGCGATAGACGACCTAATCTCTTTTAGAATTTTGAAAAGAAATATTTGAGATCCTGAAGCAGAAGCAGAAGAGCTGATGGAACGACAGCCTTTTTATGGCGTTGCAACGGCTATCAGTATTTGAGTGAGGGGTTTGCGAAAAAAAATGTGTAGCTGGTAATTTTGGTATGCTGCAGTGACTATACTTTAGCCTACTCTGCGTTTTCTAACTTCATTTCCACCCCTATTTCTCAATTATTTTAATTTTGGGGCTGAAATGACTCCCTTTGTAGTGAAAGAATATAGCCTACCCTGAAATATGACGGCTGACAACGTTGTTGTAGTCAGGTATGGGGGTAACTTGGTACGAGTTTCCTACCGACCCAAGTTCAAATCTCGAATTGAACAGCAGTGTTTTTTTTAAAGTTATTGTCAATGTTGCCTCTTTTATCAATGTCATGAATTCTTTTAGACATTATTAACCATGCCTCTTCATTCTACGGATAAATATCGAATTCTAATGTGTGTAATAACATTTTGAAAGTGATTGGGAATTGCGCGGAATTCAGTCACGTGGTCACTTCTGAAACATGGCGTCAAATGGCGTGGTACTAGATTCCCGCCAATAAAGTTTTACCGCCCATATAACTTTTATATTACATGAATTTGTTTATTACCTGACTTTTTCTGAAGAATGGAGAGATATTATGTTGGTGAATTACTTCAAAACTTCATAACACTCATAAAAGAGGCATTACCTACTGACCAAACAAATAAACAATATGTGTACACTGCTACTCAGATCACGATTTCAAGTTAGGTCCGTAGTGATGACGTACAAACTTACCCCTTTGACTAATAATAAGCACATCGTCACCTATCATTTTCCCGGGTATGCTTTCTGCATACACTACCATCGGTATACCATACAACATAACAAGATGAATTTTCTGAAATGAGTTTAAGCGAAATTTGTTGTCTTGAGTTTTTTCTACTTTTTCTTATATTGCTGATTATTCAAACTATGTAGGTTGGCTAGTAGAGGGGTGGGGGGACAAGACTAGCAACTAGACTGTCAGGGAGACAGCTGACGAGGTGTATGAGGATCCTCTGGAAGAACAGGAAAGGTGGTTGGAATGGGGATCAAATCTCAACTTCCTTCTGCTTTCCACCCCCATGTCTTGAAAGTTCGATGTTTGACTATTCTGCAAGATACCGATGTTGTGTCCCACCCAGATACCCAGATACAGAATGGAGGAACAACATTATTTCTCTTAAGCTAAGCAGTAGTGCAACAACATTAAGTTAAACTACGGTTAATGTAATTCCAGGTAGCCAAGATGACAGTAACAGCAGGATTATTGAATTTGAAAAAAGATTGGTGCCCTAATCTTGAAATTCAGGCTTGAAATAGCCCTCAGTTTCCATGGTAAACCGAAGGTAGCCTCTGATGAAATGCTAATAGCTCTCCTAGTTTTCACTTCAGATAGGAACTATTATATATCCAAATCTTTAAATGATTGCTCTAAAACGTCAAAATTCAGCTAGGCCATATAATTTGTGGCCTGGGGGGGGGGGGGGGGGGGGGGGGCGTATCTGGTATACGAACAATTTTTGAAAGAGAAAAATACAAAATACTCTGGATGGATAAACTCCTTCACACGTGTCGATTCGATCCTCGGCCCTGTGTCTCACAGCACTGCTAAAACACATATTAAGCAGTCAGAGAATGTTATCAAAATGCAACTATGCAATATAGTTTGGGGTGCAGAGAGGCCTATCGGATACAGCGACGCCTCTGTTTGGTAGAGCATGCAGGATAGAGGAAACTTCACTGCTCTTAAGATTCGATCCTAGGCCCAATGTCTAACAGCACTGCTAAAGCACATATTAAGTAGCCTGAGACTGTTATCAAAATTCAGCTAGGCAATATAGTTTAAGGTGTAGAGGGTTCGATCGGATATAGTGACGCCTCTGTTTGGTAGAGCATGCAGGATAGAGAAAACTTAAGTGCTCTTAGTATTAGTATTATATAATTTAAAAATCAAAATTCAGCTCATAAACGGGATCTTGGGATCGGGGTCTTTTTTCATAAAAACCCCTCCCAATCGATTCATAACAATGTACATAGTAGTTCTATGACAATTTTAAGCACCTGGAACCATCCCAGCGCAGTCAGGAATTTAAAAATCAAAATTCAGCTCAAAAACGGGATCTTGGGATAGGGGTCTGTTTTCATAAAAACCCCTCCCAATCGATTCATAACAATGTACTAAGTAGTTTTATATCAATTTTAAGCACCTGGAACCATCCCAGGGCAGTCAGGAATTTAAAAATCAAAATTCAGCTCATAAACGGGATCTTGGGATCGGGGTCTGTTTTCATAAAAACCCCTCCCTATCGATTCATAACAATGTACTAAGTAGTTTTATATCAATTTTAAGCATCTGGAACCATCCCAGGGCAGTCAGAAATTTAAAAATCAAAATTCAGCTCATAAACGGGATCTTGGGATCGGGGTCTGTTTTCATAAAAACCCCTCCCAATCGATTCATAACAATGTTTTATAACAATTTTAAGCACCTGGAACCATCCCAGGGCAGTCAGGAATTTAAAAATCAAAATTCAGCTCATAAACGGGATCTTGGGATCGGGGTCTTTTTTCATAAAAACCCTTCCCAATCGATTCATAACAATGTACATAGTAGTTCTATGACAATTTTAAGCACCTGGAACCATCCCAGCGCAGTCAGGAATTTAAAAAACAAAATTCAGCTCATAAACGGGATCTTGGGATCGGGGTCTGTTTTCATAAAAACCCCTCCCAATCGATTCATAACAATGTACTAAGTAGTTATATATCAATTTTAAGCACCTGGAACCATCCCAGGGCAGTCAGGAATTTAAAAATCAAAATTCAGCTCATAAACGGGATCTTGGGATCGGGGTCTTTTTTCATAAAAACCCCTCCCAATCGATTCATAACAATGTACTAAGTAGTTTTATATCAATTTTAAGCATCTGGAACCATCCCAGGGCAGTCAGAAATTTAAAAATCAAAATTCAGCTCATAAACGGGATCTTGGGATCGGGGTCTGTTTTCATAAAAACCCCTCCCAATCGATTCATAACAATGTACTAAGTAGTTTTATATCAATTTTAAGCACCTGGAACCATCCCAGGGCAGTCAGGAATTTAAAAATCAAAATTCAGCTCAAAAACGGGATCTTGGGATCGGGGTCTGTTTTCATAAAAACCCCTCCCAATCGATTCATAACAATGTACTAAGTAGTTTTATAACAATTTTAAGCACCTGGAACCATCCCAGGGCAGTCAGGAATTTAAAAATCAAAATTCAGCTCATAAACGGGATCTTGGGATCGGGGTCTGTTTTCATAAAAACCCCTCCCAATCGATTCATAACAATGTACTAAGTAGTTTTATATCAATTTTAAGCATCTGGAACCATCCCAGGGCAGTCAGAAATTTAAAAATCAAAATTCAGCTCATAAACGGGATCTTGGGATCGGGGTCTGTTTTCATAAAAACCCCTCCCAATCGATTCATAACAATGTACTAAGTAGTTTTATATCAATTTTAAGCACCTGGAACCATCCCAGGGCAGTCAGGAATTTAAAAATCAAAATTCAGCTCATAAACGGGATCTTGGGATCGGGGTCTTTTTTCATAAAAACCCCTCCCAATCGATTCATAACAATGTACATAGTAGTTCTATGACAATAATAAGCACCTAGAACCATCCCAGGGCAGTCAGGAATTTAAAAATCAAAATTCAGCTCATAAACGGGATCTTGGGATCGGGGTCTTTTTTCATAAAAACCCCTCCCAATCGATTCATAACAATGTACATAGTAGTTCTATGACAATTTTAAGCACCTGGAACAATCCCAGCGCAGTCAGGAATTTAAAAATCAAAATTCAGCTCAAAAACGGGATCTTGGGATCGGGGTCTGTTTTCATAAAAACCCCTCCCAATCGATTCATAACAATGTACTAAGTAGTTTTATATCAATTTTAAGCACATACAACCATCCCAGGGCAGTCAGGAATTTAAAAATCAAAATTCAGCTCATAAACGGGATCTTGGGATCGGGGTCTTTTTTCATAAAAACCCCTCCCTATCGATTCATAACAATGTACATAGTAGTTCTATGACAATTATAAGCACCTAGAACCATCCCAGGGCAGTCAGGAATTTAAAAATCATAATTCACCTCATAAACGGGATCTTGGGATCGGGGTCTTTTTTCATAAAAACCCCTCCCAATCGATTCATAACAATGTACTAAGTAATTTCATATCAATTTTAAGCACCTAGAACCATCCCAGGGCAGTCAGGAATTTAAAAATCATAATTATTCTGTTCTTAACGGAATCAAAACGTCAGAACAGTTTGTCACATTTTTTACCGTATAATTTACCTGTTGTCCACTCGGTATCCCGCAGAAATGCCTTATTAATCCAATAACAGTACATAAAGATTTTACAACAAAAAAATACTGTTATTCGGTTCTGGGGGTCTCACATAATAGTCCTAAAAAGATCCTTGCATGGTAAAAGGGTCATTACGCTGCCGTGAGGAATTGTCTGGATTATTTTATTGTTTTTCCGTATAATTCGTTATTTTTCTCTTGCCGCCCTGTAGAAACACCTTAAAAAAGTGATAATAGTATAAAAACATTTTACAGGGGACATGCATTAATTATTCGACGAAAAAGAAATAATAATAGTGATGAGAAATATTATGAGACTGAACTTCTCACAGTACCCACGGTAGCGGGGAATCCCCTGCGTGCATATACGGCCTATGTGCGCGATAACAGGCCCAGTCCCACGAGACAGGATTCTACCCAAATAAGATGCTTAACGATGTTGGGTTCCTGATTTTTGAACTGCGGCGAAGATTGAACAGGTGGGACTCTTTGGCAAAGGCTAGCCTAGCATGCTGGCAGTGGCAGTCGGCATGTACCCAAGTACACATAGACTTTATCATAGTCTTATCGCAGAAGAACGATTCTTTCTAATTAATTCGAATCTAAGTAATAAATTACAATACTTACAGATTTAGAAGAAGAAATGGAGCACAAATCACAAAACCGTCCGACTGTTTACACACAAACCAATTCCAAGATGGCGACTTTCCTGCTGCCACTGCTCAACATCTGCTTCCACGAATGTTTACCGCAAGATGGCGTCGCGTGTGTATTTCTAAGTATCTTTTTACTTTTTGTGACAAACTAAGCTATGGAAAGTATTTTAGAGCAGCAGAGGCGTTACCATGAAGAACGTGAACGTCTCATGGACGCTATGGTTAAAGAAATGATTCATAAAAAGACCGGAGGTAGTCGTGAGCAAATAAATTCCGACCATCGTTTGAAGATGCTTGTTGACCATTACATGGATAGCACGCATCAACTGAAAGAGCTGTACGAAGATAAAGATGGGTTAAAGAAAGAAGAAGTTGCTGCGCTGTCGGGGCCTAACGAATTTACAGAGTTCTACAACAGATTAAAAAATATTAAGGAGTTTTACCGCAGGCATCCGAATGAAATCAGTATTCCTATGTCCGTGGAGTTCGACGAAATCGCGAAAATGCGTGAAAATCCCTCTGAAGAAAGCGCAAATATGGTTGATTTTACTGACGAGGAAGGATATGGGAAGTATTTGGACATGCACGAATGCTACTACAAGTACCTAAACCTGAAAGGTCTGGAGAAAATTGACTACATCTCTTATTTGACTACTTTTGATAATTTGTACGATATCCCGAAAGATAGGAAGAATACGGAGTACAAGAAGTACCTGGAGATGTTGATTGAGTACCTGAGTGATTACGTTTCACGGGTGAAGCCGCTGATGGACCTGGAACATGAGTATGGAGCGGCCAAGAAGGAATTTTTGACGCAGTGGGAAAGCGGCTCGTTCCCAGGTTGGTTTCTCTATAGTGACGTAAGTAATTGCTCGTTAAGGTAGTTGTATTCTCAAGGTAGTTTCCTTGGCTGTCCAAACCTCAGGTAAGGTAGTTTTAGCTAGAATACTGGTTTGTTGACATTTACCATAGCACTTGTTTTTGCTCTTATGAGCAACTGAACGTCTCACCCAAGCTGTGGACATAGGTTAGGACGTTAGGAGGAGCCGAGGGCAGGAATTTTAGGTTAGGGTTCCGGACACAATATAACTAACATTATTTCATTTAAGCGGTCTTTCAGGGCGACTCGTGCCCGCAGAGATCTGATTTCGAATCCCGGTGTTAGAAAATTTGTGATGGCATGAACACCCCTTATCCCTCTTCGACCTCAACCCGACTGTCAAAAATTAATTTCTCTTAACTCTAACTTAGGTTGGCCGAAAGAAACCGGAAGCGCGCTGACGCACGTCGGAGCCCATCTTGATTTGTCGGCTTTTTCGTCATGGGAGGAGCTGGCGTCCCTCGGGCTGGATCGTCTCAAATCAGCTTTGATGGCGCTGGGTTTGAAATGCGGTGGCACGCTGGAAGAGAGGGCTCAGCGATTGTTCAGCACCAAGGGAAAAACAGCCATTGATCCTTCCCTAAAAGCCAAAAATAAGCCAGGACAGCAGGGTGCCGACGCCAAGGAGCAGGAGCGTAGGAAGGCCATTGCTGCTCTTGAGTCTCAGGTTGGTAATAAGATCAGTCTTATAGTGAAGGTACAGCAGCCTCGTTAGCCAAGTTGTCTACATGTTAGTTGTTGAAGGAACCCAGAGAACTCGGTTGCATAGGTTCGATCCCGATCTTATCAAAGTTTTTCTGATCAGCATTAACTTCAAATAGGTTCGGCGGGTCTTGTTAAATGTATTTCGAGGCTGTGGTCGTTCGGAAATCACCTAATACTGTAGGATCTCTTCTACCATTTAAAATAGCTATCAACTAGTCTTCTGTTGACAGGTGTACAAACTGTCAGAGATGGTGTCGGAGCAGAGAGCTGCTACCAAGGAGAACGTGCAGCGTAAGCAGGCCCGCACTGAGGGAGAGAGGGATGACTCTGACGCTGAAGCCTCGGCCAGTGACAGTGACGGGGATGATGCGGAGGATGTGCCATACAACCCCAAGAACCTGCCTTTAGGTGAGCTGTTTTTTTTTCGAATATTTTTTGAGGACACTCTTGGATATTTAAATGTTCTGAAATATGATATTATGTCTTTTTAACGTCAGAGATTAACTGGCTGTGTTATCCTTTTACAATCCAGTGATATTTGTCCATGAAAAATTACTCAATCGTCAAATCACAGCATAGTCAGTTATATTTTAGGACGTAGGTATAAATCTGTCACACTCCTCAAAAAATTTTCGGGAAAAAAATAACCCTTAACGGCCACCATACATTCTCGACGAACTCCGCCAAAACCACTGTGCGAAAGTAAATATTCCACAAAACTAATGTTTACATTTTAGTACAACCGGAGACTGGTAATTGAAATATCGTATTGATTGTGTCTAATCTAAAAGCTAAACATAATGTGCTATTTGAACGCGAAACGAAAGAGTAAAAGTAGGACACTATGTTTAGCTTTTACAGGAGAAAAGTAGAGAAATGCTGTTGAAATTACCCACTTCCGTAAGTGAAATAAAAATTGCCAAAATGCAACATGGCTACGGTAAATAGTACAAACATTTATCAAGCTTTTCTACTAAATGTGACGATAAAATCATACTGTTTTAGTCCGAATCGTTACAAAAAAATATTTCGCGTGAGGTAGTGTTGTGTTTTCGCGATCTGTCAAAAAACATGTGGACTGGTAGTTGACTGTTTAAAATCGCTCCTGTGGGCTTATTACTCCATTTCATGCAAAAATACAACACTACCTCACGACAAAGAGTCTCAGGTTTACATCCCCCTATAAACACTTTCCACTCGCCCTGTAACTTCGGAGTAGGGCTTGAAGTACTTAGCATTGCGAACCAAGTACATGTAGTCGAAAATAGCGAATGTATATTCAGCCTTAACGGCCACCATACATTCTCGACGAACTCCGCCAAAACCACTGTGCGAAAGTAAATATTCGACAAAACTAATGTTTACATATTAGAACAACCGGAGACTGGTAATTGCAATATCGTGTTGATTGTGTCTACTCTAAAAGCTAAACATAGTGTGCTATTTGAACGCGAAACGAACGAGTAAAAGTAGGACACTATGTTTAGCTTTTACAGGAGAAAAGTAGAGAAATGCTGTTGAAATTACCCACTTCCGTAAGTGAAATAAAAATTGCCAAAATGCAACATGGCTACGGTAAATAGTACAAACATTTATCAAGCTTTTCTACTAAATGTGACGATAAAATCATACATTTTTTAGTCCGAAAATTTTCAAAAAAATATTCCGCATGAGGTAGTGTTGTGTTTTCGCGATCTGTCAAAAAAACATGTGGACTGGTAGTTGACTGTTGAAAATCGCTCCTGTGGGCTTATTACTCCATTTCATGCAAAAATACAACACTACCTCAAGACAAAGAGTCTCAGGTTTACATCCCCCTATAAACACTTTCCACTCGCCCTGTAACTTCGGAGTAGGGCTTGAAGTACGTAGCATTGCGAACCAAGTACGTGTAGTCAACCTTAACTGGCTGTGTTATGCTTTTACGATCCAGTGATATTTGTCTATGAAAAATTACTCAATCGTCAAAACACAGCATAGTCAGTTATATGTTATATTTTAGGACGTAGGTATAAATCTGTCACACTCCTCAAAAAATTTTCGGGAAAAAAATGAACAAACATTGTGTGGTCACCCTTAAGCCGACCATGGTGCCTTTCTTCTTTCTCGCTCAACTTTGCGTGCTGACAAAAATTTACTCAGAATTTAATTTTATTTTCTACAGGGTGGGACGGGAAGCCCATCCCCTACTGGCTCTACAAACTGCATGGGCTCAACATCTCTTACAACTGCGAGATCTGCGGCAACTTCACGTACAAGGGCCCGAAAGCATTCCAGCGACATTTCGCAGAGTGGCGACACGCGCACGGCATGCGGTGTCTAGGGATCCCGAACACCGCTCACTTTGCTAATGTTACTCAGATTGAAGATGCGTTAGCTTGTAAGTATGGACTAGAGGAGGATATACTCACCACGAATCCTCGCATGATCCTTCAGCTCCTCAGGGAGACGGGATTTGTAGACGTGCTGTAGGTACAAGAATGAGGCCATGCCATGAGCACCTGCAGGTGTATTCCCTTTCTCGAACGCCAGCAAACCCACTCAACTAACACCTTCAAAATTTATTGTAAGAAGAACTGTCTCCATAAATTTTCATCACGGCGTGCCTTAACTTCCTAGAATAGATTTTGAAGGTGTTAGTTGAGTGGGTTTTCCGGCGTTCGAGAAAGGGAATACACCTGCAGAAGGGGGCACAATAAGCCTTTAGGTTCAACACAGTTCTGTGTGGTCAGGTCTCTTCTTACTTAGACCTTAGACCCCTCGACTATCGAGGCTATTAAATCCAACCTTAATTCGTTTTAATTTCAGTGTGGGAAAAGCTGAAGACACAGAAGCAAGGCGAAAGATGGCAGCCAGAGCTGGAGGAGGAGTACGAAGACTCGCTCGGGAACGTCGTCAATAAGAAGACCTTTGATGACTTGAAAAGACAAGGGCTTCTCTAATCTTATAATCCTAAATTATAAACACATTTTCAATCTAAGTCTGATGATAAAATGCTATGTTCGCTTAGTTCGGACCTCGTGAAACTTGGAAACATGTCAAATAAAAATTCACGGAAAATGAAACTACTTCCTGGCGTACCTAACCCTCTCAGTAACCGAGCAGTCAAAAGTTTCGATTTGCATCCTGAGTGCCACTGTAAGTACATTCCTATGTGTAGGGAGTTCCGATTACTTAGAGCATTTTTATAAGGAGAACCAAATTAATTTTATTGTCATTGTCAAACATTTATTACTTATCTTTTTTCTTTGTTTGCCTGAAAAAATTATAATAGCTTGTATACTGTATAGGGAAGGTTGATAGGTTGGACTTGGAGGTAATAAGGTAGGTAATATTTTCTGAACTTTGAATCTAATAAAACTATTCAAAATAAATTAAGTTTCCCGCGAAAAAGTTGTGAACTGTTACAGATCATGTTGTGTTGAAAATAGTTATTTAAATTGAAAAACATATAAATTGTTTTTCATTTTTTTTTAACAAGAACACCATCATGATCGATTTATCGTTAGCACATATCGTTAGATTCGATTCGATATTCGATTCGTGACCTGCAAACGAAGCGTACAATTTATTATTCTTAAGGTGGTAATACACCTACATATCTGGACGCACGTCCAGGCCGGGCCGTTTTGGTCGGCCGATTTGGACGTTTGACCACCATTTATACTATGCGTCCGTACCCGCGGTTTTTTGTGTAAACAAACATGGCGAAGTTGAAGAAGAAAGATTTGGCGTTATTTGTGGCTTTATATTTAAAGCTTGAAAATCGAAAAGAAAGATCTGAGTGGTGCAAGCAGTGGTATCAAAAAAGAAACAGCCTGTCTCATCTCAACTTAATGAAAGAATTGCAGCTTTACCCAAACGACTGGAACAATTACATGCGCATGCCGGAAGACGTGTTCCTTGGATTGCTGAAGCTTGTAGAACCATACATACAGAAGCAGGACACCAGATTCCGACAGAGCATATCTGCACACGAACGATTATGTGCTACTCTGCGTTTCTTGGCCACGGGCATGTCTTATGAAGAGTTAAAATTTCCAACTGCAATTTCTCCATCTAGTCTCAGTCATATTATACCTGAGACATGCAGAGCTATTCTCAGCTGCCTCTACAACGATTGTATGAAGGTAAGGACATAATTTGTATACTGACAACCATTCCCACCAACCATTGCTCAAAGCTGGGCAAGGCTCAAATACCTTCGTTGCTACTGTTAACAAAAAATCAACAAAATATCTAGTGTTTTGATTGGTGTTGCTAACGACTGAGCCTTGCTCAAATTTGAGCAATGGTTGGGTGGTGTTCGAACTGTTCGTTACAAACAATGTCACCTAGGAGACAACGGTGTGTACAACGGGTGGGATGGCCGTTAGTATAGCTAAGAATATGAAGTATGTACCTACCTAGGCAGGTAGGTAGGTAGGTACATAACAAATTATGATGTACTTTTAGGTTTAATCTGGTGTGATGTGCTGAGTTTTGGGATACTAAGGCTGGATCCCACCATACTCAGTTAACAGTTAAACCTCCGTTAAATTCGGATTTTAACACGCAAAATTGGAATTTAACGGAGGTTTAACTGTTAACTGAGTATGGTGGGATCCAGCCTTACTGTAGGTATAAATTACTAATTGTTTTAGATGCCTGAGACTGAAGAAGAATGGCAGATGATAGCGAAAGAGTTTGAAACTTCATGGCAGTTTCCTCACTGCGTCGGTGCCATTGATGGAAAACACATAAGGATAACACCCCCTCCAGGAAGCGGATCTTACTACTACAATTATAAAAAATTCCACAGTGTTGTCCTAATGGCATGCGCCAACGCTAAGTATGAGATTATTTGGTGTGAGGTTGGTTGTAACGGAAGGCTGTCCGATGGGGGAGTTATTAGGAATACTGCGTTCTACGAGAAACTAATCAGTGGGTCTCTCAACCTACCGCAGGCAACACCTACTAGATTAGGGGGCGTTCTACTGCCTTACGTCTTTGTAGGCGACGAGGCATTTGCTCTGCGTGAAGAATTACTGAAACCATTCAGTCAAGCTACCCTTACACCTGCCCGACGGATCTTTAATTATAGATTATCGAGGGCAAGGAGGATTATTGAGAATGTATTTGGTATCATCGGTAATAGATTTAGAATCCTCCAGAACGCAATTAATTTACCTGTAGAAAAAGTGGATCTTATTGTCCTCACTATTTGCACCCTACACAATTTTCTACGAAAGAAATGCCCAGGCTTTTACCAGACGCCGGAAGAAGAACTGGATGATGAATTTGAGACAACTTTAACTACTCTTCAGATAAGTCAACTTGCACGGAACCCTACCGGGGACGCCAAAGCCGTGAGGGAAATGTACATGGAATATTTTAACACAGTAGGCGCCGTTGATTGGCAGAACAGGTATGCTAACGTCTAGGCCAGTTACCTACCACACATTACGCAGCCAGTGTTTATTATCTAGCACCGGGTAGTAGGTGTACATCTGTACCTATCTGTACATCTTGGTCAATAAATAAAACAATTTGATTTTCAAAATTTCTCTTATCCTTCCTCCTCCTCGGCTACATGAAACACCATGTTATCGGTGACTATGCGGCTAGATACATTTAGAGCCTTCATCTCAGCGTAGAATAGGGCGTCGTTGATCATTTTTTTTGCATAAACTGCCTGACCTGGCGACAACTTTCTTATGCTACTACCAACATATTTCCCAAATATCTCTGCCTCATCTTCTTCTTCTTCGCGCTCAATTCTTTTCACCACCCTTTCCAATAACCCATCTTTGTTATTCGTCTTCATTTTTTTTTTTGATTGTTTTTCGACTGCTGTCTCAGTGCCCTCTTCATTGCAGCTACTACTAAAACTTTGATCCTGCAAAGAAAGTAGGTAATGTCATTTTTATAAAAATAAATGCACCTACCTACCTATGTAGGTTTGTGAACAAAATATTTGTATGGAAATGTGTTCTTTTTGTTTTGTTTTTTTGAAAAAACCTGCCTTTGTGCAGGTGCAGGTAGCTAGGTACTTACAATTACCTCCTGCACTGAAGCCATCGGCCGCACGTCTTCGGTATCAGTTAGGAAAGATAGATCATGATAATAAAATAGTTTCGGTATATACAGCGTGTCCACGCCCGCGCCGGAGCGCTCCGATTCCTTAACCTGCAATCCAAAAAATTACGATTACCACTCTGCAAGCAATTGCATTAACTATAGTGTAAGATTTTCTGTAATCAATCGTGTAGTTAAGTAGCAAGTAGTCAGATAGATAGATAGATAGATAGATAGATAGTAGTAAGATAGTACCTACCTCAGTAATTTTTACCGTAGGCATGCAAAAATTATAGCTTTACCTTTTTTAGCTCCTTCCTAAAGGCGTTTCTTAGGTTGCTGATTTTTTTGGTCACTGTTGTGACATCGGCCTCCGGTTCAATTTTCCTTAACACCTCTTGCAGCTCAAGGATGGCTGCCGATTTCATACTCTTATTGTGGTAGTTACTCTCCTTTACATTCCACAAACAAGGCCGCTCTCGGTAACATTCGATGAACTCTTTAATAACCTCCTTCTCCATTTCTTTTTCTTTATTTAATTTTGAGAATGTTTATTCAAATAACAACAGAAGCAGACGACACTAATCTATTGACACGACGGACACAAATATCGATCGATTATCGCACAACAACCTTGAAAAATCCCGCCGTAAACCCTTTACACTATGCGTTCAAATCTGAGCGATCGGATCGCTCAGTTTTGAACTTCCAACGAAATGGAATTCCAAAAGTTCAGAGTTGGCGGGCTAGATCGCGCGGATTCGCCTTTACACTATGCGATTTGGAATGTCACCGGCCAGATCGGCGGGTCAAAACGCATGGTGTAAAGAGACCTTTAAGTATTTAGGGATGGATCGACCAAGAGTTAAAGAAGATTTTGGTAAGATATTTCAGTAATTTTTCATGCAGAATACGTAGAAGCTGGCTGTGTAGGAAGGTCGGTAGGTACATAACACAGGGACTACTGAGCGACGCCACGCCAAACCACCGCCACACCTATGGACACCGCCACACCCACCGATAGTAACTAAATAATATTTATTCCTTCAGGGGCGGAAGACGACCAGAAAGTAAAAGGGCCAAGTGGCTTTTATGCTTTCAACAAACAAGAGCTGGGTAAATATCACATTTATAGGGGAATATTTAAAACTCACTCAGTGCACGTGTTGGTTGCAAGCCCTGTATAAATTAGGTGCATCTACCTATTTCAGTGAGTGTTTACTCTGTTGCAGATTTAGAATGTATCAAACAGGAATTGGAAGCAAACCTGCAGATTCCTTGTAAACTTGACGGGAGTTATAAAGAAGCAATGGAGTGCGGCTTGCGTACAACTTCCCTCACAGCCCTCATAGACGACTCTTTTAAGCTTATTTCCACTACTGTTGATGGCAACAGCTTGTACTTACCTACTACCTGCTTAGTTTCCTTATTGCTCTGTGGCTCTGTGACAGCCTTGCACCATATTTGAAGGACATTGTAGACATCATTGGTGATTTCTCGGACAGCTCACTTTGACAATGTTTCTCAGATTGAAGACGCGTTACCTTGTAAGTATGGACTATGTCTACACATTTCTGTTTGTTAACGTTTTTTCTGGGGAAAGTGTTGTTCGGAAACTAGTGCTGTGATATCGAGAAATGTTTGACAAACCTGCTTTCAGAGCGAAAGAAAATCCATTGATTTCCTCAAAAAACTGTAATTACCTACTACTTACCTACTGTGATTTCGTCAAGTTGCTAAAGTGTACTCTTGTGTTTCCTAAAAGTTGACTATAGCGTTATCCTTTCTATAAGAAACGTTATTGCCACGCTATAGAAAACATTTCGGTGCCACGACTTTAGTGGACTTCGGGAATTTGAGAAAGTCACCTGTAGTTATTGACCATTCCAAGAATTATCCCTCGTGCTCAGCTGGTAGCACTACCAAATACCAGCCCCCCACCCATCGTCTTTATGCTTGACGGAGACTTTCAGCTTTAGGTCTAACCACCGCAGCCTCGGTATGCATTTCACTTGACGTCTTGAACGTATCTGAAAACTTTGGTAGGATCGGGATCGAACCGGTGTTATAGTGATCCCCAAAAGACAAACATCTAAACCCTTGGCTATCGATGCTGGTAAAATCCAACCTTAATGTTATAATTCGTTATAATTTCAGTGTGGAAGAAGCAAGGCAAACGATGGCAGCCAGAGCTGGAGGAGGAATACGAAGGCTGTTGATACAATGCGGTGTTCCTTTACTACCTACAAACCTCGTGAAATTCGAAAACGTAATCAATAAAAATGCACGAAAAATTATTATTCTATAAACCTACTTTCTGACGTGAGCCTCATAGTGGCCGAGCAGTCAAAGGTTCCGATTTGCATCCTGTGTGCTGAGAGGGAGGATTTTTGCCACAGTTTAGGCACCCCTTTAGCAGATAGTCTGAAGTTAGTTGTTTGTTTCAGAAATAATTGAATACGTTCGCTATTATGTATGTAAGTAAATTCTAAATCAATGGATTTATTAGTACCTATTTTTCTATTTATAGGTACCTACCTATCACTTACGGCAACTGAATATGTAGAAATGTGTAGTACCGAGCGTTTTTATAAGGAGACGCCAAAATTCATCTAAAAAAATATATACCTATAACATTTATTATAATAATAGCTTTTATAGTGAAGAGAAAGTAGGTACATGGGTTGCATTTAGATTGGGCGACATGGGATAATGAGATAGATGCAAATTATTTCCTGAACTTTGACTCAAATCAAACTTCTCAAAATAAATAAAGTTTCCCGCGCAAAATTTGTAAACTGTTACAAATTTCGTTGTAAGAAAAATAGTTATTTAAATTGAACAAACATATAAAAATGTTTTGATAATCCTTTTTAAAAGTACACCAGGTTGAAAAATCGTTTTTGATGTATCGATTATTTTCGATTTGATTCGTGCAAATTTCTCATTTTCTCAACGTAAACAATAATTTTTGTACTTTGGTCTTTATTTCTTTACTATTTAGCAATGGATGGACCAAGATTTAAAGAAGAAGACTTTGGTAAGATATTTCAGTAATTTTTGCAGAATACGAAGATGCTAGCTGTGTAATAAGGTAAATACACGACACAGGGACTGATGGAGCATCAGCCAAACCACCGCTAAACATGCGCCAAACCCGCTGACAGTAACTAAACATTTTTTATTCTTTTAGGGGCACAAGACGACGGGAACGTAAAAATGCCATGTAACTTTTATGATGTCAAGAAAGAAGAGCTGGGTAAATATTGCATTTATAGGGGAAGATTTAAAACTTTCTCAGTGCGCCCCCTTATACCTAAAGGTGCCTCTACCTATTTCAGTGAGTGTTTACTCTGTTGCAGATTTAGAATGTATCAAAGAGGAATTGGAAGAAAACCTGCAGATTCCTTGTAAACTTGAAGGGAGTTATGAAGAAACAATGGAGAGCGCCTTACATACAACTTCCCTCACTGCAGCCCAATCTCATTCGAGTAGCGTTGGTACTGTCGCTACTTTAGAAGGTTTGGCGGAAGAGAAGGAGGAACGCCCACTATTCCCGTCAGCTGATGAAGAGTGCCATGAAGAAACTCCGTCGCATTCAGTGAGTTTTGGAACCGTTGCAGATTTAAGATGTTTTAAAGGGGAAATTGATGAAAACCCAATAATTCCGTCACATGATGAAGAGAGCCTTGAAGAACTACATACAGGAAAAAAGCTATTCTCCTGCAGCCCTTGTGAGAAGCAGTTTGCACATAAAAGAAACATGCTTTCTCATACAGCAACACATACAGTAGAAAAACCATTCAGCTGCAGTCATTGTGATAGGACGTTTTCCTTTAAGGGAAACCTTGTTAGTCATATTGCAACGCACACAAAGCCATTCTCCTGCAGACATTGTGAGAAAAAGTTTTCAAACAAGAGGAGCCTGCTTTCTCACATAAGAACGTATACAAAACCATTCTCCTGCAGCCATTGTGAGAGAAAGTTTTCAAGCAAGGGGAACCTGCTTTATCATCTTGCAACGCGAACGAAACCGTTCTCCGACAACCATTGTGAGAGAAAGTTTTCAAACAAGGGGAGCCTGCTCATTCATGCTGCCACCCATACAGGAGAAAAACCGTTCTCCTGCAGTCATTGTGAGAGAAAGTTTTCACTCAAGGGAAGCCTGGTGTCTCATATTGCAACCCATACAAAACCATTATCCTGCAGCCATTGTGACAGGAATTTTTCTTTGAAAAAAAAGCCTTCGTTATCATATGGCAACGCACACAGGAGAAAAATTCTCTTGCCGGTATTGTGAGATGAAGTTTGCAGTGAGGAGCCACCTTACTAGACACAACCGGCTGCATGCACTAGAAGTGCCATTAGTGCCTTGCAGTTATTGCGAGAGGAAGTTTTCAAGTGTGGATGGACTCACAGATCATATTGCAATGCACACAGGTAAGGAATTATTCTTATGCATTGTTTGGATTTAATTCATTAAGGTCGACTACACGTACTTGGTTCGCAATGCTACGTACTTCAAGCCCTACTCGGAAGTTACAGGGCGAGTGAAAAGTGTTTATAGGGGGATGTAAACCTGAGACTCTTTGTCGTGAGGTACTGTTGTATTTTTGCATGAAATGGAGTAATAAACCCACAGGAGCGGTTTTAAACAGTCAACTACCAGTCCACATGTTTTTTTGACAGATCGCGAAAACACACTACCGCACGCGGAATATTTTTTTGTAATGTTTCGGACTAAAAAATGTATGATTTTATCGTAACATTTAGAAGAAAAGCTTGATATATGTTTGTAATATTTACCGTAGCCATGTTACATTTTGACAATTTTTATTTCACTTACGGAAGTGGGTAATTCCAACACCATTTCTCTACTTCTTCTCCTGTAAAAGCTAAATATACCTAAGTGCCCTACTTTCACTCGTTCGTTTCGCGTTCAAATAGCACACTATGTTTAGCTTTTAGAGTAGACACAACCAATACGATATTGCAATTACCAGTCTCCGGCAGTACTAATATGTAAGCATTAGGTTTGTCGAATATTTATTTTCGCACAGTGGTTTTGGTGGAGTTCGTCGAGAATGTATATACAGCCTTAAGAACGGGAAAATATTACAAGAGCTATATTATACCTTGAAAACACAGCCTACGAGCCGTACCAACACAACACGGACTGATGGAGCAACCGAATGCCAAACCCACTGACGGTAACTAAATATTTTTTATTCTTTCAGGGCCGAAAGATGACCAGAACGTTAAATGGCCAAGTGGCTTTTATGCTGTCGAAAAAGAAGAGCTGGGTAAATATTACATCATGGAGAAACAAAACTATACTATTTTTATGTATTACATTTATAGGGGAAGAAACGCGTTGGTTGCAGCCCCTTATAATTAGGTGCATCTATCCATTTCACTTAGGCTGAATTTCACCACGTCTTTAACGGGAGGATTTAACGAACGGAGTTACGTTATCGTATGCATAGCTTACGACAAATGCGTTGCGCTTGCAGTTGTTTCTCTTCGAACGCACTTGTCGGAAGCTAAACATAATATACCGTAAATCCGTTCGTTAAATCCTCTCGTTAAAGACACTATCGGAAAGTGGTGAAATTCAGCCTGAGTGTTTAATCTGTTGCAGATTTAGAATGTATCAAAGAGGAATTTGAAGCAAACCTGGATATTCCTTGTAAACTTGATGGGAGTACTGATGAAACAATGGAAAGCACCTTGCATACAACTTCCCACGCTGCAGCACGTATAAAACTGTTCTCCTGTAGTCATTGTGGGAGAAAATTTTCAAACAAGAGAAGCCTGCATATTCACATTAGAAAGCATACAAAACCGTTCTCTGGCAGCTATTGTGAGAAAAAGTTTTCACAGAAGGGAAATCTAATGCGTCACTCTGCAGTGCACACGAAACCATTCTCCTGCAGCCGTTGTGAGAGGAGATTTTCACACAAGAGAAACCTGTTTCGTCACATTAGAACGCATACAAAACCATTCTTCTGCAGCCATTGTGAGAGAAAGTTTTCAAACAAGGGGAGCCTGCTTTCTCACATTAGAACGCATAAAAGACCATTCTCCTGCAGCCATTGTGAGAGAAAGTTTTCAAACAAGAGGAGCCTGCTTTCTCACATAAGAACGCATACAAAACCATTCTCCTGCTGCTATTGTGAGAGAAAGTTTTCAGACAAGGGGAACCTGCTTTCTCACATAAGAACGCATACAAAACCATTCTCCTGCAGCCATTGTGAGAGAAAGTTTTCAAACAAGGGGAACCTGCTTTCTCACATAAGAACGCACACAAAACCATTCTCCTGCAGCCATTGTGAGAGAAAGTTTTCAAACAAGAAGAGCCAGCTTTCTCACATAAGAACGCATACAAAACCATTCTCCTCCAGCCTTTGTGAGAGAAAGTTTTCAAACAAGGGGAGCCTGCTCATTCATGCTGCCACCCATATAGGAGAAAAACCATTCTCTTGCCGGTATTGTGAGATGAAGTTTGCAGTGGGGAGCCACCTTACTAGACACAACCGGCTGCATGCACTAGAAGTGCCATTAGTGCGTTGCAGTTATTGTGAGAGGACGTTTACAAATGCGAATGAACCACATCATATTGGAATGCACCTAAGTAAGAAGTTATTATTATGCATTTATTTGGATGTACCTAATTCATTAAGGCTGAATTTCATCAGTTAAAGTGTAGTGTACACTATAGCGTTATCGGATTTATATTTAGCTTATACGATATAACTGGTGAAATCCAGCCTAAGAAGAGGAAATTATTACAATACCTATACTGTACACGGAAAACACAGCCTAAGAGCCATATCTATTGCACCTGAATATACATTCTCTATTTTTTTACTTTTGGACATTAAACTTTGTGAGAAAACTATTGGATATTCTGAAATATAATATGTCTTTTTAACGTCATTACTCGTAAGGTTATGTTTTGATTTACCGATCGGTTAATTTTGGGCAATTTTTTTTTTGTGTGACAAAAATCACTCGATCGTAAAATCAGAACATAGCCTCATGAGTAATGACGTTAAAAGACATAATATTATATTTCAGAATATTTAAATATCCAATATCTCACAAAGTTTGAAGTCCGAACGTAAAAAAATTGCGAATGTATATTCAGCCTTATGAAGGGGAAAATATTACAATAGCTATTCTATACCTCGAAAACACAGCCTACGAGCCATACCTATTCCACCATTACCCGAAATAGGGATTCCAAGAAGATAAAATATTTGCAAGTGATTCGGCTTTTGTTGGGAAATAAAAGTACCTACCTGTAAGATATACCTATAACTTTTAATGCAGAGTACGTAGAAGCTAGTTGTGTATGAAGATAAACAAAACAGGGACTGCATGATGGAGCAACGCAATGCCAAATTACCGAAAAAACCCACTGACAGTATCTAAATATTTTTTTATTTTTTCAGGGCGGAAAGACCACCTGAACGTTAAATTGCCAAGTGAACTTCATGCTGTCAACAAAGAAGAGCTGGGTAAATATTACATTTAAGTATAGGGGAAGATTAAGGCTGAATATACATTCGCTATTTTTTTAATTTTGGACTTCAAACTTTGTGAGAAAACTATTGGATATTTAAACATTTGGAAATATAATATGTCTTTTTTTGTGTTGCGCGAGCACGCTGAAAGCATTGCAGGAGTATAGTACGAACAAAAGGCACCGAAAGCTCTCACCAAACGTCCTGCTCTTTCAGAGCGGCGCGCCCGTCCACATGTCACGCAAAGCTCAGGCAGAAATTTTTGAAATTTGAAATTATTTTTTCTTGGAAAGCTGTTTTAAAGCGATGATGAAGTCAAAGCGGCGGTGACGGCCTAGATTGCAGAGCAGAGGAAGAATATTTTTTCACCGGCTTAATATATGACTAAGAGGGGAAATTGATCCAGTGCGTTTAACTCAAAAGAGATTACACTAAAAATTAATTCCTTTGGCTCTGATTTCGATTTCTTCCTGAGCCTCCTCGTATATTTAGCCTTCAAAACGTTCTCAGTGTACGCTTTGGTTGCAGCCCCTTATAAATTAGGTGCATCTACCTATTTCAGTGAGTACCTATTTAATCTGTTGCAGATTTAGAATGCATCAAAGAGGAATTTGAACCAAACCTGCGGATTCCTTGTAAACTTGATGGGAGTACTGATGAAACAAGAGAGAGCGCCTTGCATACAACTTCCCTCATCGCAACACAATCTCATTCTATTAGCGTTGGAACTGTCGCTAATTTAGAAGTTTTGAAAGAAGAGAAGGAAGAGAACCCACTACTCCCATCAGCTGGTGAAGAGTGCCATGAAGAAATAATGGAAAGCGCCTTGCATAAAACTCCTCTCTCAGCAACTCCGTCGCATTCAATAAGTACTGGAACCATTGCAGATTTACGATGTTTTGAAGGGGAAATTCATGAAAACCCAATCCCGTCACATGATGAAGAGAGCCTTGAAGGGCCACATACGGGCGATAAACCGTTTTCCTCCAGGCAATGTGAGAAGTTTTCACAAAAGGGAAACCTGCAGCGTCGTATATCAACACATACAGGGGAAAAACCGTTCTCCTGCAGCCGTTGTGAGATGAAGTTTGCAGTGAAGAGGGACCTTACTAGACATAATAGGAGGCATGCACCAGTAGAGTCATTATGGCCTTGTATTTACTGCGGGAGGAAGTTCAAAAGTGTGGATGCCCTCATTGAGCATATTGGAATTCACACAGGTAAGAATTTACTCTTATGCTTAGATTTGCATGTAATTCATTAACAGGGGGAAAATATTACAATACCTATACTGTACCTCGAAAACACAGCCTACGAGCAGTACCTACTCCGCCATTTACCGAAATAGGGATTCTTAGGTATATAGGTTTATATAGGTATATTTGTAGGCGTTGCTATATTTTCATGCTATTTTTGGGAAAATCAGTAATCAAAATGGCGGCTCTTGTAGCCAGAGTTGTATGCGGAATGGCAATAATTCTGTTACTTGCTCGAGGCTATATAGTAGCACACCAAATAGAAGCCTTCAAGCGTCAACGAGTGGGATTTACATTTTTACCCCATCTTCGAATAAGTTTGAGATAACCCCTCTGAGGTCCTAAATAGAAATTGCGTTTTTGCGTTTCAGCGCCGGAAGATGATCTGGGCGAAAAATTGCCAAATTACCTCTTGCCTACGGCCTGTATCTCATTATCAAAAGATTTCATCAAAGTTTTTCATCCAATATTTGATGACGCCATTTTAATCTTTTATAAAAGATAAACATATTTTGTAAAATATTTGATGAAAATCTTTTATGACAAATCACACTGTCAAATATTTTATAAAAGAAAATATTTTCATCAAACTTTTATGGAATCTTTGATAGTGAGATGCAGGCCAGAGGCTTTTGACATAATTATGTATCACATTTCGTGATACAAGTGCTAAGTCATTTTTATTCATAATTAGGTCCGATTAAGATTTGGATTCGTAAAATTGAGCTAATAAATTACCTAAGGGTAAATTTCACGCCAAGTACTATAGGTATAGTGCGAATGCTTTTGTCAGAAGTCAAACATACGATGAGATAATTCACTTTGTTAAATCTGTTCCATAAGATGCACTATAGGACTCTTCATATATTGTCTCTGAATTCGCAGTTGGATTTCGGCTTGAAGTGTGGTAATGGTTTCAAGTAGTACTTTCGAATACTAACGCCTTCCATTGTGTATTCCATTTGTTGCAGAGTTAGACAATGCGAAAGAAGAGATGGAAGAATCCCCTCAGATCCTTTCGGACGATGGCGAGAATGACGAAGAAACAGCAAGAAGAGACAGAGCCTCACCCACAACAATAACAACGAAGATCGGTTCACTTGCAGCAGCACCAATAGAGAGCGCCTCACTCACAGCAATAAGAGGGATCGCCTCACTCCCAGCAGTAAGAGGGAGCGCCTCACTCACAGCAGTAAGAGGGAGCGCCTCACTCACAACAAGAGGAAGCACCTTACTCACAAGAACAAGAGGGAGCGCCTCACTCACAACAAGAGGGAGCACCTTACTCACAACAAGAGGGAGCACCTTACTCACAACAACAAGAGGGAGCGCCTCACTCACAACAACAAGAGGGAGTGCCTCACTTAGAACAACAAGAGGGAGCGCCTCACTCACAACAAGAGGGAGCACCTTACTCACAACAACAAGAGGGAGCACCTTACTCACAACAACAAGAGGGAGCGCCTCACTCACAACAACAAGAGGGAGCGCCTCACTCACAACAACAAGAGGGAGCGCCTCATTCACAACAACAAGAGGGAGCGCCTCACTCACAACAAGAGGGAGCACCTTACTCACAACAACAAGAGGGAGCGCCTCACTCACAACAACAAGAGGGAGCGCCTCACTCACAACAACAAGAGGGAGCGCCTCACTCACAACAAGAGGGAGCACCTTACTCACAACAACAAGAGGGAGCACCTTACTCACAACAACAAGAGGGAGCGCCTCACTCACAACAACAAGCGGGAGTGCCTCACTCACAACTTATGATAAGGCATATAGTGTTAAATGTGTTAAATGTGGTGAAAAATTTACAATGGCAGACAACCTTAGGAAGCATATTCAAACCCATATTGATGTATTACGACCGATAAACAAAATGGGAGGAGTGCTTCCCCGATAGGAGCCATTCTCATGTGCTATTTGGCGAATTTATTTATTTCGGAACTTTTCCTGCCGAAGTGTTCACCTGTAAGTTAAACATGGGTGACTGACTCTAAGAGGTCCAGTTGGTGTTGTGTTGCCAGCAACATGTGACGCCCATGTTCAACTTATGCTGAATTTCACCACTTTCCGATAGTGTCTTTAACGAGAGGATTTAACGAACGGATTTACGTTATCGTATGTTTAGCTTACGACAAGTGCGTTCGCTGAGAAATAAGTGCAAGCGCAAGGCATTTGTCGTAAGCTAAACATACGATAGCGTAAATCCGTTCGTTAAATCCTCTCGTTAAAAGACAATATCGGAAAGTGGTGAAATTCAGCCTTACATGTAAACAATTTCGGGTGATAAAGTTATGAAATAACTAAATCCACCATTAGGAGGTTTCCACGGAAAGTTAACCTTGAATGTACGTCAGCGAATATACGAAATCTCGATAGATAAATGCATCACCATTAGAGGTCATCTTGAAGTCTGCTTGAAGTAACGCAAGTGATGTTGAAAGAGCGGGAATGGACCCCTTGGAGTTGTATTCTTATTCTCTTATTATCACCTTACTTAACACTATAAAAGCGTATTAAGGAAAATCTGTAAAGTACTGTGTTATTTTCCGCACCCCTTGGTGTTAGGTTAGGTGCCCTACTGGTGGTATATCGGGGATAAACCCACAGGAGTGGTTACTGAAACTGAAAAAATCCACCAACGTAATAAATTTATTTGTAATTGTAACGAAATGTATTATGGGTATTCAGAAACGAGCCATTTACCATTAGTTTCCTAGTTTTGATGTCAGAAATCCGCTGTTTTGTTTTAAATACTCATTGAGCGAACTCTTAAATACCCCGTCCACCTTTCCGCGCCGCACCGCGCCTAGGGGATACCGGGTATCCCATGTATCATGTAAAGTGTGACACTCAGTGAGGGGTCCGACGCATCTCGCTTTTCTGCGGCACGGCTGGGTGGACAGGCTACTTTATGCCCTATAACTACAGTGTAGGAGAAACAGCTATTTAAAAGGAATGGGATAAGTGAACCCGCCTTTTTTTAAGTGAAAGGTAGACGCACCTGTTGGACCTTAAAGCCTACCCTTGGCCCGAAGGCACAGATGTTAATTAAACAAACCGATTGTTGGCCGAAACCAAATGAATATTTGGCGTGACATCCATGCTACCAACAGAATTTTGCTGCTACCGGGATTCGAACCCGGGACCTCAATCGTGCGAGTCTTGTGTTTTCCTACTGGACCACGATGAGGCTGAAACTGAATCCACCTTAACTCGAACTAAAACATAAAACTTTTAAAATGTTTGAATAAGGCCGAACATACATTCGCTATTTGTTTACCTTTTTGTCTGCGCACTGTATGAGGAAACTATTGGATATTTAAATTTAAATATAATGTTTCGTTCACAAAAGTCACCACACAGCCTGTTAATTTCGGCCGTTAAAAAGACATATTATATTTCAGAACATTTAAATATCCACTATTTTCCTCATAAAGTGTGCAGAAAAAACGTAAACAAATAGCGAATGTATGTTCGGCCTTAACATGCGATAAGTTTCATCTATTAAGAATTAAGATAAGCCGAACATTTGAAATTTCAGTAAAATTAATTGTTCTAGATTTGGAATCTTAGGTAATTTATAGATTAAGGCTCTGATTGAGCTGACGATGCATTTCTGCCAAACATAAGATAAGTATTGTGAGCTCCGAATTATTTTGCATGGCATTACTTAATATTTACGGCCCACAGAACATTACTAACGCTATTTCTAGTAAAAATTCAGAGTCTTTTCAACCAATGGAAAAATTAAGATAATTCGTTGCTCGCTATATTAACCTTATGGGTGGTAGAAATACACCATCCACTAAAGCAACAATGTTTCACTTTACATCTAATTCCTAGAAATTCCGGACTCCATTTCGTGCGTTGGATTTGAAGTAACCATTCACCAAATCCAGATGATCAGTATTTTGATCTTACTGGGTGACAGAGATGACGTAGGTTTGTTACCCAACCCAAACAGTTCACCACCCTGACTGGTCAGAGTAAGCAACAAACCAACGTCACCTCCACTGAAAAAGGGACGGGAGAAACCAAAAAGGAATAAACAAAAAATAATGTATAACGTATATAACTTTCGTATCAAAAAAATAATTCACTGACTAGTCTTAACAATTTGTTGTCGTACATCACAAGTTACTTCCTAAGATGACAGGGTCTCAGATCAGTTTGTCAGGGGTCAAATAAGTTTCTTACGATGAAAACGATTATGTCAAAGTTTTGAGACAGAATATACAATTCCTAGTTGTTTACGTTTTTCCGAATTTTTTTTGAAACTGTTGGATATTTAAATGTTCAGTAATATAATATGTCTTGCTAAAGTCTGAAATAAACTGACCTGTTAATTTCGACCGTTAACAAGACATATTACAGAATATATAAATATCCAATAGTTTCCTCATAAAGTGTGCAGAAAAAACGTAAACAAATAGCGAATGTAGGTATGTTCGGTCTGAAGCTGAGACATTTTTCGACCGTCAAATAAGAAAAAAAGAACAGAAAACTGTGAAGGTATTACAATTCTATAGAAAAATATTTTTAAACGAATTAAAAACCTGCAATTTTTAAATAATTTTTGTTTTAGAGGTAAAATTTTTGGATTGAAATTTTTAAAAAAGCAGTTAGGTTTATCCAGCAGTATAAAAGAATATCAGTTTAGGCTTCTCCACCGACTGATATACAGCTTTTCCGCATTTGAAAAGCTTAAAATATAAGACTGTCAACGAGGTAGGACAGCGACGAGACACCTTGACTGAAAAAAAATAAACTCGGTTCGATTCCGAACAGAATGAGTCCGTGAAAAGAGAGCCAGTTGTTCTTCAGCCTGAGGGAACTACTAGATATTCACGAGTTCTGAAATATAATATGTCTTTTTAACATCAGAAACTAAGTTTCGATTTTTGGCAAAAAAAAACGACATATTATATTTCAGAACAAATATCAGGCTTAAAAAAATTCTCATTTGGAGAGCCTGAGATAGCTTGCACTCTATGCTTAGCTTTCCTCCGAACTCTTCGTTTGTTTTGGCGTCCAACCGATTGTGCTTATAAAGCCAAGTGAGTTGGTACATCTCACGAGTATAGAGATAGGTTATATTATAGATAGAAGGGTATATATAGAAGGGCCCGTAGCTGTCCTTCGATTCTAAAATCTTTAAATCTCGTTTGACAAACTTGGGATGAATAGCAGTATTACCTAAAAATTACAACAGTTATGTATGGATAATCATTAAAAGATTACTGAAAAGCGTTGAATAAAACTGGCGGTTCAAAGTTGAAATATAGATTAAAAGTAGATATAGACCACCTCACGCTTGGATGGAAGTGACGTCAGTGATATCCAGGGGTGGATAGACTACACAAATGTTAATTGTCGTTGCTAAACTCTTTTAGATCATTGTGACCCCTTCTTCTTACGTCTACTTCTTGTTCTGAACAAAAAATAATTTTGGATACCCTGTGTTTGAGATCAATAGTGTCGTTACTTCCATCCAACAGTGAGGCGGGCTAAAGTAAGAACTATAGCAACGTGTACGCTACAGTACCAGGTTTCAATGCCTCTACTCTACGTAAAATATGTTTTAACCGGAAATATCAGAAGCCAGAAATAATTTCAGTGACAAAACATGTGATGAGACTGAAAATACAGCGCTGGTAACATTTTTTTGAGGATGCTGTCGGATATTTATCTGCTCTGAAATATAATATGCCATGATGTTTTTATCGGACTATTTGTTTTGTTGAGGAAAATGTCTTTTAAACGTAAGTTGTTATGTTGTGATCAGACGTTAAAAAGACATATTATATTTTAGAACATAAAAATCTCAAGTTCCCTCAAAAAATGGCCGAAAAAAACAAAACAAAAAATCCTTCAAAAAATCACCATTACAAAATGTCGGCGTATTTAACAGTCTCCATGAAAATAAATGACTATACGGATCTATACAGCCACAGAACTTTTTAAGTGGAATTTTTTTCTGTTGTTAAATTTCCTTGACATGGGTTTCTTTTACTATAAGAAACGATTTATCGATTAAATTTATCGCACAATGATTTTTTTTAAAGAAGAATCAGCATCTAATTTCATTTCCAGAGGCATTATAAACCCTTTAGTTGGTACAACACGACAAAACTAATTCTAAATTTTTTTTTAGGTAATTTTAGAGCAGTGAAGAGAAGAGTGGAATAGGAAAACAGAAAATGAAAAGTGGACTTGAATCGAAAACCCTTCAACTCGAAAATACTGCTTGCGACTCAACAATCGACTAGACATTTTTGACTAGACGAGGTTTCATCCGCCATATTATTTTTTCCTCACTTTCGGTAAATTTTTTGTTATCTAACCGATTATTTCCAAAGTACTTGAAAACTGTCGCATTTGAGACATCATAAGGCTGAATATACCTTATGTTCCGATTTCAAACTTTGTGAGAAAACTATTGGATATTTAAATATTCTGAAAAATAATATGTCTTCTTAACGTCATTACTCATGAGGCTATGTTGTGATTTCACGACCGGTTAATTTTGGACATTTTTTTTTGTGACAAAAATCACTCGATCGTAAAATCACAACATAGCTTCATGAGTAATGACGTTACAAAGACACATTATACTTCAGAATATTTTAATATCCAACAGTTTTCTCACAAAGTTTGAAATCGGAACGTAAAAAAATAGCGAATGTATATTCAGCCTTAAGCGGTCTGTCATGTAAAGAATAATAACGCAAAACATTAGTAAGGAAGACATTCTTTCTGCAAAGTGGCGACAGTAAAATAAATGAAACCTCATCATATTACAATAACTTCATTCAGTTCAATATCGCACATAATATCCAACAATATAACATTGGTAAGTAATAGTATAAATAATAAATAGTTACTAGGTATATACAAAAAATACTAGGAACCTTTCCATACGTTGCAACATGGAATTTTGCTGTGGCACCTTACGAATGAAATGTGTGTGTATAAAAAACATTAAACATTCATAATCTGTACCTTCTGATAGAAATGGTTCAATTTTGGGTCAATTTTGATATAGGGTTAATCGTAAATGAAGCAAAAAATTTACCGTCAAGAAATTTCGACGATTTTTCAGACGCACTACATAATGCTATTTGCTGACGCTTTTCAGTGTCGAGTAATTCTGGACATATTTTGTGTAGACAAAAATCACTCGATCGTAAATTGTCTAGATGACTTTTTGACGTTAAAATGACTTATTATATTTCAGAACGTTTAAATATCTAACAGTTTACTAAACGGACATTCAGAAACGTCAACAAACGGGATTGTGTGGATAGCCTTAAAGTTTTAACAACCAGTCACATTTTGAGAAGGTACAGAGCAACAAGTCTGGGATTTAAAAAAGTGATGGAGAGGGTGCGGGTTTTGCCCTACTTCGAGCTGTAAAACCCTTACCCGCGGTTTGCATTTTCCTACAAACACGCGAGCCAACACACAGACAGAACGGGAAAAAGTCAAGTGGCATCTAAAATTGGAAAAACACAGTAAAATTATTCTCATAACAAGGGAGATATTGGTTTGTTTCACACATTAAAAAGTTTTTCACGGGAAAGATATTCCATTGAAAGCAACGATATAACGAAATTTCAGCAGTTTTTTGCTGAAGTTGGAGATTTTTTTCTCCGTTCAACAATATTTAGTACAACAAAAAAGGACACCCATAAAGAAGGTGATATGTTCTCCCACTGTGGGGAGGGTCCAGTCCAGACTTCATCCCCCAGGGGGTGGCAAATGCGCTAGTTAAATGTGTAAATATCAGAAAGCGCACTCTTTTTTGGCGTTGGTTTTGATCAGATTGTAATTTTTGCCAGTAAAAGGCGAAAAAATTTGCGAGGCTAGCCAAAAATCGACTTGAAAAAAAAAAAAAAAAATAATAGGCATCTGATGGCCAATGACGCCCGAGTAGTGGTCTGGACCAGCCAGTAACAGTCGAGGAAGCACCGGACGTAGCCAATAAGCCCGAGCCAAAGAGAATAGAACACCTTGGCCAGCCAATAAGAATTCGCAACACGCCGAGCCACTGAAAACAGAGCCAATAAGAATACAGAATTTCCGACAAGCCAATAAAAGTACGGGTCTGGACCAGCCAATAAGAAAACAGTGCGTTTAGTCGAAGCGCGAGCTAGGGCTGGAAGAGCTCTGAAGTTGCGCATAAGGGGCCTGGCCAGCCAATAAGAATACCGAATTTTCTACAGGCCAATAAAAGTACGGGTCTGGACCAGCCAATAAGAAAACAGTGCGTTTAGTCGAAGCGTGAGCCGGGGCTGGAAGAGCTCCCGAAGCCAAGGATAGGTGTGTTCTTGGAGTTGCGCATGAGAGGCTTGTGGGACTTCATGTTCTCCAGCGCGTGTTGCCACAACCAGCAGCTGCGGCAGAAGTAGCGGAAGCAGATCATTTCACGACAGAAGTAAGGACCCTGCTGCACTTTGCAGGACGAGCAGAACGAGTCCTCCAGGTACGGGTCCACTTGGATCTAAGCAATACAACAGAGAATAGAGTAAGGGTGCGTCCCACCATGCCCAGTTAAAATTAAACTGGAGATTTACCATGTTAAATTTAACTTAAAAGTTAAATTTAACATGGTAAACATAGGACCAAATCTCCAGTTTAATTTTAACTGGGCATGGTGGGACGGTGCGTCCCAGAGTATCTTCAGATGGAATATACACCTAACTTCCTTATTTATCATAACTTTTAGAAAAATGTTCTCTTGAATCAAACTTGCACAGTTTTGGGACTGGGTCGCTTCTGATTTGCAAACAGGGAACGGTGGTGTCTTCCCTTCTTCAAACAGTCCTCCAATTTTAGGACATGGGTCCTTTATAGGGTACGAAGAACACTACTTCAACTGAAATCAAATCTGAAGACGTTAAAAAGGTGTAGGTAGGTATCGTATTTCAGAACAAACAAGCGTCAATCTTCCCCTAAGAAAAATGGCACGCTCTGGTGCTTCTCATCCCGACAGCTTACTTTCTTGGAGAACTTGGAGGTTTTGATCTCGATGAAGGCTGCTGCCACGGCTTTCATGTACGAGCGCGTGTTGCTGAAGGTCACCCTCGCTGACCCGATCGGGTACTTGAATTTGTCCGTGTCGATTCCTAAAACAGAGGCGAAACTTATGGTGGCACAGATCCCGAGCCTACGAAAAAGGTTTTTCCGAACGGCATTCACCTCTGATAAATATGTTCAGCATGTCAAGTGAAATGTATATCGAGGCTGTGGTGGTTCGGCTAAAACTGTCGGTCCCTGTAATGTTCTAGTTACTCTGCAAACTAACTCCATACCTGCGTACAAAACGCCATCAAAGAGATCGTTCATGATTTTGGCGAGCCCCTCCGCAGTTATCATGCCATGTAGAGCTCCAACAAACACAGTTTTCTGCGGGTCCAACTTCTGGCACGTTGCCTTGGTGTAGTTGCAGTCCGATATCGCCCACGGGATGACCTGCACCTCCTTGGACTTCATCCGCCGCGAAGAGATTCTGTAGAACCAGGATCCGCCGTTCGCGAAGTCTTTGCAGCAGTTGGCGAGGAGCGCCCTTAACTGAAAAAAACTGGGTGTCAATCGGGTGGTGCAAGGCTTCGGATTTGAACCACAGTATCATCGAACTGTATGTTGGTTCGCGGCTCAGCTGAATATCTACGTCTTCAATCCTTCTTACCTAGGATTTTTTTTTTTTTTTTAAACGCGCGACGTTCAGAGAACATATGCGCCGATGAGTTGGTTTGTTAGATGTTTATTTTTATTTTTTTGGCCGAAGCCGAATATGAGTGGGCTGAAGCCAGTTTATTAGTGGACCGAAGCCAATAACATCCATGTCGGAAGCGGAAAATTTTTCCGTTCCGCCGGGATTCGAACCCGGACCTCTCAGGACACAAAGCGGACCCCTTGACCACTCGGCCACTAACGGCACTTCCTACCTAGGTATCTGCCCTCTATATGTTTTTTACTTCACTATACTCCACGCGCATCTTGGATGATGTCTACTTCTGGTTCTGAACAAAAAGTAATTTTGGGAACCCTGTGTTTTTTTTTTGAAACAATGTGTGAAGTTACTATCATCCAAGATGCGCGTGGAGTATAGGCAATAGGGCGAGAAAGTATTGTTTTCGTCCAGGGCATTTTCAGAAAATCATTTACTGATCAGCAGCTTTACAAACCTTTTTCTCCGACTCAAAGATGATGTAGACGAAACCTTTAGGCTGGCAGGCGAGCTGTTCCTTGCCAGGCCATTCGACACGTATGGGACCGTACATATGGAACACTTGTTCCAGTGTCTGCTCGCTCAGGTCCCACGGAACACCACCCAAGAACACCTTGCACGAATACACGGCGTTCTTCTCACTGCGAGGCGGTAGCGTGCCGGACCATGTGTAAGTAGCATCGTACACTGCTAATCACAAAGAATTAGGCTGTAATTCCGAAAGGGGCGTGAGAGGGATTAGAAAGACATATTATATTTCAGAACATTTAAATATCCAACAGTTTCCTCATAAAGTGTGCAGTAAAAACGTAAACAAACACGACGGAAACAGTTGGATATTTAAATGTTCTGAACTATAATATGTCTTTTTAACGTCCGAAATAAATTGGCTAAGGCTGAATTTCACCACTTTCCAATAGTGTCTTTTAACGAGATGATTTAACGTATGTTTAGCTTACGACAAATGCCTTGTTTCTCTGCGAACGCACTTGTCGTAAGCTAAACATACGATAACGCAAATCGGTTCGTTAAATCCTCTCGTTAAAGACACTATCGGAAGGTGGTGAAATTCAGTCTTAGTAGTGATCATAACATCCTGGGTCCTCGTGCTTCACAGCTCATAGCGCGAACCTACTCACCAGCAGCACTGCGATAGAATCTTGCGGCACGTTCGAGGTTCCCGTTACCGTCCCCCATAGGCGGAGGACTCCCCATCAGGGAGACCATGGACTTGTCGATCCCCCCCGAGGCTCCAGAGCACGGCCCCTGTTGTTGAAGTAGGGATAGCAGGCTCGCCTGGAAATTCTGCTGCTGTTGCTGCAGTAGTCTGAACGCTGACTGCTGGAAAACGTAATACTCTCAAAACAGGGAGAAGGGTGGTACAGTGTTGAAACCAGGATCGAATCCCAGCAGCTGAAAAAATTCTTAGTGTTGCTTTTCATTTTTCTGATCGGCATTCACCTATGATATGTTCAGCGTGTCTAGTGAAATATATATCGAGGGTGTGGTGGATTGGAATCCACCTAAAATAATTGTAGGTCCCCGTCGTGTACTAACATGGAGAGTTGGTATTTGGTAGTGATGCCAGCTGAGAAATACGGATGAGAGTAAAAGACCCCTTCTTCTCATACAAACAAAGGGTGTCCAAAATTATTTTTTGTTCAAGAAGTAGACCTATACCTATACCATTTTTTGCCGCCCATAAGATTAACATTGCGAGCGGCGATTCATTTTCAAGGTTTACCCTTGCCTGTACCTAGCCCTAACAATGTTCTAGGGAGTGTTCGAAGCAGATTTCCCATTTTATTACTGGTTTTCGAGATACAGCACTTTTATTGAGGTATGCGATGCTAGCATTTGCAAAACAGTTGCAATAAAAGAAAGCAGTGAGAAATTGGGTGTAATCTGCTTCAAACACTCCCTAGAACATTGTTAGGGCTAGGTACAGGTAAAATTTTGTGTCTTTCCAACCAAGGGTAAACCTTGAAAAAGAATCGCCGCTCGCAATGTTAATCTTATGGGCGGCAAAAAATGCATTGTCAGGTATAGCGTCCTCTTAAGAAGAAGGGGTCACAATGATCTAAAAGGGTTTAACAACGACAATTTACAATTCTGTAGTTTATACACCCCTGAATATGACTGACGTGACCTCATCCAAGTCATCCTTAGTCCTACCCATCGACATATGTTTAGTTGTAGGTACAATATTTGTAACTAGGTTATACCTGGAGGGGGTTCATAGCGTTGAGGGCCTGCATGTTGGCGAAGTCCTGATCTGCGCACATTACTGGGTGCTGGTAGCTGTTCTGAAGACTCACTGATCCCTGAAACATGGTTATATTTGTGTGAGTTTCGTTGACCTTGTCCCTCTTGCAAAGATGGGACATACGAATAAAGGGTCCGACAACAGTCGCACTAAACTTTCTCGCCCCATGTGATTTTTTTTTTTTTTTTTTTTTTTGGATTTCTTTGAGATTTTTTTGCGGGCGTAATTTTTAAGCAATCCAAAATCGGTTGAAAATGACCCAAGAGCATCTATCTGAGATCACTCCCAACAAGATTCATGGCTGTCATTCTATTACTGTGGTCCCAAATGCGTTCCGACCATTCAAAAACGTGGTTTCTCATTCTCAACTCATTTTCGACACTTTTTTGACAAAAACGGCCGTAATTTTCAAGATAACAAAATTCTGTTCGACAAATGCTTAAGTTACATGGTTGTACACAAATTTACCAAATTTCATGACAATCGGTCAATAAATGTGAATGGCGCCGAAACGATCGAACTTTGGTCCAGAACGGCCGTAATTTTCAACCAATTCAATTTTAGTTGAAAATGACCTCGAAGCATCTATTTGTCAACACACTTACCAATTTTCAGTGTTATAGATTGAAAAGTGTACCGTCGGCGCTTGTCCGACTAACCAAAAACACGATTTTTGAATTATTTTGGCGGTTTTTTGACAATAGCGGCCGCAATTTTTGACCAATCAAAAAATCCTTGAAAATGTGTCTCGGCAGTAATTTTAGACAGGTCCATACCAAATTTCATCAAAATCGGATGAACGGTATAGGCGCTAGAGCACTGAACGGACTGACGGACGGACTGACGGACTGACGGACGGACAGACTTTTTCCAGAAACCACTTTTTTGGACTCAGGGGACCCCCAGGATCATGGGAAACCCAAAATCTCAATTTCGAAATTTTGCACGAAAACAATACTTTCTCGCCATATATGGCTAGCGAGAAAGTAAATAAAGGGTCCGACAACAGTCGCACTAAACTTTCTCGCCACATGTGATTTTTTTTTTTTTTTTTGGATTTCTTTGAGATTTTTTTGCGGGCGTAATTTTTAAGCAATCCAAAATCGGTTGAAAATGACCCAAGACCATCTATCTGAGATCACTCCCACCAAGTTTCATGGCTGTCATTCTATTACTGTAGTCCCAAATGCGTTCCGAACATTCAAAAACGTGGTTTCTCATTCTCAACTCATTTTCGACACTTTTTTGACTACAACGGCCGTAATTTTGAAGATAACAAAATTTTGTTCGACAGATGTTTAAGTTACATGGTTCTACACAAATTTACCAAATTTCATGACAATCGGTCAATAAATGTGAATGGCGCCGAAACGATCGAACTTTGGTCCAGAACGGCCGTAATTTTCAACCAATTCAATTTTAGTTGAAAATGACCTCGAAGCATCTATTTGTCAACACACATACCAATTTTCAGTGTTATAGATTGAAAAGTGTACCGCCGGCGCTTGTCCGACTAACCAAAAACACGATTTTTGAATTATTTTTGCGTTTTTTTGACAATAGCGGCCGCAATTTTTGACCAATCAAAAAATCCTTGAAAATGTGTCTCGGCAGTAATTTTAGACAGGTCCATACCAAATTTCATCAAAATCGGATGAACGGTATAGGCGCTAGAGCACTGAACGGACTGACTGACGGACGGACTGACGGACTGACGGACTGACGGACTGACGGACGGACAGACTTTTTCCAGAAACCACTTTTTTGGACTCAGGGGACCCCCAGGATCATGGGAAACCCAAAATCTCAATTTCGAAATTTTGCACGAAAACAATACTTTCTCGCCATATATGGCTAGCGAGAAAGTAAAAATCATAAACGGAGAAATTCGTCTGAACTATAAAATCGTCACCGCATGAGTGAATTTACAAGCTCTCCATTAAGGCTGAATGTACATAAATATTCTGAAATATATCACCTATGTCTTTTTAACGTCATTACTCATGAGGCTATGTTGTCATTTCACGATCGGTTCATTTTGGACAATTTTTTTGGTGACAAAATTCACTTGATCGTAAAATCACAACATAGCCTCTTGAGTAATGACGTTTAAAAGACATATTATATTTCAGAATATTTAAATATCCAATAGTGTTCGCGAATGTATGGTGGCCCTTAAGGCTGAGAAAGGATTCGAGTGTGACTTTCTAGTAAGTTCTCGATTTTGTGCTATGCTAATGGCAACAAGCTTGTCCTCTCCCTCATCTAACTAACCATGAGATCGGAGATTCCGGAGTCAGTGACGCAGGAACTGCTAGCCATGGACTCAGGAGGTGACAGAGAGCGGGTGCTGCTGTTCAACAGTGGAGAATCCGTCAGAGGGCTTCCGCAATCACTGAGGGAAATTAAAAAATTCATTATTATTTTCGATAGCCGGGTCACACTCTTTCGATGCCGAACCTGCCGAAGTTTTTCTGATCACCTATTGGATATTTAATATGTTCCGAAATATATGTATTTTTTAATAGAGTCAACAAAACTGTCCAAAATTAACTGATCGTGAAATCACAACATAGCCTCTTAATTTATGACGTTAAAACGACATATTATGTTTCAGAACATTTAAATATGACTTACTTGTATCTGTGTATGTACTGGTTACGGCGAGGAACCATCGGGGAGTTGGGGGTGGAATGGTACCCGACGTCGAAACTCCGGTGGAAAGACCGCAGAGGGGAGGGTGACATCATGTCTTCCTCGCTCTGAAACACCCATTTTTTTAAGTTAAGGCTGAATATACATCCATTATTTTTTTAGTTTTGGACTTCAAACTTTGTGAGAAAACCATTGGATATTTAAATATTCTGAAATATAATATGTCTTTTTAACGTCATTACTCATGAGGCTATGTTGTGATTTCACGATCGGTTCATTTTGGACAATTTTTTTTTTTGGTGACAAAAATCACTCGATCGTAAAATCGCAACATAGCCTCATGAGTAATGACGTTAAAAATACATATTATATTTCAGAATATTTAAATATCCAATAGTTTTCTCACAAAGTTTGAAATCCAAACGTAGCAAAATAGCGAATGTATGGTGGCCCTTAAAATCACGAGGACCTCAGTTCCCCTGCTGCCACTTTTTACTTTCTCGCTAGCCATATATGGCGAGAAAGTATTGTTTTCGTGCAAAATTTCGAAATTGAGATTTTGGGTTTCCCATGATCCTGGGGGTCCCCTGAGTCCAAAAAAGTGGTTTCTGGAAAAAGTCTGTCCGTCCGTCCGTCCGTCCGTCCGTCCGTCCGTCCGTCCGTCCGTCAGTCCGTGCAGTGCTCTAGCGCCTATACCGTTCATCCGATTTTGATGAAATTTGGTATGGACCTGTCTAAAATCACTGCCGAGACACATTTTCAAGGATTTTTTGATTGGTCAAAAATTGCGGCCACTATTGTCAAAAAACCGCCAAAATAATTCAAAAATCGTGTTTTTGGTTACTTAGACAAGCGCCGACGGTACACTTTTCAATCTATAACACTGAAAATTGGTATGTGTGTTGTCAAATAGATGCTTCGAGGTCATTTTCAACTAAAATTGAATTGGTTGAAAATTACGGCCGTTCTGGACCAAAGTTCGATCGTTTCGGCGCCATTCACATTTATTGACCGATTGTCATGAAATTTGGTAAATTTGTGTAGAACCATGTAACTTAAACATCTGTGGAACAGAATTTTGTTATCTTCAAAATTACGGCCGTTTTTGTCAAAAAAGTGTCGAAAATGAGTTGAGAATGAGAAACCACGTTTTTGAATGGTTAGAACGCATTTGGGACTACAGTAATAGAATGACAGCCATGAAACTTGGTAGGAGTGATCTCAGATAGATGCTCTTGGGTCATTTTCAACCGATTTTGGATTGCTTAAAAATTATGCCCGCAAAAAAATCTCAAAAAAAATAAAAAAAATAAAAATAAAAAAATCACATGGGGCGAGAAAGTTAAGTGCGACTGTTGTCGGACCCTTTATTTGTAATCCTTAAGTGAAAAGTATGGAAGGATTTTTACCGTTACCATATCATATTTGATCCAAGGTGGTCGATCAGCAGGTTGGCACGGTCTCCCCTGCTCCATAGCAGCATTCCAACAAAATTTTATTAAGTATATTTTTGAGGACACTTGGATATTTTAGTATTCTGAAGTATAATAATAAGGTATGCTTTTTTAATGTCTGAAATTGACTGGCCATGTTATGATTTTACGATCACCACATAGCCTATTAATTTCGTCAGTAAAAAAGACATATTATATTTCAGAACATTTAAGTATCCAATAGGTTCCTCATAAAGTGTGGAGAAAAAACGTAAACAAATAGCGAATGTATGTATGTAGAGTCATGATGGTGGGGTGGTTCTGTACCTTGTAGTGGTAGTGCGAAGAGAAGGGGGTGGACGTGTGGAATTTACGTCGTCCGAAGCCTACAGGGCTGGGCGGTAACGACGCGTTGTTCACAAATGGCCCTCGGGGGCTGTTCAGGCCCAGCATGTCGGATATAGAGTGCATCAATTCACCTAAAACAAAAACAAAGCTCTTGTTATAAAGCTATGGCATGCTGTATTTAGTACGGTTATTGCACCACCATTTGTAGGAATTCGTTCTCCAGTGAAAGCTAAACATAGTGTCCTATTCGCAGTTTTTTGTTTCCATGTTCGAATAGCAAACTATGTTTAGCTTTTGGAGCAGTCCAGTCGTAGTGCCGGAAATAAAACAGTCCATGCCACTACAGCCCTTGGAGGGTTACGGCCTAGTAGGACGCAGGGTGGCACCTTTCTTGAGCTTTGTAGGTACACAAGGGGATGATTTGGTCACTATTACGACCAACAGTCGAGTTTTCCCTCAGCCAGGTACACATCAGGACTGGGTAGGCCCGCAGGGCCAGACAACATTCACCAGGAGAAAAACTAATTCAGTACGCCTGCGAAAACCGTGATTATGTAATTTAAAAGTGGGTGTGCACCAATCGTGCTCAGCTGGCAGCTCCCCATACATCGTGCTAGTACAGTGGGGACCTACAGTTTTACGTGGGTTCGTAACCCCACAGCCACGACATACATGTCACTTGAGATGCTAAACAATCAGAGGTGAATGCCAATCAGAAAAAGTTTGATAGGATCGGGATCGAACCGGTGTGACTCTAACGATAACTATCTAGCTAGACCACTCGCCTTAAGAGGACGCTATATACCTGACGATGCATTTTTTGCCACCCATAAGATTAACATTGCGAGCGGCGATTCATTTTCAAGGTTTACCCTTGGTTGGAAAGACACAAAATTTTGCCTGTACCTAGCCCTAACAATGTTCTAGGGAGTGTTCGAAGTAGATTTCCCAATTTCTCACTGGCTTCTTTTATTGCAACTGTTTTGCAAATGCTAGCATGGCATACCTCAAGAAAAGTACTGTATCTCGAAAACCAGTAAAAAAATGGGAAATCTACTTCGAACACTCCCTAGAACATTGTTAGGGCTAGGTACAGGCAAAAGTTTGTGTCTTTCCAACCAAGGGTAAACCTTGAAAATGAATCGCCGCTCGCAATGTTAATCTTATGGGCGGCAAAAAATGCACCGTCAGGTATAGCGGACCCTTAACTGGGGGACAAGCTTCCTTCATTCACAAACAAAAACCACCAAGAACTCATTGAGACTATGGCTTACTGTATTTAGTACTATTGCACCACTATATGAAGGAAGTGTCCTATTCGCAATCTTTTGTTTCGAATAGCACACTACGTTTAGCTTTTGGAGCAGCCACAGCCATTGGCGGTCGTGCTATTACCAGTTATCCGTAAGAGAGACAAACCCTCTCGAAACAAAAATGCAAAAAGTTGGCAAAGACCCGGCGTCGAAATGGGCAAAACAATGAGAAAGCAGGCCATCCCTGCAGCCGTCTATGGTCTGAGTCGGCTCGGGCCATCATAGAGAACAGTTGCCAACAATATTATTAATTTCGACTCCAATAAAATAAAGGGGAGAAATATTTTGAATGGGTGTTTGAACCATAGCATGGGCTTTTAAAGCCCGGAACGACCCTATCCATCCCACCCCCACCCTCCATCCTCTCCAGCCTTGCCCCCTCCCTTTCGTCTGAAGTTTGATTGTATTCTTTGGCTGGATTTTACAACTTCTTTTTGTATACTATAGTGTCCCCTATCGAACGAATTTAAGATGAAATGGGTCGACTGATGTTTATTTACGTTCACCTGGACCAAAACGCAGCACTTTTTCTCATATTATCATCGAAACTAACCTCCTTATTGCAATAAAAACAGTGTACTTACTTAGTCAATTCTTTTAAGAACATAAAGTAAGCAAAAACTCATTAAAATGACTTTTGGTTACTTCACAGTGTTTGCACAACCAAACACGAATAAACCCACTGATCCAAAATGTGGAGTCTGTTTGGTTGTGCTAACACTGTGAAGTAACCAAAAGTCATTTCAATGAATTTTTTGCTTACTTTATTTTATTAATTGACTAAGTAAGTACACTGTTTGTATTGCAATAAGGAGGTTAGTTTCGATGATAATATGAGAAAAAGTCCTGCGTTTTGGTCCAGGTGAACATAAATGCTTAAATAAACATCAGTCGACACTCATGATACATTATTTCTTACTAAAGAATAAATTCCTAGACGCTATATAGCATTAGAAGGGCCGGGTCCAGTGGCATACAGGGTGATATGGTCAAGTTTTCCCCCAGACGGTGAAAGCCAGACACACTAGAGCAAAATCTGTTAAAAAGAAGGTTTCTTTTATTGCAACTGTTTTGCAAATGCTAGCATCGCATACCTCAAGAAAAGTGCTGTATCTCGAAAACCAGTAAAAAATGGGAAATCTGCTTCGAACACTCCCTAAAACATTGTTAGGGCTAGGTACAGGCAAAATTTTGTGTCTTTCCAACCAAGGGTAAACCTTGAAAATGAATCGCCGCTCGCAATGTTAATCTTATGGGCGGCAAAAAATGCACCGTCAGGTATAGCGGACCCTTAAGGCTGAATATATACTAATACCAACGTTCGCTATTTTTTTCCATTCCGATTTCAAACTTTGTGAGAAAACTATTGGATATTTAAACATTCTGAAATATATAATACCTATGTCTTTTTAACGTCATTACTCATGTCGTGATTTTACGATCGAGTGTTTTTTGTCACAAAAAAAAAATGTCCAAAATTAACCGATCGTGGAATCACAACATAGCCTCATGACGTTAAGAAGACATAGTATATTTTAGAATATTTAAATATCCAATAGTTCTCTCACAAAGTTTGAAGCCCGAAATGCAACTTGGACACCCCTCGAGTGCACTGAGAAGATACAAGTAGCAAATTTGTTGCCAAGAGCTGGAGAGAGGCCTAGACACTAAAACTCGGTCATCGAGCCTGAACAGGCAAATTAAAGGAGGAAGGGGAACAAAAAGGGTGAGCCTTCCCCCCCCCCCCCCCATGGGTAATCCCATAGCCGTCTGGGTCCCCTGCCAACTAGTTAGCTTTAGCGATATGGGCCCCAACAACAGATAAATTCAAAATACCCCATAGGCCTGCAAAACCCCAGCTGCCTCCACTCCTCCACCCCCCACACTCGAGTGGTCTTAAGACCCGGTCTCACCGGTTCAATCCCGATTCTAACAAATTTTTTTCTGATCGGCATTCACCTCTGATATGTTCAGCATGTCAAGTGAAATGCATATCGAGGCTGTGGTGGTTCGGAACCCTCCTAAAACTGTAGGTCCCCATCGTGTAGTAGCACAATGGGTGGGGAGCTGGTATTTGGTAGTGCTGCCAGCTGAGCACGACTGAACTTTTAGGGGACAATAAAGTAGACTTTAAGAACTTGTACAATCCAGCCTTTATGAATGAAAAAGGCCTAGAAAAACGTTTCATAATAACATCTTCGTCCCTTATTCCATGGCATTTAAACAGTAATTGACACTATTTTTACGACATTCTTCATTTTTCTACCCTTGACCCAATTTAGACACCAGTAAAAATTTAGTAAGACTAACGAGGGTGAGGTTTTAACACTCCCTCCCCCCCCCCCCCCCCCCCATAGTTCATACATGCACCCAGCCAGGCCCATTTGGCAAGGCCTCTGTTTAGGTCATGTAACGCCATAACGCCTCAGCACGATATACGACGTGCTTACCCCCCCCCCCCCATGTTATGCATTTTGGGTTTTATGGGGGTTACAACCCCCTCAAGAATTAAGCTGTCTGTTGTTCTAGAAATTTTTCTATTTTCTTCTTCCAAAAAAATTATACCTGAAAATGTTTTTTATAGTTTAGAAGAATTTCTCAGTTTGTAACTTCACTAGAAAACCAGGCGTTTTATACTTTAGTCCTACGTTTCTTTTGGGCGTCCACAAAACGTAATATAAAAATAAAATACATATAGGGTGTTGATAAGTACCTAGGTAACCTACTATGCTGTTCGTTGACGATTATTAATGGCCCTCTTCTATGGAAACTACAGGATATAGGTAGGTATTCACTTGTTCTGAAATATAATGTTCCTCTGAACAGTCTCACTGAATGACAACAAACATCATTTCATGTTTTTTCTTCCCATATTTTGAGGAGACTGTTGAATATTAAAATGTTCTGGAATACAATATGTTTTTGTTTATGCAAATGTAAGTAGGTACCTACCTAACCTCAATAATAAATAGACTTTGACGAATGGGTACTTACAATCCGGGGACTGTTGGTCTCTGTCTCCATCCAGGAGAGAGTTGAGTCTGTGGTAGATGTCACCCCCTTGCGGTGATTGGGGTGAGTTCCGCTCCAGGTCAGGGGAGGTATCGTCATTGTCTGATGAGTACATAGTTCGTTCTGGAAATTAACCACATGCTTAATCAGCAAATGAACAATAAGAATGTCTTTTGGACGGCCGTTCTGGCGTGTGTCGTTAGTGGGGGTGGATGGGAGCCATCCTTAAGTTGCCATTCCAAGACTCATGCATCCAGCTTTTATACTGGATAGACAAATTTCCGTGGTTGCCAGGGACTGGCCAAATTGAACCTAGCCACAGTCCTGCGGACATTATTAAAGGTGCAGCACACCTTACAGGGGCCAAAACTAGAAAAACTTTAGGCCCATTGGCTTTTGAAAGTATGCTACGTGAGACAGCTCAGATTCATTTTTTCCGATGAAGGAACAAGTTATCTAGGTATAACGTTACCTGGAGCTCCTCAAGGACGCAAGTTCAGGATAAAGACAGAATCCTGCAGGTTTGTACGTTGTTCTTGCTCAGGTAGAGCAATACAAGCGTCCCCTGCAGGTTGAAACCCTTTGCAAACTCAAGGCTACCAAAAATTATACCTACCAACCAATACTTGGCGAAATACAGAACAAAGAAACTCAAAATAACGCCAGGTCCGTTCTAACTTTAAATTTCTTACGACCTTCAGCGTTTTACATTGTAAAGGTACCTAACCTACCTTAGTACCGGTACCTATATACACCATAGAGAATTATATATTCAGTGCATTTCGCAATGCTGGGGCATGATTTCCCAAAAATTTTAGTACCTAAAGTATTTATTTAAAGGCAGTAATTGTTACTTACATGTACTCCGGCAAAAAACACTGAATATAGAGAGAAATGTCACGGCTTGTATGTTGACTCTGCACAAAATGGGAAAGAATAATTCAACCGTCAGTTGCTGACATTCATTCAAAAAGAACATATTACAATGATGAATACGCTTATAAGCTAAACATTGACGAAAATTAAATAAATCTAAATATATTTAATTAAAATATAAATTATAATTTTTAATTTTTTTATATAAAAAATTAATTATTTATATTTAAAAAATTAATAAATTATAGTTTTATAAAAATATTTATTTTTTAGTTTTTAGACTCTGTGGTTGCCAATTTCTCCAAACGTAAACAAAACGGACTTCGGAGAAATGGGGTCTGGAAAATGTCAAAAAATGTTAATAAAATGTTTTCCAGTGAGTGATTGCGATTTTAACGTACTTAATTATCTAAAGTAGTGTTTAAATGATTTGATTACGTATTAATGTACTATCTGAGCTGTCTACTTCGTATCAAATAATCCACCGGCACTGCATTTTAGGAATACCTATGGACGAAGGTCTCGTAAGAAGAAGAAGAAGTACCAAAAAATTTCGATCGGAACGGGATTGAACTAGTGTGGCAGGTCATCGATACCTACAACCATAAAATATCAAACGGCCTAGTCATTTAATTCAAGATATTTTATTATCTTATAAATCAAGTGCCAGCTATCTGGTTGAGACGACCGATTATTCGGAGAGATAACACGAGTGTACCTACTAACATTGCCTAACTCGATTGCCTTTGATTGGTTGTATGGCGGCCTTCGTCTTCTCCGAGTCCTCCTAGTTCGTTCAGAACCATCGAGCAGTCATGTCAGGCTTCGACTTCAAGGGGAAAACTATTCTAGTCACCGGCGCTGGTGCAGGTGAGATTTTTATTTATAACGTACCTACCTCCTATTACGTACGTCCTATTTATTGATATCTCTTGATTCTAGGTAGGCAAGAGAACCTTGTCTCGTTATAAGTAGAGATGGGTTTAGAACGGTTTTTTATTCAAGTCAATAAAAAACCGTTTTTTTTAAACAAAAAAAACCGTTTTTTTTGTTTTTTATTGTTTTAAATCAATTTTCAACGATGAATAATATACAATTCGGGTTTGTTTACGTTTTTTATTTTATTCATGTAGGAACCGTTGAATATTTATTTGTTCTGAAGTATAATGCATCTTTTTAACGTCAGAAACTAATGCAGGTCCCTAAGTTCCTAAGTACCTATACCAATAGAATAGTGATTACACGATCGGGTATTATTTTTGCCAATAAAAAAATTGTCCAAAATCACTCGATCGCAAAATCGCTATTCTACACCTCAGCTTCGGACGTTAAAAAGGTTTATTATTTCAGAACAAATAAGTATCCAAGATTAAAAAACACAACTATGGGTGAATTTGTTTTCCGCGATGCGATGAGTGTTGTATCGGTTGATTATTCATCAGACTCAGACTCTTCTGAGTCTTCTGAATAAAGATTTAAAAAAATTTGTTCTAAATTTGTTCTTGTCATTTTGTTAGGTCAGTGTTTTATCAATATTAACTATCATTTAGTGACTCCGATCAAAAAACAAAAAAACAAAAAAAACAAGGCCTCGTGTTTTTTTTGTTTTAAAAACAGTTTTTTTTTAAAAAAACAGAACGGTTTTTTATTACCGCCCATCTCTAGTTATAAGTGTACAAAAGTAACAAAGAATTATCCATCGTGCTCGGCTGGCAGCTCGTTGCACATCCTTAGTACGAGTTACCACAGCCTCGATATACATTTCTCTTGACACGCTGAACAAATCAGAGGTGAATGCTGACCAGAAAAACTTTTTACAGGTATCGGGAAGGCCATTGTTCAGAAGCTGATAGGTTGTGGGGCGAAGGTCATCGCCGTGTCTCTTCTGAAGTCCGAGCTGGACGCTCTGGTGCAGGAATTGCCCGGAGTCCGAGCTATCCAAGCTGATCTGCGGGACTGGGAGGGTACGAAGCGCGCTCTGCAGGGGCTGGGGAGGGTTGACGGGCTTGTCAACAACGCTGGTGTTGCACTCACTGCCCCTTTCCTTGAAGTTACTGAAGAGCAGTTTGATCTGTAAGTCGAAGAAAGGAATTTATGGCGACAATGACCGCCGGGTGGTTACCACCGCCACCTTCGGAAGAACTCGGGTTGGCTCGGGTTTTGCCTGCCTTTCATTGACAACACTGCACTGTCCACTGCCGCACGAAGGGGAACTGTTACCTGGAAGGGCAACTTTCTCGAAATGCCTCCCCACAGAAAGGCTAAAGTATAAAATTCCTAGCTTTCCAGTAAAATACACAGTTAAAAATTGTACTGAAATATAGTATGTCTTTTTACCAGCACAAACAAATGGTTTTGCAGTAATTATTCTCCATCTTTCTTTAAAATAAAGATTGTTTGACTTTCTTCCAGAACTTTCGCCGTAAATGTGAAAGCCGTAATCAATGTGAGCCAGATCGTCGCGAAGTCCATGATCGAGAACGGAATTCAGGGAGCCATTGTTAATATCTCCTCCATAGCTGCGTTGGTAAGTAGACCAACCCTCTCAGTGGGGTGAAACTACCCTATGTACTAAAGCATTTCTGAATCTGTTCAAACCAAATCGCAAGCTTAGCATAACTGGAAAAATTTCCACCGGAAACGTTTCTGCAAATTTTATGAGGAAACTATTGGATATTTAAATGTTCTGAAGTATAATATGTCTTTTTAACGGCTGAAATTAACAGGCTGTATGGTGATTTTACGATCGGACAAATTTTTTATTGACATAGCGAATGTATGTTCGGTCTTAGCAACTTGCGTATGCCGGATAGAACATCGCGTGAGTTGTAAAATGTTTTTGAAGAATTCGTGATTGTTTGGGTCTATTATTACTAGTGTGCCCAGTCATGGTACTTATTCAAGGTGAAGTCATTTGAACTTTGGAGCCAGTTGTGACCATATTGTACCTACATATACGGATGTACCTCCATTGGTCCTTAATCCTTGACCTATTGTGATGACTGATGACATTGTCAATGGTCCTTACTTATGTACCTACCGTCGACACACGATAAGTTCATTTCATATATCATGGTGTTGGGTACATGTAGACATAGCTACGATAACTCCGGTGGAGACCAGATATTCATATCTCGATCGATACTGGTACGTGCACCTCTAATAGCGGCCATCTTGAAACTAACTCAAGCAACAATCCAGTACAACACTCACTTATTAAATAAACAGATACCGTTTAAGAGGACGCTATACCTGACGATGCATTTTTTGCCGCCCATAAGATTAATATTGCGAGCGGCGATTCATTTTCAAGGTTTACCCTTGGTTGGAAAGACACAAAATTTTACCTGTACCTAGCCCTAACAATGTTCTAGGTCGTGTTCGAAGCAGATTTCCCAATTTCTCACTGGTTTCTTTTATTGCAACTGTTTTGCAAATGCTAGCATCGCATACCTCAATAAGAAAAGTGCTGTATCTCGAAAACCATTAAAAAAAAAAGGGAAATCTGCTTCAAACACGACCTAGAACATTGTTAGGGCTAGGTACAGGCAAAATTTTGTGTCTTTCCAACCAAGGGTAAACCTTGAAAATGAATCGCCGTTCGCAATGTTAATCTTATGGGCGGCAAAAAATGCACCGTCAGCTATAGCGGACCCTTAAGGCGCGATGATACCATACAGAACTTTCGATATTATCGACCGATAATTGTGACAAGATAGGGGTGCACCTATACCAGTATCTATCGAGATTCAATAGACATAGCCAGGATTTTGATGTTTTTAAGAAGTTGAAGGTAGCTAGAGGTAGCGTTTCTGTTGGCTGAAACCAGACAGCAGTGATCCGGAGTTGGAGTACCTATAGCGTCCAAGCCATTACCAGAGAAAAGTCTGGCTATATCAGGAATCGAAACCAGGCCTCACAAGACACAAATCTGCCTGTAAGGCCGCTCGTACGGTGGCGCCGACTGAACACCTTATTATTTATTATTAGCCGAAGTTTTTGTTATAGCTTGGGGTAGGTATGATAGAGAGCTTGGCCTTCTGCCCTGCTGCACTGCGTTTGATACCCTACTCCCTAAGTTTTTACCTGTACATGGTTGCTAGGGAAATAAAATTCCAACTGGAATTCATAGAGACATTGTGGCATGTTTAATTTACAAGTAAACACTTTGGGTAAAAAAATTCCAAAATAACTAAACTCAACCTTGAAACTTTATGGAGCATCGTAAGCTTCATGCAAGTTACCAAGACTATGTTTTCTCTTTTTAGACGTCCCTCACCCAGGCTGCGGTCTACTGTAGCAGCAAGGGCGGCGTGCAGTCTTTAACCCGTGTCATGGCGCTGGAACTGGGCAAGAAAGGAATTCGAGTTAACTCCGTCAACCCTACAGTTGTCAAAACGGAGTTGTCACGTTTTATTTGGCAAACTGACGGTATCAGCAAGTATCTGGAAGACAGGACTCCCCTGGGACGTTTTGCTGAGCCCTCAGAGGTTGCTAACGCTGCCGCCTTTTTGCTCAGCGATCAAGCAACCATGATTAACGGCATCCCGCTGCCTGTCGATGGAGGCTATCTTGTATAAAGGCACTGATACAAAAATAGATATTGCCAGGTTTGGGTGCAGTACCTTCTACAGTCCACCTGCTCTCCCTTGGATATGGGAGTAATAACGTCAGTCATATGCAGGGGTGGATAGACTACACAAATGTCAATTATCGTTGCTAAATTCTTTTAGATCACTGTGACCCCTTCTTCTTAAGTCTACATCTTTTTATGAAAAAAAAAAAAAAAAATGGAAACCCTATGTTTTTAAGAACATTATGATATTTTTTAACCCTAAGTTCGTAAGTAGGTACCTATTTTGCGAACTTTCGGTACTTTTTCCATTGTATAAATTAAAGTCGATTTCAAGCTAAGCATAGACTGTTTTTTGAATACCTACCTACCCACATCAATTAGCAATAATGATTAGGTACCTATATTTCAACCTATGACAATGTCTGATACCTACATTACTCGTAGCTAATACCTACCTCATAAAGATAATAATATATAATGTAATAATAAGGGCTAAGTTATTTTTCACTGCATTTACAACGCTAAAAAGTACAAGTCACTGTCCAAAACTTTCGAGGATAGCGGGGAGGTAGTACCCTTTTCCGCCACCAGGGAGCAAAAAGCAGGGAGGTAGTTCCACATTCAGCCACCTCTTTTGGCGCGAAAAAATTCAAACTTGAGGGGATATTGGAACTACCCAAAATGGAGCATTATGTAGTACTAGGAAAAGTCGTTCTAGCCAGGATAGTTGAATAATTCATTCCATTACTACGTATTGGTGTATTTGGTAGGAAAATCAATATTTCCTTCATCTTTGACAAAGCTTTTTGAACCTGCCTACCTAAAGACTTGGTAAGATACACCAAGTCAGGCTACCTCATGTATCAGGAAATGATCTGAATTTATTTTTGAACTTGCAGAAAGCTCTCCAGGATCACGCGGTGTACTGCAGCGCAAAAGCGTCGGTGGATGGACTGACGCGGGTTATGGCTGCGGAGATGGGCTCCACAGCCATCAGAGTCAACTCCGTCAACCCTACTGTAGTTCTCACTGAGCTTGGCCAGAGGGTGAGTTAGCCTTAGAAGGGTAAACAAAGGGATGTGATAAACTGTTGAAGGCCATGATCCACTAGAAAATCTCTCGAAGAGTCGTCTAGAACCTGGGCTATTTGATTTCAGGTATGGGCAGACCCTGAAAAGCAGCGGGAACTTCTAGTTCGCCTCCCACTCGGGCATTTTGCGGAAGTGGAGAACGTGGTTCAGGTGGTTTTATTCCTCCTTAGCGAGAAATCTTCCATGGTGACTGGCACCTCTCTACCTGTCGACGGCGGATTCAACATTGCTTAAGGGTACATACGTCAGTGTGATTCAACGTCATCAAGACCTTGCTCTAAATTCAAGCAAGGCAACCTATCGGATTTAAAACCTTATTGGTAAAGAAATAGACCAATTTGTTTTTGATTATTCAAAAAGAAATTTAATGTACCCATTGGATGTACATCTTCAAGTACGTATAATACAAGAATCATTTTCTTTTAGTGCATTTTATTTACCTTACACTGCAACTGTCTGATGGAACTCGTGTACCAAACAGCATTTCTCTCTCTTATGTATACTGTATACTAATTTAGTGCAAAGCACCACTGCACCGGAGCGCTTAAACCTATCAACACAATGCTGTTTTTTTACGATTTCTGAAAAAAGGCCGGATATTTATTTGTTCTGAAATATAATGTCTTTTTTAAGGTCAGAACCTAGGGTTGCACGATCGATTTCTGACGTTGAAAAGACTTCCGATATTTCAGAGCAATTTCATCAGCTACAGGCTAAACAGAAATTATTATTACATGATGGGTTTTCTAGCACTGGGACTGGTACACATAGTTGACAGTTGGCATTTTTTACACTTGCTTCATTAAAAAAAAATTACTGTTAAAAAAAATTGCCTTCACGGGAACCGAACCTCTGCTGTATGAAATTCTAGACTCACAGCTTCATCACATTGAAAGATTTTTTATTCACTACACTCAAAGGACAGTGTAGTCGTCCTCATTCATGGATGAGAGTTTGCTCTAAAAAATGGTTTCCAAAATAATTTTTTGTTCAGAACAAGAAGCAGATTTAAGAAGAAGGGGTCACTACGATCTAAAAGAGTTTAGCAACGACACATTCGTAAAGTCTATTCCATATTATACACGAAATGGGTGGGATGGTAAAATTTAAAAAACACTCAATATTTAGAGCTAAAAAACGATATGCACCCTCCACAAGTGTACCTCAAATGCACTGCTTCCAACGAAATCTCGACTGGTAAGTGCACCTCCAATACAACAATCCAATGCAGCTTGTTCTATTAACAAACACCACACTATCTTGTTTGTTTACGTTTTTCTTATGCACACCTTATGAGGAAACTATTGGATATTTAACAGTTCTGAAATACAATATGTTTCACGATCGGTTAATTTTGGACATTTTTTTTTGTTGACAAAATCACTCGATCGTTTAAGGTGCATTTTTTGCCGCCCATAAGATTAACATTGCGAGTGGCGATTTATTTTCAAGGTTTACCCTTGGTTGGAAAGACACAAAATTTTGCCTGTACCTAGCCCTAACAATGTTCTAGGGAGTGTTCGAAGCAGATTTCCCAATTTCTCACTGGCTTCTTTTCTTGCAACTGTTTTGCAAATGCTAGCATCGCATACCTCAAGAAAGGTGCTGTATCTCGAAAACCAGTAAAAAAATGGGAAATCTGCTTCAAACACTCCCTAGAACATTGTTAGGGCTAGGTACAGGCAAAATTTTGTGTCTTTCCAACCAAGGGTAAACCTTGAAAATGAATCGCCGCTCGCAATGTTAATCTTATGGGCGGCAAAAAATGCACCGTCAGGTATAGCGGACACTTAATGACAATATACCCTCATAATTTATGACGTTAAAAAATATATTACATTTCAGAACAGTTAAATATCCAATAGTTTCTTCATAAAGTGTGGATAAAAAAACGTAAACAAACATGATTGTGGTTGCTCTTAAGGCGCGATGATACCATGCATAAAGGAACACAGCGGTTACCATGAAAACCATAGAGGAGGTTTTCTTTATTATTGATTCATAACGTACTGTGTCTATCGAGATCCGAAACATTTAACTAAAGCTATCGTCAGAACAAGTTATGGTTATGGAACTTGTGGAATAGTCTGAAATACGGAATCGTTTGTGTGGGTCTACTGGAACTGTTCACTTCTCAAATTCTAGGGCTTGATACTGCTCTTCCTCCATTTCTGTCTCCAACAGGCTGCCGTCTGGAAGAAGTAATACCACTTTCCTTGGCCCTCCTGCAAAGACAAACGGTTTGAATTTGAATAGGGACCGAGCATACATTGGCTATTTGTTTATGTTTTTTCTGCACACTTTATAAGGAAACTACTTTTTAAAATCACAACACAGCCTGTTAACTTCGGCCGTTAAAAAGACATATTATATTTCAGAACATTTAAATATCCAATAGTATCCTCATAAAGCGTGCAGAAAAACGTAAACAAATGGCTTTTGCATTTCATTTTAATGCCACTTTTCTACAGCGATGCTAAGACAAGCCAAAATACTAATTTTATTTTCCTACATACTCAGTGGGGGAAAATGTTTGCAGAGGCTGGAATTCGAACCTGGCTTCTACGGCTTATCCGCTCGGCCTGTGTGTCACTTACCACCAGGTGTGGGGGGCTCTGCCTGCACAATCTGCGCCACCATCTGGCTCTCCTCGCCCTTCCCCTCGCCGGCGTCACCGCCCTGCGAAACAGCTTCCTGTACTGCGCTGTCCAGGGTCAACATTCCCTCCCCCTCCTGAAAGTAGATATCAAATCAAAGATCAACGTTGTAGAACGAAACTTCGATTAAAATAAATCGATCTTTTTTTCACTAATAAATGGGCAGGATTTACGCAGTGGCAGGGAACTGAGGTATGAAGCAAGAGGAGCCAGGATCTAGTCCCGGCTTGTTGAGATTTGTCCTGATGGATCTACCCAGCCCTGATGGGTATCTGGCCTTCACTGGCTGGGGGAAACTCGACTTCCGGGCGTGATTCTGACCAAATCACCCCTTGTGTACAGAGCTCACGAAAGCTGCCACCCTGTATCCCACTAGCCCCTAGCCCTCCAACGGCCGTAGCGTCAAGGAGCGCCAATCCGTCTATGTTTAACATGTCAAGTGTACCTATATGGAGGCTGTGGTGGTTCGGAACCCATTTTAAACTTCGGTTGTACCTCCCATCCCTACCTACCTGAGAGTAGCCCTCTTCTTCTCCTTCACCCTCCTTGACGGCTTGCTCTCCAGCCTCCTCCTGCTGTGCGAGCATCATGGTCTGCTCGTCCTGTGAAGCTTCCTCTTCCTCACCGCTCATAATTCTTCGCTCCATGATCTGCCCGTTCTCGATGAGGATTTCGGTGTGCTCAGCGAACTGCTGCGGAAACAGTAACGAATATTCTTTGAATAGATAAATCAACCGTTTCATTGGTAGGGCTTTGAAGCAGGAGTCAGGGTCCAAGGTTTCTTTGTGTATCTGGCACAATCCGGATGGGTAGCTTGAGCTGCGGGGAAATCGACTGCCGGGCGTAATTCTTCCTGGGTTACAGCTGTTTTTAAAGGTGATGCGTTTGGGACGGCGTCCTGGAGACGATGGATCCCCGACGCCCCGAAATGGGGAGGGATGGACAGTTTTGAAGGGAATGCATATTCAGCCTTAATAACAGCTTCTGTCTTTCAATTTAATATTTTTTCTCAATATGTAACTTACATCTTGCTGTTTGGCGTCCATAGTGAGAGTGCCATTCTGCATGAGTAGTTGCTGCTGTTCAGGTGTTATCTGGTATATGACACCGTCTTCACTTTCTATAGAGATCAGTTCTTGCTCTGAAACTAGATAATATGTTTAAGTTTCAAAACTATGGATATTTAAATATTCTGAAATATAATGTGTCTTTTTAACGTCATTACTCATGTGGCTATGTTGTGATTTTACGATCGAGTGATTTTTGTCACAAAAAAAATTGTCCAAAATTAACTGATCGCGAAATCACAACATAGCCTCATGAGTAATGACGTTAAAAAGACATATTACATTTCAGAATATTTAAATATCCAATAGTTTCCTCATAAAGTGTGCAGAAACAGTAAACAAATAGTGAATGTATGTTCGGCCTAGCGTCTCACTTTGCTGCTGATGCTGCTGTTGCAATTCCTGCTGTGCCGCCTGTGCCTGAGCCTGAGCTTCAGCTCTCCTCTGTGTCAACAGACTGCGGGTCTGTTGTTTCACCCTCTGCTGTGACCTCGGCGCTACAACCTGGTGTATCGAACCTCCAGGGCTGACCGCCACCCGCATCATGCCGTCCTCATCTACTTCTGGTAGCGGTTCCTCATGGGGCGGTGTTTTTTCTCCTTCTGCACGACCTGAAAACAAAACCAGCATGAAGATTCTTCGGGGTCAGTAGCGGTCTCACTAGTAGGAAAACACTAGACTCGCACGACTGAGGTCCTGGGTTCGAATCCCGGTAGCAGCAATTTTGTGCTGGTAGCATGGAAGTCACACAAATATTCATTTGGCTTCGGCCAACAATCAGTTCCTTTATTTAACATCTGTGTCTTCGCGTTGTGGATATGAGCTGTAACCACCAATAGCAGCTGTACCTTATACCCTGTCCACATAATGTTATTTGTTGGATATTTATTTGTTCAGAATTATAAAATATGTCTTTTCGACGCCAGAAACTAGACGATCGTAAAATCATCACTGTTGACTAGCTTCCGACGTTAAAAAGACATTTTTTTTTTTAAATAATACTACGCGCGACGCTCAGCGAGCATATGCGCAGAAGAGTGGGACTTTAGAAAGTGGTGTAAGTAGTTAGGTAATTTTGGAAAGGTTTTTTAAAAGGAATTATGTTGGGTACTTATAAAAGACATTTTTGTTTTCTAGGTAAAGCCTCTCAAAGAAGAATAACCAGTTTAACATTGAAACCTTTAGAGTTTATAGATCTTGTACGGTCCCAAAACATACGCAACACCTCATGATGAGTAAAGAGGAGGATCGCGAGAGTCTGCTTTGGCAGGGAACATGCTTCACAGCAGGTCTATTACGGATCTGTCAACGCCAAATTAACGACGAAGTGGTGTGGTTTTACCATTAGGAGCTCAACGCCCGAGATAACGACCAAGATCCATAACAGAGCAGCAGGTGGATTTTAGCGTCTACTATAGTCCCAACGTACCTAACACCTCACCAGTCATGGGGCAGAGGGTGAGGGGTCTGCTTGGGCTGGAAGGTGCAACAGGCTCTCCATCCTTCGGAAACTCGTCAGTCATGCCGCCTTCAAAGTCTTCATCCACGACCCTGTTTTTCTTCTGGACCCGGACAATGCCAGATTGCTGTAACTAACAGAAAGGCGTCAGCAAAGTGGTCAATGACTTTGGAGGACCAATGAGAGCAGGTTCGATCCCGATCCTACCAAATTTTTTTCTAGTCGCCATTCACCTCTGATAAGTTGAGCATGTCAAGTAAAATTTATATCGAGGGCTGTGGTGGTTCGGAACCAGCCTAAAACTGTTGGTAACGGCAGGTTTATTTCGATAGGTCATGCTCTTTGTTAGTGACTTCCAACGTTCATTTTCTGAGGAATATAAGACACATTTTTAACGGTAGGAACTAGTAATACTTAGGTATTTTCTGATTTTTGTCAATAATTGTTTTACATCACAACACAGCCAGTTAATTTTACCGTTAAAAACACGTATTATATTTTAAAACATTTAAATATCCAACAGGATTGAGTGGTGGCCGTTAATAAACCAAAAGTACCTGTCTAGGTCGACTGACGCTCTGTTTGATGGTGACCTTGGGCCGGACCATAGGGGGCCTCAGTGGGCTGGGCACGGGGCCCGGCAGGGGTCGCTGCCTGGGGCTCCCGAGGATGATCTGACGGGAAAGGGTCCCCCGACCCCCCCGCGCTGGCGTCCCCACGGGGCGCACTCTCTGTAGGATGTTTACAGCCGGGGACAGGCTGTTTTCTTTCCGCACGATGCCTGACACCAAGTCCTGCAACAGTGTCAGCATTATTTACTATAGTCTTCCTGACTTTTGTTGAAGAAGGGGTCCCACTGACCTAAAAGAGTTTAGCAACGGCAATGCACATTTGTGTTGTCTTTCCCCCCCTGGTGGGAAAACACGAGGTCCAGGGTTCGAATCCCGGTAGGAGCAATTTTGTGTTGGTAGCATGGATGTCACACCAAATTTCATTTGGCTTCGGCCAACAATCGGTTGGTTTAATTAACACCTGCGCCTCCGGGCCAAGGGTATGGGCTGTAACCAAAAGCAAAAGTGTTTCCGGAAAAATGACACGACGTCCTTTCTATTTTTCAGTTACCGCTTATCTCTCTCACCTTTCTTAGGATGCCGATTTTGGGCGTAGCTTGGCTAGCGGGTATTCTCCGGACTTCAGTGTCATTGATCATGACGGGTCTCGTGTCATGCTGCGTGATCTTCTTGCCGTCAGTTTGGGCACATGACGACAGCCTTGACGCAGTGCCTTCATCCACCTTGACTAGCCCTTGCTGCGTAGATAAAATGTACACTCCTGCAGAGGAAACAGCCAACGATGGAAAGTTAATATCGCAAGCGGTTTGGACGGCCGTTCTTGGCATCCCCGGACGTATGGTTTGTGGGGAGGGATGGCAGTTTTTGTTGTGGGTACCCGCCATCCCTGAGTTGCCATTCCTGGACGCATCGGATGTGGCAGGCGTTAAGGGTATTGATAAAAAATGACGGCCATTTTGTTTTATCGCCTTTGTGAGCGATGCCTACGTTGTCGCACACCAGGAGCACTATTACGGATCTCGTATCACGAAAAACTCACCTTTTTGTCACGCGGATATCACGAAAAGTTGATTTTGCTATTATGGATCTTTTTTTGGCGGAATCGTACCAAGCTGTTATCACTTAACGGCCACCATACATTCTCGACGAACTCCGCCAAAACCACTGTGCGAAAGTAAATATTCGACAAAACTAATGTTTACATTTTAGTACAACCGGAGACTGGTAATCGAAATATCGTATTGATTGTGTCTACTCTAAAAGCTAAACATAATGTGCTATTTGAACGCGAAACGAACGAGTAAAAGTAGGACACTATGTTTAGCTTTTACAGGAGAAAAGTAGAGAAATGCTGTTGAAATTACCCACTTCCGTAAGTGAAATAAAAATTGCCAAAATGCAACATGGCTACGGTAAATAGTACAAACATTTATCAAGCTTTTCTACTAAATGTGACGATAAAATCATACTGTTTTAGTCCGAATCGTTACAAAAAAATATTTCGCGTGAGGTAGTGTTGTGTTTTCGCGATCTGTCAAAAAACATGTGGACTGGTAGTTGACAGTTTAAAATCGCTCCTGTGGGCTTATTACTCCATTTCATGCAAAAATACAACACTACCTCACGACAAAGAGTCTCAGGTTTACATCCCCCTATAAACACTTTCCACTCGCCCTGTAACTTCGGAGTAGGGCTTGAAGTACTTAGCATTGCGAACCAAGTACATGTAGTCGAAAATAGCGAATGTATATTCAGCCTTAAAGTTACCACCAGGTTAGCAGGTGAGAAAAATGCTATTGTGTACATTATTTTTATATTTTACATGCTAAAAAGTGAATTCGTAATTTCAAAACTTCCAACAAACGCTCTTTTATTAGGTAGATTTCGAAGAAAAATCTACTACCTGTAGTGTATCTGTACCTGTAGTCGTACCAGTAGTCTCACTTTTGAAAAATTTCTTCACAGTTCTTCTTTTTATGACCCCTGGATCACAAAACCACCATCAGTTCAAAAGTTTATATATGTTTATATATTTATATATATATATATATCATTTTCACTTCCTTGTGAACACGCTAGGAGCCGTATTTTTTAAAATTATTGGTTTTGACTATTTAATAAAATATCAGGGACTAAAATCTCGGTCGAGTTCGTTAATGGGGGAAATCGGACGAAGGGTGGGGGGGGGGGGGGGGGACTTTTTCGAAATCTGGTTTTTTGGCCATAACTCCCTTAATATTGCAACTAATGAAACGGAGTTTTCTCTGAGGGTCGTCTAACAGTACTACCTACAACTTTTCCTTGTAACGTTTTTTGATCCCAACCCTAATGGTTGAATAAGGGTGTAAAAACAGGGTTTTGCACACAAAAAACTCATAACTTGTGTCTTAGGGGTGTTATCGAGTTCTTTCGTTTTGTAATGCATTTGCCTCAATATTACCTACAACTTTTGTCTGTGAAATTTCAAAACTCAATTCCTCCGTTGTTATTGTAGAGAATGCATTTGGGTCAACTGAAAATCATCTTAACAGTCTTTCTAAATGATTTTAGACTGGTTTTAGTGGATGGAAGTAATCTTCGAAATCTACCTACGCCTTTCGGGGCTGCCGAAAGGGATTTTTAGTTTTGTTTGCTTTTTAGTTTTGGTCAAAATGAAATTAAAAAATGTGAAATAATATCACATTTATATCACATTTTAAACGGTTTTTTAAGTTAAAACATTAAAGATTACGAGTTATTGACGAGTAGTCACGGTTTTTAGTGAGGCAGTAGGACCCGAAAGCGGCTTAGTAATCACGAAAAGATCCATACTAGTTGTAGTGAGATGCCCGCGGTATCTAAATGGCGTGTTTTGCGTGAAAGCGAAGTTACCACGATTTTTAGTGCAAGATCCGTAATAGCTCTGCTGGTACCCTTTACGTCCCATACCTGAACTAAGGTTGGGGACATGCTTGTGGTCGACACGGACCACGCCCCGCGAGCTGGCGACAATGACCGCACTTTTACTTGTTGGCGTCCCTTTCTTCTTTATCATGAGCTCACCAAGGTCTTGGCGTTTCGCCGCCGGCTCGTCCTCGTTGCTGTCTTCTTCGGACTCGACGGCTCGCTTCCCCCCGACCCATTCCTTCACTTGGTCCAGAGCCTTCAGAGCGCTTGTGCGAACGGGCCGTCCACCCGGGCTATATAACAGACACGTTACTTTAGCGATAGAAGGTTAGAAGACAGGCTTAGGGTGCGTCCCACCATACTTGATTAACGTTAAACTGCAGTTTAACAGTTAACGGAGTAGGGTGGGACGCACCCTCGTGATCTCTGTACACAAGGGGGTGATTTGGCCGCTATCACGCAGGGATGGGTAGACCTACCGAACTAGATAACAGCACAATCACCAATCGCGTTATTTGAAACCTTCCTTAGGACATGCCCAAATTTATTAGGTAATATAACATACCTATCCTTTCATTTATCGATACTGCATTTGATATCGGTAATTGTACCACCATTTCTATCGTTCGATAGTATTCGTTCCCCAGTGAAAGCTAAACATAGTGTCCTATTCGCAGTAATTTGTTTCCTAGTTCGAATAGCATACTATGTTTAGCTTTTGGAGCAGCCACTGCCATTGGCGGTCGCGCAATTACTAGTACCATGCTTTTATTAAGAAGGTCAAATTGGAAAACGTACGTGGTCTGAACACCTTCTAGCCTGATGACATTCTTTGCCATCTTGCTCGCCTCCAAAGCTTTCCTGGCCTTTTGCCTCGCCAAGTTCTTCTCAAACTCCTGAACCAGTTTCATGCACGACGCCATATTGTGAATCTGTTCCCATGTATTCTGGTCCCTGCAACATAAACAAAAGTTTTTTTGTTGATGATTTAAGACGCCCCACATAATTGTGAAACACGTGGCAGCAGAATAATATTTTTTAGGTAATTTTGGATAAAAAAAAATCGATCGTAAAATCACAACATAGCCTCATGAGTAGTGACGTTTAAAAGACTGAATATTTAAATATCTAATAGTTTCCTCATAAAGTGTGCATAAAATAAAGGGTCCGACAACAGTCGCACTAAACTTTCTCGCCCCATGTGATTTTTTTTTTTTTTTTTTTTTTTTGGATTTCTTTGAGATTTTTTTGCGGGCGTAATTTTTAAGCAATCCAAAATCGGTTGAAAATGACCCAAGAGCATCTATCTGAGATCACTCCCACCAAGTTTCATGGCTGTCATTCTATTACTGTAGTCCCAAATGCGTTCCGACCATTCAAAAACGTGGTTTCTCATTCTCAACTCATTTTCGACACTTTTTTGACTACAACGGCCGTAATTTTCAAGATAACAAAATTATGTTCGACAGATGTTTAAGTTACATAGTTCTACACAAATTTACCAAATTTCATGACAATCGGTCAATAAAAAATGTGAATGGCGCCGAAACGATCGAACTTTGGTCCAGAACGGCCGTAATTTTCAACCAATTCAATTTTAGTTGAAAATGACCTCGAAGCATCTATTTGTCAACACACATACCAATTTTCAGTGTTATAGATTGAAAAGTGTACCGTCGGCGCTTGTCTAAGTAACCAAAAACACGATTTTTGAATTATTTTGGCGGTTTTTTGACAATAGCGGCCGCAATTTTTGACCAATCAAAAAATCCTTGAAAATGCCCCTCGGCAGTAATTTTAGACAGGTCCATACCAAATTTCATCAAAATCGGATGAACGGTATAGGCGCTAGAGCACTGCACGGACTGACTGACGGACGGACTGACTGACGGACGGACTGACGGACGGACAGACTTTTTCCAGAAACCACTTTTTTGGACTCAGGGGACCCCCAGGATCATGGGAAACCCAAAATCTCAATTTCGAAATTTTGCACGAAAACAATACTTTCTCGCCATATATGGCTAGCGAGAAAGTAAAAACGTAAACAAACACGATTGTGTGGTCGTTCTTGAGAGGGGAAAGCAGGTCATCTCAAAAAACAAATGATTGAAGAGGTATAGTATCGCCACTCTGACCTGCCTGGCTCGAGGGCATTCTGCACTGTGCACTGTTCACAGAATGCCCTCGGGTCAGGCAGGTCAGCCTGGCGATACTTGTACTTACGAAGGGAATCCAAGCCACTTGACCAAGTACTCGGGTTGCTTGGACTTGGGGTTGACGCGTTTCGCAACAATCTTCTCCACAGTGTACAACTCCTCCTCATCTTCTTCTCCTTCCAGCTTGGTCAAAGACTTCCTCCAGATCTGATTGATTCCCTGGAAACAATTTAAAATTGACGACTTGAAATACTTCTGTGACTCTTTATAACGACGGTCGTTACAGAGAAAGAGACTACTGTATACATCTTCTATTACAAAAAGATGAATGTGGTAACAGCCTTCGCTGGTAAGTTGACCTATAGAATGTTCTAATCTCTCTCTAGAACATCATGTCAATTTTCATTCGCTATTTTCTTACGTTTGGACTTCAAACTTTGTGAGAAAACTATTGGTTATATAAATATTCTGAAATATAATATGTCTTTTTAACGTCATTACTCATGAGGCTATATTGTGATTTCGCGATCGGTTAATTTTTTTGGTGACAATAATCACTCGATCGTATAATATTTAAATATCCAATAGTTTTTGCACAGAGTTTGAAGTCCAAACGTAAAAAAAAATAGCGAATGTACGGTGGCCCCTTACTGTCACGCTATTGGACATACCGGCTTCTGGTCCCTCTCTCCCCTGCCTTTGCCCCGGACCAGCCCCAGGGTCGACATCATCTGTGTCTCTGTATCGTCCTCCAGCTCTTTCTGCAGTTCCAGCAGAGTTTGCTGCTGTTGTTCCCTTTCAGCAGGTGTCAGAACCACTTTTGGTTTCGGCTGAAACAATAATTTTCACTGTTACGGGCTGAAACACATCCGATGCTTCCTCGACGGCCGTTCTGGAGAGCTGGCATCCCGTTAGTGGGGAAGGATTAATTTATGTCGTATAAAAGACATATTATATTTCAGAACATTTTTTAATCTACAATAGTTTCCTCATAAAGTGTAAAAAAACGTAAGTAAACAAACAGAGAATGTATGTTCGTTCTTAAGGGTCCGCTATACCTGACGGTGCATTTTTTGCAACCCATAAGATTAACATTGCGAGTGGCGATTCATTTTCAAGGTTTACCCTTGGTTGGAAAGACACAAAATTTTACCTGTACCTAGCCCTAACAATTTTCTAGGGAGTGTTCGAAGCAGATTTCCCATTTTTATTTTTACTGGTTTTCGAGATACAGCACTTTTCTTGAGGTATGCGATGCTAGCATTTGCAAAACAGTTGCAATAAAAGAAACCAGTGAGAAATTGGGAAATCTGCTTCGAACACTCCCTAGAACATTGTTAGGGCTAGGTACAGGCAACATTTTGTGTCTTTCCAACCAAGGGTAAACCTTGAAAATGAATCGCCGCTCGCAATGTTAATCTTATGGGCGGCAAAAAATGCATCGTCAGGTATAGCGTCCTCTTAAGGCACTATCTATTGTAGCTCGTAGCTCCACGGAGTATTTCTTCCCCTTACCTTGATAGGAGTTTTGGTGGTGGACGGAGGAAGGTAGGAGTGCAGCTGCTGCAGACCTCGCCCAGCTTCCACCCAAGATCTCTTGACAGTTTCGCTGAGGTTGGACCACTTCTGGTAAAGCTGCCATGAGCTGGCGTTCCAATCCACAAAAGCCCCCCTCTCCCGTAGTTTGTTCGCTTTAAACAGTATGAAAGCCCACACTTGCGCTTTGGAGTCCTGAAAATTCCAAAATATGTAATATAGTGCTTAACGATACTCGATACTTTTTTCTCCCGTGAAAGCTGACATAGCGTCCTACTGTCAGTCATTCCACGGCCAATGGTATTATACATACGTGGCACTAGAATGGTTTTTTCTTCCCAAAACTATAGCGAACTTTTAGGGGATACTATAGTGGACTTTAGGAACTTGTGAAGTTCATCCAGTCTACTATAGTGTCGACTAAAAGTTCACCTAGCGTTATTTCCCCTATAAGAAAAGTTGGTGCCTTTCACCATCCTGCCGATAGCGCCTTTATCATAGCTAGTGGACTTTTAAAGGGAAGAACTTAATCTGGACGGTAACGAACTGAATCTTAATTGTCTTACCGCTTTTGTGTTATTGGAAATGACCTCAGAAACACCTGAGCACTCGGACTTCTTGTGCGCCATCAACTCTTCGACGAAATGGAACACGAAGTGACACTTCCCACACACCAGTACGTCCAGATTCGACATCATTTCTTGTGCTTCTGAAACGCAGAGAAACTCTTACATACATTCGCTACGCATCTATATCTATATCACCGCTCTGAAGTTCCTATTTGCGGCTGACCTAAATATTCTCCAAATTCCATATCACGGAAATTATTCTTACTTGCTACATCCAGCTTCTCGGGCGGTGGAGCCATATCATTCGCCTCAGACTCCTCTCCTCCGTCATGGCTCTGCTCTGCGATCTCTCCCTTCTCAACCTTTGGAAGCTGGGCAGCTTGCTCAGCAGCTTCTGCTTGCGCTAACGCTTCTTCCACATCGACGTCCCCCATAGCAGCTTCTTCCTCCCCACCTATACAAACAGATTTATCATTAGCCGAGTGGTGAAGCGGCTGAGGACCCTACCAAAGTTTTTCTGATCGGCATGTCAAGTGAAATGTATATCGAGGCTGTTGCGTTCGGATCCCGCCTATAACTGTAAGTCCCCGTACTAACACGATGGGTGGGGAGCTGGTATTTGGTTGTACTGCCAGCTGAGCACGATGGATAATTCGTGAAATGGTTTAAAGCTGGGCTTGTTCCAGATCGGAGGCAAACTGACCCAGTTCCTCTAGGGACCACTCTGCTACTGAGGCTCTTTTTAAAAGAAGAGGCACTAGAGACGGTTCTTAAAAAGCAAGTACCTACCAAGCCGGTGTCATGCAACGTAAAATGTACGTAGGTACCTACCAGCAGAGCAAGAGTAGGTACCTAGGCTGATAATTTCAAATACATTACAAGATACACTGTCAAACGCCAGATTTGTTTATTATTTACCTATATCAGCCTGCAAATAACCAAAATAAGAGATTAAATTTAGGTATGATGCAACAAAGATGCGAGCTAAATACCTGATGCTTCAACCAACACTTTTCTCTTCCTTCCACGTGGCATTATAGATCAAATAAATCACTGAAAACAGCTTTAAAATAAAATAAAATATACAATATTATCGTCTTTTAAATAAAATTGTTGTCTATCAATCTATGGCGCCAAAGGAAAGCCACCATGCCCGAAACTGCCCGAAGTTGCCCACCAATGTAATATTTATTTTTCTATCGTCACTTTTACCAATAACTCTTCCACATCAATTTATACGAAATAAAATGTTGAAAATTACCGTATTAATTCTCAGGTAGTAAGATATTATAAACTTGTAGTAGGTAGGCAGCGTCAATCAAACAAGATTTTGCCCGAAATAAAAAGATGCCCACTAAATTCGGGCAAACGCGTTCCTCCTGCGACAAACCCAAAATGCCATTTAAAGAATCATTTTTTCATAAGCTAAACATAAGGTATTTTCTTCGCGATTTTAACGATTGAAATGCAAAAATGGCTTGTGGCGTAAAATGGCGAGATGACTTTTTGAAAAGAAAATATAATCAAAAATTGAGTAAATATATTAGGAGTAGTATTTAAAACTCACCAACACCTCAAAAAGAGACTTTTTTACGTTAAAAACGAGCAAAAATCGGCTTTTTGGGCACACTAGGTAACTTCCGGCGCCGTGGCAGCAGAATCGATCGGTTTCCGGTTTGTCAGTCGTCTGCTAGAGTGTTTGTCAACAAACTGGAATATTTTTTGCTTTTTGGTTCATACAATTAGGTATTTTATTTTATTTCATTTAATTATTGCAATTTACAAGGTTAATTTATGTACTGACGGCTGCGCTATATATTCTTCTAGATTTAAAGAATCATGGGCTTCGTTAGTTCATTTTATAAGAGAAAGATTTGGGAGTGGCGTCCGTCGGTTTCTTTATTTGTAAACCTATTTTTGTGTCATTTCTTTTAGGGGCAAAGCACCATGGCTGACGATGAAAATGAGAAGGAATATCGGTGGGAGACAGGCTATGAAAAGACCTGGTAAGTTTCCATGCACGGCAGTAAGGTCTGAAGCATGCAGGCCAATGATCTAGTCCAGATTTATCGAGATATTTCCTTGTGAATCTTGCCCAGACCTTTGCCTATCCAGCCCTGGTAGGTACAGAGGATATTAGCTCACTGTGCTAGGGAAGGTATGAATAGTGTTCTTATGCCTACTAAAATAACCTTTCAAGAACGAGTTCCAACTAAAGAAATCATCACATTTTAGGGAAGCAATACAAGAAGACGATGCAGGACTCATCGAAACATCCATTGCTGAAATTATTCAAAAAGCAAAAAGGAAGCGTCAAGAGATGCGTACAGGGCACAGCCGTCTGGGTATGATGCGGCATGTGTACCTGGTTGTGGACGCGTCCGAAGCCATGAGCGACCAGGACCTGAAGCCCACGCGCCAGCTCTGCACGGCGAAGCTTCTCGAAGGATTCGTTGATGAGTTCTTCGATCAGAATCCTATCAGTCAGCTAGGTCTCATCGCTATGAGGAATAAGCGCGCTGAAAAAATCGCTGACTTGGCTGGGAATTCTAAAAAACATTTAAAGGTTTGTATCTCTTCGGCGCTATCAGGGAATCAGTGTATAATAAGCCCTTTGTATTGGGGCTGAAACAGCAGGTGTGTTGTTGGCCGAAGCCGAAGTGTAGTCTGTTGAGGTAAGAATTGGGCCGAAGCCTGATAAGAATCTGAGAGGCAGGGAAAAGCGGAGAAACTATCCTCTTCAGGTACTTATCCTTCTTCCCCTCACCTCCAAAGCTAGGCCATGGTAGCGTGCCAGACCCAGGTATCTCACAAGCGATGTAACGAAGAATCCAATTCTAAGTATGCCCTATTACATTGTATGTATTTTGGAACTTACATCTACAACACAATAGGGAGACCAATGGGAGAGCAGGTACAAGGGCGGTGGCATCTGATTGGAGAGGACTGATCTACCGATTTACTGACTGCTTTCGAGTCCGAGTCCACGTACTATACAACATTTTCTGTTGCAGGCCGTGAAAACATACGCAGAATTAGCATGCCAAGGTGAGCCCAGCTTACAAAACGCACTGGATCTCGCTTCGAAAGCTCTTAGACTTCTTCCTTCCCACGCAAGTAGAGAGATCCTGGTCTTAATGGCCAACCTAACGACGTGTGATCCAGGGAACATTATAGAAACGATCCAGGGTCTGAAGAAGGAGAAGATCAGGTGTAGTGTGATCGGATTGGCTGCTGAGGTCCGCGTTTGTCGTCTGCTAGCTCAGGAAACTGGAGGTGTTTACGGTGTCATCCTGGACGATGTACATTACAAGTAAGTCTAGCTCATTATAAAAGATCCTGAGTCCTAGTAGGGCCACGGACTAGTAGGATACGGTCGAGTCTACGACCTGGCAAGATTTCGAAAAGGTAGGCTATGATGGAACCTACTTTAGTGCAGACCGTCTTTGTCTTTAGAAGACAGGCACTTTGTTTGTGAAAGATACAGTGTTCTTGTCTTTTCAAATAACAGGCTAAGGCTGGATTTCACCACTTTAACGTGAAGACTATTGTGTACACGAAAGCGCTATCGTATCGGTGAAAAATGTTAACGGCTTTCACCATGCACCGTTATCGTTTCGTTAGCTTTTGAGTGGATTTTCCGTGCGTAGCGAAAACGATAATTTTCATACCTGCGACTCATTTAGTGTAGTCTAATGTAGTCTAATAAACATTTTAACTTCTTTCTCCGAAAAAATAGTGGTTTTTTCACGTTTATTTCCACTTTTAGATTGAAATTGTTGAAATAAATTTGACGTAAACAAAGCAGGCGAATTCTATTGACACAACAAAACCTAACGAGAGGATGTCTGCTTTTTCGAATCGATCGCTATTCGAACGTTAAAAGGCACTATCGTGAGGTGGTGAAATTCAGCCTAAGAATAGGGTCCTAGTGTATAAGAGGGTCCACTTGCTCATTGTATTTGAGAAAACTAAATAGCCAACTTTGTCTTCATGGAAATAGACATTAACAAACAACATTGTGTACACACATTTAAGAAATGTGAAGAAATCATCCCTGTATCTTCTGTCTTTACTTTTATTAATTATTATTTGTTTTAGAGACCAGCTGTTGTCCCATATTGACCCACCACCGGCCACAAACGCTCTGCAGTCCTCTCTGATTAAAATGGGGTTTCCGCATCATTCCATAATCGATGGAAAAACCTGCTTAGCCATGTGTATGTGGTAAGTGTCCGAAATTGCCTATTTTCAAAAATGTATAAAAAGGTACACGTACAGGCTCAAGAAATTTTGACTATAAAAAAGAAAAGACGGTATCCTGGCGAGGATGCATCCCTGGACGTCTCGTAAGTGGAGAGGGATGGAACTGTTCTGAGGGGATGCGATCCCGATTGGAGTCAGAACTGTTTTGAGTAGGTTTTTTGAAAAATATCAGGAGACAGACGATACACTATGATTATTTCAATAAAATCAAGGTTTCATCAATATCTGCCAAACAAAAGACAAATCAGAGGGATATGGGTCTGGAAGTATCGTGTGTGGGCACCAGCCATCCCTGAGTTAACATCGCAAACCCCGCATCCCAGCCAGGAAGCCAGGACGCCGTCCAAAACGCATCGTATTTGGCCTCGGGTGCTTCGGGTCCCCTTAAAAAATTTCATTGTGTCTACAGCCTTCGTGATTTTCTATTTCAGCCACTTGGACGAACCAGACAGTAAGCTGAAGGGAACCGGATACTCTTGTCCCCAGTGCGGTTCTCAGTACTGCGACCTGCCGGTAGAGTGCCGGGCATGCGGCCTCACCCTCGTTTCCGCCCCGCATTTGGCGCGAAGTTACCATCATCTGTTTCCGGTCCCCACTTTCGCTGAAATCACTTTGGAAGATGGCGCCCGACACTGTTATGCCTGCCAAGCTGTCTTGCAAGGAGCGTCCAGTGTAAGTGTTGTTATGCTGGAAGTATGGTTAGTGGGTAGGGATGGCAGTTTTCTTGTGTGGGTACCCGCCATCCCTGAGTTGCCATTCCATGTCCGCCATTCCAGCCCCTCCATTCCTAGGACGCATCGTATGTAGCACAGTGACAAAGCGAACCGTTTTGGTGAGCTGTAGGAGCCAGGTTCCAATCTCGGCTGCTGAAAAATTTGAAACCCTTTCTATAGCGAGCTCTTGTTATAGGGGGCAAATTTACATGGTCTTGTATAGAGAAACTACTGTACTTAGCTTACCACCATATGCTCAAAACAGGAGCACGGTAAAGGTGGCCACATACGATGCGTTTTGGACGGCGTCCTGGCTCCCTGGCTGGGATGCGGGGTTTGGGATATTAACTCAGGGATGGCTGGTGCCCACACACGATACTTCCAGACCCGCATCCCTGTGATTTGTCTTTTGTTTGTCATAAATGAATGAGAGCTTGATTTTATTGTGATAATCACAGTGTTTCGTCTGTCTCTTGATATATTTCAATAAATATACTCAAAACAGTTCTATCTGACTCCAATTTGAAAAAAATATATAAGGAAAATAAAGAACAATTATCGATAAACTAGTCGATATAACGAATTAATGCAAAAAGGGCACATCTTCAACAACTGGACGCCCTCCCGGGATGCGTGGAATTTGGTCAATTTGGAATTCCAAGATCGGAACGGCATCCCTTCAAAACTGTCCATCCCTCACTTGTATGTGTATGATATTGCAGGTGTACAAATGCGGGCTATGTGGAGAGACGTTCTGCCTAGAATGCGATATGTACATACACGAATCTCTGCGAACGTGCCCTGGATGTGCGACCAATCAAACAACGTTTAGAAACCTCAATTGAAGTCAGTCTACGTCTCCTACTTCCACGAAATCCGTCTATTTCCACTATCTCCGCCACAAATAGGCTAAAAGTTTTTCCATTATTATCGGTCATTTGGTAGTAGACAATAAAAGTCTTGACGTCATGCGGGGAAGTCCCCTTTCAATAACAAAGGAATAAATAGTTCTACGGTAGCCGATTGGTGCAGATAGATAGATAGATATACTAGGGTGCAAGGGATAAGGAAACGCCTCAGGCGACGGCCCAGCAAGTGGCAGGGTGACCAAAGTGTACCGCAATGAAATAGGAATAACCGGTGGTGACGTCACCAGCCTACACTGGGGTGGAGTTGTCTTGGTCACCCTGCCACTTGCTGGGCAGTCGCCTGAGGCGTTTCCTTATCCCTTGCACCCTAGTATAGATAGATATAACACTAAGCCCCGGACCACATGTATATGCGGTGATTCAGAACCCACCAAAAACTGTAGGTCCCCATCGAACTACCAAAAGCCAGTGATTTTGTACAACTTACAATCCATTATAGCTTATTAAATTATTAATTAATTTTTTGAAGTAGCCCTACCTGCTTCCGAATATGGGGATATTGTTCTGTTTTCTCTAAATTTTTGTGTTTGTTTATTTACAAAATAGTTTACATCGATAAATTTTGTTGGAAATGTATTAATTTGATAAATTTCACATCACTTTTTATGTTATAGTAACCGGTTAATTCGCGCATTGTTTCGAATGAGTACAACTGATAAGGAAATCTGAGTAGGGATGCCACTTTAAGATTTGTTTTTGAGATCACTAGTAAGTCAGTGGACTCTTATCATTTTTTGGAGTTGTACCTATTGTTTTTATCATGGCGCAGTGATTGTGATTGATTAGGAAATCCTCACAGAAATGCTGAATTTAATCAATCCGAGTCATCAAAGATTGGTCCAGATGTAAACGATGTGTAGCTGCTTGTTGAATGACACTGTTAAATATTTAAATGTTCTGTAATATAATATGTCTTTTTAACGTCAGAAATTAATAGGCTATGTTGTGGTTTTACGATCGACTCAGCAAAAAATTCAGAGTCACTTAATTTCGGACGTCAAGACAATTTTAAGGTGGCAAACTGTTGAGGATGAGTTCGGTTTTCCTCATTTTAATTTAACGAGAGATTGCGGACTTTAATCTCAGGTTATGGTTTCGAATCCCGGTGGCAGCAATTTTCTGTTGGTAGCATGGATATCCAAATACTTATTCGGCTAGTTTGTTTAAGCAACATCTGTGCCTGTAACCACCAATAGGTACGTGGGAAATGTTTGTCTCAGGTTTGATTGTTCGGGCTGAGAAATCGTAAAGCGAGAAGATAACAGATGCGTTGTAGAACGTCACAATGGCATCTACTGCAAACATAAAGGTCGCAGATAGTCAGCCGAAGGTTCCCAGGCTAAGAAGGTGGGTACCTGCCATGTGCAAATCAATCTCTTTGATAATATGTTACAGATAGTGTTAATTAGATTAGGCTAGTTGGTTTGTTGACGGCTTTTGTACAAGGTGTTTTTTAACTTTAACAGTGCCCTAAGTTATCGCTACGTAAGTTTGTTTACGTTTTTTCTGCACACTATGAGGAAACTATTGGATATTTTGTTCTGAAATATAATACGTTTTTTATGGTCACCAATTAACTGGCTATATTGTGATTTTACGATCGGTTATTTTCAGACGCTAAAAATTGTTTCAGGACATTATAAATGTCCTATAGTTTCCTCATAAAGTGTGCAGAAAAAATGTAAACAAATAGCGAATGTATATTCAGTCTTTATACCGGTGTTTCATTAATTTAAGGGTCCGCTATACCTGACGATGCATTTTTTGCCGCCCATAAGATTAACATTGCGAGCGGCAATTCATTTTCAAGGTTTACCCTTGGTTGGAAAGACACAAAATTTTGCCTGTGCCTAGCCCTAACAATGTTCTAGGGAGTGTTCGAAGCAGATTTCCCATTTTTTTTACTGGTTTTCGAGATACAGCACTTTTCTTGAGGTATGCGATGCTAGCATTTGCAAAACAGTTGCAATAAAAGAAACCAGTGAGAAATTGGGAAATCTGCTTCGAACACGACCTAGAACATTGTTAGGGCTAGGTACAGGCAAAAGTTTGTGTCTTTCCAACCAAGAGTAAACCTTGAAAATGAATCGCCGCTCGCAATGTTAATCTTATGGACGGCAAAAAATGCATCGTCAGGTATAGCGTCCTCTTAAGTAAAATTTGGTGATGACTCTTAGGTAGGAAGAAAATTAAGTGTCTTCAGCTGTTTATACCCCATACACAGTGGGCCATATAGGACCATGCTGGGCGATATAGTAGCAGCGTCAGCCAGCTGAGCTGCCTACATAATGGCGATGGCTTACACTGGCTGAGGATCGCCCCTAGTGTGGTATAATATTTTTCTGACTTAATTCCAGGCTGTTAGCGACGCATATGTTTAACAAACGAGACATAGACAATATCTGCAATGGCTGCGAAGTTCTATTCGCAACTGACCCGACGGAAAACTGTCACTCCGTCCAGTCTGGAGGAAACCAAGCTTGCCCGTGTTCTATCCACAATAGACCTAACTCTCATGGGTAAGTTAAGCGTCAACACACACGTGGCAGCAGAATGGTTGTTTTCGGCGGCCATTTTTTTTTATGTTGAGTTGAGTTCTGCCTGGGAGTTGACCTGACACTCTTTTGTGTTTTGTTCTCGATTTAGTATTATCAACAGAAAGTTGCGCCATACTATTGACGTTCGTGTGCTCTACACTCGTTGATACGTGAACTTTCTCGCGTAGCGCCAGTATTTTCCTCCTCATAGGATCTTTGCCTTTTTTACTTTCTCGCTAGCCATAGTAGTATTTTAATTGCAAAACTTCCTCAAAAACCTCGTGGCGTTCAGGGCCTCTGTACACAAGGGGGCGAGTCGCTGTCGACTGTCGAGTGTCCCCCTAGCCAGGGGGTGGGTCGGCCCAAGGCTGGGCAGCTCAGGTCCCTGCAACTGCGCTACTCCGGTTACAAGTATCTAATTTCAATTTGGCCCATTTTCAGGTATTGGCTCCACGTTGGGGGTCGGTATCTACGTGCTCGCTGGACAGGTGGCACGGGACATAGCTGGGCCAGCAGTAGCCATTAGTTTCCTGATAGCTGCAGTGGCGTCAGCGTTTGCCGGAGTGTGCTATGCAGAGTTCGGAGCCCGCGTACCCAAGGCAGGATCCGCCTATGTGTATAGCTACTACACTGTGGGAGAGTTCGTCGCTTTTCTGATTGGATGGAACTTAATTCTTGAGTATATTATTGGTAAGTTAGATCCTTTCCGCATTTCAAAAAGGCAGGCGACAAAGAAAACGTCAACGCCTGACTCACTTGTGATTTTACGACCAAGTAATTTTGGACGAATTAAAGCTGAAAGTTTATTTGATCCAGCAGGATGTCGTGTGAAATTTATACCAAGACTTTTGTGGTTCGGAACCCGCCTAAAACTGTAGGTCCCCTACGATGGCTTAGGAGCTGGTAGTGCTGACAACTGAGCGCGATGGATTCTTGAAATGCTCTAGTTGCCGGGCTATTCCTCCCACACCTGTACCACTGCTAACAGTTGGCTTTGTGACTTTTCAGGGGCTGCTAGTGTTACTAAAGGACTGAGTACCTACATCGACGCGCTATTGGGGAACAAAATAGCTGACGGGCTATCGGAGCTGATGCCCATGCATTTGGACTTTCTGGGACCTTACCCTGATTTCTTCGCTTTCGGCGCTGTTGTTTTGTTTTCAGGTAAGTTATGGTGGATTTCCTAAAGTCTACACTAGTCCACTAAAAGTTCACTATAGCGTTATCCTCCCTATAAGACAAGTTGGTGCTTTTCACCACCCTGCCGATAGCGCCCTTATCATAACGTTAGCTAGCGGACTTTTAACAGAAAGATAAAGTTTTTCGCTACTTTTTTCGGGATGATAAACTTACTATGAGGGTAGAGGACCCAGGGTCTATTCCCGAGGTGTCGAGATTTTTTCCTGGTGAATCGTCTGGGGGAAAACTCGATTGTCGGGTGTGATTCTTACCGAATCATCTCCTTGTGTATCTCTTCTAGGGCTCTCTCCCGGAGTTTTTGCTTCTTTTTAAGAGGACGCTATACCTGACGATGCATTTTTTGCCGCCCATAAGATAAACATTGCGAGCGGCGATTCATTTTCAAGGTTTACCCTTGGTTGGAAAGACACAAAATTTTGCCTGTACCTAGCCCTAACAATGTTCTAGGTCGTGTTCGAAGTAGATTTCCCAATTTCTCACTGGTTTCTTTTATTGCAACTGTTTTGCAAATGCTAGCATCGCATACCTCAAGAAAAGTGCTGTATCTCGAAAACCAGTAAAAAAAATGGGAAATCTGCTTCGAACACTCCCTAGAACATGGTTGGGGCTAGGTACAGGCAAAATTTTGTGTCTTTCCAACCAAGGGTAAACCTTGAAAATGAATCGCCGCTCGCAATGTTAATCTTATGGGCGCCAAAAAATGCACCGTCAGGTATAGCGGACCCTTAATTTGTTTGTAAACTTGCAGTGTGTTTGGCGTTTGGGATGAAGGAGTCGTCACTGGCCAATAATGTCTGCACAGCCATCAATATGGGAGTCGTTATCTTCGTGGTCATTGCTGGGGCCATGAACGGTAGGTGACCAGCCGAACACAGGTTCGATCCCGATCCTATCAAAAAACTTTTTCCGAACGGCATTCTCCTCTGATAAGTTAAGCATGTCATGCGAAATGTATATCGAGGTGGTTTGGAAGTCACCTGAAACTGAGGTCCTCGTCTTGTAGGAACTGACCGAGAATCTTATCTTTACTTTTTCTTATATTTACAGCTGATACAGATAACTGGTCGATACCGCAGGACAAGGTGCCGCCTGAAGGAGGTACCGGCGGCTTTGCACCTTTTGGGTTTACGGGTTAGTTTACCTCATCTATAGCTAAACATAGTGTGCTATTCGAACGAAAAACAAATGACTGAGAGTAGGACACTATGTTTAGCTTTCACTGGAGAACGAATTCCTTCGAAAAATAGAAATGGTGCAGTTACCGTACTAAATACAGTATGCCATAGATACTTGCAAATGAAAGACATCCGCATGGGTTCTTGTCTTAGAACAATAGCCAATGAGAGACTGGAAAAACCTGAGCCGTTCCAAGGCTTCTATAGAGTGGTGATAACCACCCGGTGGCCATTGTGGCCAATATTCATTTGTTTTCCTTTTCAGGTATCATCAAGGGGGCAGCCACCTGCTTCTACGGTTTCATCGGGTTTGACTGTGTGGCTACCACAGGAGAAGAAGCCAAGACACCTCAGAAGTCGATTCCCTTAGCCATTGTGGGCTCGCTGACCGTAATCTTCGCTGCTTACTTTAGCGTCTCAACAGTGCTCACTCTTATGTGGCCCTACTACTTACAGGTTCGTAGGAGAGGTGTCGAGATTTTTGTTTACGTTTTTTTATGCACACTTTATGAGGAAACTATTGGATATTTAAATGTTCTGAAAAATAATGTTTTTATAAATAATTACGAGGCTATTTTGTGATTTTACGATCGAGTTATTTTTGTCAACAAAAAAAACTGTACAAAATTAACCGATCGTGAAATCACAACATATCCTCATAATTTACGACGTTAAAAAGACATTATATTTCAGAACATTTAAATATCCAATAGTTTCCTCATAAAGTGTGCATAAAAACGTAAACAAACGTCACTATGTTATATTCCAGAACGGAGACCTTTTGTTAGAAAAATATCATTAAAGTTGATTTCACCAGTTGCTAAAGTCTACTTTAGTGTCTCCTAAAAGTTCACTATAGCGTTATCCTCCCGGTAAGAAAAGTTGGTGCCTTTCACCATCCTGCTGATAGCGCCCTTATCATAACGTTAGCTAGTGGACTTTTAACGGCATGATAAAGTTATCGGCTACTTTTTCGCGAAGATAAATTTAACGTTATCTGCAACATAAGGCACAGTTTTTAAAAGTTTTTTTTCTCAGGATGTGAATGCTCCACTGACCTACGTGTTTGATCAAATCAACTGGCCTGCAGCAAAGTGGGTAGTCAGCATTGGGGCTGTGTTCGGGCTGCTGCCCAGCCTGTTGGGCTCCCTGTACCCTCTCCCCCGGATCATATACGCCATGGCCAACGACGGACTTCTGTTTGCGCCTCTGGGCCGCGTCAGCGAACGCTTCAAAAGCCCAGTCATCGGCACCCTGCTGGCAGGACTACTTACAGGTTCGCTATTGTGACCTTTAGGGGACACGTTAGTAGATATTTAACCAACGATATCCCGGCTGATTTGGTTACTTGCACTAGCGGCCATATTGAAGGAACGCAAGGTGGTGGGAAATATTTATAAACAAACCCATTCAATAGTCCAATGCAGCAGTCACTTGTTCAATAAACAAACACCCACAGCGGTTACCATGGAAACCATAGAGCAGCTTTCGATATATCGATCGATAATTGCGACAAGATGGTGCTGAACGTACCGGAATCAGTCGAGATGCCATAATTTGACCAACTTGTTTGTTCTTTTTAGGTGTGATGGCTCTCCTGTTCAATCTCTCTCAACTGGTGGATATGATGTCAATAGGGACTCTGTTAGCCTATACAATAGTAGCAGCCTGCGTACTGATGCTGAGGCAAGTAACGTTAGTCTAATACGCTGTCAGACGTGGCAGCAGAATCTTCCAATTTTTGGAGGGAACTTTTGTATATTTAAATGATCTGAATAAGAATAAGCTGGCTTGTGATTTTACGATCGAGTGAGTTTGACATTTTTTTTAGTGACAAAAACTTGTTCGTAGTTGTGTATTCTATCTTAATCCAAAATTTGTTCGTGGGTCTGGGCTCTAAGCGCATCAGTATTTCAGGTATCGGAAGAGTGAAGAAGATCCCTGGAAAGAACCTGAACCTGACGGCAGCAGCCTCACCCGAAGGCTGTCTTGTCAGCTATTCAACACATCGGGGCTTCAAAATCCCACTGAATTTTCTTCTAACGTTGCTATGTGGCTAGTAACGATCTACTGTGAGTACCTATCGTGTTTGTTTACGTTTTTATGCACACTTTATGAGGAAACTATTGGATATTTAAATATTCTGAAATATAATATGTCTCTTTAACGTCATTACCCATGAGGCTATGTTGTGGTTTTACGATCGGTTAATTTTGGACAATTTTTTTTGGATCACTCGATCATAAAATCACAACATAGTCCCATGAGTAATGACGTAAAAAAGACATATTATATTTCAGAACATATATAAATCCAACAGTGTCCTCAAATAATGGTCCATGAGTACTGTGTAGAAGCTTTGCGTAAACTACTAACCTACTGTCTTATCAGAGCCAGTTGCTACGTTATTTGCATATTATTATTGCGTAACGTTAGGCAGAGACTTCCTGTCAAACTGAATTAGCTTTCATGACCTGGCAGTCGAGTTTTCCCCAAGCCGGTGAAAGCCAGGTACCCGTCTGAGTAGGGCAAGATTCACTAGAAAAAATTATCTTCCAATCGAGATTAGATCCTCTCGCTTCATAGCTAATTCAATGTGGCATTATTTTGCAGGTTCCTTCTCACTGATCTCGATGGCGTGTGTGGCGTTCATGGGTGATAAGCTGGAGGCTGGGAACTGGTGGTCCTTGCTGCTTATCACAGTCTCCTTGCTTGTGGCGGTCATGACGCTTATTATGGTCGCTTGCCAACCGTCATCCAGGAAAAAATTAACTTTCAAGGTTAGTCCGACGGAACTGGCAATGAGCTTGTTGCATGGTATCAAATTTGGAGAATCTATATATTATCAGCCCCGATAAAGGACTTCCATGTGGTTTTGGGTAGATATAGCAGGTTGAAAATTTTGATTTCCGGTTTCATAGTTGAGACAGTAGAGTAGCTGTGTCCTTGTCAGACTTTGATATATCGATATCTTTAGTTGATGATTCCTACAGTTAACTTACTGTGAGACAAGTAGCAGAAGACGCGCGGAGCTTAGCAAATGGTGACGTCATTTTCGCATCCCATGCCGACATAAAATCCTTTAGAGTGTAATAACTTTTTATTTAGTGGTCAGAATTTACAATGGGATAATACAGAAACTAAGTCAGCCATCGGAATACTGAACCCAATCATTTCCACATTGCACGACCGCCAATGGCCGTGACTCCTCCAAAAGCTAAACATAGTGTGCTATTCGAACTACAAAGCAAGACTGAGAATAGGACACTCTGTTTAGCTTTCACTGGAGAACGAATTCCTTAGATACCAACAAATAGTGATACAATAACCGTACTAAATACAGTATGCCATAATACTATAATACGAAGTACACAATCATTAAACGAAACTTGTTGGGTATCTTATGTTCTGAAATATAACACCTATGTCTTTTTCACGTCAGAAATTAGCTGGAGGTGTATTCCCTTTCTCGAACGCCAGCAAACCCACCCAACTAACACCTTCAAAGTTTATTGTAAGAAGATAGGCACGCCATGATGCAATATACGGGGAACAGTTCTTCTTACAATAAATTTTGAAGGTGTTAGTTGGGTGGGTTTGCTGGCGTTCGAGAAAGGGAATACACCTCCTGGCCATATTGTGATTTAAAAAATTACCCAATAGTTTCCTCATAAAGTGTGCAGAAAAAACGCAGATCGACGAATAGCGACTGTACCTACCGATAACCCATTTTAACCGGGCTATAATATTATTTTATACATTTTTATTATATAATTATTATTATTATATTTTGCAGGTCCCGTTGGTCCCGGTAATCCCAGGTCTATCAATTATGGTAAATCTGTACCTGATGCTGATGCTCGACGTGTGGACCTGGATCAGGTTTGGCGTCTGGATGGTGATCGGAGTCGCTATCTACTTCCTCTACGGGATTAGGCATAGCAAAGAAAACTTCAGTACCCCGTCTTCATCTTCCTCCAGAACCAGTTCCGATGAAGCGTCCAGTTAGCTGAGAAAACAATTGAACGTGATACTGATGCTTGGGACGAACTTATACAACACTATTCTGTTAAGGATGTCTACGTAGTCGTGTTTGTTTACGTTTTTTTATGCACACTTTAGAAGGAAACTATTGGATATTTAAAATCCAATAGTTTCCTCTTAAAAAAAAAACGTAAACAAACACGACAGCGTAGATGATCTTTATGTATTGACCAGGAATCAGATTTTATGGTCGAAATGAGATTAAAATATTTCTTTTATAAAGAAACTTATCGCCGTGGCAGACTTTACGGATGGAACATAGTGGGATTAACGGAGAAACTTCCAGTATATGAAGTAAGATTTTTTCATTCGTTTTGCCAATTTTTGGTAACTTGCATGATTATAAGTATAGAAGTTGAATTGCATGCCTCATTCTTCTCTCTTTTTTCCTATTTTATTTGAACTTCTTAAGGCTGAATATACATATTCGCTATTTTTACGTTTGGACTTCAAACTTTGTGAGATAACTATTGGATATTTTAATATTCTGAAATATAATATGTCTTTTTAAAGTCATTACTCCTGAGGCTATGTTGTGATTTCACGATCGGTTAATTTTGGACATTTTTTTTTTGGAAACAAAAATCACTCGATCGTAAAATCACAACATAGCCTCATCAGTAATGACGTTAAAAAGACTTATTATATTTCAGAATACTTCTCCAGTAGTTTTCTCATCAAGTTTGAAGTCCAATCGTTAAAAAATACCGAATGTATGGTGGCCCTAAGTTTACCATAATGTCTCGTATCGAACACATTTTTGACAAGTTCCTTCTTCCTTCCGATAGCACCTGTTTCCTTGCGATAGCTGAGCAGAGAAGCCTTAATGTTAGCACTAGCAGTAGCATCTTTGTTACGGGGTAACGGCAGACCAAATGTTTGACCGACGACTATGTAGACGGACCTTAGCCACAATACGCCCATCTTCGTCACTGATCGAGGTCGTGATTAATGGTTGGATTTTGACCATGTCAATAACGTTCTTATGAATTATTTGATTGGGCGCTGGCCGCTACCGCTTTAGATAGCAACTGGTAAACATACAATCGACTGATTATGCACGATGGCTTGTATAGAAGATTGTCCGAGACGATGACAGTCTATGCGAGAGTTATGGGGGCCGGGTGAGTGGACTTTCTTTTGTTTTCCCTCCATTTTGCGATTTCTTCGATATCTCGCCAGTTCCATCCGAGGCTGTGGTGGTTCAGAACCCACCTAAAACTGTAGGTCCCCGTCGTGTACTAACACGATGAGTGGGGAGCTGGTATTTGGTAGTGCTGCCAGCTGAGCACGATGTATAATTCTTGAAGTGGTCAAGGTAGGAGGTGGTAGGGGTTACAAAAGTACACTTACATAGATTCACGGTCAAGAATAACTCAAGATCGTAAGTAGCAGTCTCATAAGGACAACACAGTACTTATCACAAACTGTGATAACTTCGGTGATAGGTATCACCAGGCATGCATGTGTAGGTTACGTAACCGTATACCTGTTCTGTGAATGGCCAGTGTGGAGGCAAGGCTCGTACCGTGCTCATGTTTTCAGCCTTTTTGGCCCCTAAAAATGACGTGATTTCTGTTGTTTATTTTTTGGTCCTGTCCAGAAAGGTTCGTTTTTTTAAAAATTAAAAATAGGTACCTTCTTTCGACATCTGTTAGGTATAGGTACCTACTTGTGTTTTGGTCTTGATTTCAGTGGTGATAAAGTTAGGTAGTGTTTGTTGTTTTCCACTTCGGGGGTCACTCAGGTACGTATACCTGGGTACCGAGTAGTCTGGATAGTTGTCGAGGAATACCGGTTCGATCCCGATCCTGCCGAAATTTTTCCGATCGGCATTCACCTCTGATATGTTCAGCATGTCAAGTGAAATGTATATCGAGAATGTGGTGGTTCGGAACCCGCCTAAAACTGTAGGTCCCCGTCGTGTGGCTCGACTTGTACTGACTCCCTCGCATGCAGACTGGTTATGGTCCATCGACCCGTTATCGGGCGGACTTTTGAACTTGTAAATTGTGGGTGAATGGGCGATGAGTAGGTGACAAGGTCGCTCTAAATTAGAAATATCTGATAGCCGCTGTCACATCTGTCTGTTAGGACAGTCGTGCGTACTCTGCAGATAGTTCGGGAAGTCATATTGCTGACTAGTGGCTGCTTAGTTCGAAAGAGGTGAGTCTTAGCTGGCAGCATTACCAAATACCAGCTCCCCACCCACAATTGAGACCTACAGTTTTATCTTCTTTTTTTTAGGATGAAGCTGTGCCAGGTGCTGACGCGGAGGAAGAAGGATGACCCTGCTGGTGTAGAGGAGAGTCAGCTGGCCAGGGTACTAGGCACATTCGACTTGGTGGCACTGGGCGTGGGCAGTACCCTGGGAGTAGGTATCTACGTACTGGCGGGACAAGTTGCCAAAGAAGTAGCGGGGCCCGCTGTAGTGTTCTCCTTCCTCTTAGCTGCTGTGGTAACGGCGTTCGCTGGTAAGTTGACCTATAGAATGTTCTAATCTCTCTCTAGAACATCAGTTGAGGCATCATGTCAATTTTCATTCGCTATTTTCTTACGTTTGGACTTCAAACTTTGTGAGAAAACTATTGGATATTTAAATATTCTGAAATATAATATGTCTTTTTAACGTCATTACTCATATGAGGCTATGTTGTGATTTCACGATCGGTTAATTTTGGACAATTTTTTTGGTGACAAAAATCACTCAATCGTAAAATCACAACATAGCCTCATGAGGAATGACGTTAAAAAAACATATTATATTTCAGAATATTTAAATATCCAATAGTTTTCTCACAAAGTTTGAAGAGACTTATCTAAAGAGGGGGTTTCAAAATAAGTCAGAGTTTGTTGAGGGACTGTAGCGATTGCTCTTTATAGAGAATGTCGTTATAGAGAGTGACGACTTTTCTATCTGTAAATTCGATTACTTCTGTTGGACAAGTATGGGAAAGTAAAAATTTGTGTTTTTCTGCAGGGCTAAGCTACGCTGAGTTCGGGGCCAGGGTCCCCAAAGCAGGGTCAGCTTACATTTACAGCTACTACTGCGTGGGAGAATTCGCAGCCTTCATCATTGGGTGGAGTCTTATACTTGAGTACAGTATAGGTACGTATTTTAAGGCGCGTCCCTACTCGAGGCAAACTCCGAATCACAATATATTTAGCCGTAATTTTAACTACACTTATAGGTATAGTTACTTCAGGAAGGTAGGCTACACGTTTGCTTTACGTCTTAATGCCCCAGAGTCGAGTTTTCCCTCAGCCGGTGAGTGCCAGATCTGAGCTGGATAGGCAAGATTCACAGTCGTGATTAGAATCTGAGTTCGGAAAAGCTAAACATAGTGCTAAACATTCGCGGTCATTTAGTTTCTCCTTCGAATAGCACACTATATATGGGTGCGTCCCACCATGCCTAATTAAAATTAAACTGGAGATTTTGTCCTATGTTTACCATGTTAAATTTAACTTTTAAGTTAAATTTAACATGGAAAATCTCCAGTTTAATTTTAACTGGGCATGGTGGGACTATGTTTAGCTTTTAGAGCAGCCACGGCCATTGGCGGTCGTGCAATCCAGTTCCATACCTTATATAGTCCAAGTCAGGCTAGGATTTCTTGCAAATCTAGGGCTGATCAAAACTTTTTCTTGATCAGGGAAATATCTGCTCAGGGTCGGATTGGCATTTTTAGCGTATGGTAGGATATGGAACCCAAATCCGGATCGGCGTCAACTAAAAATCTTCAAATAATTATGAATAATCGGTACGCTCCCAGCCTGACTTGGACTATACCTATGTTTCTTTCCAGGTGCCGCCAGTGTTGCCAAAGGCATCAGCTCATATATCGACGCATTATCCGGCTACGTAATTCGAGATGCATTAATCGATATTTTCCCGCTCGATTATTCATTTCTCGCATCGTACGTGGATGTGTTCGCGTTCTGTCTTTGTCTTCAGCTCACGTTCATGCTGGCCCTCGGCGTCAAAGAGTCCTCCACCGTCAATAGCGTATTTACTTGCTGTAACGTCCTCGTAGTACTCTTCTTCGTTTTTGGCGGGATTTTCAAAGGTGGGTCTGTTGGAACGATTTCTCTTCTGATGTCAATTTAGAGTCAAACGGTTCGATATTTGGGTATTGTCGAAGGAACCAATTAATGGCCACTTTGAAGGGAGGCATTCCGAGAAAAGTTCCCCTTCCAGGTAGCAGTTCCCCTTCGTGCTGCAGTGGACAGTGCAGTGTAGCCAATGAAACGCTGGCAAAACCGGAGCCACCCTGAGCTCGTTCGATGGTGGTAACAACCCGAGGAACTCTAGACTACAACATTTTTCTTTCTTTTCAGCTGACTTCCATAACTGGAACATATCCAAGGAAGAGATTCCTGCTGGAGTGGATGGAGGCGAGGGAGGCTTCGCTCCCTTCGGGGTTGCAGGGATTGTTCAGGGCGCCGCCATTTGCTTTTATGGCTTTGTTGGCTTTGACTGTATTGCAACTACAGGTAAATACATGTACCTAACTAGAAACAGTTAAGAATGGGACCGTATGGAATTTGGAATAGGAACCTCAAATCGATGAAGTCTTCCCCTCCGTACGAGTAAGAGGGGTTGAAAATTTTGGTTTCCGGTTTTGGGTAGGTAGTTTCTTAGTTGAGACAGTAGAGTAGACTTGTCATCCTTACCTCACGGCCGAGGAAAATCCACAAGGTAAAATCTCGACATTTCGCGAGTAGATCTCTGGGTCTTCTTTATTCATAGATCAGTGCACTGCCACTGCATTTCGGCACACTTCTCTGAGAAAACAGTTACCTAAATATCCAACCGTTTCCTCAGAAGCCCTTGTGAGAACGGACCGAAAGCTGGAATCATACGATGAGTCCTAGAATGGCAGCTCAGGGATGGCAACTCAGGGATGGCAATTCTGGGATGGCAACTTAGGGATGGCAACTCAGGGATGGCAATTCAGGGATGGCAACTCAGGGATGGCAACTCAGGGATGGCAATTCAGGGATGGCAACTCAGGGATGGCCATTCAGGGATGGCAACTCAGGGATGGCAATTTAGGGATGGCAACTCAGGGATGGCAACTCAGGAATGGCAATTCAGGGATGGCAACTTAGGGATGGCAACTCAGGGATGGCAATTCAGGGATGACAACTCAGGGATGGCAATTCAGGGATGGCAACTCAGGGATGGCAACTCAGGGATGGCAACTCAGGGATGGTGGTTCCCACACAAAAACTGCCATTCCCCCACTAACGTCCGGGGATGCGAACTCGCCAGAACGGTCGTCCAGGATTGTGCTGATTATTCTTTATTGATTCCAGGGGAGGAGGTACGGAACCCGCAGAGGGCTATTCCTCTATCCATTGTGATATCCCTTGTGATAATTCTCATGGCGTACCTGGGCGTATCATCGGTGATCACGCTCATGCTGCCGTACTACCTGCAGGATCCTGACGCTCCTATCCCTCATGCCTTCGAGGTGGTAGGGTGGACCTCTGCTAAATGGGTCATCAGTATCGGGGCCTTATTTGGCCTGTTTGCTAGGTAAGTAAAGTGTCACCACCCAATCCTGTTTATGTTTTTTGACCGTTTTTTTCGAGGATTGTTGGATATTTAAATGTTCTGAAGTATAATATGTCATTTTAACGTCAGAAGTTAGCTGGCCATGTTATGATTTTGCGATCGAGTGATTTTTGTCAACAAAAAATTTGTCCGAAATTAACCGATCGTAAAATCACGTTTATTTCAGCCGTATTATAATTCAGAACATTTAGATATTCAATAGTTTCCTTATAAAGTCTTAACGGTCTTAAACTCGAACTTAATTTTTCTCTTTCTATTTTCAGTCTTTTTGGGGCTTTGTTCCCCCTCCCCCGTGTGATCTATGCGATGGCCAATGATGGACTGCTGTATAGATGGCTGGGACAAGTGCATCCTCGCCTGCAGACTCCTCTGGTCGGTACTCTTGTTTCCGGTGCCTTTACCGCAGTGCTGGCAGCTTTCTTCAATCTTAAGCAACTCGTCGGGCTCAATGCGATTGGTACTTTGCTGACCTATGCGCTGGTGTCCGTCTGTGTGCTGATTCTTAGGTAAGTGAAGGAGTCCGGCTTGTGTCCTGCAAGGTCTGGGTTCGATTCCTGCCGGAAGCAAAATTTTTTTCTCTCTTCTAGGTTTCAAGACTCTCCCGAAGAGACAAACGAGACGATAGATTTCGGGGAAGAAACGAGACTGATCGGAAACAATGGCGGCCCTTCTGCGCGGGAACTTCTACGTCACTTTGTGTCCTTCCGGTCGTATCCTTCCCCTACTGCTCTCACCTCCACACTCGTTCTTATAGACACCTTCTCCTTTTGTAAGTTTCTACGAGATTTCACGATTTCTTAGAGTGCGTCCCACCATGTCCAGTTAAAATTAAACTGGAGATTTTGTCCTATGTTTACCATGTTAAATTTAACTTGGTGAATGGTAAATCTCCAGTTTAATTTTAACTGGGCATGGTGGGACGCACCCTTAAAGTACCTATACTATAAGTAGTGCGATTGCACTTGTCATAAGCTAAACGTAAGATAAATATGTTCAATAGTAGACGCTATAGTGTACTTTACAAAAGTGTTGGATATTATTTAAATGGCCTGAAATATAAAGGTCTTTTTTACGTCCAAAATTAAAATAATATAATGAGGTGACTCTTAAGGTCGACTACACGTACTTGGTTCGCAATGCTAAGTACTTCAAGCCCTACTCCGAAGTTACAGGGCGAGTGAAAAGTGTTTCTAGGGGGATGTAAACCTGAGACTCTTTGTCGTGAGGTAGTGTTGTATTTTTGCATGAAATGGAGTTATAAGCCCACAGGAGCGATTTTAAACAGTCAACTACCAGTCCACATGTTTTTTTGACAGATCGCGAAAACACAACACTACCTCATGCGGAATATTTTTTTGAAATTTTTCGGACTAAAAAATGTATGATTTTATCGTCACATTTAGTAGAAAAGCTTGATAAATGTTTATACTATTTACCGTCGCCATGTTACATGTTGACAATTTTTATTTCACTTACGGAAGTGGGTAATTTCAACAGCATTTCTCTACTTTTTCTCCTGCAAAAGCTAAACATAGTGTCCTACTTTCACTCGTTCGTTTCGCGTTCAAATAACACACTATGTTTAGCTTTTAGAGTAGACATAACCAATACGATGTTGCAATTACCAGTCTCCGGCAGTACTAATATGTAAACATTAGTTTTGTCGAATATTTACTTTCGAACAGTGGTTTTGGTGGAGTTCGTCGAGAATGTATATACAGCCTTAACTGAAACATGCATGACAAATGTTTTGGTTTCAGGTGTTCTTTCTGTGCTTCTAAGCGTCACCATAGTGTTCTACGGAGATGCCATTTACTACGGTGAACCTCTAGCTGTCGTCATTACTACGACTCTCTTGTTCGTTATGGCTGTGCTCGTTTTCTCCATAGCACGACAACCTCCGTCCCCGAAGCGCCTTTCATTTAAGGTCAGTATCTGAATATAAATTCCCTATTTTTTTACGTTCCGATTTCAAACTTTGTGAGAAAATTATTGGACTGATATTTAAATATTCTGAAATATAAAATGTCTTTTTAACGTCATTACTCATGAGGTTGTGTTGTAATTGCACGATCGGTTAATTTTGGACAATTGTTTGTTTTTTGTGACAAAAATCACTCGATCGAAAAATCACAACATAGCCTCATGAGTAATGACGTTACAAAGACATATTATACTTCAGAATATTTAAATATCCAATAGTTTTCTCACAAAGTTTGAAATCGGAATGTAAAAAATAGCGAATGTATGGTAGCCCTAAGCTTAAACACGTGACTCATGTGAGTGACACGTGGGTGGCACGTGATTGGTTGGTGGGTGACAAATTAAGTGACACGTGGTTTTTTTCAGTAAAATCACTTCATTACATATTATAATCACTACACATATCAAACTACAGGTTTAGGTGTTGCAAGTGTTAGGTATATTTCCAAATTGATTTTTCTGTATACAAGAGTCTCCTCAGAACCTCAAAAAGCAGCATCTTACCTGTAAGTACCTTGAACCTTTAGTCTTAAAAACTTCTATTTTTTTTTTGCAGATGCCGCTTGTGCCATATATCCCGTGCCTGAGCGTGTTTATCAATGTTTACCTTATGGTAGTTCTAGACGCCCATACCTGGATCAGGTTCCTCGTTTGCATGATTATTGGTAAGTCTCTATTTTATTTATTGGATATTTAAACGTTCTGAAGTATAATCTGTTTTTTTAACTTCATAAATTATGAGGCTTGTGATTTTACGATTGAGTAATTTTTGTCTACAAAAAATTGTCTAAAATTAACCGAGCGTCAAATCATAACATATCATGAGTAATGACGTTAAAAAGACATATTATATTTCAGAACATTTAAATATCCAATAGTTTCTCAAAAAGTTTGAAGTCGGAGCGTAAAAAATAGCGAATGTATATTCAGCCTTTATTTCTTCAGTCATACAATTATTTGATGAGCCATCGATGACTGATTGTGACTTATTATTCATTAGCATACAATAGCACTATCTTACGGATAGATTGTGGTACGTACCACGTTATTTATATGGAGGAGTCACTGGAGCTGTTTAAGTTTGACGCAGGTGATTACAGTAGGCTGTAAATAATCTCCGATGTGATAAGATAGGGAATGCCAGAGTAAGTTAACCTGCTTCCAAGTCATCACAACTCGTCACACAATGGGAATTCGCTCAGGTGAGTTTTATTTTATTTTATTTATTGTTTTGATAGGTACCTATTAGCTTTTGTACCTACTTCTCGTACTAGGCTACCTTCAGAAGAAATACCCTTTAAAATGGAATACACATTTGCTAGGTACCTACTTGTTTACGTTTTTTTCGGCTATTTTTTTTTTTTAGGACAATGTTGGGTATTTAAGGTCGACTACACGTACTTGGTTCGCAATGCTACGTACTTCAAGCCCTACTCCGAAGTTACAGGGCGAGTGAAAAGTGTTTATAGGGGGATGTAAACCTGAGACTCTTTGTCGTGAGGTAGTGTTGTATTTTTGCATGAAATGGAGTAATAAGCCCACAGGAGCGGTTTTAAACAGTCAACTACCAGTCCACATGTTTTTTTGACAGATCGCGAAAACACAACACTACCGCACGCGGAATATTTTTTTGTAATGTTTCGGACTAAAAAATGTATGATTTTATCGTAACATTTAGAAGAAAAGCTTGATATATGTTTGTAATATTTACCGTCGCCATGTTACATTTTGACAATTTTTATTTCACTTACGGAAGTGGGTAATTGCAACACCATTTCTCTACTTCTTCTCCTGTAAAAGCTAAATATAGTGTCCTACTTTCACTCGTTCGTTTCGCGTTCAAATAGCACACTATGTTTAGCTTTTAGAGTAGACACAACCAATACGATTTTGCAATTACCAGTCTCCGGCATTACTAATATGTAAACATAGGTTTGTCGAATATTTACTTTCGCACAGTGGTTTTGGTGGAGTTCGTCGAGAATGTATATACAGCCTTAAATGTTAGTTTGAATCATCCTTGTACCTACCTAATAAAAATATTTTTTTTTACGTTGTTTTCTGTTTTAGGTGCCCAGTCCGCTAAAACCTAGGAAAACCAGTAACGGTTCAGAAAAAAAATATGAATCGCACCGAGGTAGACATCGACGACTTTGTGGACTCGTCTTACGGGTTCCTCCAGGACCTGCCCGGGGGTGACACCTTCCCCCGAAGAAATCAGCAACCCCAGGTCCAAATTCAAACGTGGTCCAACCGGAGTCAGCCTGTGGCTCCTGTGCGAGGTCTGCTGAAGTACTGGGAACAGCCTAGGCTCAAATCCGTGCGGGATATCCCGGAAGCTGAGAGAAATTGGCGGGAAAAGCCACAGGAAAGTAGGAAGCATCCGGTGGATCAACGAGAGCGATTTCCGGTGCAGTACAGCAGCGCCAGACAGGGTGTGAATCAAAATCAGCAGTATACGCAGGCAAGACAAGAGTCTGTTGAGGAGAGAAGAAGAAATCCGCGACCGAGGCAGCAGGTTCCTTTCGAGAAAGACATATACCCGAGTACCTGGGACGGGGAACAGTTTGTACCTGTGACAAAAAATCACTGGGAGAGGGAGGAAACACCACAGGATCGACGCTATTCTTCGGAGGTACAGTATGCGGAACTAAGACTTCGAGAAAATTCACCAAAGAAGAAGGTCGAACCTGTTTTTCCGAGAAGTCGGTACGTGACACCACCGAAAGCTCCGGAACCCGCCGAGAAAAGTCTAGAAAAAAATCGAATCGAGTCTTCTTTACTCCGCTATACAACACAGTCTCTTGGCGTTACTCAGCAGCCGAAGGAGTGGGAGAAAGAGGGTGTAAGAGCTCCCCAACCGGAAAATACTCAAAAACTCCAAGGCAGTTTGAATAAAGGTTCGTACCTTTTACAAAGAACGAATAACTACTTGGAGGCAATAGAGCGCATGCGGAAGAAAGAAGAGACACCAGAGGATACCAAACCGGTTGAAAAACCAGCCGGCATTCCAAAACCACCTGATATTTCTGGATTGGACACCTACCGGTCTTCTTTTGCGTCGTCGGATGTGGACACGAAGAAGGAGAACCGAAAGTCTATAGCAGATCGAATTCAGGATTTACGTAAGAGTACGGGTCCAGCGCCTCCACAACCTCCACCAATGCCGTCTTCTGGTCAGCTCCCACCCAGAAGTACGGTGTCCGATTCCCGAGGCACTCTACCATCCTTGTCCGAGGTGAGAAACGGAAGGCAAGCCCTGCGCCCGATAGAAAGAAGAACTGAAGTCCGAGAGCAAGAGCCAGAACCCAAAACGTTCCGTGAAAAGCTGGATAGGCTTCTTCAGTTCCAGCTTGCAGCTCAGCGGTGGTCCATCACGCAGTCTCCAGTGCTGGAGGCCCAGGGAGGCCAAGGAGGTGTCGGAGGACCTGGAGGAAGGTACAACACAGTCAAAACACTCAGCAAAGCGGCCATGAAGGACAAATTAGAAGAAATTTTGGTTAAAGGTCCTCCGCAGAGACCGTCTTTCCATGGTGCTTACGATATTGATGAGAAAAGAAAAGAAGCTATTATGAAACTAAGGGCTATTGAAAACCGAGCTCTAGACAACTACGAAGATGACGAAGAGTTCCTGCAAGAGGTACATGACCACCTTCTTGAAGTAGGTTCGCAGGAGCATCAGCTGAGAAGAACGGCTTCTAGCGTTCAAAATCTTCAGGATGTTGGAGTACGTGGCAGCAGATCGTCGTTAGTGCCACGTTCGGAAGATATTGCAGTGCGACAGAAAATGCTCATGGGCAATGTTGTAGCCACTATCAAGCTGAAAAGCCGGCTTAGACATGACTCCGAGGCTTGAACCACGTCTTTTAATGCTAAACTATGGTAAAATTATTGTTTATATTGTTTGTATTGTTGTTCTTATTTAGCGATATGGCATACTGTTTTTAGTATGGTAATTGCACCGCCATTTCTGTCGTTCAAATGAATTCGTTCTCCAGTGCAAGCTAAACATAGTGCCCCATTCGCAGTCATGTTTTTCATTGGAATAGCACTCTATGTTTAGCTTTTAGAGCAGCCACGGTCGGTCGTGCAATTACCAGTGTTATCCAGTTCCCAACTTAACGCCTGCAAAAAAGTGATTATCCTATTTTTACTACCTTACATGTTAACCTATTGCATAAGATTCAGTTTACCGACTTTCTGCAAGTTTCGAGTCACACTGCTCTTTGTTGACGTTTTTCTAAGCTCTATAGCGAGCTCTATTGCGAGTGGATATACATGTTTTCGGTCGCTATAGAGAGATACCTACTAGGTACTGAATTTCAGAACAAATACCCAACCGTTTCCTTAGAAAATATACAGCAGGATAGCTATTTGTTTACAATTTTCTCGATCATTTTTTGAAGACACTGTTGGATTTTTTAAATATCTGAAATATAATGTTTTATGATTAATTTTACGATCGAGTGATTTTTGTATAAATATCCAGCAGTGTCCTCAAAAAATGTTCGAAAAAAAAAAGTATAAACAAATCTGATTTTTTTTTTCTTTTTTCTAGGTTTTATAATTTACTTCACGTATGGCATACGGCACAGTTCGGAAAATGGTAAAGAAGAGGACAAACCAAAGAAGAGACTCTCTTTCAGTGCTGACCTGCTGGAAGGGAAGAAACGTCAGCTGGTGCTTTCGTCTTAATTTTTTTCGACAAATAGCTTACCTACTTTTTATATTGAAGAGATTTGAATGTTACCGAATGAATAAGACAATACAAATTGATTAATTACGTAATACGAGGGCGTGTCTGTAATTTTTAGCACTGGAAAGATTTAAGACGTTCCACACAGTCGTAAAAAACACGTGGCAGATTTTTATCTGAAGTATAGTATGTCGTTTTAACGACGGAAATTAACTGGCTATGTTATGATTTTAATATCACGACATAGCCAGTTAAATTCGGACGTTAAAAAGACACCTTACATTTCAGAACATTTAAGTAACCAGAAGTGACCCTTAACTGCAAGATAAGTAAGATTTAAAAAAATATTTAATAAGGAAAAACATTAGTCTTTATTTGAACGTTTACACAAGGAAATAAACTCGGTTAAGTTAACCTGTTCTAGTTAACTGTGATTATCTTATCGCATTGTGTGGAGAACTAACCGCAGATCTAGAATTAATAATAACCACTTGATTTTTATCTGGTTCAACTTAACCGAGTTTAGTTCGCCGTGTGAGAACACAACTTAAATGTCATGCAGGATAAATATTTACGAGTTAACCATGTTTCTTGCGCTCGTGTATGGCAAGGTGATTCCTTTGAGAAGAAGTTCGGATAGCTGGTCCAGAGGCTTGATGCATGCCGACAGCACAGAGACGATTATGTAGGGGACGAAACATAGGCACGCCACGAGCCAGGATAGGAAGACCAGCACCAGCAGCCACACCAAGAAGTTCCCAAAATTCATTCTGCAAAAAGAAAAACCAACATGAAGCAGGAAGAAAGATCTGTCTCTGTTATCCTAAGAAGACAGGCACTTTATTTGAGAAAGAAACAGTGTTCTTGTATTCTTAAATAACAGGGTAAGAAGACTGATGTAGTGTATAAGCAAACAGTTATTACTGGGCCATCTTACAAAGTTAACCGAACGACCACAGCTTCGATGTACCTACATTTCACATGCTGAACATATATCAGAGGTGAATGCCGGTTAGAAAAAGTTTTGACAGGAGCGGGATCGAACCGTGACCATCTAGAGTCTTACCTTAAAACAGGATTCTAGAATTTCAACGCAAAAAGGAGGCAGAGCGCAACGGTCTAGCTTGGGCAGAAGATTGAAACTGGTCTCTAGAACTAGTCTTGGCAGACTACGTATATTTCTTACGGCAAGTTCCCGCTGGAATGTTATTGTACCTACTTGATTACATAACCCATGCTCCCACTATCACCAAATATATTTTTCATTGAGAAGAGATTATATGTAAGAATATTTAGCAGGTGTTTTACAGCTAGGTAAGAGGACGGAGGATCGAGTCCCATCTTGACGAAATTTTTTTCCTGATAAATCTGGCTTACACTAACCTGAACAGGAACCTGTGGGAAAACTCGACTGTGTAGGGTCTCCCGATGACGTCATAGAATTGTGACTCTTGGGACGCATAAGTAATAAAATTATTTTAAGCAAAAATAATGTGGGTATAGGTAGGTACTTACTTATACACGATATCCTCCACAGGAGAGCTTACGTACCTACTCAAAAAATTACGGCGAAAAATATTTATTACGTTGTCAATTATTTATTTTATTTTGATTTCTATTTGAAAATTCGCGAGAAACTTATCAGATTTGGTGGACAGGTAGTTTTAACAAAGGTATTGATGTATTTCTACCGCTCATAAGGTTAACGAATTATTTTGTAACTACCTATGAGCGTTCAGAACAATATTCCATGCAGTGTTCTCAACAGCAAGAAATATTTGCCATACTAACTGTTTGTATGGCAAATAAAAATGACGCCTCGGTTCACACAATAAAGCAAGGTTAGCCCCTTAAACATATAGTCGCAAACGGCACTTTGGGCTTGAGAAGTGTCCATAATGAGGACGCGACCTTATAGCTATGTTAAGCTGAGAAGTAGAGAAGTAAGAAAGCAAAGCACAGTAGAAAAAGTTAATAAATAAAGATAGGTTGTAATGAAAGAATACAACAAGGCGATTCTACCTACCTAGTGATCAGTCACACTAAAAAATTAAGTTTTTAATTGTAATTACATTTGTACCTCTCTGTAGCAACATCTCTTTATAGCGAGCAATGCATTTTCCCTTGACGGTCGCTATAGACTCTATAGAGACCATACTGTTTTTTGTTCCTTGGGGCAAAAAAATCGACTGAAGGAAAATAATACGTTGCCAAATACTTTAGTAAAAAAATAACACTCTGTTAAGGTTATTTATTATTAGTGTAAAAACTACATTAAAATTATTTTATTCTAGGTAGGTACCGTAAAATAAATTACTACCTTCAACCCCATCTAAACCTTTCTGCCAAATTCATACCTGAATGACTTTTCTTCTCACTTTTCTAGGCACCTGTTGGGTATTTAAATGTTCTCAAATATTTGAATATCCAACAGCATCTTCAAAAACCCCCTATTTTTGAAATCGCAAATTTCATGACGTCACAGCGTACCTATGCCACTCTCTTAAATAATTCGAAATATTTGTTTTGTTTACTTGCAAGTTTCACCCCTATACGATAAGTCTTCTGTTTTCATTTTACTTAAATGCACTTTATTGGCTACCCCTTAATGGAAAATTGTGGTATTTGGCTTGGAACGGCAGGACCGGACTGTTAGGCTGGCCGTGCATTGGGCAGAAGCGCGGAGAAGCGCGGCGAAGCGAAGAGTAAAATATCCCACGCTTCGTCGCGCTTCGCCGCGGTTCGACCCAATGGACGGGCAGCTTTTTGTGGAGTTAGTTAAACTAAGATAGTCCCTTGCCGCTCATCATGTTGCTGGCGCAGGTCGCGGGGAAGTTGATCCCCGCTAGAAGAATGTCTTTTATAGAGCTTAAGTCAGGTATACAGGACGCCAGAACTGACACGATCAGGTACGGGAAAAAGCAGATTCCGGCTACCCAAAATGAGAGGAAGATGAGAATCAGCAGCCAGATTAGGAGGTTCACGCCGTTTGCCATGTCTGCAGACAAATAGAAAAGATAGATTAGAGAAAGAATCACTAAAAAGATATATTATATTTCAGAACCTTTAAATAACCAATAGTATCCTCATAAAGTGTTCAGAAAAAAACGTAAACAAACATTGACGCCCGAAAGTTCTTTCTTGTCACGTCCCTGACATCCCGTGGTCACTTCATACCTTCTTCCATATTAACTAATAGGTCACGAGAATGACGACTGATGACTCACCACCTGCATACTGATGGGTACGTCACGCAGTCACTAAGGCCCCACACACACGATGGGCCATATAGGACCATGCTGGGCGATATAGTAGCAGCGTCAGCCAGCTGAGCTGCCTACATAATCGCTGAGCAGGATCCCCCATAGACATGAGGCTTTATTTTCATGTATTCTATGCCACTTGGGCCAACGTGACGTACAATAGAGTGTGACCATTTGGACTTTCAACCATACTACCTATAGATTTTATAGTAGAGTGTTTGTCGTTATCGTGCTTTAGATGTTTTTATGGCCGGTACTCTACATTTATATGGCGAGACAAGCCAGGTACCTACCTATACTGATTCTCGTATACCTATACCTACCCACTACCCAGTACCTACCAAAGAGGGAAAAAGGAAAACTTATCAACGGCCAGTATTCGAACCTGGTTCTTAAGGCCGCTATTTGTTTACGTTTTTTCTGCACACTTTATGAGGAAACTGTTGAATATTTAAATGTTCTGAAATATAATATGTCTATTAACAGGCTGTGCTGTGATTTTACGATCGAGTTTTTGTCGACAACAAATTTGTCCGAAATTATATTTCAGAACATGCAAATGTCCAATAGTATCCTCATAAAGAATGCAGAAAAAACGCATGTGACCTGAACGTCTACGTGCAGCAGTCTATGCGTATACATAATGTATGCCACGTGGGCCAGTAGTAAGGAGAGTGTGACCATTCTGACTTTCTTTCAACTACACTCTGCGTTTTATTTAAGTTTAGTGCAGCTCCAGAGTGCACTCATTGAGGTATTAAGAGTTCAAGGTTACAGTATTTAACAGGTTGTAAAGGGCGTCTACGCAGTCGTGTTTGTTTACGTTTTTTCTGCACATTTTAAGAGGATACTATTGGATATTTAAAAGGTCTGAAATATAATATTATGTCTTTCTAACCGACCTTCTCAGTTGCATGTTATGTTCTATATATATACCCCTACAGTACCTAAACTTATGTACTTAAAGTACCTACCTACAGTTCACTACCTATCTTCTGACGGTGGTTTCAAAAAAGAAAAAAAAAAAAAAATGACGTCCCGGAATGAGGAGCAGGAATGGAGGGGCTGGCATCCCAGGGATGCCATCCCTCCCCACTAACCATACGTCCAGGGATGCCACCTCGCCAGGACGGCCGTCCAGAACGCATAGTTTATGTCCTCCAGCTTAATTTTCAAAACTTAGGTAACTTGTTACGAACCTGTGCCAGGAGCGTGTCAGGACCGAGTGTGATGGCAGGGATTGAAGCCACAGGTGCAGGGAGCGTCCGTACTGCTATCTGGTTATCTGCGACTGGCTATGACTACAGACCACGGAGGGAGTGCCATCTTGCCGGTCACATGTTTCTCTTATGGCGGAAGCTTGGATCTCGCTCTTGTGTTTATGCTCCTCGATTTGGCTTCCATAGAGCTGACGAACGCGTAGATTGCAAATTTTTACACCCACGCACTGGTACAAAATTTTGCCCCCTTCCCGAAATATAGAGCCAATGCTGTTAGTTGATTTTTTTAGCGACACTTTTAAGAAACTGTTGGCTCGTTCGTTATAGAGAGAGTCGTTTTAGAGGGTGACAATACCTAATTGTGTATAGGAGTATACCTAGGTAGGTACCTAGGTACTTACTTTTGTCTTTTTTGACAGAATTTTTTTTTTGTCTTGATGATATAAATCACAAAACCTCTCTATACCGAACGAAGGGAGAATCGTTTCAGAGAGTGATATTTAAGGCTGAATAGGTACCTAACTATATTATATTCGCTATTTTTTTTACGTTTGGACTTCAAGCTTTGTGAGAAATCTATTGGATATTTCAATATTCTGAAATATAATATGTCTTTTTAACGTCATTACTCATGAGGCTATGTTGTGATTTTACGATCGAGTGATTTTTTTCACCAAAAAAATTGTCCAAATTTAACCGATCGTGAAATCACAACATACCTAGCCTCATGCGTAATGACGTTAAAAAGACATATTATATTTCAGAATATTTAAATATCCAATAGGTAGTTTTCTCACAAAGTTTGAAGTCCAAACGTAAAAAAAAAGCTAAGGTATGGTGGCCCTTAACTGTAAGTACCTAGTAGACAGTTCTGTCTTTTTTGACACAGTTTTTTTTTGGCATAAATCATGAAGTGGGTAGTGCAGCAGGGCAAATGTATATTCTACTCCGTGTTATCAGAAACGTCCGCGCGAGGCGGCTAGATGGTCGGTGTCCTTAAGAGGATGCTTCTCATATAACAGGCCGCACTATCGTTATCTCTATCAGGAACTACAGACATACCTTTGATAACTCGCACATCTCAATTGCTTTGACTAACGGTCAGAGATAAGTCCGACTATTTCAAGAAATTACGTCTGTAGGTGAATCTAGGAAGTAAGGAAAATATTCCTTACGCTGGGGTTCGAACCCAGACCCAGAGGCACCTGCCTACCTTAAACTGCAGGTCCCCACCAAACTCTGGGACGCTTCAACACAAACTAGAAATAACTAGTTCGTCTCGGGAGTGCTCCCCATGGCTATACAACACACACCAGGGATTGAGCTGAATAAATTCTCCCAGCAGGGAGTGATGATGGCCAAGGTGTGGAAAAACTCCAGAGGGACTGGTTTCGGATCATAAAAAATATAGATACCTTAATGAACCTTACTTTAATTACATTTTTTGATTTATCCTTAACAATATTTCCATCCTACATGATGATTTTTCTCCATTTGAGGTAGGTACCTACCTAACTGAAAAGTACAGCGACTTCACTGAGTTGTTTTTTCCATCTTTAAACTCCTACTTTAGGACCACAAAGAACAACAAAATAAGCAAACTTACAAAACAAAATTCCTTGGTAATGAAAAGAACAGATTGGCTTCCTATCACAGTGACTTTCGAACCCCCTTAGCTTTTTCGTTCAAAACTAAACGGAAGATCTTACTATGGCTTACATAATGAGTAAGTAATAAGTAGTTTTCTAGTAAGGTAAGTCACTACATTCATACGATGTTGTCTCTACTTGCCGTACTAATTTCCAAATAAATTCTCATTGAACATTTTCTTTTGAACACCCTGTATACTTTTACCATGTTTCAATAATTTACGACGGAGGTAATCCTATTGGTACTTTGCATATACAAAAACAAACAAATAAACAAAACATAAGAATAACATATGACGTATAGGTATATCACCCCTTCTGGGTGTTTCGATTCAACTGTTTCGATTGACGTGGCATTAATAATTTTTTTTAAAGAATTGATATACGTGTACAGTCGTGAAACTCGTGGCAGCAGAATAATTTTTCTTTCCGTTTTTTGCTCAAAATTTTGCCAACAAATTATACCAAGTTCCTCAGTATAACACGATGGGTCTTCAAAAAATAAATAATATTTCCTTCTTTTCTGTATGCGTATTGTATGTCTCTATGCTTCCATTATTTCCTATTGGACCACTAATAACGGGGCTATCTACTTCAAGTGACATTGCAAATAATTTACAGCTATAAAATATAGCCGGGAGTAGGTACTAGTTAAGGCGACATGGGAAAGGTGACGTTTATTTCTGTTCAGCTAAACCAAAACAAACCACTTTTCTTCACGTTGTCATGGAAACTAGCCTCCTTAGGCTGAATTTCACCACCTCACGATAGTGCCTTTTAACGTTCGAATAGCTATCGATTCGAAAAAGAAGACGTCCTCTCGTTAGGTTTTGTTGTGTCAATAGAATTCGCCTGCTTTGTTTACGCCAAATTTATTTCAACAATTTCAACCTAAAAGTGGAAATAAACGTGAAAAACCCCCTATTTTTTCGGAGAAAGAAGTTAAAATGTTGATTAGACTACACCAAATGAGTCGCAGGTATGAAAATTATCGTTTTCGGTAACGCACGGAAAATCCACTCGAAAGCTAACGAAACGGTAACGGTGCATGGTGAAAGCCGTTAACATTTTTTACCGATACGATAGCGCTATCGTGTACACGATAGTCTTCACGTTAAAGTGGTGAAATCCAGCCTTATTGAAATAAAAACATTGTAAATCCGTAGTCAATTCTTTTAAGGACATAATGCAAGCGAAAATTCATTAAAATGACTTTTAGTTACTTCACAGTGTTTGAATTACCAAACGTCAACAAACAGACAAAATTGTTTACTAAAATAAAAATCACTTTTCCCATGTCGTGTTAATATCATTTCGTATTTCTGAATTTACTTAAAACGTTCGAGGTAATTGGGACTTACAGTTTTCACATTTCTATATGACTAGAATAGTTTCATTACTGAATCCATTAATACACACACAATACTTAAGTAACTAGGTATTTATACCTACCTACTTTCTGAAAATATCAGCTTTCGTACTTCTACATTTCGTATTTTTGGTTCTTGACTATAAAAACACAACCATAGCTTTAGGTATGACATAGAATTTGAGATCGTACTGTACAGAGGTGACGGGTTTTTCTGGGGACCTACAGTATTTAATTCGGTATACTTTACTACCCATATTTTTATTACTATTTATTTATATTAAATACATCATCCAGAATAATCTTTGGAGATCGTGTGGGCTCAGTTACACTTCCAAAGATTTTTTGAAGGATTTTTTAGTTATCCATTAAGAGGAGGTTGTACCCTCTGAGTCACTAGTCCTTGAAATTTCAGTTAAGGGTGTTTTTACAGAAATCATGGACACTTATAATATTTTCAGCTTGACAGGGACTTTATAACGATCTTTTCTTTACTTGGAGGATACCAAAAGCTCAGTTTAAGTACTGATTTAATTTCGAAATGTATAAACGAATATTTATAGCATATTGGACGGTTTGGCGAAAAAAAAAAACATTATTTTTTTTGTTTACAAATTTAAATTTTAAAAAAATCGTACTTAGTTCAGCAATTACCTACCTAGTAGGTAGGTAGTCCAATTTTTTGCAATATTTTTTTAAAACTCAACATTACAGTAATAAAATCAAATTGTGCCAAACTTTTTATGTACAACGACTTAAACTGAAATTTGATGGTAGTGCGTGACGTCAAGCGGTATACCCTCGTCTTAGCCATTGTTTTTTGGTAGGGTTAAATTTTTGAATTATTTGATACATGCATGGGTATTTATTCAATCACAGTAACTTCAGGGCCAAAATAGCGTCTTTTATATGTCGGTACTATAGAGAGCAACTGTTGCCAGTTAACTTGGCAACCAGTGCCGATTCAAGTATCTAAATATTTTTAACGAAAATGTTGTAAGGTACCTAAATCAAATGATTCCCAAAAATACTTGAATAGGCACCCTATAATCTAATTACGTAGTCTTACTAATAAAATTTCTACAGATAGATGTCTAAGATCTAAGTTTTATGTACCTACGACATATTTATTTACATATTCTCACAATTAGATAGATATTTTTTTTATCTACGTTCAATGTCACAGTCTGATTCCGTTTTACCTTAAACTTAAGGCTAGAACTTCGAAACAATTTAAAATACCTATTTACACAAAAGGAATGGTACCACTTCCGAGGATTCAACTGAGAAATTACTTATCTGCCCATTTCTTGAGAAAACAGGTGGATATTTATATATTCTGAAGTACCTATACCTAATATTTACCTATGATACCTACTTGTCTGAAAAAAATTTGTCAATCACAAATTAACGAACCAATTTCGGACGTTCAGACATATTTTATTTCAGTTCAGAGTAAGTACCTATATAAATATTCCTCAGAAAGTGACAATGATTTTACTAGATATAATTCTCAGCAATAAATTCCCCATTTTCTGAATTTTTTACACTTTTTACAACAAAATCACATAAAAGTTCAACCGGAAGTTGTAATATTTTAGCAACAACACTGGAAACTGGCTTTAAACGACTACAGCGGGTCTGCTGTCGTCATCCCCTAGGGACGACAGGACAGAGCGTTTGGACGCGCTGCGTTTCGATTTCTTCAGTTTCCGGTTGTTGTGAAGTTCCTGCTATACTGCTTCCTCGGTGTTTCGAAGTACTGGTCCGTTTTCGACTCGGCACATGACAGCTTTCCCATCAGGTACGTCTTCTACCGATGGGCTGTCTATGTTGTTGTTGGTAGCTACTAGCGAGGTTTGTGTAGACTGGTGGATTAATTTTGGCACCATCACTAGAAGTTCGTTCGCTGAAAAATGAGACCTACAGTTTAAGATCGGTTCCGAACCACCACACCCACGATATACACTTCACTTGACATGCTGAAAATATCAAAAAATTTTTGATAAGGTGGGGATCGAAACGGCTTAGGTACCCTAAGAAGCCGCTTAGTGATATCACCAAAGAGTGAGTCAAGCATGGGTATTATAAGGCTGCGCTAGTCTCATCAAGGTTAGAAGCCCATGCCAAGATGGCCACCTGATGTCACCCGTCTGGCAACTTACGATACCTTGCAAACGAGTGTGTGAAGAGAGGGGGAACCTTCCAACCAAAAATGTCCCCTCGTTCCATCGCCATTAACTGGAGGCTTAGAATACCTACCTTCACTCTGCGTGGCTTCGTCCACCCTGGGCTTCACGCTGAGGTACGACGACTGACTTGGCTGAAGATTTGGCACAAGGGCGGTAGCTGGTCCCACCATGCTGTGGCTAGTAGCCGAAAGCCCCATATTTTTTACTAGAACAACAAATACAAATTAATTAGGTAAAACATGGGTAGGCAATTAGGTAAAAATTAGGTAAATAATTAGGTAGGTAATTTAGGTTCAAAATTAAAAAGCCAAAAAATTAGGTAAAAATTAGGTAGGTAAGCAATTAGGTAATTAAGTACTTACCTAATAAATCAGGTAAAAAATAGGTGAAATTAAGTACCTACCTAAAATAGGTAATTAGGTAAATAGGTAGGTAAGTTAGGTCGGTAAAATTTTTTTAGGTAACATTAGGTACCAAAAAATAGGTAAAAAAAGACCTGGCATACATTGTTTACGTATTTTCTGCACACTTTATGAAGAAACTATTGGATATTTAAACGTTCTGAAACATAATATGTCAGAAATTGACAGGCTATGTTGAGATTTAACGATCGGTTAAGTACTTTCCGACAAATTTCTTGTTGACAAAAACCACATTATCGTAAAATCACAACATAGCCTGTTAATTTCGACCATTAAAAAGACACATTAAGTATATTTCAGTACATTAAAAATAAACGCGTCTACGGAGTCATGCACATTTTATGAAGATAAGTACCTACCTATACTACTGGTGCTTAGTATGTATACATACCAGTGCTGTTTCTCGCCGGCATGATACTCTGCCGTACGTTTCTCTCAGGATGTATGAGCAAAATGTAGAGTTTGGGAGAGAAGAGGCAGACTAGCGTCACGGAAGCTGACAGAGATATTGTGACTGCCATGGACGTGATGCGTAGCGGGACGTGGTTACCCGTCCCGAAGTACAGAGGCACGAAGGCGAGCCAAATCACGCACGTTGTGTACATTGTAAACCCTTAAGACAATACAGACAATCATCAAAAACGTGGCAGCAGAAAATGATACAATTCCCTCCAATACATTCTTCCCATTTTGAGGAAACTGACTTCTGGATATTTCAATGCTCTGAAATATAATATGTACCTATATGGATAGGTAAGTAGGTATTTTAAACGTCCGAAATTAAATGGCTCTTAATCGTTAATTTCTGAAGTTAAAAAGGCATATTATATTTCAGAACATTTAAATACCGTACAGTTTCCTGCAATCTAATACTCTAGTTTGATTCCAAAGTTGAAAATCTACTTCGTGTACACCGACTCTACAATTACATAATCACGAATTTGCAGGCGAACTGTAACACCTCGAAAGTTATAGTTGTTAGCTCTTATCCCGTTCCTTTTGAGGTTGTACTCAAGGTCTACGGACTAAGGAGGTTATCCTGCCTGAATCACCCACGTACAACACAAAATTAGCGAGAAAACCCCAAAAACCTGTTGCTATTTTTTCTGAGAACCTTGTGTCCTCCAAGGTTGCTGGTGACATCACCAGGAGACCCCACTTCAAAATATAAAGACTTACCTATGTGCTTGGACTCGTTGAAAGCTTCTGGAATTTTCCTTGTGAGGACTGCGTAGACAGTGCAGACTATGATGAGCAAGATCGGGTAACCAAAAGCTATCATATAGGACGCGTCGATGTGCGAATTGCATACCAAATTATTATCATCCCTCGTAGGATAGTGATGAACTGCTGCAGGAGGTGATACTAAGATCCAGACTCCGTTAATCAGAACCTGAAAATTGACAGGTACGTTAAGGCTGAATATACATTCGCTATTTTTTCACGTTCCGATTTCAAACTTTGTGAGAAAACTATTGGATATTTGAATATTCTGAAATATAATTATGTCTTTGTAACGTCATTACTTACGAGGCTATGTTGTGTATTTACGATCGAGTGATTTTTGTCACCAAAAAATTGTCCAAAATTAACCGATCGTGAAATCACAACATAGCCTCATTAGTAATGACGTTAAAAAGACATAATATATTTCAGAATATTTAAATATCCAATAGTTTACTCACAAAGTTTGAAATCGGAACGTAAAAAAATAGTGAATTTATTCAGCCTTAAGGCCGGAACTACAGGATATTTAAATGCTCTGAACTAAAATATGTCTTAATAACGGCCGAAGTTAACAGGCTGTGTGGTGATTTTACGATGGAGTGATTTTTGTCAATTCCGAATTTTCCGAAATTAAAAAGACATACTTTTTATATTTCAGAGCATCCAAATATCCATCAGTTTTGTCGAAAAAAAAAAAAAAAAAAAAAATCCCTTTCGGCAGCCCCGAAAGGCGTAGGTAGATTTCGAAGATTACTTCCATCAACTAAAAGCAGTCTAAAATCATTTAGAAAGACGGATAAGAAGATTTTCAGTTGATCCAATTGCATTATCTACAATAACAAACGGAGGAATTGAGTTTTGAAATTTCACCCCCCCCCCCCCCCTTAACAAGAAAATGAAAGTGATTTTACAAAAAACTTTTTCAGACAAAAGTTGTAGATATTATTAATAGAAACTCATAGCAAAAAGATAAAACTCAATATCTCACCAAATAAGTGAGTTATGACGTTTTGAAAATTCAACCCCCCACTCCCTGCCTAAACGGTGCGTCGGACGAAAAACTTTTTCAGACAAAAGTTGTAGGTAATATTGAGGCAAATACATTACAAAACAAAAAGACTCGATAACACCCCTAGGACACAAGTTATGAATTTTTTTGTGCGCAAAACCCTCTTTTTCCACCCCTATTCAACCATTAAGGGTGGGATCAAAAAACGTTACAAAAAAAAGTTGTAGGCAGTACTGTTAGACGACCCTCAGAGAAAACTACGTTTCATTAGTTGCAATATTAAGGGAGTTATGGCCAAAAAGCCAGATTTAGAAAAAGTCCCCCCATTTCCCCCCCCCCCCCCTTGGTCCGATTTCCCCCATTAACGAACTCGACCGAGATTTTAGTCCCTTATATTTTATTAAATAGTCAAAACCAATTATTTTTCAAAAATACGGCTGCTAGCGTGTTCACAAGGAAGTGAAAATGATAGATATATATATATATATATATATATAAACTTTTGAACTGACGGTGGTTTTGGGATCCAGGGGTCATAAAAAGAAGAACTGTGAAGAAATTTTTCAAAAGTGAGACTACTGGTACGACTACAATAGGTAGATTTTTCTTCGAAATCTACCTAAAAAAAATCAGCAAGGAGTAGGTTATTTTATATTTTGGTTTATATTTGGATTCGCTTGACTCACCTGTACGCCGACAAGTCCCGTACAGATGATAATTTGAGATCTCGGTGATATGAATGACGGCCGCTTGGCAGTTCTCTTCCCCGCATTGAAAATACGCGATATCCTGTTTGTCTTCGTCAGTAACGCTGCGTAAACCACCTACAAACAAACAATTCTTCAGTTATCAGCCGCGCCTGAAGCCACAGTTAATTCAACAAACTGATTGTTGGCCGAAGCCAAATGAATAATTGGCGTGACATCCATGCTACCAACACAAAATTTCTGCCACCGGGATTCGAACCCAGGACCTCAGTCGTGCGAGTCTTAGTGATGCACGAAAATTTCTTGTCTTGCTTTTGTTCAAGAAGAACAAGAGTTGATTTTGGCTGCAAGAACGAGAACAGGAATTGACATGCAAGAACAAGAACTCTTGCAAGAGTTCTCGCAAGAGTCTTGCATAAACAGCAGTTTTTTCCCAAAGCTTCATTCATGGATTGCAGTCCATATTTTGTACGAAAAACTCTGCAGACTATGCTACAATAACTGCACTTGAAATGGCCGCTCGGTAGGCAAAAAACCACAATATAGGATTTTTACTGCAAGAACAAGAGCTTTGCGAGAACAAGAACAAGAAATGCCGATCCTTGTTCTTGTTCTTGCATCGTGCACTAGATCACGATATGCCCGTGAGGTATAGGAGGTATTAAAAGGGTTATTAAAGGACAAGGTCCCTAAAATATTCACAGAAAATATAAATGAAATTCAAGAAAATGATTTGGCATCTCATTTCCTGCCCAAAATAGAAATCAAATTCTACAAAGGAGCCATCAGAACCATTGAATATTTTCCAAACTGAAACTGCTGGAATATGAAAATACCGAAGTTTCAAGCTGCTTTCATGTATCTCAAAGGATTTCAGTCAGGTACGAGGGCAGGTTTGATGTTTGGACCTATAATACCTTACCGACAAAGTACGCTCAACTCCCTCAAACCCAGTGAAACTTTATGAGACTCCAGTTCGGTGAATCTTCTGAAGCTGAAGGCATTTTACCCGTCGAGTGCTTCAAAATGAATGAACAGGTGGAATTAAAGAAATATTTTGCCCCAATAGGTACAAATTTTTATTTGCGAAGTTGGCATCTAAGTACCTACCTACTACAGAGACAGCACACTTCATGACGAAACTATTGAATATTTATATGTTCTGAATCTGAAAATATAACATAATTTCGGCCTCTAAAAAGACATATTAATTTCAGAACACATAAATATCCTGTAGTTTCCTCATAAAGTGTGTAGGAAAAACGAAAAAAAAAATAGAGAATGTATATGTATTCAGCCTTAAAATAAAATGAAGGTTAACCGTTGAGAGTTCCCGCAGCTTTAAACTCCATTAGTGGAAGTTCGGGTTAAACGTACGAGTTATTCCTCTCTCAGTTCCTTTTGCCCATGTTCTTCCAAACTTAGTTTAAGTTATCGGCAAAACAAAGAAACTTCAATCATGCAATCATCAACTATTGATTCAGCCCTTTCACTAAAGTTTCTAATAGCTGCTAGAGAAACAGAACATTTAAGTATTTAGAATCGAGTGGTTTTGGACAATATTTTGTATTGACAAAAATCACTCGAGGTGAAAAATTTCGTCGTGTAAACCAACTTATGATTAACATAATCATGAATTTGCAGGCGCACCATTTCACCTTCATTTCTATTTAAGACCGAACATACATTCGCTATTTGTTTACGTATTTTCTGCACACTTTATGAGGAAACTATTGGATATTTAAATGTTCCGAAATATAGCATGTATTTTTAACGGCTGTGTTGTGATTTTACGATCGAGTGATTTTTGTCACAGCCGATTAAGGGTCCGCTATACCTGACGGTACATTTTTTGCCGCCCATAAGATTAACATTGCGAGTGGCGATTCATTTTCAAGGTTTACCCTTGGTTGAAAATACACAAAATTTTGCCTGTACCTAGCCCTAACAATGTTCTAGGTCGTGTTTGAAGCAGATTTCCCATTTTTTTTACTGGTTTTCGAGATACAGCACTTTTCTTGAGGTATGCGATGCTGGCATTTGCAAAACAGTTGCAATAAAAGAAACCAGTGAGAAATTGGGAAATCTGCTTCGATGACGACCTAGAACATTGTTAGGGCTAGGTACAGGCAAAATTTTGTGTCTTTCCAACCAAGGGTAAACCTTGAAAATGAATCGCCGCTCGCAATGTTAATCTTATGGGCGGCAAAAAATGCATCGTCAGGTATAGCGTCCTCTTAATTTATGACGTTAAAAAGACATATTATATTTCAGAACATTTAAAGATCCAATAGGAACCTCAAAAAATGTGCAGAAAAAACGTTAACAAACACGACTTACCGTGAAACAGAACCCAGCACTAAAACGCTGGACACCGCAAACAGCGTCAGTCGGCCTGAGGACCAGCGCAAAGGTGACCATGTAACATAGAAGAATTCCCGACAGAAGTATGTAGCTCAGCTCTCGGCCTGACGCACGGACGATGGGGGTGTCGGAATGCTTAATAAAGATGCCGAAGACGAAGAGAGTCAGCAGTATCCCTATGGAAGAGAAAGACATGGCGCCGATGGCCCAGCCGCTACCAGGCCGCAGGAACTGCTCTGGTATATCTACGCAGACAGTCTTCATTGCGTTTGGGGTGGTACCCTGAAACGAAAAAAAATAAAGGGTCCGACAACAGTCGCACTTAACTTTCTCGCCCCATAAGTATGAGACTTTTCTTTGAGATTTTTTTTTTGCGGGCGTAATTTTTAAGCAATCCAAAACCCAATCTTATGACTGTCACTCATTTACTGTAGGTAGGACCAAAAACGTGGTTTCTCATTTTCAACACTTTTTTGACATAAACGGCCGTAATTTTCAAGGTTACAAAAATCCGTTCGACAAATGTTTAAGTTACGTAGTTTTACACAAATGTATCACATTTCACGAAAATAGTTCAATAAATGTGAATGGCGCCGAAAGGATCGAACTTTGGTCCAAAACAGCCGTAATTTTGAACTAATTCAATTTTTGTTATTACATTATGACCTCGAAGCATCTAAGCGCCAATTTTCAATGTTATGGATTGAAAAGTGTAATCATCCGCGCTTGTCCGACTAACCAAAAATACGATTTTTGAATTATTTTGGTGGTTTTTTGGCAATAGCGGCAGCAATTTTTGAGCCATAAAAAATTCTTTGAATGTACCCCTTGGCCGTGATTTGAGACAGACCCATACCAAATTTCATTAAAATCGGATAAATGGTATAGGTTCTAGACAGACTTTTTCCAGAAACCACTTTTTTGGACTCAGCTGACCCCCAGGATCATGGGAAACCTAAAATCTCAATTTTGAAATTTGGCACGAAAACAATACTTTCTCGCCATATACTTACGGCTAGCGAGAAAGTAAAAACACAGTAGTCTCACCCTGTAACCACCACAAGGGAGCAGGTAAATTCATTCGCTATAGACAGAATTGGCCCATCCCAGATGACTGGGGACCTACAGTTTAAGGTAAGCTTACAGCCTTAACCACCTCGATAGCCGAGTGGTCGAGATCACTGTCTTTCTAAAGGAACACTCATGACCACACCAGTTCGATTCCGACCTTGTCAAATATTTTCCGGTCGGCATTCACCTCTGATATGTTCAGCATGTCGAGTGAAATGTATATCGAGGCTGTGGTGGTTCGGAACCCACCTAAAACTGTAGGTATTTGCTACCAGCTTAGCACGATGGATCAGGTATTAAAAACACTTTGGCGAACAAAAATTGAAAAAATCTTTTCCAGATTTTCACTTCTTTAAAGTGTTGAGAAAGTTCAGAAGGAAGCCCCGGAGCAACATAAAAGAAATATTGAAGGTTGGAAGGTTCTTTGCGCAAGAAAAACAAATGGTGTGGGGAGTTATAACCACTTTGCTTGTTTCATGAAGTTTCCTTCTGATCCAAGAAGACGTTAACTGTTGTTTTTGACGAGGAAGACCGTTGATGGGCTTCCTAAACAACGGAAAACATCTTTTAGGCAGAGCAAAAAAACTGTACCTAGGTATTTTTCGATGATTTTAGTTGACCCCATTCCATTATTTCAGCCAAGGGTCACCACAAATTTGTTTGTTTACGTTTTTTCCGACCATTTTTTTTTGTGTGGAGATTTATATGTTCTGAGAAATAAATGAATTTTTTTTGGCTAAATTAACAGGTGATTTTACGATCGGTTAATTTTGGACAAATTTTTTATTGACAAAAATCACTCAAATCGTAAAATCACAACATAGCCAGTTAATTTCTGACGTTGTATAGAACATGTAAATGTCCAAATGTTCACTCAAAAAACTATTTAAAAAAAAAAAACAGATACAAACAGGATTGTGTAGTGATCCTTAGTTACAGAGATATTGCGTTTTGAAATTTCAACCCCTACCCTCATGTACCTAAGGAAGAATCGGACCAAAACTTTTTTTGGACAAAAGTTGTAGGTAAATAATTTATAGACAAATCCAAAAAAAAGGAATTGACTCGATATCACAACTACTAAGGCTGGATTTCGCAACTTTAACGTGAAGACTATCGTGTACACGATAGCGCTATCGTATCGGTAAAAAATGTTAACGGCTTTCACCATGCACCGTTACCGTTTCGTTAGCTTTCGAGTGGATTTTCCGTGCGTTAGCGAAAACGATAATTTCATACCTGCGACTCATTTGGTGTAGTCTAATGTAGTCTAATCAACATTTTAACTTCTTTCTCAGAAAAAATAGGGGTTTTTTCACGTTTATTTCCACTTTTAGGTTGAAATTGTTGACATAAATTTGACGTAAACAAAGCTGGCGAATTCTATTGACACAACAAAACCTAACGAGAGGATGTCTGCTTTTTCGAATCGATAGCTATTCGAACGTTAAAAGGCAGTATCGTGAGGTGGTGAAATTCAGCCTAAGGAAGTTATGAATTTATTTGTGAACCCTTGTTATTTCCATCCCCATCAACAACAACCAAAAGTTCGATAAATCTTTTTGAAGAAATAACGAAATAATGGTGGCCAATCAGAATATTCGACATTTCGGGGTGAATCACGGTCACTCGCCTGCGTCATCGCGTGTCCCCGTTCCCAGAACTTACCATGGGGCAGTTGGCACATTGCGTTTCATCTAAGGCGTTCCGAATTTGATACTGCGAACAGTTGAAGCAGTGCCAGCAGCATGATTCACCCTCCACGTACTTCTTCGCTTGGCCAGTGCTGCAGGGCAGACTACATACTGATTCTGGCGGGTGGGGATGAGACGCCTTGAACTGAATCTCTGAAAAAGAAAAATGTATAAGAAAATTGGTAAGAATCACGCCCAGCAGTCGATTTTTCTCATAGCCGGTGAAGGCTACAATTGCCCCTAGGAGAACGCTACTGCAAAATAGTAATAGTATGTAGATATGTCTACATATTATATTCTTTTATGTACCAGATATATAGTTTTAACGGTGAAACATAAGCTAAACACGCGCTAAGATGAATCTGCTCGTTAAGGGCCACCATAGATTCACTATTTTTTTACGTTCCGATTTCAAACTTTGTGAGAAAACTATTGGATATTTAAATATTCTGAAATATAATATGTCTTTTTAACGTCATTACTCATGAGGCTATGCTGTGATTTTACGATCGAGTGATTTTTGTCATCAGTAAAATTGTCCAAAATTAACCGATCGTGAAATCACAATATAGCCTCATGAGTAATGACGTTAAAAATACATATTATATTTTAGAATATTAAAATATCCAATAGTTTTCTTTTCTCACAAAGTTTGAGGTCCAAACGTAAAAAATAGCGAATGTAATATTCAGCCTTAATTCTGTTCGTAATGTACTATACAAGAATAAGTGGTGAAATCGATCCTTATTCTATTTCCATTGACCATGTCTCTCTACAAATACATGAAACAATGTAAAAAGTATAATAAAAGCATGATTAATCCAAGTACCGAAGCGTATCCTCCAGTTAAGTGTGAGGTGTAAGTTAGGGTACGGTTTAGACTGGATTTCACCAACCTCGGTTAAAAGTTAAACCTCCGTTAACGTTAAATAGTCGTAAAAACTCTTCACGGTACCACCTTCACACCAGAGTCGACTTTTCCTTCAGCCAATGAACCGTGTTGACCAAAATTCACAAGGAAAAATTTCTACACGACGGGGCTAGATCCTTGTATCTTACTTCACATTTAGCTGAGCTGCAGTGATTCGGATAATCAACCAATCGTAAAAAAATGACTAGTGCACGATTTGAACATTGGGATGTGGGGAATCCCAGTGCAGTCTGTGAAGGTCCAAGGACTCTGATTCGTTCAAAACAGAATACCTGTACCTAGCAGCCTAGCACCTAGACAAGTAATCATGCAACACATTCTCGCTAGAACTTGGATTTGCAAAAAATCTGATAAATAGGAAGGGTTGGTATAAAATTACAACACTATAAAATATCCGGTGCCTCTCAGTGGCCGAGTGGTCAAAGGGTCCGCTTTGTGTCCTGAGAGGTCCGGGTTCGAATCCCGGCGGAACGGGAAAATTTTCCGCTTCCGATATGGATGTATTGGCTTCGGCCCACTACTAAACTGGCTTCGGCCCACTCATATTCGGCTTCGACCACTTCATCTTCGGCTTCGGCCAAAAACATCTAATATACCAACTCATCGGGGCATATGTTCTCTGAACGTCGCGCGTAAAAAAAAAAAAAAAAAAAAAAAAAAAAAAATCCAACGGTTTGCTGAAAAAACACCGATAAAAACATAAACAAACGTTTTTGACTGATTAACAAAATCTCCACGACGCGACGTGGGAGCAGAGACGTAAGTAATCAAACGTAACAAGAACCAGAAGAACACGATTTCTAGTGTATTTTTTTTTTTTCCAAAAAATCATTCATCAACAAATTTACGTTCTGCGAGAATCTTGTAGTAAGAATACGGAAGGATTTTTACAGAACAAGATTCTTTCATCTCGCACCGCTAATTTCGGGTGAAGATCCTGGCCGTGACACGATGAACTCGGCATTTTTTCATTTAATTTTCTACATATAAAAGCTTTAATAGGGCTGTTATCATAAGAAGAATATCACAAGTAGTTCAAACTTAGCCACGATCATGGCCGCGTACCTTGCGACACTGTGCCTAGTGGTAGCTGTAACTACGTCTGCCTTCGCCCAGCTGCCTGAGAGTGTCAAAAAAGAAATCCCTAAAGCTCATGCCACTTGCGTGAAGAAGGAGGGAATCGATGAAAGTAAGTATTATCCGACCAAAAACACTTCGTGTAAAAGAACAGCCAAGTTTATAACCCTCCAGAAATTAGCCTAACTCAAAAGCCTTTAAAAGGGGTTTGATATCAAAATTGTCGGCCAAGTTCTTCATATTCCCGCGATCACTCAGCCCCCAAAATGAGTGATATCACTTATTTCAGGGCCAAGTCCTTGGCGCAAATCACGTACCTAAGCCTCACAGCCGGTCATAGACCCAAATTATAAGATTTGATGGGGCTGTGGTCCGGTCCGAAAATTTTTCTCTTACGCCGGGATTCGAACCCGAAACTCCCAGAACGGAACGGACCCCTTGACCGCTCGGCCACTGAGAGGCACTTTAGGTTTAAGGGTGCGTCCCACGTCCCACCATATCCGGTTAATAGTTATACCCCAGTTAAATTCCAATTAGTTCATGTTAAAAATTCCCAGCCTAAGGGTGCGTCCCACCATGCCCAGTTAAAATTAAACTGGAGATTTACCGTGGAAAATTTAACTTAAAATTTAAATTTAACATGGTGAACATAGGACATAATCTCCAGTTTAATTTTAACTGGGCATGGTGGGACGCACCCTTAGTATGTCAAGGTAATAATACGATTATTAAATACATTGTAGTTTCCAGGAAATAATTAAAAAAATGCTTTGTTCTGGAATATAGTAAATTATTTTTATCACTCAAGTATAGGGAATAACGTCAACCGAAAAAAAAAAAAAAATAAAATAAAAAAAATAAAAATTGTTCTCTATTTTTCACAGATAAGTATGAATCCGCACTCAAACACTATGCGCCACCAAATCCTGCCCTAAAATGCATGTACAAATGTATTCTCCAGGAGCTAGGAATGGTAATGCACTAGCTCTTATTATCTAAGTACATTCTCGTTAGCAAGCAGGTTCGATCCCAAGCCGAACAAAAATTTTCTGATCGGTATTGACCCCGCTAATGCTAAGAATGTCAAGTGAAATGTATATCGAGGCTGTGGTGGTTCAGAACCCACCTAAAACTGTAGGCCCCCATCGTGTTCTAACGTCACTTTTCATTATAGATGTCTGACGAAGGGAAAGTGACTTTGAAAGGCGGCTTTATGGACCAGGAAACTCTTCAAAGCTGTATTGATTCGATTCCTATCACTGAGGATCTCTGTGAACTTGGTTATCTAGCCAAGGTTTGTGTCTACAACCACATGCAAGCTAAAAAACAAGTTCCTCCTCTCGCTACTCTTCCGAAGGCTCAGAGTTAAGACGGAACATACATTTCCTATTTGTTAAAACTCAAACAAACGCGATTGTTTGGTCACCCTTACGGGGAAATATACGTACTTGCAATGCTTACGTACCTCAAGTCCTTCTCCGAAGTTACAGGGTGAATCAAAGGTGTTTATTGGGGGATGTAAACCTGAGACTCTTTGTCGTGAGGCAGCCTCGTATTTTTGCATGAAATGGAGTAATAAGCCCACAGGAGCGGTTTTAAACAGTCAACTACCAGTCCACATGTTTTTTTGACAGATCGCGAAAACCCCACGCTACCTCATGCGGAATATTTTTAGGTAGATTTCGAAGAAAAATCTACCTATTGTAGTCGTACCAGTAGTCTCACATTTGAAAAATTTCTTCACAGTTCTTCTTTTTTTGACCCCTGGATCCCAAAACCACCGTCAGTTCAAAAGTTTATATATATATCATTTTCACTTTCTTGTGAACATGCTAGGAGCCGTATTTTTGAAAAATAATTGGTTTTGACTAATTAATAAAATATGAGGGGGTAAAATCTCGTTCGGGGACTTTTTCTAAATCTGGTTTTATGGCCATAACTCTCTTAATATTGCAACTTATGAAACATGGTTTCCTCTGAGGGTCGTCTAGCAGTACTACCTACAACTTTTCTTTGTAACATTTTTTGATCCCACCCTTAATGGTTGAATAAGGGTGGAAAAACAGGGGTTTGCAACTTGTGTCCTAGGGGTGCTATCGAGTTCTTTTGTTTTGTAATGCATTTGCCTCAATATTACCTACAACTTTTGTCTACAAATTTTTTGTCCGACGCAAAATTTAGGCAGGGGGTGGGGGGTTGAATTTTCAAAACGTCATAACTCACTTATTTGTTGAGATATCGAGTTTATTCTTTTTTCTATGAGTTTCTATTAATAATATCTACAACTTTTGTCTGAAAAAGTTTTTAGTAAAATCACTTTCATTTTCTAGTTAGAGGGGGGGGGGGGGGGGGTGAAATTTCAAAACTCAATTCCTCCGTTGTTATTGTAGATAATGCATTTGGGTCAACTTAAAATCTTCTTGACAGTCTTTCTAAATGATTTTAGACTGCTTTTAGTGGATGGAAGTAATCTTCGAAATCTACCTACGCCTTTCGGGACTGCCGAAAGGAATTTTTTTTTTAATTTTCGGGCTAAAACGTGTAGATTTTATCGTCACATTTAGTAAAAGCACTTGATGTATGGTCGTACTATTTCACGACGCCATTATACTGTTGACAAATTTTTATTTCACTTACGGAAGTGGAAGAGGTACTTAGCAGGAATTTTTCGTTGGTAGCATGGATGTCACACCAAATATTCATTCGGCTTCGACCAGCAATCAGTTTGTTTTTAAGTAACATCTGTGACTTAGGGCCAAGGATATGGGCTGTAACCACTAGTGATGCACGAAAATTTCTTGTCTTGCTTTTGTTCTTGCATTTCTTGCATGCAAGAACAAGAACAAGAAGTGACTTGCAAGAACAAGAGCTCTTGCAAGAGTTCTCGCAAGAGTCTTGCATAAACCCAGGCAGTTTTTTTCCAAAGCATCATTCATGGATTGCAGTCCATATTTTGTACGAAATACTCTGCAGACTATGCGACGATAGATTGCACTTGAAATGGCTGCTCGGTGTGCGAAAAACCACATTTTAGCAGCAGAAAATTCCATGTGTATGCAAGAAATTGGAAGAGTCTCGCAGCAAGAACAAGAACAAGAGCAAGAAATGATTTCTACCGCAAGAACAAGAACAAGAACAATATAGGATTTCTACTGCAAGAACAAGAACAATATAGGATTTCTACTGCAAGAACAAGAACAAAAACAATATAGTATTTCTACCGCAAGAACAAGAACAATATAGGATTTCTACCGCAAGAACGAGAGCAAGAACAATATAATATTTTTACTGTAAGAACAAGAGCAAGAGCCGCTTTGCGAGAACAAGTACAAGAAATGCCGTTTCTTGTTCTTGTTCTTGCATCGTGCATCACTAGAACCACCAATGGAACTCATGATATGAAAAACCGCGGAGTGGCTCGGCTAGATGGACGAAGCTCCTGAGCCGGCTTTGCAACGAATTCAAATTATCATGTAAATGCCGTAGCGTTGAATCGCTGTTGAATCCTTTCATATCCTTTGGAAGCCTATGTAAACCAACCTCAGGGCGGGAAGTTTCAAATTCTCATTCCAATTTAAATTCTTCATATGCAATAAACAGGCATTTGCAAACCTGGAAGAGAAATACCTAAAGGCAGGTCGCAGATAAAGCTAGCAAATTTATCCTCTAGTTAACGTTACGATAAGGACGCTATCGGCTGGATGGTGAAAGGCACCAACTTTTCTTATCGGGAGGATAACGCTATAGTGACTTTTACGGGACACTATAGTATACGTAAAGGCTGAATGTACATTCGCTGTTTTTCTACGTTCCGATTTCAAACTTTGTGAGAAAACTACTGGATATTTAAGTACTCTGAAATATAATGTCTTTTTAACGTCATTACTCACGTTGTGTTTTCACGATTGGTTAATTTTGAACAATTTTTTGGTGGCGAAAATCACTCGATCGTAAAATCACAACATAGCCTCATGAGGAATGACGTTAAAAAGACATATTATCTTTCAGAATATTTAAATATCCAATAAGTAGTTTTCTCACAAAGTTTTAAGTCCAAATGTAAACAAATAGCGAACGTGTATTCAGCCTTAACCACATGACCTATACATTTGACCTTGGAAGAAACCAGTGCCCCATATTTACTGTGAACGCATGTGGAATGAAAATTCAAATAAAACCATACAATCAATCATCTAGTCATTAATAACTATCAATTAATACCAATTCCATGCTACTTACTAGCTAATTATATTCCTACCTACCTATTACCTTTTGCGCATTCAGAAAGAAGCACCGGCTAAAGTCCATTGTAGTTCGTCCCTGGTGGCAGCATGACCAACTTAACAACGTGCCTGTTCGTGGCTTTTTTGGCAATGGCGTCTGCCGGGCTGACTGAAGATTTCGTAAATCGGCAGGAAATTTTCAAGAATGCGAAAGAAAAATGCGCTGAGGAAGTTGGAATCAACTTAAGTAAGTAATAGTCCAGCTCAGTCTTGGATGAGAGTGACGTCAGTGATATCCAGGGCTGGATAGACTACACAAATGTCAATTGTCGCTAAACTCTTTTAGATCATTGTGACCCCTTCGTCTTAAGGGTCCACTATACCTGACAATGCATTTTCCGCCGCCCATAAGATTAACATTGCGAGCGGCGACTCATTTTCAAGGTTTACCCTTGGTTGGAATGACACAAAATTTTGCCTGTACCTAGCCCTAACAATGTTGTAGGTCGTAATCGAAGCAGATTTCCCAATTTTTAACTGGTTTTCGAGATGCAGCACTTTTCATGAGGTACGCGATGCTAGCATTTGCAAAACAGTTGTAATAAAAGAAACCAGTTAGAAATTGGGAAATCTGCTTCGATGACGACCTACAACATTGTTAGGGCTAGGTACAGGCAAAAGTTTGTGTCTTTCCAACCAAGGGTATAAACCTTGAAAATGAATCGCCGCTCGCAATGTTAATCTTATGGGAGGCAAAAAATGCATCGTCAGGTATAGCGTCCTCTTAATTCTACTTCTTGTTCTTTGAGCTTTGGAGCTCTCTGGAGAGCCCTTATCCAACAGCAGCCAATAAGGCGGCAATGTGGAGAACTTGGCACACAATTTTGATATCAAACCCTTTCAAGGGTTGTTGAGTAAGGCTGAATTTCACCACCTTCCGATAGTGTCTCTAACGAGAGGATTTAACGAACCGATTTGCGTTATCGTATGTTTAGCTTACGACAAGTGCGTTCGCAGAGAAACAAGTGCAAGCGCAAGGCATTTGTCGTAAGCTAAACATACGATAACGTGGATCCGTTCGTTAAATCCTCTCGTTAAAAGACACTCCGTTCGGTCACTATATAAAAAGTTATTACACTCTGAAGTGGCCGGATTTTAGGATGGTGTAGGAGGTGAAAATACAAGAAGTGACGTAAGGTTTGGCTACTTCTGCTAAGCTCCATATCTTCTGCTACCTATCTAACTGTAAGCTTACTGTAGGAACCATCAGCAAACGATATATCAAAGTCTGACAAGGACACAGCTACTCTACTGTCTCAACTATGAAACCGGAAATCAAAATTTTCAACCCGCTATATCTACGAAGGGAGAAGACCTTTGGAACAAATTTAGGGTTCTACAACACCGCTTACAAGTCCTTTACTGCGGCTGATATGACTCTCCAAATTCGATACCATGCAGTAGCCTCATTGGTTTTTTAACGTGTTAAAGGTGACTGGAACGATGCTTTCGACAACTATGAACTGAACGTAGAATTGAGAGAATTTTACCGCTGTTTTGCACTGGAGTTTAAAACGGTAAGGTCAGAAAAATGCCATGTCATCCTTGATTTTTACTTTCTCACCATTGTATAATAAATAGGATGAGAAAGTAAAGTAATCGTGCAATCGTACAAATTTTCCCATGAACACAGAGGACTTTCTAGTAAAAAAAAAAAAAAAAAAATGGTTTAAGGCTGAATATACATTCGCTATTTTTTTGCGTTTGGACTTCAAACTTTGTGAGAAAACTATTGGATATTTAAATATTCTGAAATATAATATGTCTTTTTAACGTCATTACTCATGAGGCTATGTTGTGATTTTACGATCGAGTGATTTTTGTCACAAAAAAAATTGTCCAAAATTAACCGAGTAATGACGTTAAAAAGACATAGGTATTATATTTCAGAATATTTAATTATCCTATAGTTTTCTCAAACGTAAAATGTGATATGAACCTATAGCGGAACCACAATAATCTAGTACTCGTTAAAATCTCTTTCTAAAGTCTAAGAAGATTGACACTTTGATAGAGAAAGAAACTATTCTCGGGTCTTCTCAAAATTTTCCCTTGCACCTTGACAAACCTTGTCTCGTTTTCCCCTTATAGCGAGGAAATTTACATGGCCCCTCGTTGGACGTTATAATGAGATAGAGAGGGATTAAAAGATTCAGAGATAAGCCACAACCACATCTATTTATATGCCAAAAACATATTCAGCAGTACCAACTGAAAGCTAATTTAAGAGGACGCTATACCTGACGATGCATTTTTTGCCGCCCATAAGATTAACATTGCGAGCGGCGATTCATTTTCAAGGTTTACCCTTGGTTGGAAAGACACAATATTTTGCCTGTACCTAGCCCTAACAAAGCTCTAGGTCGTGATCGAAGCAGATTTCCCAATTTCTCACTGGTTTCTTTTATTGCAACTGTTTTGCATCGCATACCTCAAGAAAAGTGCTGTATCTCGAAAACTAGTATAAAATTTGGAAATCTGCTTGGATCACGACCTAGAACATTGTAAGGGCTAGGTACAGGCAAAATTTTGTGTCTTTCCAACCAAGGGTAAACCTTGAAAATGAATCGCCGCTCGCAATGTTAATCTTATGGGCGGCAAAAAATGCATCGTCAGGTATAGCGGACCCTTAAATACCTACCTATTGTTTTCTTTCAGATTACACCAGACGGGGTGATCAAATTTAATGAGGATTTTCCAAAACGAGCTGAAATACAAGCCTGTGCCGACAAAATTACAGCCACTGAATTGGCCGAAAGAACTTTTCAAGCAAGAATATGTATACACGACATTCTCGGCCAGTAGAAGATTGTACTGTACTGTGAAGAACAAATATAAATATCAAATCGAACTGTGGTTTTCTTTATTTCAATAGTGTTCGATTTCGTCCATAAATCAAATGTCTCCGCCAACAGCGTGCAAGTCCCATAAAATATACAGAGTGGTCCCGTCCTTAGAGTTTTTCTCCGAAACCAGCCGTGCGATTGAGAAGGGACAAGCAGATAGCTGAGGGTTGGGGGGGACAAGCCCAGCAACTAGACCGTTTTCAAGAACTATCCATTGTGCTCAGCTGGCAGCACTACCAAATACCAGCTCCCCAGCCATCGAGTAAACGATGGGGACCTACAGTTTTAGGTGGGTTCCGAACCACCACAGCCTCGATATACATTTCACTTGACATGCTGAACATATCAGAGGTGAATGCCGAGCAGAAAAACTTTTTGGTAGGATTGGCATCGAACCGGTGTGACCCGGCTCTCTCTGCTCCTCAAAAGTCGACCATTTAGTCCACTCGGCTATCGAGGCCGAGAAGGGACAATGTTTCACCCAATGTATTTTTCTAAATTAATTTCAGTTATGTGGGGGGCCGGGAAAGCGGGTTCTTTGGGGGTCATATGTGGTATCTCTGTAATATTAAATGTAACGGTAGGTCAAAAATCATCTCAAAATACCTTGCAACATGAACCTGAACTTTAAGGTACAGGGTTCCGGCACAGCAGCCGATTGAAAGTCACTTTTTCACAATGGCCCTGTGTTTAGCTCTCAACATAGAAGCCCTGCAAAAAATTAGTCCCCCAAAATAAAGTTAGATATTTCCTCATGTTAAAAGGGAACGGACGGACAGACTTTTTCCAGAAACCACTTTTATCGACTCAGGTGACCCCCAGGATCATGGGAAACCCAAAATCTCAATTTCGAAATTTTGCCCGAAAACAATTTTTTCTCACCATACCTAAGTATAGGTGTGGCTAGCAAGAAAGTAAAAAGACATAACCAACAACTAAGTTACATCCAACAGTCCCTTCACTGTAGAAAATGAGCCATAAGAAACAAACAGCACTCAGTAGACAGACTTAAGGCTGTATATACATTCTCGACGAACTCCACCAAAACCACTGTGCGAAAGTAAATATTCGACAAAACTAATGTTTACATATCAGTACTGCCGGAGACTGGTAATTGCAATATCGTATTGGTTGTGTCTACTTTAAAAGCTAAACATAGTGTGCTATTCGAACGCGAAACCAACGAGTGAAAGGACACTACGTTTAATTTTTACAGGAGAAAAAGTAGAGAAATGCTGTTGAAATTACCCACTTCTGTAAGTGAAATAAAAATTGTCAAAATGTAACATAGCTACGGTAAATAGTACAAACATTTATCAAGCTTTTCTACTAAATGTGACGATAAAATCATACATTTTGTAGTCCGAAACGTTTCAAAAAAATATTCCGCGTGAGGTAGTGTTGTGTTTTCGCGATCTGTCAAAAAAACATGTGGACTGGTAGTTGACTGTTTAAAATCGCTCCTGTGGGCTTATTACTCCATTTCATGCAAAAATACACCGCTACCTCACGACAAAGAGTCTCAGGTTTACATCCCCCTATAAACACTTTTCCCTCGCCCTGTAACTTCGGAGTAGGACTTGAAGTACGTAGCATTGCGAACCAAGTACGTGTAGTCGACCTTAACAATGAAAATTTAATATGTATGTTAGCATGTCACGGTTTATAGGTCACTTAACCATCACTTAAGAGCGCAGGTAACCTAAATACTGATTAAATCTATCCCTTAGAAGTCAATAAACAACTTCGTGACAATCAGAAGTAATAAGAAGGTTTATATAGGTCACTTATCTACCAATTAAATACGCATAGGTAACCTAATTCATGATTAATTGCCATGGTATCCCTATTTTACCCATTCTGCTTAGACCAGTGCCGACGAGATGACCTTCTCTGTACTTTTAACCGTCGCGGCAGGTCTAGCAATGGCTGCCGCACAACTGTCCGTTGATATGCCGCAGATCAAAGATAAACTACAGGCAGCCAAGCAGAAATGCGCCGACCAACAAGGCATCGACTGGAGTAAGTAGTAACTCATTCTCAGCTTTCTAATTTCAAATGGCGAGAAATTTTTGATTTCGTATACGTAATTTCGAGAGTTTACGTTTCCGATGATCTTGGGGATCCCCTGAGTCGAAAAAACAGTTATTTAAGTACCTATGCTGAAAAAAAAAAAAAAAAAAAAATCCTCGACACCACTTGGCCGACCTCAGTAAAGTTTGGAACGTTCTGTATCTTCTAAATAGGAGAAACTCGGGGGAAAGTCACATACAACCATTGTCAGACCATTTTTTGTTTAATTTCATCAGCTTAAATTCTCATGCGATCATTTAGTAGAGAAATACATTTTCTACCTAGCATGCAAAGAAGTGGTATCAGGGAAAAGGTTCAAATACCAACCATCCACATTTTTTTTTGCACAAAAAAAATTATAAAAATACTGTTTTATTTTTAATTTACTTGATTTAATTCATTCAGGCCTGTATGAAGAGACATTTGACAATTACGGAGTCGACGATGAGCTCAAGCATTTCTACGCTTGTTTATTTCAAGAGATGGGAGCGGTAAGTAGGAAAGGGATAGAGAAAAAATTTGATAGGGTCAGAATCGAACCGGTGGTATCCTGCTCTCACCGTTCAACTACTGAAAACAATTATGGTCCATCCAATCATACCACCACTACTGACACTTCATTTGAGAAAAAAACAATTTTCGAGTATTCTAGAATAACAAGCTAAGAAGATACCTCTGGAGTTATAAGAGAAGAGTCTGATAGGGTCACCTTACGAAAAAAAAGGCAGTTCAGGTTTGTTTCTCTCTCTAACAAAGTGTCTGTCTTCTTAGACTGAAGAGATTCATGTCCCCAAGTTCACAGCTTATAATAAAGTTTTTTTTTCTAATTTTTTAGATGACGCCAGACGGAAAGATGACTTATCTTGAAGGGTTTCCTAAGAGGGAAGAAGTGCAGGCGTGTGTTGACGCTCTCACTGAAACTGATATAAGCGAAAGGGCGCTGCAATGCAGAAAATGTGTCAAAAAAATTGTTGGTTAAATAAATAACATTCAACGAAGAAGCCAAACGAAGATGTCGAAGTTTGTTTCACCTCCCTAGCTCATAAGCTCCCGAAAATATAAGAAATAATGAAATTTTCCATGTTTTTTTTTTTTTTTTTGTGCTAGAAGGGATTGAGGAATAAAGTAATCGTCCACTTTCTACCGGTCTCGGCTGGCGAGAAAATACTATAAAATGTTTAGGTAAAGTTAAATGATGTCAGTTGCTGCTTTAGCTAATGATTTCTGCCACACCATAAGTTTAACATTGGGAGCTGCAAATTATTATTAGAATTATTATTAATAAAAATACAAAAAAATCCGATTGTTTCTTTCCTATAAAATACCACTAAAATAAAAGCTTCGAAAATTTTGGATTTTTTTTTTTACGTTAATTAAATTTTTGGCCACAATTTCAACTTCTCTAAAAGATAGAGTTTTAGGCACCTGCACTCCGAATTTCGAACATGTTCGTCAAAGGATGAAGCGTCTTTCAACGCCCAAAGTGCACGTTTTCAATTTTCCATTACGCGGTCTTAAATTTCAAGTAATTCTATATGTATTGAACGTGGCTTTGAAGCATCTATCAGAGACCGCTTTCACCAATTTTCAAGCAAATCTGATGATTAGTGTTGTGGAAAAACCAATCTAACCAACTAAAAACGTGATTTCCATTTTTGGAAAATAATAGTCGTCAATGAACAGCCTTGTGTGGGCAGACTTTAATAATTAAAATTTAATAAGTAGGTTTGTAGGTCAAAGCAGGTATGTCATTTTGTAATTTAACTGTCACTTAAGGGCGCAGGTACCAAACTACTTATTAACTCTATACCTTGGTAGATGCCTCTAATTCGTTCATTCTTCTATAACCAGTGTCGACGACATGACCTTCTCTCTACTTTTCACCGTCGCGGCAGGTCTAGCAATGGCTGCCGCACAAATATCTGTCGATATGCCGCAGATAAAAACCGAGATTGAGGCAGCTAAGCACAAATGCGCCGACCAACTAGGCATCGATTGGAGTAAGTAGTCTTGAGCTTTTTACTTTCTCGCTAGCCGCTTCTTAATTTAGAAATCGAGATTTTTGCTTTCCCATCCTTGGGGTTTTCTGAGTCCAAAAAAAATTAGTTTGCTCCAGATCTGTCTGAAATCTGAGTCTTCTAGAAATTAAAAAAAAAAATAGGTTCTTCGAAATCTACCTAAAAACCTGTTATGTCAGAATTTGAACTCTCTCACTATAACATTAATGGTATGCGGAACATTTTCGTACCTAATAAAAGAGCCGGCAGCTCTATTATGGATCTTGGTCGCTATCTCTGTTATCAAAATCGTTAAGAGGACGCTATACCTGACGATGCATTTTTTGCCGCCCATAAGATTAACATTGCGAGCGGCGATTCATTTTCAAGGTTTACCCTTGGTTGGAAAAACACAAATTTCTGCCTGTACCTAGCCCTAACAATGTTCTAGGTCGTGTTCGAAGCAGATTTCCCAATTTCTAACAGGTTACTTTTATTGCAACTGTTTTGCAAATGCTAGCATCGCATACCTCAAGAAAAGTGCTGTATCTCAAAAACCAGTAAAAAAAAATGGGAAATCTGCTCCGATCACGACCTAGAACATTGTTAGGGCTAGGTACAGGCAACATTTTGTGTCTTTCCAAACAAGGGTAAACCTTGAAAAGGAATCATCGCTCGCAATGTTAATCTTATGGGCGGCCAAAAATGCATCGTCAGGTATAGCGGACCCTTAATGTGACGTTAACAGATACATAATAGAGCTGTGGGTAGGTATATTAAAATTATCGATGAATCTATCTATTCCTAAATACCAAGATTATCATAAGAAATGCTTGGGGAAAAAATGCTGAAATTCTCTTCAGACCAATTTGACGCGAAATAATTTTTGAACCAAACACGAGAGTAGGTATCAGAAAATAGGTTCAAATCCCAATCATCCAGAATTTTTTTGCAATAACAAAAAATTAAAAAATTACATACCAGTCTTATTTTTAATTTAAATGTATTTATTCATTCAGGCCTGCATGATGAGTCATTTGAAAATTACGGAGTCAACGATGAGCTGAAGCATTTCTACGTTTGTTTCTTCCAAGAGATGGGAGCGGTAAGTTTTACCATTATTGTTAAAGCCATGTTTTGTTTTATAGTGAACGCTTAAGGTCAACTACACGTACTTGGTTCGCAATGCTACGTACTTCAAGCCCTACTCCGAAGTTACAGGGCGAGTGAAAAGTGTTTATAGGGGGATGCAAACCTGAAACTCTTTGTCGTGAGGTAGTGTTGTATTTTTGCATGAAATGGAGTTATAAGCCCACAGGAGCGGTTTTAAACAGTCAACTACCAGTCCACATGTTTTTTAGACAGATCGCGAAAACACAACACTACCTCACGCGGAATATTTTTTTGAAACGATTCGGAAGTGGGTAATTTCAACAGTATTTCTCTACTTTTTCTGCTGTACCTAACAGCTAAACATAGTGTCCTACTTTTACTCGTTCGTTTCGCGTTCAAATAGCACACTATGTTTAGCTTTTAGAGTAGACACAACCAATACGATATTGCAATTACCAGTCTCCGGTTGTACTAATATGTTAACATTAGCTTTGTCGAATATTTACTTTCGCACAGTGGTTTTGGTGGAGTTCGTCGAGAATGTATATTACCTACAGCCTTAACGATAGGATAAGTTTTGGGGCTACTTTAACGATAATATAACAATTTGATAGTTAGGAGGCACTATAGTGAGGTGGTGAAATTCAGCCTTAGTGTATAATATTATATTTCTTATTTTTCAGATGACACCTGATGGAACGATGACTTTTATTGAAGGGTTCCCTAAGCGGGAAGAAGTGCAGGCGTGTGCTGACTTAATCACCGAGACAGATATAAGCGAAAAAGCGTTGCAATGCAGAAAATGTGTCAACCGAATTGTCGGCTAAATAAATTACAGCAGTCCTAATGCCTTTATTATGCAGTTTTAGTTGATTTTCAGTTGATTAGGATTCATTCCCTCAATTGACAACGGAGATATTTCGTTTTTAAATTTCAACCCCCAGCCTCAACAGAAAGTGACTGTACAATACACATTTTAATTGTAGATAGGTAGTATTAATGCGAAGAATAGGTATATGCGATATCTTACCCAATAAGTGAGTTACGACGTTCTGATATTTAAACCACTCACCCTTGTCGTAAGGACGCAAAATATTGAAGAAAAAAGTTGTAGATAATTTATATTTATATGAATAGCAAAAAAAAATCCGAGACCTATGCAAGTTCTGTTTTTCCACCCCCTGCAACCATAAATATGCTACAGAGATAAGCATTAGGTAATGTTTATAGATAAATGTCTGTATAGATTTTTTCACTGTGTTAGGTCATTTCATTGATATACACAATTTGGTTTTTACTTTCTCGCTGGCGAGAAAATATTGTTTTCGTGCAAAATTTCGAAATTGAGATTTTAGGTTTCCCATGATCCTGGGGGTCCCCTGAGCCCAAAAAGTGGTTTCTGGAAAAAGTCTGTCTGTCCGTCAGTCAGTTCGTCCGTTCCCTGCTCAAGAGCCTATACCGTTCATCCGATTTTGATGATATTTGGTATGGACCTGTCTAAAATCACGGCCAAGACACGTTTTTAAGGAAAATTTTAAAAAATTGCAGCAACTACCTACTGCCAACCGCCAAAAGACGCATTTTGTACTATAGTTCAAGTCAGGCTGGGAGCGATCCGATTACTCATAATTTCTTGTAAATCTAGGGCTGATCAAAACTTCTTCTTGACCAGGGAAATATCTGCTCAGGGTCGGATTGGCATTTTTAGCGTATGGTAGGATATGGAACCCAAATCCGGATCGGCGCCAACTGAAAATCTTCAAAAAATTATGAGTAATCGGTACGCTCCCAGCCTGACTTGGACTATACTATATAGAATAATATTCATGAGATTGGGTAAGAGCGACCTCAGATAGATGGTTTTGGCCAAAACTGGGCCAAGTCATTGGCCCACCTCCAAATGATTGTAAAAGACCTAAAAGCATCTATTCAAAAACATTTTCGAAAATTTTCAAGGTTCCAACTTGATATACGTAGCTTCCAGCCCTTCTTAACTGTCAATAAACACGATTTTTTGCCTTTTTTTGGCCATAGCAGGCGCAATTTTTGAGTTATCAAAATTTATCAAAAAACATGTCCAGATATTTACATTAGGTACCTACATACCGAATTTGAGCAAAATCGGACGAACGGTGTGACGTCCAGTTGCGCGACAGACTGACGTACGTACATAGGTCCGTCGGACGGACATTTTTTAAAAGTCACTTTTTTGGACTCGGGGGACCTCCAGGATCATGGGAAACCCAAAATCTCAAAATCAAAATTTTGCACGAAGACATAACTTTTTCAGCCCAAGTATTACATACGGGCGAGAAAGTAAAAACTCAGCTATACGGCCAGCGACAGGTTTCCCCCCTAAATCAATTTTCTTTATTTCTTTTTTCTAGTTGTCACCAGATTGGAAAATAACAGTAGCTGACGGTTTCTTCATGAGAGAAGAAAACCGGGCTTGCAATGACGCCGTCACAGGAACTGAATTAATAGAAATAGCTTACCAATGCCGAATGTGTGGCGCCAAAATTTTGGGCAAACTTTGAAATATAGGTCGGTACGTGCTCAAAAAATGGGCAGAAAAACAAAAACGACTGTTCAAACATTGGTCGAATTTTGTAAATAACCTATGTGTCAGTAATCTGTCAATTTTTAAAAATACATATTATATTTCAGAACACACCCTTTATTGGGTGCGACAACAGTCGCACTTAGCTTTCTGGCCCCGGATGTTTTTTTGGAGATTTTTTTGCGGGCGTAATTTTTAAGCAATCCAAAATCGGTATAGGCTCTAGAGCAGGGAACGGACGGACGGGCGGACGGACTGACAGACGGACAGACTTTTTCCAGAAACCACTTTTTTTGACTCCGCAGGGGACCCCCAGGATTATGGGAAACTTAAAATCTGAATGTGGGTCATAAAAAACGTCAACCAAAGACTTAACAATTATAAACTAATAGGTAGGTTTCTAGTTGAGTTATCTACCAATTAAAGACGCAGGTTACCTAATTAACTGATTAACTGCCATGATTTTCCTATCTTACCCATTCTGCAAAGACCAGTGCCGATGAGATGACCTTCTCTGTACTTTTAACCGTCGCGGCAGGTCTAGCAATGGCTGCCGCACAACTGTCCGTGGATATGGCACATATCAGCGATGACATTGAGACATCCAAGCACACATGCGCTGAAGAACTAGGCATCGATTGGAGTAAGTATAGAAATTTCTATAATATCGTGAGAAAGTATCTGGAAAGTATCTTCATATAAAATTTAGTTGTCGAGATCATCAGGTTTGAAGCCTCATCGACCAGATTTTTTTGTGTGTAGACATTATTTAAAATTCCTAAAATGATTCTTCTTCTTCCATGCAGGTCAGTGGGATGAATCATTTAACAATTATGGAGTCGCTGAGGAGCTCAAGCATTTCTACTCTTGTTTCTTGCAAAGGATGAAAGTGGTAGGTTTGTCAGTGATAAAGACAGTTAAGAACCTCATCCATTTAGTCGTGCCGCAGAGTACCAGGTTGATTTTTGGTGGCTCAACCAGTTATGCACTACCGGGACCTACAGTTTTTAGGTGGGTTCCGAACCACCACAGCCTCGAAATACATTTTACATTAGATGCTGAACATATCAGAGGTGAATGCCGATCAGATTATCAGGACAGAACCGATGTCGAAAGGTCCTTGTTACCTAGAATTCCTTGCGAAATCACTTGTCATAAGCTAAACAAATCCGATAACGCCATAGTGTACACTACAGTCTACACTATAAGTGGTGAAATTCTGCCTAATCATAATACCATATTTCTACTTCTAAATTTCGCAGATGACACCGGACGGGAAGATCACCCTTCCTGAAGGACTTCCGAAAAGGGAAGAAGCGCAGGCATGTGTTGACGCAATCACTGAAACTGATATGACCGAGAGAGCGCTGCAGTCCAGAACATGCGTCAACAAAATAGTCGGTTAAATAAAATGTCCTCAGCGGGAACAAGTGCAGGCCTGTGCTGACCTAATCACCGAAACTGATTTAAGGGTCCGCTATACCTGACGGTGCATTTTTTGCCGCCCATAAGATTAACATTGCGAGCGGCGATTCATTTTCAAGGTTTACCCTTGGTTGGAAAGACACAAAATTTTGCCTGTACCTAGCCCTAACAATGTTCTAGGGAGTGTTCGAAGCAGATTTCCCATTTTTTTACTATTTTCGAGATACAGCACTTTTCTTGAGGTATGCGATGCTAGCATTTGCAAAACAGTTGCAATAAAATAAACCAGTGAGAAATTGGGAAATCTGCTTCACTCCCTAGAACATTGTTAGGGCTAGGTACAGGCAAAATTTTGTGTCTTTCCAACCAAGGGTAAACCTTGAAAATGAATCGCCGCTCACAATGTTAATCTTATGGGCGGCAAAAATGCATCGTCAGGTATAGCGTCCTCTTAAGCGGAAGAGCGTTCCAATCCAGAAAATGTCTCAGCAAATTTTTGGGTTAAGTAAATATCAGCTGACCATAATATAAAAGAATAAAGTAACTTTCGTGGTTTATTTCACCCACCAAGAGCTCTCCAAATTAGTTTAGAATGCAAGGGGGATTCATTAGATCAATGCAATCTGCTATTTGTTTACGTTTTATCTGCACACTTTATGAGGAAACTATGGCCCGGCTTAGTTTAGTTGATACTTGTCAAAATCTCACTCTAATGTCTAAGAAGACAGACACTATGCTTGAGAAGGAAGCAGTGTTCAGGCCTTTTAAAAACTCTAGACTATTTCTTTATAGAATTCTAAGAAGACAGTAGTTGTTTTTTTTCTCAAACAAAGTGTCTGCCTTCTCAGACATTAGAGTGAGACTTTGAAAAGTATCAACTAAACTAAGCCGGACCCTACCTATTCGATATTTATATGTTCCGAAATATAATATGTATTTTTAACGACCGAAATTATGAGAAGGTAATTGTAATTTTTCGGTCGGTAACTTGCCTAAATTGTCTTACAATTTTTCCGTTGTATACGTATGATTTTTGTCAACAAAAAATTTGTCCTAAATTAACTGGTCGCAAAATCACAACACAGCCAGTTAATTTCGGACGTTAAAAAGACAAATTATATTTCAGAACAATTAAATATCCAATCTGAAAAAAATGTAATGAAATAGCGAATGTTGTTCAGTCTAAAATTGTTCAAAATTACTAGATCGTAAAATCACAACACACACGTTGAAAAGACATAGGCATTGTATTTCAAAATACGTAAATCAGGCCCGTATCCAGAAAGCGGTCATGGGGGGGGGGGGTTAGGGTCATGGGGGGGGGTTTCACCTATACTTTTTTGCTTCACGTTGACATTACCATGTTAATTTTCTGCTCATGGGGGGGGGGGGGGCGTTAACCCCCTAAACCCCCCCCCCCCCCCCGTGGATATCTAACAGTGTCCTCAATCTGTCCTCAAAAAAATGCCGGAAAAAATGATGAAAAGTAGCAAATGTTGAATTGTATATAGGTATGTATTACATTTGCTATTTTTTTATATTTGGAATACAAACTTTGTGAGAAAACTAGGTATTGGATATTTGATCGCGTGATTTTTGTCACCAAAAAAATTGTCCAAAATTAGCCGATCGTGAAATCACAACATCGCCTCATGAGTAATGACGTTAAAAAGACATATTATATTTCAGAATATTTAAATATCCAATAGTTTTCTCACAAAGTTTGAAATCGGAACGTAAAAAAATAGCGAATGAATATTCAGCCTTAAGGGCACAATTCAAGCTCGACGGTCACCTCTGAAATTACCATTGCCATCTCATTATTAATCCCATGCAATTAATTAAACCATTGTTCATAACTAGTGATTTATTTCTGCCTTCTGTAGGACATATATATTTCCATCATTGTAGAGACTTCTTTACTGTCGGTATCAACTGACTATGTCTGCTTTCACGACAGTTATCCTGGTGGCGGTGATTTTTTCGGTTTCTGCCGAATACTTCGATGACGATCACCAAGAAATGACGAAGAACGTATACGAGACGTGTGCTGAAGAACTCGGAATCGTTTGGAGTAAGTACAAATCAGTTAAGTCGACATGGGAGAGGCGATTCACCTCAATCAAAGCAAAGTGTTTGTTTAAGAGGACGCTATACCTGACGGTGCATTTTTTTGCCACCCATAAGATTAACATTGCGAGCGGCGATTCATTTTCAAGGTTTACCCTTGGTAGGAAAGACACAAAATTTTGCCTGTACCTAGCCCTAACAATGTTCTAGGGAGTGTTCGAAGCAGATTTCCCAATTTCTCACTGGTTTCTTTTATTGCAACTGTTTTGCAAATGCTAGCATCGCATACCTCAAGAAAAGTGCTGTATCTCGAAAACTAGTAAAAAAATCCCTTTCGGCAGCCCCGAAAGGCGTAGGTAGATTTCGAAGATTACTTCCATCCACTAAAAGCAGTCTAACATTATTGAAAAAGACGGTTAAGAAGATTTTCAGTTGACCCAAATGCATTCTCTACAATAACAACGGAGGAATTGAGTTTTGAAATTTCACCCCCCCCCCCCTTAACGAGAAAATGAAAGTGATTTTACAAAAAACTTTTTCAGACAAACGTTGTAGATATTATTAATAGAAACTCATAGCAAAAAGAATAAACTCAATATCTCACTAATTAAGTGAGTTATGACGTTTTGAAAATTCAACCCCCCACCCCCTGCCTAAACGGTGCGTCGGACGAAAAACGTTTTCAGACAAAAGTTGTAGGTAATATTGAGGCAAATGCATTACAAAATGAAAGAACTCGATAACACCCCTACGACACAAGTTATGATTTTTTTTGTGTGAAAAACCCTGTTTTTACACCCTTATTCAACCATTAGGGGTGGGATCAAAAAACGTTACTAAGAAAAGTTGTAGGTAGTACTGTTAGACGACCCTCAGAGAAAACCACGTTTCATTAGTTGCAATATTAAGGGAGTTATGGCGAAAAAACCAGATTTCGAAAAAGTCCCCCCATTTTCCCCCCCTTCGTCCGATTTCCCCCATTAACGAACTCGACCGAGATTTTAGTCCCTTATATTTTATTAAATAGTCAAAACAAATTATTTTTCAAAAATACGGCTGCTAGCGTGTTCACAAGGAAGTGAAAATGATATATAGATACATAGATATATATATATATATAAACTTTTTAACTGACGGTGGTTTTGGGATCCAGGGGTCATAAAAAGAAGAACTGTGAAGAAATTTTTCAAAAGTGAGACTACTGGTACGACTACAATAGGTAGATTTTTCTTCGAAATCTACCTAAAAATGGGAAATCTGCTTCGAACACTCCCTAGAACATTGTTATAGGGCTAGGTACAGGCAAAATTTTGTGTCTCTCCAACCAAGGGTAAACCTTAAAAATGAATCGCCGCTCGCAATGTTAATCTTATGGGCGGCAAAAAATGCACCGTCAGGTATAGCGGACCCTTAAGTTTTTTATGCACACTTCATGAGGAAACTATTGGATAATTAAATGTTCTGAAATATAATATATGTCTTTTTAGCGTCATAAATTATGAGACTATGTTGTGATTTCACGGTCAGTTAATTTTCGTTTTTTTTTTGTTGACAAAAACGTAAACAAACACTAATTTTGTGGTCGCCCTTCAAAGAATTGACCCATGGCCTTATTTCAATGGCTCATGTGAACATGAATAAACGTCACAGCTATCCGATTTCGTCTTAAGAGGACGCTGTACCTGACGGTGCATTTTTTGCCGCCCATTGCGAGCGGCGATTCATTATCAAGGTTTACCCTTGGTTAGAAAGACTCAAAATTTTGCCTGTACCTAGCCCTGACAAAGTTCTAGGCAGTTTTCGAAGCAGATTTCCCATTTTCTCACTGGTTTCTTTTATTGCAACTGTTTTGCAAATGCTAGCATCGCATACCTCAAGAAAAGTGCTGTATCTCAAAAACCAGTAAAAAATTGGGAAATCTGCTTCGAACACTCCCTAGAACATTGTTAGAGCTAGGTACAGGCAAAATTTTGTGTCTTTCCAACCAAGGGTAAACCTTGAAAAGGAATCGCCGCTCGCAATGTTAATCTTATGGGAGGCAAAAAATGCACCGTCAGGTATAGCGGACCCTTAAGTATTTTTATTTACCTAAGTATGTTCTGTTGCAGGTGATATAGAGGAATCAGTGACCAGCTTTAAGTTGGATCCGGAGCTGAAACCTTTCTACCTTTGCTATCTAACGGCGGCTAAAGTGGTTAGTTACGTTGTTACGTAAACACTACGACAACGATTCCTTTTAATTTTCCTTTGACAAAGTTTCAAAGACTGACACCCCTTGAAAAGAAACCTCATTTTTTCGCCATCCTGCAAGTGCACTTTTAACGGCAGGATAAAGTTCTCGGCTACTTTAAGGGCCACCATACATTCGCTATTTTTTGCGTTCCAATTTCAAACTTTGTGAGAAAGCTATTGGATATTTAAATATTCTGAAATTAAATATGTCTTTTTAACGTCATTACTCATGAGGCTAGTTGTGATTTTACGATTGAGTGATTTTTGTCACCAAAAAAATTGTCCAAAATTAACCGATCGTGAAATCACAACATAGCCTCATGAGTAATGACGTGAAGAAGAAATATTATATTTCAGAATATTTAAATATCCAATAGTTTGAAATCGCAACGTAAAAAATAGCGAACTTATACTCTGCCTTAAGAGGACGCTATACCTGACGATGCATTTTTTGCCGCCCATAAGATTAACATTGCGAGCGGCGATTCATTTTCAAGGTTTACCCTTGGTTGGAAAGACACAAAATTTTGCCTGTACCTAGCCCTAACAATGTTCTAGGGAGTGTTCAAAGCAGATTTCCCATTTTTTTACTGGTTTTCGAGATACAGCACTTTTCTTGAGGTATGCGATGCTAGCATTTGGAAAACAGTTAAAATAAAAGAAAGCAGTGAGAAATTGAGAAATCTGCTTCGAACACTCCCTAGAACATTGTTAGGGCTAGGTACAGGCAAAATTTTGTGTCTTTCCAACCAAGGGTAACCCTTGAAAATGAATCGCTGCTCGCAATGTTAATCTTATGGGCGGCAAAAAATGCACCGTCAGGTATAGCGGACCCTTAAGGCTGTGGAAGATTTTCCCCTACCAATTTGTTTTTTTTTTCCAGCTGGCACCAGATGGAAAAATTACAGTGGCTCAAGGATTTCCTATGCGGGCAGAAATCCAGGCCTGCGGTGACGCCGTCACAGAAACTGATCTGTTGGAAAGAGCATATCATTGCCGACTCTGCACCGCAAAAATTTTGGGCAAACTTTAAGGCCGTCTACACAGTCGTGTTTGTTTTTGTTTTTTGTGCGCATTTACAGAGGAAATTTAAATGTATTTTTACCGGCTGAAACTGAACATTGTATCTCAGAACATTTTTATAACTAATATTTGCCTCATTGAATGTGCAGAAAAATGTAAACAAATAGCGAATGTATTTTCGGCCTTAAAATATAAGTAAACCATTCTTGAGTAAGCGGGTGTTATATTTTTTAGAATGAAGCCTATCCATCTATAGAATATTGCAGTCCGTGGAGCATTCCAAATTAATCTGATTTAAATTTTGGCGGGAATATTTTATTTTCATTTTAGTTACAATGGTCATGGTGATAACTAGTAGGATGTTCATAAATAAAGCACTAGTTTTTAGGTTTGTATAGAATGTTCCGAGAGAAAAAAACATCAAAAGTAAGAGTTCCCGCCTGTTCATACCTATGAACATTATTAGGCATAGGTAGGTCTCCCGCTCGCCCTAAGGGCACTTCATTGCATTGTATTGTATAAAAGTAAAATACATCTTACCTATACCATTAGGTATAGGTAGGAATATTTCTAGCCCTGAGGGCCTCTTGCTACATGTATATACCTAACAGTAAGTCTCTGTACTTAGCTTAGGGCCCTTTACTACCATACTTAGCTTGCGGGCAACAACCTACCCCTAACCTAACCGAGCCCGCTCGGTCTCAAGTATTGTATCTAGCATAAATGCACCCTACGTTTATATAATTAAGTTCAGTTCGTACATGGGACGCCTACGTGAAACATTGTGTTATTCTTCTCCCGAACCTCCACCTGCCAGATCAACCCTCTGAACAACACTGTACCTACCTACATAATAATATAGTAGCGCCATCCTGACCTGCCTGGCCCGAGGGCATTCTGCACTGTTCACTGTTCACAGAATGCCCTCGGGCTAGGCAGGTCAGGGTGGCGCTACTATAATAGCTTGGTACTAAAAATGTAGGACAGCGAATCAAATATTATATTTAAACACATTCACTTTGCACGAGACAAAAGTTCACATGACGCAAAGACATTAGACTCCATTCTTGCGTCGTCTGTAGTTATTTTACAATTTAGTTATTTATGAAAAAAAAAAAAGAAAAAAAAAATCACCCGTACCAATGGTCAGAAGGCAAAGATGGTAATGATACAAACTGATTGTTGGCCGAAGCCAAATGAATATTTAGTGTGACATCCAGGCTACCAACACAAAATTGCTGCTACCGGGATTCGAACCCAGGACCTCAGTCGTCCGAGTCTAGGGTTTCCCCACCATGGTCACGGATTGACTGATTATTGTGCATTATGACTGATTGGTTACGTGACTGTCAATAACATATTATCAGGCTTTACTGTCATTAATTAATTAATGAATTAACCAGAATACGTACACAAGTATGACACGTAGCAATCAACAGAAGAACTGCAGGAAATATTTTTCATTCACTATGCAAACAGTTCTGTTATCAAGATGACCTTTTTGAAAATTGGGACGGTTTTAATAGTAGCAGCAGTGACATTAGCACATCATGCTTCCCTTCACTTTGAAGAAGAAACAGACTTCCCAATGATCCTAGAAAAATGCATCAAAGAAACCGGCATCAACTGGAGTAAGTAGCAATACAGGCGTTTACGAAGTCGAGTTTGTTTACGTTTTTTCAGCACACATTATGAGGAAACTATTGGATGTTTAAATGTTCTGAAATATAATATGTCTTTTTAACGTCATAAATGAAGAGACCATGTTGTGATTTCACGATCGGTTAATTTTGGACAATTTTTTTGTTGACAAAAATCACTCGATCGGAAAATCATAAAGTAGCCTCTAATTTCGGTCGTCAAAAAGACATATTATATTTCAGAACATTTATATATCCAATCGTTTCCTCATAAAAGGTGCACGAAAAACTAAAACAAACACGATTGTGTGGTCGCCCTTAAAATCATACCAGAACTACTAATAATGAGGGCAGCTTTTCCTTAAAGTTCACTTTAGCGTCATCCTACTGAAAAGAATCGCTGGAGCCATGCTATAATCTACTATTACTAGGGTGCGTCCCACCATGCCCAGTTAAAATTGAACTGGAGATTTACCATGTTAAATTTAAGTTAAAAGTTAAATTTAACATGGTAAATCTCCAGTTTAATTTTAACTGAGCATGGTGGGACCCACCCTTATTGTAGGTACTATATACTTCTTTCTTCTCGCTCGCTATGATCGCTCAAATATTGTTCGTCCAGGAAATTTTTTAGGATAGGTTAGGTCACTAGTCTAATTATTGTTTTAAGGTTTTTCTCACTGTATTAGGTGAATGGGAGGAATCCTTCAAAAACCTCAACAATGACGTGGAACTCAAACCTTTCTACTATTGCCTTATCAAGGAGTTAAAAGTGGTGAGTTAGAATTTATCGAGGGGATAATCACTACAGAGATTGCTGTAGATTCCATAAAGATTTCTAAAGATTCCAAATGATATTCATAGAAAGATGAACCCCGAAGGGGTAACCACTCAAAAAAAAATTACAAGATTCCCTGAGATTTCATAAAGATTTCCAAAGATTCCAAATGATATTCATAGAAAGATGAACCCCGAAGGGGTAACCACTCAAAACAATTACAAGATTCCCTGAGATTTCATAAAGATTTCCAATGATTCCCAACAAGATTTATAACGAGTGGTTAACCCCTCGGAATTTATTCTCAAGATTAAAAAACAATAATTTTAATAAGCGAAGTAAATCACTCTCATATGTATAATTATTTTTATGTCCTGCAATATATAATCCGTCTTTTTAACGACCGAAATTAAATGGCTGTATTGTGATTTTACAATCGAGTAATTTTGAGCAAAATTCCAATGTATCATACCTATTTCTGAACACTTAAGGTCGACTACACGTACTTGGTTCGCAATGCTACGTACTTCAAGCCCTTCTCCGAAGTTACAGGGCGAGTGAAAAGTGTTTATAGGGGGATGTAAACCTGAGACTCTTTGTCGTGAGGTATTGTTGTATTTTTGCATGAAATGGAGTTATAAGCCCACAGGAGCGGTTTTAAACAGTCAACTACCAGTCCACATGTTTTTTTGACAGATCGCGAAAACACAACACTACCGCACGCGGAATATTTTTTTGTAACGTTTCGGACTAAAAAATGTATGATTTTATCGTCACATTTAGAAGAAAAGCTTGATAAATGTTTGTACTATTTACCGTAGCCATGTTATATTTTGAAAATTTTTATTTCACTTACGGAAGTGGGTAATTTCAACACCATTTCTCTACTTTTCTCCTGTAAAAGCTAAACATAGTGCCCTACTTTCATTCGTTCGTTTCGCGTTCAAATAGCACACTATGTTTAGCTTTTAGAGTAGACACAACCAATACGATATTGCAATTACCAGTCTCCAACAGTACTAATATGTAAACATTGGTTTTGTCGAATATTTACTTTCGCACAGTGGTTTTGGTGGAGTTCGTCGAGAATGTATATACAGCCTTAAATATCCCACAACGGTAGCAAAAACGAAAACAAATAGCAAAAAATGTATATAGGTATTCCGTTTTAACTCATTCTTTATATTTCAGAATAACATTTATTTGTTTGTGTTTTTGACAGTTGGCACCTGATGGCACCATTACTATTACAGACCGATTCCCGAGGAAGGAGGAACTTCAGGCATGCGCGGATACAATCTCAGAAACTGATCCCATCGAGAAAACTTTTCAGATGAGAATCTGTATGACCAAAGTATACTCATCATGAATGATATAAGGGCATAGGCGTCGACAAAGGGGGAGGAGGGTTAATCCCCTCCTTTCCTTGGAAATATCACCTATTTATCACCAGCAGGTGTATTCCCTTTCTCGAACGCCAGCAAACCCACCCAACTAACACCTTCAAAATTTATTGTAAGAAGAACAGTTCTCCGTATATTGCATGATGGCGTGCCTTATCTTCTTACAATAAATTTTGAAGGTGTTAGTTGGGTGGGTTTGCTGGCGTTCGAGAAAGGGAATACACCTGCAGGCAGAAGTAAAAGAAATATCGAAGGAACCAATTAACGGCCACTTTGAAGGGAGGCATTCCGAAAAAAGTTCCCCTTTCAGGTAGCAGTTCCCCTTCGTGCTGCAGTGGACAATGTATAGCCAATGAAAGGCTGGCTAAAACCACCCCGAGCTCTTCCGAAGGTGGTGGCACTCACCAGGCGGCCATTGTGGCCATTAATTCGTTCCTTCAAAAATTCTTTTTATAGTTGTTCAAAATATAAACAAGCGGTACGACACAGTTGGACAAAACTTTACCTGCTTATTAGCGTGATTCCTAGAACTAAACCCTTTGTTAAATGATTGGTGACGGAAAAACTTTTTGACGAAACGAATGGCCCCAGAATGTTCCCCCGAGTACTTAAAGACCCCACACGACGTACTTCGGCAACCACCCAAACCAACCCCCTAAAAGGAGGTGGGGTGGTTGGGGCAGCTTAGAAAAACTTTTTGACAAAATAAATTGCCTTAGAACGTTTCCCCGAGCATTTTGATACCCCACACAACGTACTTTGGAAAGTAACCAAAACTCCCCCCAAAAGGGGGGAGGGGTGGCGAAAAAACATTTTGACCAAATAAATTGTCTCAGAACGATGTCCCGATCATTTTGAGCCCACACAACCCATATTTCGCAAACCACTCAAATCTACCCCCCTTAGGGGTGGGGTGCTTGGCTACGTTCAGAAAAACTTTTTGACACAAAAAATTGCTTCACAACGTTCGCCCGAACAGTTTGAGACCCCACAAGCCGCACTTTAAAAGCCACTCAAAATTGCCCCCCCCCCCCGGGGGGGGCTCAAAATAGGCCTTATACCATTTTTGAAGAGTATGGTCGTTGTCACGTGTCATATCGAGAACTACTCATTTACCACAAACAGCTGAATCCCTTGATTTGACCCTTTTACAGGTCCAGGGAGACTTCCCCCCTTTTTTTAAGGTCCAGGGAGTTATGCGGGGGTAGTGGGTGGTATCATTGGATTCGTAATTTTTTGTTCTATAATTGCCTAAAATTTGATCAAAATCGTTAGAGCCGATTTTGAGCAAATTTTTTTTTTTACTTTTTTGGGGTGTTTTAGGGGGGCAACCCCCCTTAATTTTAAAGGGGGGAAACTGGGCTTCTGGATTTTTATTTCTTCCAATTTTAGAAAGGTCACTACCGATTTTGAAGAAAATCGGTTGAAAAGTGTGCCGTCCAGGTCAATGCCACATACATAGCTACATACATACATACATACATACATACGTACTGACACGGCGTACCTGACCTCTTCTAAAAATTCCTGGGGGCAAACTTTTCGTCGGATGAAAAAAGTGAGGTGGTTTTCATATTCCGAAAGCATGGACGTTTCCGAAATGTATATGCAAGTTTCAATCGCTTTTGAGGTCTGGGAGCAATGACGGTTCAAAGTTGAGGTTTGCCGAAAATTGGCCCGCACGAATACAATACTTTACCTTACGTATACTTCGTATACAGGTAAAGTAAAAACCACAATTGTAAGCCAAAATTTATTTAACTGATTTTTGGTTGCTTCACAGTGTTTGGATTATCTACCTACTTACCTAACGTCAATGAACCATGATACTTATCCAAAATGTGGAGTGTAGGTACGTGTTTGCTTTTACATTACTACATTATATTACGGGAAGACGTATGACAGAATATTATAATTATAGTCACTATATACCCTATACCTATACTTTAGTCATAGATAGTCACTACTTTAGGCTGAATTTCACCAGTTTAACGTGAAGACTATCGTGTACATGATAGCACTATCGTATCGGTAAAAAATGATAACGGCTTTCACCATGCACCGTTACCGTTTCGAGTGGATTTTCCGTGCGTTAGCGAAAACGATAATTTTCATACCTGCGACTCATTTGGTGTAGTCTAATGTAGTCTAATCAACATTTTAACTTCTTTCTCCGAAAAAATAGGGGTTTTTTCACGTTTATTTCCACTTTTAGATTGAAATTGTTGAAATAAAACAAAGCAGGCGAATTCTATTGACACAACAAAACCTAACGAGAGGATGTCTGCTTTTTCGAATCGATAGCTATTCGAACGTTAAAAGGCACTATCGTGAGGTGGTGAAATTCAGCCTTAGTCAAAGATAATAATGATGAGAAAAATGGAGAAATATTGCGCGGCGACATTATGTATGAAACCAAATTTAGCGCAGACATATCTGTTCCTATTATCCTAAGAAGACATACCCATTGTTTGAGAAAAAACAATGTTCGTGTCTTCTTAAATAACACGCTAAGAAGAGGGTCCTAGTGTATACGAGGTGGGTCTGATAGGGTCACCTTACGAAAAAGGATGGTTAAGTTTGTAAGATGGGCCAGTAACAACTGTTTGCTTATACACTCCATCAGTCTTCTTAGCCTGTTATTAAGAAGACAAGAACACTGTTTCTTTCTCAGACAAAGTGTCTGTTTTTTACTTTCTCGCTAGCCATATATGGCGAGAAAGTATTGTTTTCGTGCAAAATTTCGAAATTGAGATTTTGGGTTTCCCATGATCCTGGGGGTCCCCTGAGTCCAAAAAAGTGGTTTCTGGAAAAAGTCTGTCCGTCCGTCCGTCCGTCCGTCCGTCCGTCAGTCAGTCCGTGCAGTGCTCTAGCGCCTATACCGTTCATCCGATTTTGATGAAATTTGGTATGGACCTGTCTAAAATCACTGCCAAGACACATTTTTAAGGATTTTTTGATTGATCAAAAATTGCGGCCGCTATTGTCAAAAAACCGCCAAAATAATTCAAAAATCGTGTTTTTGGTTAGTTAGACAAGCGCCGACGGTACACTTTTCAATCTATAACACTGAAAATTGGTATGTGTGTTGACAAATAGATGCTTCGAGGTCATTTTCAACTAAAATTGAATTGGTTGAAAATTACGGCCGTTCTGGACCAAAGTTCGATCGTTTCGGCGTCATTCACATTTATTGACCGATTGTCATGAAATTTGGTAAATTTGTGTAGTACCATGTAACTTAAACATCTGTCGAACAGAATTTTGTTATCTTCAAAATTACGGCCGTTTTTGTCAAAAAAGTGTCGAAAATGAGTTGAGAATGAGAAACCACGTTTTTGAATGGTCGGAACGCATTTGGGACTACAGTAATAAAATGAAAGACGTGAGATTTGGTATGAGTGATCTCAGATAGATGCTCGTGGGTCATTTTCAACCGATTTCCGATTGCATAAAAATTACGCCCGCAAAAAAATCTCAAAAAACCCAACAAAAAAAATCATTCTGGGCGAGAAAGTTAAGTGCGACTGTTGTCGGACCCTTTATTATTGGATAATAGCACAGATGTATATTAAATAAACTGATTGTTGGCCGAAGCCAAATGAATGTTTGGTGTGACATCCATGCTACCAATGGAAAATGGCAGGTATTGGGACCTTGATCGTGCGATCATTAGACCACAATCACTCACTCATTGATTATTGTACGGAATACTGACTGACTGACTGTCAAGGACATGTTCCCAGGCTCGACTGTCATTAATACGTAATTAATATGCAATTAATTAATAGAAGAACTAGAGGACGTCTTTTTAATTCACTGTGGAAACAAAGCTTGCATCAGCATGATCCTATTTTTGAAAATCGTCTTGGTGGTGATAGCTTTGGCGTCAGCAGTTGATTTTGGGGATCGCCAAGCAGAGTCCAGAGTGGCCCAAGAAAAATGTGCCCAAGAAGTTGGCATCGTTTGGAGTAAGTAGCAGTTAAGGACTTCAAACTTTGTGAGAAAACTATTTGATATTTAAATATTCTGAAGTATAATATGTCTTTTTAATGTCATTACTCATGAGGCTATGTTGTGATTTCACGATCGGTTAATTTTGGACAATTTTTTTGGTGGCAAAAATCACTCCATCGAAAAGTCACAACATAGTCTCATGAGTAATGACGTTAAAAAGACATATTATATTTCAGAATATGTAAATATCAAATAGTCTCCTCACAAAGTTTGAAGTCCGAACGTAAAAAAATAGCGAATGTATATTCCGCCTTAAGGTCGTCTAAACAGTCGTGTTTGTAATGGATATTTAAAAATGTTCTGAAATATAATATATATGTTTTTGTAACGGCTGCGAGGTGACTTTACGATCAGTTAATTTCGTACAAATTTTTTGTTGACAAAAATCACTCGATCGTAAAATCAAAATAGCGTCTGTGAATTAGGGTCGTTAATAAGAAGACAGATTATATTTAAGAACATTTAAATATTCAATAGTTTCCTCAGAAAGTTTGCAGAAAAAACGTAAATACCTACTTATATATAGCGAATGTATAAGTTCGGTCTTAATTTAAGTTAGGTTAGGTTAGCCCACTTGTCAAATTTTTTAAAATGTTTTTCTGATCATTATAGGTGATTGGATTGATTCTTTCGACAACCTGCAGGTTAGCGTGGAACTAAAACCTTTCTATGCCTGCCTTATCCAGGAGTTTAAAATGGTAAGTTAAATTTTATCAACAAGATTAGAAAACCGTTAAAAAGACGCCTCATATTTCCGAACACATAACAACCAATTTTTTCACTATCAAAAAATTAGAAGGAAAAACTAGTCTACGTTTTTATTTTCACTCCTTATATTTTTTGGTAAATTATTTATTTTTGTGTTGTTGACAGATGGCGCCTGATGGGACAATTACAGTAGCGAAAGAATTCCCGAAGAGAGAAGAACTTCAGGCATGTGCGGATGAAATTACAGAGACTGATAAAACTGAGAGAGCTTTTCAGATGAGACTTTGTGTGAATAAATTGCTGACGTAATAACTGACACAAGGGCACCCCTCCCCTACAAAATCTATTCCAAATATCCTATCTATATAATCAGGTACTCAAAAAAAAAAATTGACTCGTTATGATGCAATATAGGTACATTTGATATTTGTTTACGTTTTCTTCGACCACTTTTGATGACAATGTTATTAGATACATATTTAAACCATCTGAAATGTAATAAAGTCAAAATGGTACAGTTAAATTTTCCTCCTTATAGGGAACATATTTATTTAAATAAAAACAAATAAAATTTTTCGTTTGTGTGTTTTTGTTTCTGTTTTTGAACTGCCAGACATCTATACCTAAACCCACAGATCGAATCCAAAATGTGGAGTTTGTTTGTTCGGGCTATTATTGATGCACCATGCAAGAACAAGAACAAATAAAGGGTTCGACAATGGTCGCACTTGACTTTCTCGCAATTTTCATCGAAAATTTGATTTTTTTTTTACGTGAATAATTTACGTGAATATCAGAATATTTAACATTTTCTAAAAAGTATTTTGCCTCACACTGAACGATACTTTTAGGCACCTGCATACCGAATTTCAAATATGTCCGTCAAACAGTGAAGTGTCGCTCGACGCGCAAAGTATATGTTTTCTATTTTGCATGTCACCGTCTTAAATTTTAAGTAAATGAAAATCTATTGAAAACGCCCTTGAAGCATCTATCTGAGACCACTTTCACCAATTTTGAAGGAAATCTGTCGATTACGGTTGTTGCAAATCCGTCTTAACCAATCAAAAACGTGATTTCCATTTTTGGACCATTTTTCCTACGATAATGCCAATATTGGCCCAAATTTTTGGCCCATCTCAAAAAGAATAAAATCGATCCTGTAGCATCTATTTGGGAACACTATTGCGAAATTACAAGGATCTAACTTAATAACTGTAGTGCCAAATCCGTCTTGACCAATCAAAAACGAGATTCTTAGGTAGTTTTTTTTCCTATTTTTGACTTTATTTTGCCTATATTGGCCGCAATTTTGAAATGATTGAATATTTCTTCGACAAACCTTTAAGTAAGTAATGTTATTAAGCACAAGTATATGAATTTTTGTGAAATTCCGGCTAATACTGTTCATGGGGCCAAGATTTTCACGTATGGGCCAATTTTGGCCCAAATTTTTGGCCCATCTCCAAAACAATAGAAACGATCCTGGAGCATCTATCTGGAAACACGACTGCAAAATTTGAAGGTTCTAACTTTATTACCGTACCGTGAAATGCGTCTTGAGTAGACAAAAACACGATTTTGAATTTTTTTTGACACTTTTTTGATAATAGTGGGCGCAATTTTTGAGTAATCAAAATTATATTAAAAATGTATCTCGGAACTGATTTTAGACATCTATATTCCAAATTTGAGCCAAATCGGTTCACTGGTGTGACCTCTAGCCGCGCTACAGACAAACGGACGGACGGACGTACGTACGTCGGACGGACATGACCTAAAAACCACTTTTTTGGTATCTAGGACCTCTGAAACGCCTTTTGCAATGAAAATCTCAAAATCGAAATTTCGCACGATAACATAACTTTCTCAGCCCATGTATTACATACGGGCGAGAAAGTAAAAACGGCATTTCTTGTTCTTGCAGTAGAAATCATTTCTTCTTCTAGCTGCGAGACTCTTGCAATTTCTTGCATACACACGGAATTTTCTGCGGTTATAATGTGGTTTTCTGCCTACCGAATGACCATTTCAAGTGCAATCTATCGTCGCATAGTCTGCAGAGTTTGAAAAAAAAAACTGCCTGGGTTTCTTCAAGACTCTTGCAAGAACTCTTGCAAGTCCCTTCTTGTTCTTGTTTTTGCAGCCAAAATCAACTCTTGTTCTTGTTCTTGCATTTCTTGCATGCAAGAACAAGAACAAGAAACTAGTACCATGTTAGGTACGTACTTTACCTATTTAGGTCGCACTTTGAAATTTCAAACCAACTTCGAACTTCTTGAGTCTTGAGTCCAGTAGCAGTAGCAGGTATACCTTTGCTTTTGGAATTATGCGGCCATGGCCGGTACCGATTTGACCCCTTGACCTTATATATGATAATCTTATAAAGTTTTGCTTGAAGTAACTCACATGTGAAAGGATGCATTCGAGTCCTTTTTACATCTCTGCTTGTAGAAATTTACAGCACGAGAGCAAGATATTTTTTTTTTCAAACTTTTCGTTGCTTTTTATACAGTCACTCATAGAAATGGGCCCCCCAGCGTAGTTTCAGGTACATCTGTCTGGTAGCTTAAAAAAAATTATTTACAAAAGTCAGCCCGAAGCCACAGATGAGAATTAAACAAACTGATTGTTGGCCGAAGCCAACTGAATATTTGGTGTGACATCCATGCTACCAACAGAAAATTGCTGCTATACCGGGATTCGAACCCTAATAGGCTTCAGGCCACTCACTGACCGTGAAGGACACATTTCCAGGCTTCACTATCATTAATATGGAACTGAGGTAATTAAATCAATTCGTTCACGCATCAATCAATAGAAAAACTGGAGGATATCTTTTTCATTCAATGTGGAAACAACGCATCAACATGATCATTTCTTTAATTTTGAAACTTACGACAGTTCTAGTGTTGGTAATTTTGGCGTCAGCAGTGGATTTTGGGGATCGCCAAGCTGAAAACAGAGCTGCCCGAGAAAAATGTGCGGCACAAGTTGGAATCGATTGGAGTAAGTATTGCTTTGATTGCTTGATTGAAGTACACTGTTTTCATTGCAATAAGGAGGTTAGTTTTAATGAGCATATGAGAAAAAGAGCTGCGTTTTGGTTCAAGTGAACATCACCCTGTGGATAGCCCATTAAGTGCCCACATAAGTATACAATGCGTTTTGGACGGCGTCCTGGCTCCCTAGCTGGGATGCGGGATGCGGGGTTTGGGATGTCAACGGGATGACTGGTGCCCACACACGATACTTCCAGACCCGCATCCCTGTGATTTGTCTTTGTTTGTCAGAAATTGATGGAACTTTGATTTTATTGTGATAATCACAGTGTTTCGTATGTCTCTTGATATATTTCAATAAATATACTCAAAACAGTTCTATCTGACTCCAATTTGCAAAAAATACACAAGAAAAATAAAGAAAAATAATTATCGATAAACGAATTGCAAAAAGGGCATATCTTCAACAACTGGGATGCGTGGAATTCGGTCAAGTTGGAATTCCAAGATCGGGACGGCATCTCTTCAAACTGTCCATCCCTCCCCACTTCGAGGCGTCGAGGGATGCATCCTCCCTAGAATGCCGTCCAAAACGCATTGTATGTGGCCACCTTTAGGTTAGGCCAGGTTGGATAAGGTTCAAGTATTTTAAGGTTTTTCTCATTGCAACAGGTAAGTGGGAGGAATCTTTCAATAACCATCAAATTAGCGTGGAACTAAAACCTTTCTATACTTGCCTTATCCAGGAGTTTAAAGTGGTAAGTTAGAATTTATCTCCAAGTTAAAATAATAATTTATTGGTGCTTCCAGCCTGTACCCTTGGCCCGAAGGCACAGATGTTAATTAAACAAACTGATTGTTGGCCGAAGTCAAATGAATATTTGGTGTGACATCCATGCTACCAACACAAAATTGCTGCTACCGGGATTCGAACCCAGTAGTTCAGTAGCAGTCAGTATTTTTTCTTTGAAACGATTGGAAAAAAGTTTTTTTTCTTCATCGTTAACCCACTCTTATATTCCAGAGTAATTCAATATTGTGTGTTTTTGACAGATGACATCTGATGGAAAAATTACAGTTACTAAAGAATTCCCGAAGATGGAAGAACTTCAGGCATGCGCTGACGCAATAACAGTCGATGATATCAACGAGAGAGGTTATGAAATGAAAATTTGCATGAACAATATATTGGGCTAATAAATGAACCTGCCCTTTTTTCGACGTTAAAATAAATATTATATTCCAGAAGAAGAAATATTTTTTTTTTCTCAGAAACATAGTAGGGTACTGAGTTTTGAAGCTTGCCTTCACCGGCCGAGGAAAAACACGACTTTTTATTCTTACCAATGTAACCATCTTATATGTACCTACAGAGGTTCTTCTGGAGAGACATACTCGTACGAGGCATATTCCATGAATATCAGCTAGTGAATCGTTATTTAAAAGGATGTAGATCCTGTCTCTACTACCGTAGTATCTATCAGTTCCATTACTTCAGGCGGCGTGAAACTCAAATTAAAGCTCGGCACCAACACTGCTCTTTAAACTACTTCCTTCAAAGTACTTAGGCTGAATTTCACCAGTTTAACGTGAAGACTATCGTGTAGACGATAGCGCTATCCTATCGCTAAAAAAAAGTTAACGGCTTTCACCATCCTGACGATAACACCCTGATCTCATCGTTAGTGAATCCGTGCGTTAGCAATAACAATAACTTTCATACCTTATTCGACTCGTTTGGGTGGGAAACGGGCAGGGATTGTTGTCTACCCAACTATTTAATACCTTTCTCCGAAAAATTAGTGTGTTTTTTCCCGTTTATTTTCTATTTTTAAGTTGAAATTGTTGAAACGTACAATGAACGTACACCTAAACAAAGTTGACGTAAACAAAGTAAACGAATTCAAGTGACACGACAAAACTAATGATATAGGATAAGTTTAACGGCTGGGTTTACCGATTCGATAGCTATTCGATCGTTAGGAGGCACTATTGTAAGGTGGTGAAATTCAGCCTAGTAGAGAAAGTAAATAATTTTGGGAAACTGAAACGATTTCTTATTCTCAAAATATAATTTATCGAAATATATAATTTAAGCAACCTGAAAAAATCTAAAATGTGTTGATCATGCCTGAGAAGTCACATCAGGTCCATGATTAGCTTAGTGAAGAAAAAGTCCAGTAGGGATCATTGTTGTGTGAGTTTCGACCCACCTTAATATAGGCCAGCTCTGGAGAATGTGACACGCATTCTTTCAATTAGTGACATCTCGGCCATTGACATGGCAACTGCACGACTTGTGGTAGTTGCAGCTGTTATTGTTTTCCTGGCCACTTCCGTGCTAGCGGGATGGCCTGAACGGAAGGAGGAGTTCCAGAGAGCGAAGGAGAAGTGCGCCAAAGAGGAGAAGATAGTGCTAAGTAAGTAAACAACTCCATAGAATTTTTTTTCATCCGTTGAAAAAGGAACAAAATTTTTATACATCCCTGACGTACTGTGGAATTTTTAGTCAGTGTAGCGGACACAATACTACATAGGTACTGCTACTAAGGCTGAATTTCACCACCTCACTATAGTGCCTCCTAACGATCGAATTGTTATCTTATCGTTAAGAGGACGCTATACCTGACGATGCATTTTTTGCCGCCCATAAGATTAACATTGCGAGCGGCGATTCATTTTCAAGGTTTACCCTTGGTTGGAAAGACACAAAATTTTGCCTGTACCTAGCCCTAACAATGTTCTAGGTCGTGTTCGAAGCAGATTTCCCAATTTCTCACTGGTTTCTTTTATTGCAACTGTATTGCAAATGCTAGCATCGCATACCTCAAGAAAAGTGCTGTATCTCGAAAACCAGTAAAAAAATGGGAAATCTGCTTCGAACACTCCTTAGAACATTGTAAGGGCTAGGTACAGGCAAAATTTTGTGTCTTTCCAACCAAGGGTAAACCTTGAAAATGAATCGGGCGGCAAAAAATGCACCGTCAGATTTAGCGGACCCTTAAAGTAGCCGCAAAACTTATCCTATCTTTAAACGTTCACTATAAAACACAAAATGGCTTTCACAATAACAATAATATTTAACGTTTTTTTGTTGTTAATGGATTCTTGTACATGGTAGGTATGGTAGGTATTTTTCGTGGCACAAGAATTCCGTTGCCTAAGCAACCGTCACCTTTATTTAGGTGTATGTTTCAACATATTCAAGTTAAAAATGGAAAATAAACGTGAAAAACCCCCTAATTTTGGAGAAAGAAATTAAATTGTTGATTAGACTACAATTCCTGCCTGTTTCGCAACAGGTATGAAAGTTATCGTTTTCGCTAACGCACGGATAATCCACTAGAAATCTAACGATAATATAAGGGCGCTATAGTCAGGAAGGTGAAAGTCGCTAACGATAGGATACCGCGACAGTATACACTATAGTTTACATTATAAAGTGGTGAAATCCAGCCTAAGTAGGTACATTAGCTAACTAATTTTTTTTGGACAGGTGACTGGGAAGAATCGCTGAAAAAGAACGGGGTGGATGAAGAACTGAAATGCTTCTACGCTTGCACCTTCCGTGAAATGAAAGTGGTAAGGTCCCAGATAAAGTCAAAAATAACCGAGAGATTGATCAATAAAACGAACTGGTGGTTCAGAACCCACCTAACACATCAACTTCCCATCGTAAGACACCTCGCTACAACGTTACAAACCAGTGCTACCAGCTGAGCGCAGCAAAGACAAAGATTTTGGACCAGTTTGCTCCCGAGCCTTGATTGGTCCATGTCCTTCACTCCCTTCTAGCACCACGGAGTACGAAGCTTCTTCTTGTTTCAGGTTGGTTCTGACGGAAAAGTCGTGGTACCAGAAGGATTTCCTAACCGGGGGGATGTTCAGAAATGCATCGACAACATTCAGAACCTCGAAGACAGGTGCGAGATGGCGCTGAAGACCAAACAGTGCGCCAAAGACCATATGGCCCGAAGAGGATAGGGAAACCTGTGTAGGTACAAAATCGAAAACAATTTCTTGGATTATTCGACATTTTCCCCCGGCAGGCGTGTTCTAAAAAACACAGGGTTCCCAAAATTATTTTGTGTACAGAACAAGAAGTAGACTTAAGAAGAAGGGGTCACAATGATCTAAAAGAGTTTAGCAGCGACAATTGACATTTGTGTAGTCTATCCACCCCTGGATATCACTGACGTCACCCTCATCCAAGATTGAAAAGACGGTAAAAAGCCTCAAAATATAAAATTTCCCGCACCTTGAAACTACCCGACCGTAAGGAGGCCAGCGGGAAAGTGAAAAGCTGTTATGAAAAACGATTTTTTTTCTTCTCTGCTTATTTCAGCATCTCCAGGAAACAGGTGACTTTTTTCATCTATTTCTTTATTCTGTTTCGTTCACTGGATTTATATATACTTCGCTTATGCGAGTCAGCTTTGCTTACTTCCACCTGTTCCCGACCATTTCGAATGAAACTAAGTTGGGGTGACTCGCCTCGGGCTTCCAAACATGTCACTGAAAATAATGTTGCAAGTTTGCCCGAGAGACAACGTCCGGATCTTGCTTCAACCTTTTTTGCTCTCATGGGCGTAGCATGACCAAAAACTTGGGGGAGGCTAAGTCCCCCAGACGTTCTCCTCACCTGGGGGGGTAGGCATGTTATGTGACGTTATGTGTAGGTCAGAAAAATTCTGGGGTGGCTAAACGGTTTCTGGGGGGGGAGGGGGCAGCCCCCTTGCTACGCCTATGTTTTCCTCTACCTATTTCCTGTTTCTCTGTTTGTTGGTGTGCGTTTATAATGCAGGTAACTGTATTTAGTATGGTAATAGCACCACCATTTCTATCTTTCGAAGGAATTCGTTCTCCAGTGAAAGCTAAACATAGTGTCCTATTTGCAGTCGTTTCTTTCCTCGTTCGAGTAGTACACTATGTTTAGCTTTCAGAGCAGCCACGGTTAGGGCGGTCAGGGCGATTAAGAATCCTAAATTTATTCCAATAGTCTTTCCCCTTCGAATAGGGCGATGGAATTCTCGGGAGTTTTCTCTAGTGAATCTAGCCTGGCTGTCTGCCTTTCCAGCCCTGATGACTATACCTGGCCTCAACCGGCTGTGGGAAAACTCAACTGGACTCGACCAAATCATTCCCTAGTATCCACATCTGACAGTTACACCATCGAATGAGCAGTTGAGGGGTTGATCAGCCAAATGTTCGTTCAGCCTGTAAACAAGTGCTTAGCTTATGAGACTTACGTGACATATTGATGTGAAGTTCCCCCTCCAGGTACTCCCCTACCCTCACCCATTTGTATTCTCCAGGGGAGGTCTCTTTGAAATGGATAATGTTGTACCTGGCTGGCCCGTCCCCATTCGGGTCGAAATGAAACTCGTCCCCACTCAAACCTGAAAAAAAAATCAACATTAAGAGGACGCTATACCTGACGATGCATTTTTTGCCGCCCATAAGATTAACATTGCAAGCGGCGATTCATTTTCAAGGTTTACTCTTGGTTGGAAAGACACAAAATTTTGTCTGTACCTTGCCCTAACAATGTTCTAGGGAGTGTTCGAAGCAGATATCCCAATTTCTCATTGGTTTCTTTTATTGCAACTGTTTTGCAAATGCTAGCATCGCATACCTCAAGAAAAGTGCTGTATCTCGAAAACCAGTAAAAAAAATGGGAAATCTGCTTCGAACACTCCCTAGAACATTGTTAGGGCTAGGTACAGGCAAAATTTTGTGTCTTTCGAACCAAGGGTAAACCTTGAAAATGAATCACCGCTCGTAATGTTAATCTTATGGGCGGCCAAAAATGCACCGTCAGGTATAGCGGACCCTTAAACATCCCCTAAAAGTTCCCTATAGCCTTATCCTCCCGATAAGAAAAGTTGGTGCGTTTCACTATCCTGCCGATAGCGCCCTTATCATAACGTTAGCTAGTGGACTTTTAACGGGGAGATAAAGTAATCGGCTACTATATCAGGCAGATATATTTAATAACTTTATAGGTCTATTGTCTCATCGTGGGGACCTACAGTTTTAGGTTGGTTCCATACGACCCCAGCCTCAATATACATTTCATTTAACATGCTGAACATATCAGAGGTAAATGCAGATCAGAAAAATTTAGACAGGGTCGGGATTGAACCGGTATGACATCACGTTAGCATGGATATATAAATACAGCAATCGGTCTTGGAAGTTTCTCTGTAGTTTTCGTACTGGCGGCCAAACACACCAACACGAGACGTTTTCCCGCGGGATGGATAACTTCATAACTTAACAACTTAACCGCATGGCTGTACGAAACACTTCAGGCTATATGTCCTTTCATAGTCCAACGTTACATTCGTGAAACTGAACAATTATTAATGATGCTTAGCTAGTTTCTAATTAAGTAATGGTGGAACCGGCCTTGGCCTTCAAACTTTGTGAGAAAACTATTGGATATTTAAATATTCTGAAATATAATATGTCTTTTTAACGTCATTAACGTCATCGGTTCATTTTGAACAATTTTTTTGGTGACGAAAATCACTTGATCGTGAAATCACAACATAGCCTCATGAGTAATGACGTTAAAAGTTAAAAATACATATTATATTTCAGAACATTTAAAATATCCACTGGTTTCCTCGCAATGTGTGCAGAAAAAACGTAAACAAATAGCGAATGTATGTTCGGTTTCAATGCTATAGTGGGAAGAAGAAAATTTCAAAATGAACTATAACTAAGCTTGAGATTGCAAAGTAGTGCCTAAATTACGGAAAATACTCAGCAATCACTTATAATACACGTTTGAAAAGTTACTAAGGTTTTAATCAATTCTGACTTAGGGTGGGAAAATGCCTGAGAACAAAGAGGGGGGAGGGGAAGGGGGGAAGGGGGGGGGGGGGGGGTGGAAGTTCAAACAAACAATAGCTTCCGTCAAACAGGCAAACAATAGCCCCACCTGGTGCCGTCCTGTTACACTAACCTGTCTATTGTCCGTTTTCTGGGGTAACTCTTGGATATCTTTTTGTTCCGATATATAATATCTCTTTAAAAGGCTGAATTTACATTCGCTGTTTTTTTACGTTCCGATTTCAAACTTTGTGAGAAAACTATTCGATATTTAAATATTCTGAAATATAATGTCTTTTTAACGTCATTACTCATTATTTTGTGACAAAAATCTCTCGATCGTAAAATCACAACATAGCCTCATGCGTAATGACGTTAAAAAGACATATTATATTTCAGAATATTTAAATATCCAATAGTTTTCTCACAAAGTTTGAAGTCGAGACGTACAAATTTATATAGGTGGTCCTGGTCGAACATAAATTCACTATTTGTTTACGTTCGTGTATTTAAATGTTCTGAAATATAATATGTATGTGTTTTTAACTGCCGAAATGAACAGGCTCTGTTGTTGGGTCTTAAACCCGACGAAAACTTTAACGAATATAAAAACTTCAAACTTACCTTGGAAGCGGATTTTCCGGAGGTACTTCAGAAGTTCCGTGCCTTTGATAGGTTTCATACTGGAGCAAAGTCCAGGTATCCCATGGCAGAGGTCACGGTGCATATCACGGAAGGCGTGCGCGAACGCCAGCACTGCGTCACTCACGAACTGGAGCTGTGCCTCGAACTGCGTATCGCCGAGCGTCAGGCGTTCGTGGGTAGTGCACGGTATTTTGTGCTTGGTATTGTATGGGGTTGGAGTGCTGTTGGGGTACCGACAGTGGAAGTGGTCCTCCCAAAATTCTGGAAAACACAAAATTTCAGGAATTATTTGTGGGGACCTACAGTTTTAGGTGGGTTCTGAACCACCAATGCATCGAAAAAAAATTTCACCCGACATGCTGAGTATATCAGAAATTTTCTGGGTGGAATTCCTATAGGAAGTGTAGATATATTTTACGATTTCTGACAAATTATAATTCAGAGCATTAAAATATCCGGTAGTTTCTTCATAAAGTGTCCAGAAAAAACGAAAACAAATAGCGAAAGTATGTTCAGGCTTAAAAGGAACCAATTAAGTGGAAATGAAATCTTGGTAAGGCGTAGGTAAATATAGAACAAGGACAACGCGGCGGAAATTCTAAAATTAAAAGAAAAGATAACTCGTTTCAGAGGAAAATGCTGAGGAAAACAAAGAAGGAAAAGGGCGGCTTGATTGAAAACAAATAAAGGCTTTGAAGCAAGAAATGAAGTGTGTTTGGGCTCAATAACCTTCATCAAGGATTCCATAAGGATTTTCTTATGCCTCAGATACAATGCGGGTGAGCCAGTGTAAGCCATCGCCGTTATGTAGGCAGCTCTGACGGTGCTACTATATCGCCCAGCATGGTCCTATATGGCCCACTGTGTATGGGGTAGGGTGGTAGAGTCCATTGTGTGGGCAGCAGCACTGATGAAGGCTGGTGGGCAGGTTGCCCTCGCAACTAAAGACACTTACATCCAGAGAGGCGAAAAAAAAATCACACTCAAAAAAGGAAGAAGAAATGTTTTTAGGTAGAAAGCAGAGGCGAGAGTATAGAGGCACAAGCTGTAAGCTATAAAAGGTTCATAACAGAATCTTAACGATTTTTTGAGTCATAACTCAGCGATGAAGGCACGACATGGTACCTATATCTAGTTTCAGGAGCGTAGCAAGGAAAGACCCCATACCATACAAGCGTCACTCTCTATAACGAATATCTCCCTATAACGAGCAAGTCATTTCTCCACAATGTCACCCTAATGTGGTCTAGAGGTTATCTTTAGAGTCTAGAGAAACACACCGGTTCGATCCCGGTCCTACCAAAATTTTTCTGCTGATATGTCCAGCATGACAAGTTAAATGTATGTCTAGGTTGTGGTGGTTCGGAACCCACCTAAAACTGTAGGTCTTCGTAGTGTACTAACACGACGGTCGGGGAGCTGGTATTTGGTAGTGCTGCCAGCTGAGGACGATGGATAATAATATGTTTTTACCCCCTTGGATACGCCCTTGCCTGCCAGTCTCCATGAAATTTTCATTTTATTACCCATGTCCGTGAAAATGAAAATCCTTGGCTGAAAAAAAATAAGACCCCAACAGCAGTTTAAGCTTTATAGTGCAAGTAATAAAAGATAATCTCTCGTGAGCAGAGTAATCCTCCTGTCTGTCCTTTTTTTCGAATAGAATACTTTAGAAAATTAGAAGTGCAGTCCATTTACATTTATATTAGTGACACCTTTGTTCTGAAATATAATAGGAGTCTTCCTAGCATCAAAAACTAAGTGAAGACAGCTAAGTAATTTTTTGAGTATTTTTCTTTTCCCTGTTGCTAAAAATAAATCTTATATTTCAGAATAAAAAATATCCCCAAAAGCTTTCTAGAATGTTTCCAATGTGACACTACTTGGGGGACAAAAAACTAACACTCTTGAAGTGGTGAAGTAAATAAAGTGAAATAACTCAAAATTTGACCTGGGAGGTCCAGGTTCGAACCCCAGTAACAGTAACTTTCTCTCTTGCGGTCAGACGGCCGTTCTGGTGAGTTGCCATCCCTGGACGCATGGTTAGTGGGGAGGGATGGCAGTTTTTGTGTGGGGACCCGCCATCCCTGGGATGCCATTCCAGCCCCCCATTCCAGGGCGCATGTCTGTGACCAGCTTTTCACTCCTAATCACCTTCGCCCATTATCTTGACACGATACATAACGTTTCGGAGTTTGTAAATGTTCTCCCATCAACTTGTCCATTTCCCTCGAATGTTCTAAAGGGGTGGAAGAAGGTTCAAAAAGGGAATTCCTATTTAAGAAAGGGGTGAATGAGGATAACGGGCTCGTCTGGCAAGTGCTGAATAGGGAGCTTACATAACTTTGACAGCCGATAAGAAGTTACCGCCCTTTGCAAGCTGTCAGCTAAGCTTTTTGCGCAAAATTTATGGATTTTACGTTAGGTAGCTTTACGACTACGTTACCCTTGATTTAAATTACTGAGGAAATGAAGCAGGGTGACCCGGGATCTAATCCTGGGTTGCTGAGATTTTTTTTTTCTTGATTTTCATATAGCATATAGCAAGAGCCCATCCAAAAACATCCAGTATCTAAATTCAAACAGACGATATAGTACTAACATCCACACTGCCAACAAAAAAATTGCTGGGGCTGAGATTCGAAGTAAGGACATACCGACATCCTGCAAGGTTTGGTTAGGTTAAGGATGCAATGCTTCCAGGTATGGAGGAGTTGGAGCTGGAGTGACAACTCAGGAAACTATTTCAGAACAAATAAAAAATATCCAAAAACTTTCCTCATAAAATCGCCATTAAGGGTGGCTTCATCACTTCTCCTATCGAACAGATTCTATCAGTGCAACCGCACTATAGCATACTTTAGTGAAGTGATAATAAAGGGTCCAACAACCGACAACAGTCGCACTTAACTTTCTCGCCGCGTATGCAATTTCCGATATTATTATTATTTTATTTTTATGAGATTATTTCTGCGGCCGTAATTTTTAAGCAATCAAAAATCGGTTTAAAAATACCCAAGACCATCTATCTGAGATCACTCATACCAAATCTCATGACTCATGACTGTCATTTTATTACTGTAGTCCCAAACGCGATCCAACTATTCAAAAACGTGGTTTCTCATTTTCAACACTTTTTGACAAAAACGGTCGTAACTTTCAAAACAACAAGATTCTGTTCAACGAATGTTTAAGTTACGTCGTTTTGCACCAACACACCAAATTTCATGACAATCGGTCAATAAATGGAAATGGCACCGAAAGGATCGAACTTTGGTCCAAAACGGCCGTAATTTTAAACCAATTCAATTTTTGTTGCAAAGAACTTCGAAGCATTTATTTCTCAACCAATTTTCAATGTTATAGATTGAAAAGTGTACCTACCGTCTCGTCGGTGCTTGTCGGACTAACCAAAAACACGATTTTTGATTATTTTGGCTGCTTTTTGGCTATAGTGGCCGCAATTTTTGACCAATTAAAAATTCCTTACTCAGTTGCCTCGGCCGTGATTTTAGACTGGTCTATATTAAATTTCATCAAAATCGAATGAACGGTATAGGCTCTAGAGCAGCAAACGGACGGACGGACGGACGGAATTTTTCCAGAAACCACTTTTTTGAACTCAGGGGACCCCCAGGCTGATGAGAAACCTAAAATCTCAATTTCAAAATTTTGTACGAAAACAATACTTACTCGCCATATACTTATATGGCAAGCGAGAATGTAAAAACTACCCTGAAAACGTTAATTCACCACTCACGGCCGTCGGAAAAGCATCGTCTGTGGCCACCATTATGATTACAGCTTTGTTAGGCATACAACAACGAGTAAAAACAAACGAGGGCAGAAGGGGGATGGGGGGAAGGGAGGGGGGTAATTCTATGGCGAAGTCACTCAAAACCCATTCGGGCAGGATTTGAGGGGCAGTTTGTAGCCGTAATCCTGCATGGATCGTTGTTTTTCATGGAGAGGATCTGCCAAATCCAACCTATAACAATGGGCATTATAGTGGGCGTGTCTACTTTATCCCTTTTTGTGGTTCTTTTATTTGGGATCAGTGGCGGCTGGTTGATTTTAAAATATTCCGAAAACATCGGTTCCATCACCACAGAAATACAGTAGTCTGTCTCTATATAAAGACCGTCGCTATAAAGAGACTTTGCCATAGAGAGGCGGTGACGTTGGAGATAATGTTCGTCATAACTCGTTACAGAGAGGTGTTCGCTATAGCCAGGGACAACTACATTGCTATTAAAATATTGTTAGTACTCACCGACAAACCAAGGGTTTCTCTTATTGTTTTCGACGGTGAGATTGAGGAAGTAGTCTGCAAATCCTTGAACAGGGTTTGCTTGCGGTTGCACGGACAACGTCCCCTCCACCTGTGAACAAAAAAAATTTGTACAAAATCCCTTTTTTTAAGGAAGTAATTATCTCCCCCACATCGCTGAAATTTTATACAGACATGTTGGCTCCTATAATTAGGCGGTCTACCAAATTTTTTAACGGTAACTTCCATAACAAGGGAGTTACTGAGGAAATCAATTCCGACGAAACTATTCGTCTTGCTTACAAAATAGTCCCTTTCTACGAATTTGGAACTAACCTGTACAGTGCTAGAAGGGCCTAAGCTTAAGGGTCCGCTATACCTGACGGTGCATTTTTTGCCGCCCATAAGATTAATATTGCGAGCGGCGATTCATTTTCATGGTTTACCCTTGGTTGGAAAGACACAAAATTTTGCCTGTACCTAGCCCTAACAATGTTCTAGGGAGTGTTCGAAGCAGATTTCCCATTTTTTTTTACTGGTTTTCGAGATACAGCACTTTTCTTGAGGTATGCGATGCTAGCATTTGCAAAACAGTTGCAATAAAAGAAACCAGTGAGAAATTGGGAAATCTGCTTCGAACACTCCCTAGAACATTGTTAGGGCTAGGTACAGGCAAAATTTTGTGTCTTTCCAACCAAGGGTAAACCTTGAAAATGAATCGCCGCTCGCAATGTTAATCTTATGGGCGGAAAAAATTGCATCGTCAGGTATAGCGTCCTCTTAATGGGATACAGGGTTGTACACAGGGGGGTGATATGGTCAGAATCGTGACCAACAGTGGAGTTTTCCTAGGTACCCATCACCAGATAAAATTGCGGTCAGTCCAGAGAACACCCTGGTCCTCTTTCCATTGTAGAACTAGTCACAGGTAACAGAATAGGGGGTACCTTTTTTATAGCCCCCGGCTCGAGACCTACACTGAAAATTGAAAGCCTGAAACTTTCTCTACTAACTTCCTTAGGTTGTTTCTATGAATTTCGGCCATGTACCTGGTTGTCCGCCAGGGTAACCCTTGCGGTCCGTTCGTTTCGGAAACTCCTCGTAAAGTTCAAAGTTTTGGGTGTAGGAAAAGAGTAATATTTGCATGCGACCACCGAGTCCATCCCGCCGAAAGTTGAACATCCTATCTGAATGTTTGGTTTCCGGTTTGAGCGGATATGGCGGTTCGGACACGTCTGCGGTAACCGGATGTGCTTTCGTCCATTTTCGGGCGTGACCCACCCCATACATCCGGCCAACTTTCTTTTACCTTTCACGTGTTTTTGGAACTCTATATGAATGCTTATAAAATGGGACGGCGGGACTGGAATGGCAACTCAGGGATGGCGGGGCTGGAATGACAACTCAGGGATGACGGGGCTGGAAGGTCAACTCAGGGATGGCGGGGCTGGAATGACAACTCAGGGATGACGGGGCTGGAAGGTCAACTCAAGGATGGCGGGCTGGAATGACATCCCAGGGATGGCGGGGCTGGAAGGTCAACTCAAGGATGGCGGGGCTGGAATGGCATCCCAGGGATGGCGGGTCCCCACACAAAAACTGCCATCCCTCCCCACTAACCATACGTCCGGGGATGCCAACACGCCAGAACGGCCGCCCAGGAAGCATCGTGTGTGGCCAGCTTAACAGTCATAGGGATAGAAGAACAGGGGTTGTAAAAAATCATCTGAAATATAATGTGTCTTTTTAACGTTAGAAACTGGACAATCGTTGGAACTTTTTTGACTCTATAGAGAATTCTCTTTATAGCGAGCACATATACACGGACCCCCGACTGTCGCTATAGAGAACACATAAATATCCTATAAGTACTGATCACTGAAGTACCAAAAAAAATCTAAAAAAAAAAATTCTTCTAGCCCATTCTCGAACCAGAAAACTCTTCCTAAAGTTCCCATAGAAAGGTCCATCACTTGTAAATTTTTTTCCCAGGCCTAGATTCAAACCTGTGATACAATACAATGGAAAAAAACACGCAACTTTTACCACGGTTGTGGTGGAAAGCACAGATTTTATAAGCTCAAAATAAGAGGTGTTTATTGTGATGGCTACCACGAGAAAATTAAAACCTTCCGTGATCGCACTGGGGGAATTGCCATTAGTGTTAGTGGTGCCGTGCCCTTTTGTGATCACCTGGTCACGTCATTTATCACGCTCTGTGAAGGGGGGGGGGGGGGGGGCAAAACGCGTGAGGTCTACGACCAAATTGCCCCCCATTTGTAGGTAGGCGCCGTAGGCGCTCGAGGGCACTTCGGTAAATAAGAAATCAATTTTCGAGACGGCAAACACTGTCACCCTTTCTTCAGGACATTAAGGGTCACCACAATTCTTTTTTTTTTTCGACCGTTTTTATTTTAGGACACTGTTGGATATTCTGAAATATAATATGTCCGAAATTAACCGATCGTCAAATCACATAACAAAGCCTGTTAAAAAGACTACCTAGTGCATTTAAATATCCAATAGTTTCCTCATAAAGTGTGCAGAAAAAACGTAAACAAACACGATTGCGTAGACGCCCCTTAATCCAAAATTCGAAAATTCAAAATTCATATCCTGCGTAACAGCCAATTAACCCTATTGGTTCGTACTGTATAAATTATTTAGTACATAGATTACATGCACATGTGTATTTGAATTTTAAATTGGACCTATTAAAGATAGCTTAGGGCGAGGTCATTCTAAAATCTAAAATAACAAACTGGGGAAAATATTCGCAATCTCCCTTTTTCCTGAATCTACGGTAATAGCTACAATATAATCCAACGTAATTTCGTAATTCTAAACATATAATAAATTCTTTAGGGGTAATCCACATCCTATTCACGAAACTATTGGATATTTAAATGCTCTGAAATATAATACGTCGTCAGAAATCACAGTAAAATATTTGTCCAAAATTACTCAATCGTAAATTCAAAACATTGCCAGTTAATTTCAAACGCTAAAAAACATATTATATTTCAGAACATTTAAATATCCAACAGTGTCCTCAAAAGTGGTCGGAAAAATTTACAGATGCTAAAATCACAATGTTTTCAAACTTCGTTCATAAATTTGAAGGAACAGAGATAAAACCGCATCAGGTTAATAAAATTTTAGAAGGTTACGAAGTTTTAAATATCCTGCCCGTATAGTATGGAACTAATTTTGTATAGTTCATCAAAGTTATTTATTACTTTGTCAACTAGTCCTTCCCTCTTTTTCCATTTATAATATTCAGAAAAAGTGACATTTGCCAAAGCCACTTTTTACTTTCTCGCCATATATGGCTAGCGAGAAAGTAAAAAGTTTTACTCGGAATGGGATTTTTTTTTTCAACCCTAAGGGAAGGGTATTAGATAGCCAGGCAGGTCTTGTGTTACCTTTGATTCAAAAATATTATTTTCTAGTGAAAATGGACACTTTGCTTTATATTATTTACCAGCTTGAGGGTTTTTAATATGATACGGGGGCTCATTTTCATACCATTGAACTTTCACTGTTTTTTGCTGGAATACGGGGGTGATTCAGGAAGAAATGTACACACGGGGAGGGGGGGTTTAGGGGGTTAAACCCCCTCCCATGAGCGGAAAATTAACATGGTAATGCCAACGTGAAGCAAAAAAATATAGGCGAAACCCCCCCCCCCCCCCATGACCGCTTTCTGGATACGGGCCTGATGCGATCTATTACGATTATCCACTATTTATATTATGACTCGTAAATTATGCATTCATGATATTTCTAAGGCTCTGATATACTTAAAAATCAATGGTTATAAAATATTAGATACTATGGGCGAACCAAAGTGAAAGAAATAGGTAACAATAAATCAACCGTCCTGCGAGGTCAGGGTTCGAATCCCTGCGTGAATAAAATTTTCTGCTTCATCCTATAGACTTATACGATCTCGAGATGGAAATTCATAATATAATTAGGAAAATCAGTTCAAGGAAACGCTTTCTAAAGGAACAAAGAGGGATTTTAATTTGACTGCGGAAGGAGTGTTTAAAGATTGATCCTCGTACACAAGGGAAAGCACGGAAACCACGGTAATTAGCAATTAAGCCTCGTACACACCTTCTCATACAAAATATACGCGTTATACAAAGCCCAGGCTAACAACCTGTCAAGGGACGTTATTATACATAAAGATCACGTTTACTTCCGTGAGACTAACAGGAAAAAAAAGTACTTCAGGATAATGTAGTCTGATAGCTGACTTAGCTTTCACATTATCTTATTTTAGATTATTACCACTAACTAAAAAGTTATTATACTCTAAAGTGGCAGGATTTTAGGTTAGTACCTATAGGAGGTGAAAATACCGAAAGTGACGTAAGCTTTGGCTACTTCTGCTAAGCTCCGCATCTTCTGCTGCCTATCTCACTGTAAGCAACCGTATAGGAACCATCAACAAAGTCTGACAAGGGCAGAGACAATTTTGAACCCGCTATATCTACGAAGGGAGAAGACCTTTGGAACAAATTTATGGTTCTCCAACACCGCTTAGAAGTCCTTTATCGCGGCTGATATACACATTCTACAATTTTGATTTGATTTCAAGAAGTATCCATCGTGCTCAGCTGGCAGCACCCTTCGTACACGACGAGAACCTACAGTTTTAGGTGTGTTAAGAACCACCACAGTGTCTGAAATAGGCACTCAAACTGACTCCCTTATTAAGTTTTCTTTTATCTCAGCTATCAATCGCTGAACGACTTATCTAAATCGGATCCTCCCGACATTATTCCCTTTTGAGACCGGGCTTTGGAAAATTAGATAAAACTGACAAAAACTAAAATTAAGGCGACTTTAAAGGAAAAAAAAAGACAACAGGGCTCTTAAGATGGTTGTCAGAACCTTAACGCCCGTCACCAGTCTAGCGGCTTCTCTCTCAGAAACGAGTGATCCGGATGGTTAGCACTGACACACCGGTTCGATCCCAACTCTACCTAAAATTTCCTCATCAGCATAGACCCCTATTACGATCAACTGCTGTTTCCTCTGCACACTTTATGAGGAAACTATTGGATATTTAAATATTCTGAAATATAATATATTTATCTTTTTAACGACCGAAATTAACAGGCTGAGCTGTAATTTTAAGATCGAGTGATATTCGTCAACGAAAATGTTATCCGAAATCAACCGATATATAATAGACGCCACCATACATTCGCTATTACTTTCTCGCCCGTATGTAATACATGGGCTGAGAAAGTTATGTTATCGTGCGAAATTTCGATTTTGAGATTTTCATTGCAAAAGGGTTTCAGAGGTCCTAGATACCAAAAAAATGGTTTTTAGGTCATGTCCGTCCGACGTACGTACACGTACGTACGTACGTACGTCCGTCCGTCCGTTTGTCTGTAGCGCGGCTAGAGGTCACACCAGTCAACCGATTTGGCTCAAATTTGGAATATAGATGTCTAAAATCAGTTCCGAGACACCTTTTTAATTTAATTTTGATTACTCAAAAATTGCGACCACTATTGTCAAAAAAGTGTCAAAAAAAATTCAAAATCGTGTTTTTGTCTACTCAAGACGCATTTCACGGTACGGTAATAAAGTTAGAACCTTCAAATTTTGCAGCCGTGTTCCCAGATAGATGCTCCAGGATCATTTTTATTGTTTTGGAGATGGGCCAAAAATTTGGGCCAAGATTGGCCCATACGTGAAAATCTTGGCCCCATGAACAGTATTAGCCGGAATTTCACACAAATCCATAATCTTGTGCTTAATAACATTACTTAAAGGTTTGTCGAAGAAATATTCAATCATTTCAAAATTGCGGCCAATATAGGCAAAATAAAGTCAAAAATAGGAAAAAAAACTAGAATCTCGTTTTTGATTGGTCAAGACGGATTTGGCACTACAGTTATTAAGTTAGATCCTTGTAATTTCGCAATAGTGTTCCCAAATAGATGCTACAGGATCATTTTTTATTCTTTTTGAGATGGGCCAAAAATTTGGGCCAATATTGGCATTATCGTAGGAAAAAGTTTCCAAAAATGGAAATCACGTTTTTGATTGGTTAAGACGGATTTGCAACAACCCTAATCGACAGATTTCCTTCAAAATTGGTGAAAGTGGTCTCAGATAGATGCTTCAAGGGCGTTTTCAATAGATTCTCATTTACTTAAAATTTAAGACGGTGACATGCAAAATAGAAAACATATACTTTGCGCGTCGAGCGACACTTCACTGTTTGACGGATATGTTTGAAATTCGGTATGCAGGTGCCTAAAAGTATCGTCCAGTGTGAGGCAAAATACTTTTTAGAAAAAGTTAAAATTCTGACAATTTTCACGTAAAAAAAAAATCAAATTTTCGATAAAAATTGCGAGAAAGTCAAGTGTGACCATTGTCGAACCCTTTATTTTTTTACGTTCCGCTTTCAAACTTTGTGAGAAAACTATTGGATATTTAAATATTCTGAAATATAATATGTCTCTTTAACGTCATTGCTCATGAGACTATGTTGTGATTTTACGATCGAGTGATTTTTGTCATAAAAAAAATTGTTCAAAATTAACCGATCGTAAAATCACAACATAGCCTCATGAGCAAAGACATAATATTAAATTCAGGATATTTAAATATCTAATAGTTTTCTCATAAAATGTGCAGAAAAAACGTGAACGATCATGAGTGAATAGACGCCCTTAAGAATGCTTTGAATACGAGGGTAGATCAGAAGGGTGCGAGATCTTCTCTTCTCCATCATCTCATTCCTTCACACTTCACACCCTTAGCTGGTTATTCCTTCAGGCTATTAAATTCTCTCTAGACATAAAGGATCAAAATTGGAATACTTATCCGAACAGGAAACGAATTCAACCTTCCATATGATCATTACCTACATTTCCCTTTGCAGTAAAACTACTGCACGATCACGTTCCTTTCTTCACAGCTGCAAAGAAATAAGAATGCCGTTTATTTTAAGCGGCACCAGACTATGCCAAGAACGAGGGGGTAACCACTCTTCCGAGAGATTCCCTGAGATTCCATAAAGATTTCCAAAGATTCCCAACGATATTAATAGAAAGATGAACCCTCGAAGGGGTAACACCTCCAAAAAAGTTCCAAGATTCCCTGAGATTTCATAAAGATTTCCAGTGATTCCCAACGAGATTCCTGGAGTGGTTAACCCCTCGGTCAAGAAGTATCCATTGTGCTCAGCACTACGGCAGCACACGACGAAGACCTACAGTTTTTGGAGGGTCCCGAACAGATCAGAGGATCGGGATCGAACCGGTGTGAATTATCCTGGGCGCCAAAAATGCGCCATAAGCTGCAGCATAGCCTTAACTTTTCTCTTCAGTCTAAAACACACAGCTTATCCACTCTCTTCTAGAGCCCATCATCCCAAGTTTCGAGATCGATTTCAAGTTTCATGAGACTTTTGTACCTAGGAACACCTGCCCCACTTCACTCTATATACTTAAACTTTGAAACCCAGATCCCAAGAATTTATTTTTGGATCTTGCGATATCGTATTGTACCTACGCGACAATAAATTTCTCTCCGATATTTTCTAGCATTCCATTTTACGTAGGTAGTTGCGTTTTTACGTTAGAAATCTTTTGAATAAATTTTTTTTGGAATAAATGATAAGTTTTATTGGGAGAAAATATGGTTTTAAGAGGAGGGACATATACAGTAGTGTCTCCCTATAACGACTTTCAAGGGAGAGTAAAATTGCTCGCTATAGGGAGGGGTTAAAAATGAGTCAGTCTGTCAAGGGAGGGCCAATTTATTGACCCACCTCCAAATGGTTGTAACTGACTCAAAAGCATCTATTCAAAAACACTTCTGCAAATTTTCAAGGTTCCAACTGGAGATACATAGCCTCCAGCCCATCCTAACTGTCACAAAACAAGATTTTTTGCCTTTTTTGATCATAGCAGGCGTAATTTTTGAGTTATCAATATTTATCAAAAAAAATGTCCAGATATTTACATTAGGTACCTATAGGTATACCGAATTTGAGAAAAATCGGATGAACGGTGTGACGTCCAGTCGCGCGACAGAGTGATGTACCTACGCACCTGACAGTCATATTGTAAAAATCAATTTTTTGGACTGGGCGGACCTCCAGGATCATGGGAAACCCAAAATCTCAAAATCGAAATTTTGCAAGAAAACATAACTTTCTCAGCCAATGTATTACATACAAGCGAGAAAGTAAAATGTCCACAAAGTTTCAACAGGGAGAGACCGTTCTTTGGCAAACAAGAAAAAATAAAGAAAAGCTTCCTGACCCAATACAATTTCAAAGTCTTTAAATTTTCGGATTCTTTTCTGAAATCAAGTCTCCGATACTTTGCAGTGCTTTAGTATCACAATATTTATTTTCCTCTTTGTCGCACCGGGATCTGTTTTCTCAGTAAATTATCTGATACTCAGAAAGACGAGCTTTTTGACTCAAAAAGATTATTTTAACTCTCTTTCAACTTCAGGACAACATCGTTTCAAAATATCCCCCGAGGGACTTCTTCTTAAGTAGACACGGGAGAATTTGTTTGTGTTCACCTGGACCAAAACGCAGCACTTTTTCTCATATTATCATCGAAACTAACCTCCTTATTGCAATAAAAACAGTGTACTTACTTAGTCAATTCTTTTAAGAAGGTAAAGTAAGCAAAAATTTATTAAAATGACTTTTGGTTACTTCACAGTGTTCGCACAACCAAACAGACTCCACATTTTGGTTGTGCAAACACTGTGAAGTAACCAAAAGTCATTTTAATGAATTTTTGCTTACTTTATGTTCTTAAAAGAATTGACTAAGTAAGTACACTGTTTTTATTGCAATAATATGAGAAAAACTGCTTTGTTTTGGTTCAGGAGAACGTAAACAAACCATCTCTCCCATTTGATGTCAATGAAAATTGGGAACTTACCTCTGGCTCTTGGTTTTGTAAGCAGTTTGTGGACGATATGGTCGTAAGCAGTATCACCAGCAACCCCTGAGTCCTTCACCAACCTTTCCTTTATAGCGATACACACGTTGTTTTTTGCAAAAAGGTCTTCTAGCTCTTCAAATGCCTGAAAAAAAATATAATAATTGAAAAAAAACACGTTTTAAGGCTGTTTGTTGATGTTTTTACGAAATTATTAAGGACATATTATATTTCAGAATAGCTGTCTCCAGCATAAAAAGTACCCGAAAACTTAACTTGCCGTTAAGAGTCCACTATATAGCTATCGGCAGGATTGTGAAAGGCACATATTTTTCTTTTCGGAAGGATAACGCTATAGTGAACTTTTAGGTGATAATAAAGTGGACTTTAGCAACTGGAGAAACCCACCCTTAACTTCAGAGTGATCGATAAAAATAATTATAAAAAAATAAAACAGCGAAACATTGAAATTGCGGTTCTCGGTCTTCACCGCTGTAGGGGAGAAGAAAAGAAAATGTTTCGGAGAAGTAAAACTTTTTTTGGTCCTACTACTTTTGATAATAACAATTACGCAATATTTCCTCCGAGACTTCCGAGGCAGTAAAAAGAAATCGTAAAACCTCGGCTCACGTCTTCGCCACGTGAGTCTGTTTTATGTCTCACATTACGTCACCTACCGGCTCCCCTGGACGTTCACTACTTTCCACTAAGTGGTTTCAGGTTCCAGGCTCAATAGCCGAGCGGCCTAGGTGGTTTGCTTTCTGAGGAACACAGAGAGCTGGGGCTCACCGGTTCGATCCCAACTCTACCAAAGATTTTCTGAGTCGTGCGAGTCTAGTGATTTCCCACTATGCCTATAAGGTGGCCACATCCGTTTTGGACGGCGAGGATGCATCCCTGGACGCCTAACATAGGGGAAGGATGGACCGTTTTGAAGGGATGCCGTCCCGATCTTAAAATTCCAACTTGACCGAATTCCACGCGACATCCCAGGTGGGCGTCCTGTTGTTGAAGATATGCCCTTTTTGCATTAATTTGTTATATCGACAACTTTATCGACAAAAATATATTTTTCTAGTGTATTTATTGAAATATATCAAGAGACACACAAAACACTATGATTATCACAATAAATCAAGGTTTCATCAATTTCTGCCAAACAAAAGACAAATCACAGGGATGCGGGTCTGGAAGTATCGTGTGTGAGCACCAGCCATCCCAAATACCGCATCCCAGCCAGGGAGCCAGGACGCCGTCCAAAACGCATCGTAGCCTCATAGCGTGTGAGTTGGGAAATGGTGTCAATCACACCACTCGACGTGTACACCGAGTACATAATCATGAATTTGCAGGCGTAATAAAAATAATTTTCGAATTTCTTCTGTCATCTAATTAAAAAAAAAAAAAAAAAATTGGACAGAATATACTTGTAGAGGCGTTATTCACTTCGAATCGTGAAATTTCAAAGACGTTCCACCAGATATGGAAAATTTTTTCGTATTGTAAAAAATGGAATAAACATGCACCGTATAGCGAGGACTCAATATCGTTCCCGGAAGACGTGTGACGTTGTCAGGCCGGATAGAAAAGTGGGAAAGGGGGGAAACTGAGGGGGGGGGGGAAACAGAGGGGGAAGTTGGGGGTGGATATGAGCTACGGCTTCGGACACAATAGACTCAGCCTGTGGGAAAATAAATTTTCCGAGGAAAGAAATTTCAATGATGTAGAAACGATGATTTTAGAAGCACCGTTTTTACACATCCTTTTTGCATTTAACGGGGGGTTGCGTCCGCCATATTGGAATTTCATTTTAGTATTCTTATTTTGGAGTACAATAGGTATCCTCTCCCTACAACGTCCGACAATAAATCCAGTCGCTATAAGGAGATTTCCATGTAGAGGAGGCTTTAAAATGAGTGAGTAGTGAAGATGTGGTTTGTCAGGGAACCGTGGAGATTCCTCGTTATAGGGAGATATTCGTTATAGAGAGTGATAGTGGGAAACTAGGAAATCAGAGTCTTTTCAACCAAGGGAAAAAAGTTTTAAAAAAATAGCCTGGCGCAATGCTAACACTATGTGCGACCATTGTCGTACCCATTGTCATGCTCTGTCACCAGCAGGCGACACACGACAACAACAATATTGTTGACGAAATTACCGGAAATCATTTTGTTTCGAACACATTAAATGACAAAAGCACGCTGTGTTTTCTATTAACCAATATTCAATATAAGTTGCATCTAATAATTTCATCACAATTCCATAAACATTACATTGTTGTAAAGCTACATAATAGTAAATTCATGCCTGAAAATAAAAACGACGCGACTAGGTGGCCGGGGTTTAGTACAAAACAACGGACATTAAGGGCCACCATACATTAGCTGTATTACAGTGCAACCTCGATATAACAAATCGGAGGGGAACAAGAAAATATTCGTAATATCAAGTAATTCGTTGAACTGAGGTTTGTTATGTTGAGGTTAGATTGGTGTAAAATTCGTTATAAAGAGGTAAAAGAATAGTTTTATTCACCTCAATATTACGTACTTATCTTGTTATAGCGAACAACTTCTACTAATAAATGATAACACATTTTTATCAAATTACTATATGTATTTGCTATGTATTTAAAAACAATTAGGTAGATAATAAAATTTTTTTCTTACATTAATAATCAAAAACAATTAACAATGTGGTTATACTTATAGTAGCTTAATCTCAATTTTGTTCATTGATTAGAAAAAAAGTCATAGTTGAAAATTCGTTATAAAGAGGTTGTACGCAAAGAATGTTCGCAATGTAAAGGTATATTTTATATTGACTCTTATGGACAATTCAAGGGGATTACGAAGAATTTGTTAAATCGAGGAAGTCGTTATATTGAGGTACGTTATATTAAGGTTGCACTGTATTACTTTTTAAACTTAGAGAGAAAACTATTGGATATTTAAATATTCTGAAATATAATATGTCTTTTTAACGTCATTACCCCTGAGGCTATGTTGTGATTGTTACGATGGAGTGATTTTTGTCACCAAAAATATTGCCCAAAATTAACCGATCGTGAAATCACAACATAGCCTCATGAGTAATGACGTTAAAAAGACATATTATATTTCAGAATATTTAAATATCCAATAGTTTTCTCACAAAGTAAAAATAAAAAAATAGCGAATGTATATTCAGCATTAAATCTTCTGAAATATAGCATGTCTTTATAACGTCAGAAATAAACTGTCTATGTAGTGAAAAAAACATCAGTTTCCCATTTTTTTTTTTTTTTTTTTTTTTTTCAGAACAAGAAGTAGACTTACCTAAGAAGAAGGGGTCACAATGATCTAAAAGAGTTTAGCAACGACAATTGACATTTGTGTAGTCTATCCACCCCTTGCATATCACTGACGGTACTTCCATCCAAGAGAGAGTGACAAAGAGAAAAATTTCAGCTTTGTGTGCGACAGTTGGTCATTTGACACCGGAAGTGACGTGGGAAGTAGCAAACCTCCATCACTGTCACCGGGTTATTCGAATGGGTGGACAGGAAAACGCGGGAAAATCAGACCGGAAATGGGCCACTAGTGACGTCAGTCATGTCAGTGGGACGTCACTAACTCAAGCTTTACATGACAGCCATTTAAACTGTTAATGAAATATTTCTATTCACGAGTTACTGCTGAGTTTAAATTTCAAAATAGTTTCCCAGTTTCCGGTTGCTAGTTTCCTGTCTATTAATAAACCGGAAATGAGCAATAATTTGAAAATGATACTGGAGAGAGAACGAGCAGGTTTGTTACCTAACTGTCCATTTTCTGAAACCGTTGGATACTTAGTTGCTCTGAAATATAATATGTCTTTTCAACGTCAGCGTCGTCAGCAACTACTTGGCTAAGCTTTTATTTTACGATCGAGCAATTTTTTACACGTTTCTGAAGTGAAAACAAAATACTATATTTCAGAACACATAAATATCCAACGAAACAGTTTCCTAAAAAAAATATCAACAAACAGGATTGTTTAGACTGTCAAGAGGCTATACAGTGCTAGTGATGTACGATGCAAGAACAAGAACAAGAAACGGAATTTCTTGTTCTTATTGTTGTTCTCGCAAAGGGACTCTTGTTCTTGTTCTTGTCATTGCTGCGAGATTCTTGCAATTTCTTGCATACACATGGAATTTTCTGCGTTAGTTGCCTACCAAGCGGCCATTTCAAGTGCAATCTATCGTCGCATAGTCTGCAGATTTTCTCGTACAAAATATGGACTGCAATCCATGAATGAAGCTTTGGAAAAAAACTGCCTGGGTTTATGAAAGACTCTTGCGAGAACTATTGCAAGAGTTCTTGTTCCCGCAAATAATTTCTTGTTCTTGTTCTTGCAGCCAAAATCAACTCTTGTTCTTGTTGCAAGAAATGCAATAACAGAAGCAAGAAATTTTCGTGCGACTGTCAAAGGACTATGTAAATTTTCTCGCTATAGAGAAAGTTTGCTATCTTGAGGGTTCCGCTATATTATAGAGGCAAAAAATTATATCAATATAAATTTTAGTGAATTACCTAGTTATTTTATTTTTTTTTTAAGAAAAAAGTCATGGAACCGAAAAAAAAATTCTTTTATGTTACCCAAATTCTTCCATCTCAAAAAAGTAGCCTTTAGATAAAATACCTCGAGCTTAGGGAACTCTAAAAAATAACCGGAGCTTAGGGGGCACTAAATCTCATTTAACCGTTCATTCGGATAAAATTAATTAAAGAACGCAGGTTGTAATTTGTTCCCGGCATTTGCCTCTATAGCCTCCTATCTACCACTCAAAAAGATAGATAAAAAGGAATTTCGAGCTTTGAGAAAGTGACATAAAAGCAAAGAATTAATATTTACTCCTGGCTGCGGCCTGAGCAAAATGCAAGGCCTTTGAAATGCTTGCGAGAGTTTGAGTGCACAGCCTTTGAGATAGGCCGCTGTAAAGTCTATGTCAACAAGCAAGCGCTAAGCCCCAAGTGACGTTCCCAGACGGAAGTCATGTCTACTGCTTGCAATTTTTTGTTCAACAGGCAGTTCAGTTCTTTCTTACTTTCTCGCTATCCAATATTGCGAGAAAGTAAAATTTAAAAATTTCATAAAAACTGAAGTTATTGACGAAAAAAAAATCTGTCAAGTCAGGATTTGATCCCTAGCAAAATTCCACTTAAGATTTGGTAGGCCGATTATTTTCCTACAAAATGGCTATTCTAGAATTTGTAATAATTGACTTATGTATCTGTAATCTCAAAACAACTTAACAAATACGTCAAAAATTACTGACAAAAAATGACCAAAAAAATTGCTGACGTATGATTATTTGTTTTTTTCACTGACACTCATGGGCTAGGTGCAAGGTAGAACAATCATTTGCCTACATAATGGCTATATTAGAATTCCTGATTATACTACCCAAAGGCCTGAATTTAAAAAAACTTAAAAATCACCCAAAATATTGTCATAACCGACACCATTCACCGATTTCAGTGCTGTCTCGAGCGTTTGGTACTATCTTCATGCGAGAAAGTAAATTGCGACCATTGTCAAACCTTTTATTCATATCTGAATACTTATCTTTCGAAGTGAAATTTTTAGACAGGTCGCTGAGAAATTGAAAAACGGAAATGTAAATAAGTGCTGAGACTCCCTCCTTTCGAACGACAGTTTCAGTCAGAAAACATGTCTCTTGCATGCGATTTTTTGTTTACCTACGCTTTAAGATAAAATTGGAGAGGTTGATGTTTGTTAAATGTCAATCTGAACCAAAACCAAGCACTTTTTCTCATAATATCTTAGAAACCAAAATTATTAAATTGACTGATCCAAAATGATGACCCTATTTGTTGATATTATTTGGTTGTGCAAACACTGTGAAGTAACCAAAAGTCATTTTAATGAATTTTTGCTTATTTTATGTTTTATCAGAATTGGCTAAGTAAGTACACTGTTTTTATTGCAATAAGGGGACTAGTTTCTTTGATAATATGAGAAAAAGTGTTTTGTTTTGGTTCAGATGAACAAAAACAAACATCCTACACTTATCACGAGGGTGTAATCACTCCAGAGATTCCGTAGATTCCACTGAGATTCCATAAGATTTTCATAGATTCCCAACGATAAAGTTGAACCCCGAAAGGGTAACCACTCAAAAAAAAAGTTCCAAGATTCTCTGAGGTTTCATAAAGATTTCCAAAGATTCCCAACGATATTCATAGAAAAATAACCCCAAAGGGGTAACCACTCCAAAAAAAAATCCAAGATTCCCAGAGATTTCATAAAAATTTACAAAGATTCCCAACGATATTCATAGAAAGATGAACCCCGAAGGGGTACCACTCCAAAAAAATTCCCAGATTCCCAGAGATTTCATTAAGATTTACAAAGATTCCCGACGATATTTATAGAAAGATGAACCCCGAAGGGGTAACCAATCCAAAAAATTCCATGATTCCCTGAGTTTTTATATAGATTTCCAATGGATCCCAACGAGATTCCCAATGAGTGGTTAACCCTCGTCACATCTTAAGTCCTCAAATTCGTTCCTCGAACTCCTCAAAACAGCCCTTTAAGGAAAGTACCAATTCCTTGAGGAGCTTCTAAGCGTTTGAATATTAGGGAAAGTTCAGAGAGGTTCATGAACCTTTGCAAACAAAAGGCTCTTTGAAAAGGACCCAACTCCCTGGCCAATTTTGAATCTTATTCCGAACGCCAGCGACAACCGGAAATCAGAAGCCTTCCTACTTTTTTTCAGCTCTTTCTATATTACAATAGCACAGTGATTGCTGACTGATTGCTATTCCTCAGTGGAGCAACCAAATCAACGGGAAAAAATGCAAAAGGCTTGAGAGTCACGCAGGGAATTCGACACGTTGGGGACCTACAGTTTGACGTGGGTTCCAAACGACCATCTAGAATCAAGATTACACTGCTATAGATAGGTACTGTAAGTGTTCATTATAAATTTTGAAGTTGAAAAGACATATATTATATTTCAGAATATTTAAATAGGTACACTTTCTTACTTTCTAACAACTCATTTTGAAGCTCTCTTTATAGCAAACTCTCCCTATAAAGGCCATATTTAAATAGTCCCTTCACGAACGTTAAAGAAAGAAACGAGGGGGTATAACCACTCCAGAGATTCCTTAAGATTCCCTGAGATTCCAAAAAGATTTCCAAAGATTCCCAATGACATTCATAGAAAAATGAACCCTGAAGGGGTAACCACTCCAAAAAATTCCAAGATTCCCTGAGATTTCATAAAGACTTCCAATGATTCCCAACGAGATTCCCAACGAGGGTAGGTCCTTATAAAAATTTAAAGATAAGGCAAACAATGTTTCCCATCAGTTGCAGTCCAACTGTTTATTTTTGTTTCCCTTAAGGGTCCGCTATACCTGACGATGCATTTTTTGCCGCCCATAAGATTAACATTGGGAGCGGCGATTCATTTTCAAGGTTTACCCTTGGTTGGAAAGACACAAAATTTTGCCTCTACCTAGCCCTAACAATGTTCTAGGGAGTGTTCGAAGCAGATTTCCCATTTTTTTACTGGTTTTCGAGATACAGCACTTTTCTTGAGGTATGCATTTGCAAAACAGTTGCAATAAAAGAAACCAGTGAGAAATTGGGAAATCTGCTTCGAACACTCCCTAGAACATTGTTAGGGCTAGGTACAGGCAAAATTTTGTGTCTTTCCAACCAAGGGTAAACCTTGAAAATGAATCACCGCTTGCAATGTTAATCTAAAAGGCGGCAAAAAATGCATCGTCAGGTATAGCGTCCTCTTAACTTGGATGTAAAAAGTTCGATTCCTGCATGCTTTGTCTAAATATTTACTCCCAGTTCGATTGAATTTGCTCCAGGAACTGTTTACAGAGTGAATGAATCTTTTTGTTGCTGGAACCGATTTCTAGGGTTCAATCCGACATAAGGGAGTCAACTGTGCTTCCTTTTAGTTTATCTTGGCTGGGTTTAAGGCTTTGCAGTACGAAATGGTGCATTGGGGTAACATTGCCAGCGGTGATTTTGCATTATCGGGGAAATTGAGGAGTGTGCCTAGAACTGCGCCTAGAACAATCCCTAAAACAACCCTAGAAGTGCCTAAGTTATAGGCGTTCTCGAAAACCAAGTAGGTAGCCATGAGGGGAGAGCATGAGCAAAGATACACCTGAAAAAAATTTCGATAAGAGGGGACTAGATCTTGGTTCCTCCTGTTTCACAGCTAAGTGGTCACCTTCTGAAGTATATACACAATGTCTTTTTTAATAATTTTCCTGTCCCCTCTCTAAAAAAATTCCAGAGACGGGACTGGTTTCCCTGTACTTCTTCAAAGCAAAAAAAAACACAGCAAATTAAATAGACTCCTAGAAATAAAAAGAAAAGGCTGAGAGAAAAATTTCTCAGCGAACTATCGAACGGGAGGACTATCACCACTCAGATTCCACAAAAGGAGTCCCCACAGTTTGTGAAAGGAATCACATCTGAAGCCCCTATACTGATATTATGCGAAGAAACAGCCAATCACTCATGGTAAGTTTCACAAAACCTTGTGTGCTTCTCTCAGTTTCGACTAATTCCAATTTCCGCCCCCTGGCTATTCCCACAGCGCGTTTCCGGTTTGTCTCAATGTCGCCACTTTGCGAATAAGGACTCAATTACATGGTTATACTTTTTAATAAATATATTATCAATTAAAATTGTATCAAGAAAGGTTAACGTCTGTACGCTCCTTTAAATACCATCATCTTTTACCAAGGGCGGCTGCCACAAGTCTGAATAAATGAGAATATTTATACAATTTACCTCGCTGTTAAGGGTCCGCTATACCTGACGATACATTTTTTGCCGCCCATAAGATTAACATTGTGAGCGGCGATTCATTTTCAAGGTTTACCCTTGGTTGGAAAGACGCAAAATTTTGCCTGTACCTAGCCCTAACAATGTTCTAGGGAGTGTTCGAAGCAGATTTCCCATTGTTTTACTGGTTTTCGAGATACAGCACTTTTCTTGAGGTATGCGATGCTAGCATTTGCAAAACAGTTGCAATAAAAGAAACCAGTGAGAAATTGGGAAATCTGCTTCGAACACTCCCTACAACATTGTTAGGGCTAGGTACCGGCAAAATTTTGTGTCTTTCCAACCAAGGGTAAACCTTGAAAATGAATCGCCGCTCGCAATGTTAATCTCATGGGCGGCAAAAAATGCACCGTCAGGTATAGCGTCCTCTTAAGTTGGACTAGTGTCTCTCTCTGTAAGAACCGCCAAGGGCCCTAAAAAATTCTCTGCCTATTGAGAGAGTTCACTATAGAGAGGCTGACACTGTGGAGGTTGGGGTTTTCAAGGTAAGGTACCACCGTGTTCAAACCTTATAGAGAGGTGTTCGTTATAGAGAGTGTCGTTATAAGGAGTAACCACCATATTGCAAACGGCCAGAATCAAGATAGTCAAGTTTTCCCCCAGCTGGGTAGGCCCACAAGCGAGGGGTTAACCACTCGTTGGGAATCTCGTTGGGAATCATTGGAAACTTTTTGAAATCCCAGGGAATCTTGTATTTTTTTGGAGTGCTTACCCCTTCGGGGTTCATCTTTCTATATCCTTTGGAATCTTTGGAAATCTTTATGGAATCTCAGTGAGATCTCAAGGAATCTTGGTTACCCCCTCGCCCACCAGGAAAAATCTTCTGCCTAAAGTCTACTTTAGTGTCCCCTAAAAGTTCACTATAGCGTTATTCACTCGACAAGAAACGTTGGTGCCTTTCACCATCCTGCCGATAACGCCGGAAGATTAACGGGAAGATAAATTTACTAACTCCACGAAGTGGTAAAGTGACCGTTAGGAGTGTTACTAGAGAAAGATGTCATCTTATCCAAGACAATAGCCAAATTTTTAAAATAATCCTCTCTGAGTTTAGTCTGTTCTTCTGTTGTATCCCTTTTTCATTTAAAAGGATAAAAAACAGAGACGCCCGAGATAATTTTATTTGAATCTGTTGGAAGACAAAATATCATTAGTTACAGTTTGCAGTTCCTTATAAAGAATTATCTTCAACCCACGACGAAACACCGCTAGAGAAAAATAAAATTCACAAATCAAATTTTAATTTCTCGTTTTGGTAGGAATAGAAAATTTTCCTGGTACCTATAGGGAAGACTCAAGCTACCTTACTTTATTAATTTATGAGGCTACTATTGATATTTAAATGTTCTGAAATATAATAATACGTTTTCTTATCGGCTGTGTGGTGATTTTACGATCGGTTAATTTCGGACAAAATTTTCGTTGACAAAAATCACTCGATCGTAAAATCACAACACAGCCTGTTAATTTCTGCCGTTGAAAAGACATATTATATTTCAGAACATTTAAATATCCAACAGTTTCCTCATAAACGTGCATTCCATGTTTAGTTAAACGTTAGTGCACCGCCTCAACCAGAGTTAGTATTAGGAACCACCACCGAAAAACTGTCAAAAATAACTTAGTCAAAACCCACGAAAAAGTAATCATAAATCCTAAGCGCTTTCGACCTAGACGGTTATCATCAGATCAACTTACTTCAGGCCGGCCAACACCCAAGTAGGTTTATCTGTCTCTTCCCTTCTTGTACCCCTCTGATGATGACCGTGTAGGTCGAAAGCGCTTAGGATTTATTATTACTTTTTCGTGAGTTTTGACTAAGTTATTTTTGACAGTTTTTCGGTGGTGGTTCCTAATACTAACTCTGGTTGAGGCGGTGCTGGGTCCACTAACGTTTAACTAAACATGGATTGCAGAAAATACCACAAAGTTACGAGTTCCCTCTTAAATCATACAAAGCGTGCAGAAAAAACGTATTTTTTTTAACCTTTATGCCATAGTTGCTCTCTTCGTAGATGATGGATACGTAGGACCACCCCAGAAGTCGGACTATTTCCACCATTGCCTTGACCTGATGGAGATCTGATGGAATCGTACGAGAGAAGTACTCGAACCGTTGTTTGTTGGTTAGCTCTGGACTCGTAGAAAAATAAGACACCTGGAAATAAATAATTTAAAGTTAGAATTACAGTTATGAGAGGACGCTATACCTGAAAATGCATTTTTTGCCGCCCATAAGATTAACATTGCGAGCGGCGATTCATTTTCAAGGTTTACCCTTGGTTGGAAAGACACAAAATTTTGCCTGTACCTAGCCCTAACAATGTTCTAGGGAGTGTTCGAAGCAGATTTCCCCATTTCTCACTGGTTTCTTTTATTGCAACTGTTTTGCAAATGCTAGCATCGCATACCTCAAGAAAAGTGCTGTATCTCGAAAACCAGTAAAACAAGCGGTACGACACGGTCGGACAAAACTTTACCTGCTTATTTGCGTGATTCCTAGAAATAAACCCTTGGTTAAATGATTAAAGACGGAAAAACTTTTTGACGAAAGGAATGGTCCCAGAATGTTCTCCCGAGTACTTAGAGACCCCACACGACATACTTCGGCAACCACACAAAACTACCCCCTAAAAGGAGGTGGGGTGGATGGGGAAGCTCGGAAAAACGTTTCGACAAAATAAATTGTCTCAGAACGTTTCCCTGAGCATTTTGATACCCCATACAATGTACTTTGGAAAGTATCCAAAACTCCCCCCATAGGGGGGGGGGGGGGGGGTGCGGCGAAAAATCATTTTGACCATATAAATTGCCTCAGAACGACCTCCCGATCATTTTGAGCCCCCACAACCCATATTTCGCAAACCACTCAAATCTACCCCCCTTAGGGGGTGGGGTGCTTGGATACGTTCAGAAAAACTTTTTGATACAAAAACTTGCTTCACAACGTTCGCCCGAACAGTTTGAGACCCCATAAGCCGCACTTTAAAAGTCACTCAAAATTGCCCCCCCCTGGGGGGGGGGGGAGGCTCGAAATAAGCCATATACCATTTGTGACGAGTATGGCCGTTGTCACGTGTCATATCCAGAAGTACTCATATACCACAAAAAACTGAATCCACTGATTTCGCCCTTTTACAGGTCCAGGGGGGACTTCCCCCCCTTTTTTAGCGGCCAGGGAGTTATGCGGGGGTAGTGGGTGGTATCATTGGATTTGTAATTATTTGTTCTATAATTGTCTAAAATTTGATCGAAATCGTTAGAGCCGATTTTGAGCAAATATTTTTTTTCTACTTTTTGGGGGTGTTTTAGGGGGGTAACCCCCCTTAATTTTAAAGGGGGGAAACTGGGCTTCTGGATTTTTATTTCTTCCAATTTTAGAAAGGTCACTACCGATTTTGAAGAAAATCGGTTGAAAAGTGTGCCGTCCAGGTCAATGCCACATACATAGCTACATACATACATAGCTACATACATACATACGTACTGACACGGCGTACCTGACCTCTTCTAAAAATTCCTGGGGGCAAACTTTTCGTCGGATGACAAAAGTGAGTTGGTTTTCATATTCCGAAGGCATGGACGTTTCCGAAATGTATATGCAAGTTCCAATCGCTTTTGAGGTCTGGGAGCAATGACGGTTCAAAGTTGAGGTTTGCCGAAAATTGGCCCGCACGAATACAATACTTTACCTTACGTATACTCCGTATACAGGTAAAGTAAAAATGGGAAATCTGCTTCGAACACTCCCTAGAACATTGTTAGGGCTAGGTACAGGCAAAATTTTGTGTCTTTCCAACCAAGGGTAAACCTTGAAAATGAATCGCCGCTCGCAATGTTAATCTTATGGGCGGCAAAAAATGCATCGTCAGGTATAGCGGACCCTTAATTTGAAACTTCCCCTATAGCGAACATGATGCCTTGGCGGTCGTTAACCCTCGGTTAAATTCGGTTTTTAATACAGGAGCTAACCGGAACTTACTGGGGGTGAACCAGTTAACGGACATACGATGCGTTTTGGACGGCGTCCTGGCTCCCTTGCTGGGATGCGGGGTTCGGGATGTTAACTCAGGGATGGCTGGTGCCCACACACGATACTTCCAGACCAGCATCCCTGTGATTTGTCTTTTTTTGCCAGAAATTGATGAGACCTTGATTTTATTGTGATAATCACAGTGCTTCGTCTGTCTCTTGATATATTTCAATAAATATACTCAGTATCGATAAAGTAATCGATACAACAACGAAGTTCGAATTCCAAGATCAGGACGGCATCCCTTCAAAACTGTCCATCCCTCCCCACTTCCAGGCGTCCAGGGATGCATCCTAGCCAGGACGCCGTCCAAAACGCATCACACCACGACGGAATGTACCAGCTAAAAACAAGCCCTCCCCCCAGGAAAACTTCTGAATACTCCACTGCCTTGCACTATTTTTGAATCAGGTACATGAGTCTCAATGGTTATTCCCTGAAAGGATTCACCAATTAAGCCGCATTGAACACTATCGAGTCACTAATTAAGGTCCCCCATCCTTCATTATCATACCCCTGCTTAGTACAGTGATTATAGAAGCCCTTAAAATAGATTGAGGAGCCCTCAAAAAGTAAACAGTATTAAGCTTACGCCTCCACTTCGCTTTACAACCCTTACTCAACCCTACCTCACTTTTAAAATCGATCTCGAAATCTAACAGCATGGTTTAAAAAATTTTGGTTTTCGGCCTACCGGCTCCGGCCTAATGATGCAACAATGTGACCACGCAATCCTGTTTGTTAACGTTTTTTTACGCACAGTTTATGAGGAAACTATTGGATATTTAAAAGTTCTAAAATATATTGTGTCTTTTTAGCGTCATAAATTATGAGGCTGCGTTGTGATTTCAGGATCGGTTAAGGTCGACTACACGTACTTGGTTCGCAATGCTACGTACTTCAAGCCCTACTCCGAAGTTACAGGGCGAGTGAAAAGTGTTTATTGGGGGATGTAAACCTGAGACTCTTTGTCGTGAGGTAGTGTTGTATTTTTGCACGAAATGGAGTAATAAGCCCACAGGAGCGATTTTAAACAGTCAACTACCAGTCCACATGTTTTTTTGACAGATCGCGAAAACACAACACTACCTCACGCAAAATATTTTTTTGTAACGTTTCGGACTAAAACAGTATGATTTTATCGTCACATTTAGTAGAAAAGCTTGATAAATATTTGTAATATTTACCGCCGCCATGTTACATGTTGACAATTTTTATTTCACTTACGGAAGTGGGTAATTTCAACAGCATTTCTCTACTTTTTCTCATGTAAAAGCTAAACATAGTGTCCTTCTTTCACTCGTTCGTTTCGCGTTCAAATAGCACACTATGTTTAGCTTTTAGAGTAGACACAACCAATACGATATTGCAATTACCAGTCTCCGGTTATACTAATATGTAAACATTAGTTTTGTCGAATATTTACTTTCGCACAGTGGTTTTGGTGGAGTTCGTCGAGAATGTATATACAGCCTTAATTTCGGAAATATTTTTTGTTGACAAAAATCACTCGATCGTAAAATCACAACATAGCCTCATAATAATTTATGACGTTAACAAGACATATTATTATATTTCAGAATAGTTAAATATCCAATATAGTTTTCTCACAAAGTTTGAAGCCCAAACGTAAAAAAAATAGCAAATGTATATTCAACGTTAAAGCTAAAAATAAATTTTAACTACAGGTAAGTATGCCCAGGTTCCAATACAGCAGTGCTGAAAATTTATTAATATTTTCCGTCTGGTTGCGTCCGTAATCGCAGTATGATGCCCTATATTCTTTATAACACCGCATTCTTCCAAGCAACAAAAGGATCTAGAAATTAATAACAGGAGAACAAAGCAAGGCTGTAATAGCCTTTCCTGTACACAGTATAGCACTAAAACATTAAGGCTACACTGCAACCAGTGATGCATTTCTTCCACTGAAAAGGTTAAGGTGAAATGTACACAGATTTGTAAGACGTGGCAGTAGAACGATTTTTCTTCCCGTTTTATGAGGAAACTATTTGATATTTAAATGTTCTGAAACATAAGTCCTCTTTTTAACTTTCGAAATTAACTGGCTATGGTGTAATTTTATGATCGAGTGATTTTAGTCGCGAGACCACGACATAGCAGACTCTGGAGTCTATTTTTAACAAAGGGGAAAAATTAGAAATGATTTTCCCCTCGCAATTTTTACCCTATGAGTGTTACCTACAAATGCACCGTCAGCTGGAACATAACCTTAATGTTGTGAAGGATAATAAAAGTTATCAGTGAAATTTATCAAATTATTTTCTTGCACGCAAATTCTCCGTAAGAGAATGCACCGAATACGGCTTATAGATAAAATGCTGTTTGTTTACGTTTATTTAGTTTACGAGGAAACATAGAAAGTAACAGCTTCGATAGCCAAGTGGTCTAGAAGGGTCGCACCGTTTCGATCCCTATCTTATTCATTTTTTTATTTTTTTCTGTTCGGCATTCACCTCTGACATGTTAAGCATGTCAAGTGATATGTATATCGAGGCTGTGGTGGTTCGGAACCCACCTAAAACTGGAGTTGACAGCTGAGCTGTAATTTAAATGTTCGCCCTTAAGGGCCACCATACGTACCGATTTCAAACTTTGTGAGAAAACTATTGGATATTAAAATATTCTGAAATATAATATGTCTTTTTAACGTCATTACTCATGTGGTGATTTTACGATCGAGTGATTTTTGTCACAAAAAAAAAAAAATTATCCAAAATTAACCGATCGTTAAATCACAACATAGCCTCATGACTCATGAGTAAAGATGTTAAAGAGACATGTTATATTTCAGATTATTTTAATATCCAATAGTTTTGTCACAAAGTTTGAAGTCGGAACGTACAATAATAGGGAATGTAGCTATATTCAGCCTTATACATTTCATTTCGCTATTAGTTACATACCTCGTATGGTAATTGTAAGTGGAAGATGGGAATGCCTGCAATAGTTTCAGTGATACTTCCGTCACATTCCAGCAGGTCATTCCAGTTCGTTTTCATTCATCATCCATTCCTACATATTTCAATTCATTCCATTCAATCATTCCTAAAGTGTCGTTTACTTGCTTCACACCACTTTTCCCGAATATTTCGTTCTCCCTGCTCCTTGTGTTTTCATTTATCAGGTATTATTATTTGTTCGCGAACATCCAGAACACTTCCCTCTTAAGGGACCGCTATACCTGACGGTGCATTTTTTGCCGCCCATAAGATTAACATTGCGAGCGGCGATTCATTTTCAAGGTTTACCCTTGGTTGGAAAGACACAAAATTTTGCCTGATTTTGCAGATTTCCCAATTTCTCACTGGTTTCTTTTATTGCAACTGTTTTGCAAATGCATACCTCAAGAAAAGTGCTGTATCTCCAAAACCAGTAAAAAAAATGGGAAATCTGCTTCGAACACTCACTAGAACATTGTTAGGGCTAGGTACAGGCAAAATTTTGTGTCTTTCCAACCAAGGGTAAACCTTGAAAATGAATCGCCGCTCGCAATGTTAATCTTATGGGCGGCAAAAAATGCACCGTCAGGTATAGCGGACCCTTAAAGTCCACTATAGTGTGATTGCACTTATCATACAATAAGATTAATCTGTTCAATAGAAGACATTATAGTATACTTTAGAAAAGTGGTTATATCAAGCCTTATAAGAAGAACTCACCTTTCTTAGGAGGTGCCAGGTACAGGTGCCCCTCTCTAAAGCGAAAACCTCTCTATAACGAACGAAGGTTGCGGTTGAATAATCCCTAATCCTCTATAACGAACTCTCTACGAACATGGTCCCTTGGTGGCGACTATAGAGAGAGACTATTCTGTCGTTATAGAGAGAGACTATACTGTCGTTATAGAGAGAGACTATTCTGTCGTTATAGAGAGAGACTATTCTGTCGTTATAGAGAGAGATTATACTGTCGTTATAGAGAGAGGCTATACTGTCGTTATAGAGAGAGACTATACTGTCGTTATAGAGAGAGACTATACTGTCGTTATAGAGAGAGACTATACTGTCGTTATAGAGAGAGACTATACTGTCGTTATAGAGAGAGATTATACTGTCGTTATAGAGAGAGACTATACTGTCGTTATAGAGAGAGACTATACTGTCGTTATAGAGAGAGATTATACTGTCGTTATAGAGGGAGACTATACTGTCGTTATAGAGAGAGACTATACTGTCGTTATAGAGAGAGACTATACTGTAAATAAACAAAAATTCCTTCATCTATTTCCGTTCCATCTCCTGGCATTCCCCTTTAGCATACGAGGGTCAAACGGGAAGTAATTAACCAATAGCGCTTAATACGAGTTTTCATCCAATCTGTTCGATGACTGATTGGGGTTTCCATCAATTCTCGAGTTAAATCAGTTACACGAACTCCGAGCCGCAATTTTCCATAAACCCTAAGGCCTTTCTGCCTTTCAAGCCCTATTATATCCCTCTCTGTATTCCAGTCTACCATGTTAATGGGTTAAAGCGCTCAAGAACAAAATATTACAACGCTGAATTTCATCAGTAGCTAAAGTCTACTTTAGTGTCCCCTAAAAGTTCACTATAGCGGTAGTTGGTGCTATTCACCATCCGTAACGTTAACTACTGGACTTTTATCGGAGACACTATAGTAGACTTAGAAGCTGGTGAAATTCACCCCCACAGTTTTAAACGACGGAGTGGAAGGGTTGAACCCTCGCTAGGAATTTTACAGTTAGATTTGCGGGACGTCAAGAAGAACGGGTGGAAATATTTTGAAGGTAATCGCGGGCAAAAAGCGGTCAACGGTCACGGGCATCCCTTTCTGTATTTAATTACCCATTTACTTTACACTTAAAATGGAGATTGAATTCTGCGGGAATAGGCACCAAAACTCCAGCAAATTTATATCCTATGCCAATCGCGCTCAGCTATATACACACGACGTGGACCTACAGTTTTAGGTGGGTTCCGAACCACCACAGCCTCGATATACACTTCACTTGACATGCTGAACATACCATTACACAAACTGACTGTTGGCCGAAAAGGTGTGACATCAGCAGAAAATTGCTACCGCCAGGATTCGAACCCAGGGCCTGAGTCTAGCATCAAAATGTGCCTTTTGCTTACCTGAGGAATCCTGAAGAGCCTCAGTAGGTTGGCAACCTGGATGGACGTGACGCTGGAAGCAGCCCCGACCACGCCCGAGATGACTTTGCGAACCTGAGTCTTGTTGCAGTTGTATTCTGCACCGTCGATGTTACTGATTGAACCTGAAACAACAGAAAACGTATCTTCAAGACCGAACATACATTCGCTATTGTAAATTAACCCACTTCCGTAAGTGAAATAAATATTGCCAAAGTGTAAGATGGCTACGGTAAATAGTACAAACATTTATCAAGCTTTTCTACTAAATGTGACGATAAAATCATACAGTTTTTAATCCATAACTTTTCAAAAAATTATTCCGCATGAGGTAGTGTTGTGTTTTCGCGATCTGTCAAAAAAACATGTGGACTGGTAGTTAACTGTTTAAAATCGCTCCTGTGGGCTTATTACTCCATTTCATGCAAAAATACAACACTACCTCACGACAAAGAGTCTCAGGTTTACATCCCCCTATAAACACTTTTCACTCGCACTGTAACTTCGGAGTAGGGCTTGAAGTACGTAGCACTGCGAACCAAGTACGTGTAGTCGACCTTAAAAAGACATATTATATTTCAGAATAAAAAAACGTAAACAGACACGACTGTGTAGACGCCCTTCAAGAACACATTTTGAGGGAATCAGTGAAGGCTGTAGTTGATAATTCTCAACCAAGGCTATGGCAGACGCCATTCTCCGTAGAGAACGCCTGAGAGTATAACGCAGCATGACATCCGTAAGTGAATCGTGTTCACCGCAGGGGGTACAAGGATGCTGGATTTTCAAGGTAGGTACTTTTAACTAGAAACCCACTACCCTCTATCTCCATCATAGAGACTAGCCCTTCCTTTTTGAGATACTGAGAGGAAAACAATTGTTTGTTTACGCTTCTTCTGCACAATTTCTGAGGATATACTGTTATATATTTAAATATTCCGAACTATAATATATATTTTGAAGGCTGAATATACATTCTCGACGAACTCCACCAAAACCACTGTGCAAATGTAAATATTCGACAAAACTAATGTTTACGTATTAGTACTGCCGGAGACTGGTAATTGCAATATCGCCATTGGTTGTGTCTACTCTAAAAGCTAAACATAGTGTGCTATTCGATCGCGAAAGGAAATAGTGAAAGTAGGACACTATGTTTAGCTTTTACAGGAGAAAAAGTAGAGAAATGATGTTGTAATTACCCAAATAAAAATTTTCAACATGTAATATGGCAACGGTAAATAGTATAACCATGTATCAAGCGCTTTTACTAAATGAAACGATAAAATCTACATGTTTTAGCCCGAAAGTTAAAAAAGAAATATTCCGCGTGAGGTAGCGTGAGGATTTCGCGATCTTTCAAAAAAACATGTGGACTGGCAGTCGACTGTTTAAAATAGCTCCTGTGGGCTTATTACTCCATTCCATGCAAAAATACAACACTACCTCACGACAAAGAGCCTCAGGTTTACGTCCTCCAATAAACACCTTGTACTCGCCCTGTAACTTCGCAGAAGGACTTGAGGTACGTAGCATTGCAAAACAAGTACCTACGTGTATTGCGTATTCCGCCTTAATTAACAAAAACCGAACGTAAACAAATGTATGTTCGGCCTTAACCTGGCCAGTGGATTTAAGCTGATAATTACAGTAATAACGGTAAACCCATTCACACAATGGTGATCCAATTCAGCTGCTTATTCAGCGGTAATCTCATTGTGTCGAATACCCTTTGACATGATCCCCATGTCCCCCTTTGATGCATAACCCCCTTAAGATATAATAGAGGGTTGGGGGGGGGGGGGGGGGGACAACCCCAGCGGCCAGACCATTTTGATTAGCCATCATGCTCAGCACTGCCAAATATATGGTGCCTGGAACTCACAAAGTTTGAAATCGAAACGTAAAAAATTGCGAATGTATGGCGAATTACACTCGTATAGTTACCCAATTTTGGTAGAATCAGCTTTGATACCAAACGAGTTTTTGGGGAAAATCAATCCGACGGAATTTTTGAATTTTAATTAAGAGGACGCTATACCTGACGATGCATTTTTTGCCACACATAAGATTAACATTGCGAGCGGCGATTCATTTTCAAGGTTTACCCTTGGTTGGAAAGACAGAAAATTTTGCCTGTACCTAGCCCTAACAATGTTCTAGGGAGTGTTCGAAGCAGATTTCCCAATTTCTCACTGGTTTCTTTTATTGCAACTGTTTTGCAAATGCTAGCATCGCATACCTCAAGAAAAGTGCTGTATCTCGAAAACCAGTAAAAAAATGGGAAATCTGCTTCGAACACTGCTCCGAAGTATGATCATCTCGGAGGGTGTTGTACCTGGATTTCTGAAAATTGGAACACATATTTCTTCAGGTTTGATTACACTATTCCCCAAATTTGGTAGAATTTCTTTGGGTATCTACCGAGTTATAGAGGAAACTCATTCCGACGAAATTAGTAGAAAATTTCAGCAGGGAAAAAATTGCAATCCCGGTTTGAATGAAGCAAGATGAGTTGTAATTTAAATAACCTACTTGTGGGGAACTAATAAACGCTACCCCCAGGGGTGGAAATTCTGCTGAGTCACCCCCTCCCTCCCCCCTTCCCCCCCCCCCCTGGGGGGATGCCCGCATTCATTAGATTCCCCAGCTCGTTGTTGAGCTGCTGCTGTCTCGTGAGCTCGGAGCTTATACCGAGACTAAGTAAACAAAGCAGGAAAGCCTCCCCATGTCTCGAACCCCCTCCCCCAGTTATGTCACTATACCCCCACCCCTGACGAATGTGGGGGTTCCTCAAAATTCATTCACCCCCATGGCACCACCAAAAACATCCCGAAGACTTTTCACTTATAGCGTACCTCAGTCTTGAATGGGAGTAATGTCAGTGATATCCAGGGGTGGACAGACTACACAAATGTCAATTGTCGTTGCTAAACTCTTTTAGATCATTGTCACCCCTCTTCTTAAGTCTACTTCTTGTTCTGTACAAAAAATAATTTTAGAAACCCTGTGTTTTATTAGAACAATGGGTGTCGTTACTCAAGTCGAAAAGCTATTGGCTATTGGTTAAATCAAACAACGTGAAATAAGGTAACAAAATTACGTCATAACCTGGGAAAAATGCCACCTGTTGTTTTCTAAGCTATGAAGTAAGATGATCCAGGACCTATTCCGGTCTTGTCCAATTTTTTTCGTGACTCTTGTCCACCCTGGGCTTACACCGACCGGGGGAAAACACGACTCTCGAGCATTATTCTCACCAGATCACTGAGTTTCAGCATCAAAAAGGAAGTGACACGTTCAGGACCCTAATGGCGCGAAAACCGTTAAAGGCAAAAAAAATAGGAAAAGGTAAATTGGGTAAAGCAACAACTCAGGTTATAACTCTGGGTAATGATATTGCGGAGGGTGAGCGTTAAATGAATTAAATTTTCCCGCGGAAATTCGAACTTTGTTCAGAGAGTTCACAGTTGTGCGAACACCCGACGTCACAGCAAACTCAGGTGTTCAAAATTATCTATGGCAGGTTGTACTTATGGGTGATCTAGGTTCGAATCACAGCGTAAGCAATATTTTCCCTGACTCATTTTGACACCTCTCTATAGCGAACTCTCTCTCTATAACGAGGACATTTACATTCTGCCTTGAGGGTCGTCCGAGGAGTTGACCACTCCAGATTGCATGAAGATTTCCAAAGATTTCTTGAGATTCTCAACGAGATTCTTGGAAAGATGCATCCCAAAGGGTTAATTACTCCAGAAATTTCCAAGATTCCCTGAGATTTCTTAATGATTTCCAATGATTGCCTGAGATTTCCAACGAGATTCCCAACGAGACTCCTGGAGTGGTTAACCCTTCGGGGTCGTCATAGATAGAGACTTAAAAAGTTTTTCATCAACTCAAAATATGGAGTAAAAATTTAACATGATTACTGCACTTGAAGATTCCGAGCCTGTTCTCTGGGGGAAACAAATTTGACCCATTTACGGAAATATAATAAAAAAGACAAATTGGAAATTCTTTGCAATCTCTAGCATCGCTTTTAATAATAACGGTATGTTCTAAAATTGATGCTCCGGTCCGGGGGTGCTATTAGAATTATTAAAGCAATTTTTTCATTTCGATATTATCAGTCACTTCTGTAACGTTCATTCATTCTTTTTCGTAATATTGTTTTCAATACTCCCAGTTCCAAATAGGTACTGGAAACTAAAAGTCACCTGTACATGAATCACCATCTTGTAGCAATTATCGATTGATAATTTCGATCTATGGTTTCCATAGTAACCGCTGTGTTTCTCCATAAGTATCATCGCAACTTAAGGGCCACTATACATTGGTTGTGTCTACTCCAAAAGCTAAACATAGTGTGCTATTCGAACGAGAAACATGACTGCGAATAGGACACTATGTTTAGCTTTCACTGGAGAACGAATTCCTTCGAAAGATAGAAATGGTGCTGCTATTACCTCTGATTTAACTATTTAAAACCGAGTCTTATGCTAAATAGGTAACAAGAACAGAGACAACGTGTATGTACATTAGACTCTAACTTTGTCAAGCCTTCCATACATGACGCGAGCAGCGAATGAAGAAGTTTTAGACCGTTAGTTACAACCAAGACAAACTTAAACCAAAGTTTCTGGGACGTTGTTAGAATATGCAAATGTATAGGAAAGGGAGCACACACTATAAAGGACATGCGCCTAGAACAGTATGAGGTGTACCTACCTTCAGAAATGGGACATGATTGGACTTGGCAAAAATTTCAAAGAATTTTTTTTTGCGATTTTTTGAAAATACTTTTTAACCAAAAAATGTAGATAGTGTACACACAAACAAATAGCTCTTATAAAAAACTTCAAATTTTTTTAAAACAGCTGAGATACGAATATTTGAGATTTTTTTTTTTTTTTTTATGCGCCGATGAGTTGGTTTGTTTCTGGCCGAAGCCGAATACGAGTGGGCCGAAGCCAGTTTAGGAGTGGGCCGAAGCCAATACATCCATGTCGGAAGCGGAAAATTTTCCCGTTCCGCCGGGATTCGAACCCGGACCTCTCAGGACACAAAACGGTCCCCTTAACCACTCGGCCACTGAGAGGCACTATTTTTGAGAATTGAAAGTTCGTGTTGGATAACTCGCCTGTTTCCAAAAATAATGAAATTGTTTATAAAAGTTATTTGTTTGTATGTACCTACACTATCTGCATTTTTTGTCTTCACAAATTTTTTCCGAAACACGTGGCAGCAGACTGAATTTTATCAAAAATTACTTGATCGTAAAATAACAACATGGCCAATTAATTCCTGACGTTAAAAAGACACATTATATTTCAGAACATGTTGGCTAAGACCAGGGCCAGGCAAAATTCATCGTTCTGACATATACAGGAAAAGAAGAAAAAAAATCCAAACCAAGTGGAGGAGAACCCACCCTCAACGCCCAGAGGGTGTATTACAAATTCGATTATCTTTGTTGCTCCTTCGTCTGAACCATACAGTCCTGTCAGCAGTCAAAGTTGCTGGACCATGAAATTGCACGATGGAACTTACAAATCACTTGGGCCCTCGCCTAAATTAAACAAGTTAAACTTGCGAATTTGAGATTAGTAGCTGACTAAACAGTCACTCAACGTCCCCTGATAAAGTCCTTACTGCCTTTGAAAACGTTGTGTTAAGTCCTGGGGCCCAAATGGGGTCGACTGATGTTTATTTACGTTGACCTGAACCGAAACGCAGCATTTTTTCTCATATTATCATCGAAACTAACCTCCTTACTGCAATAAAAACAGTGTACTTACTTAGTCAATTCTTTTAAGAACATAAAGTAAGCAAAAATTCATTAAAATGACTTTTGGTTGCTTTACAGTGTTTGCACAACCAAACACGAACAAACCCACTGATCCAAAATGTGGAGTCTGTTTGGTTGTGCAAACACTGTGAAGTAACCAAAAGTCATTTTAATGAATTTTTGGTTACATTATGTTCTTAAAAGAATCGACTAAGTAAGTACACTGTTTTTATTGCAATAAGGAGGTTAGTTTCGATGATAATATGAGAAAAAGTGCTGCGTTTTGGTTGGAGTGAACATAAACAAACAAACGCAGGGGATGTCCCCTTATATGCCCCCAAATATCACCCTAAATATAACAGTCTTGGTAGCTGAGTGGTGTAGGTAGATGTCTTTAGAGTCAGCTCACACAGGTTCGATCCCAATGCTACCAAAAATTTTCACATCGGCATTCACCTCTGATATGTTCAGCGTGTCTTGTGAAATGTATATCGAGGCTGTGGTGGTTCGGAACCCACCTAAAACTGTAGCTCCCCGTCGTGTAGTAACATGATGGGTGGGGAGCTGGTATTTGGTAGTACTGCCAGCCGAGCACAATGGATAATTCTGGCCTCGTCCCACTACAAGGGTTGAACTTAGAAATATGCATTAAATAAGGCAGGGGTGCAAAACGCTACCTGACTCCATTTAAAAATGAATAACGAAAAAGCAGGATCACGTGACGCTCAATTACTTTTGAAACACCCGGTAGCGAATATTAGTTTTTTTGTCATTAGCACTCGTCCTGCTGAAAAGAATTCATATGAAAATGTTGTCAGCAATGTCAGCTTTAGTCACCTCTCTCTCTCAGGTGCAGAGGCGGTCGTGCTATTAAATGTCCCCGCCAAACGCAAGCAAGTCCCAATTTTCTTCCGCTGGAAATTGCTTACTAGTACCATTCAAGATGTATACCAACCCAAAACTCAACTCTTCAACCTGAAGTAGTGTAAGCTAGCCTTTAGGGTGGAGCGACCGTGCGGAAGCCGCTTAATTGGAGCATACCTGCTAGGTACGGTTACCCGGCTCAGGTGTCAAAATTTGTACGAAATTTTCAATTCCAACGAAGTAATTATCTCGGAGCTGATTGCCCCCACATTTCTGAAATTTAATACAGACATTTTGGCTCTTATAATCAGACAGTCTACCTACCAAATTTTGTAACGGTAACTTCCATAACAAGGGAGTTACTGACGAAAACAATGCCTCCCAAACTTGGCATCACAATAGTCCCTTTTTTCTAAATTGGGACTAAAAATAACAAGCCGCCACTGCTCCACTGGATTCATTTGTAAATGTGCCTCGTATTGTTGTTTTCACGCACCCCATTACACATTAATATCTGCTCCCATCATGGGAGTCCCATGTCCATTTCTCTTTAAAACGCACTGAGCCATTTTGTGTACCTTGCCAAATGAAATTTTGCACCTGTTGTTTAGACAAGTATAAGTACGATCTGTCGGATTTTTTTTTTGCCCTAACAGAGATTTTCATCGAGTTCGTTCTGGTATTGATGCATTTCTGTCATACATAAGGTTAACATTGCAACCTGAGTTATAGGTATATTCATTCTTTGGAAAAGCTCCACTTTTCCTGGATTTCCAGGAATAGCAGCAATTTTCTGTTGGTAGCATGGACGTCACACCAAATATTCATTTGGCTTCGGCCAACAATCAGTTTCTCATGAGGATACAATTGGATATTTAAATAATGTTCTGAAATATAATATGCCTTTTTAGTGGTGGAAATTAACAGGCTGTGTTGTGATTTTACTATTGGTTATTTTCGGACAAATCACTCGATCGTAAAATCACAACACAGCCTAATACTTTTTGGCCGTTAAAAAACATATTATATTTCAGAACATAAATATCCTACAGTTTCCTCATACAGCGTGCAGAATAAACGTTCACAAATAGCTGACCAAATCATGAAAGGTGGACCTTACCTACCACCGAGGGGGTAACCACTCTAGAGATTCCTTGAGATTCAACTGAGATTCCATAAAGATTTCCAAAGATTCCAACGAGATTCCCAACGAGTGGTTAACCCGTCGCCTCCCTCACTCCAATGAATTCAAAAAAAGGCTCAAAGAAAAAAAACACAGGTATCTTCCGGGCCTATTAAATAACCAGCAATTTTTTAGATGTTCCGGATTGGCTCCTTTGTGCTTTGTACCTGATGCAGGGCAATTTGTTGTCAGCATGTTAATTGCAATTTTTCACTTAGCCGAAAGGTTTAAGGTTAGCTTTGAGAACAGAAAAAGGTGCCGGAGGAAACCCTTTTGGCAACTCGTCCTAATTAAAACCCGTCGTTTGCTGACAAAGGTTTGCTGACTAATTTGGTTCTCGTTTTATTTCAGTGATTTTGGATTTCCGGTCTCAGCAGTCTGATCCAAAAACACCCTGTTCTCGAAATTGCCTCACGGTAAAATTACTTGACTATTCATTTCATGTCTGTTTATAAACATTAAACAGTGTAAACAATATTATTTCCTGAGCTTGTTATGATAGCTTAAGAGGACGCTATACCTGACGGTGCATATTTTGCAGCCCATAAGATTAACATTGCGAGCGGCGATTCATTTTCAAGGTTTACCCTTGTTTGGAAAGACACAAAATGTTGCCTGTACCTAGCCCTAACAATGTTCTAGGGAGTGTTCGAAGCAGATTTCCCAATTTCTCACTGGTTTCTTTTACTGCAACTGTTTTGCAAATGCTAGCATCGCATACCTCAAGAAAAGTGCTGTATCTCGAAAACCAGTAAAAAAAATGGGAAATCTGCTTCGAACACTCCCTAGAACAATGTTAGGGATAGGTACATGCACAATTTTGTGTCTTTCCAACCAAGGGTAAATCTTGAAAATGAATCGCCGCTCGCAATGTTAATCTTCTGGGCGGCAAAAAATGCACCGTCAGGTATAGCGGACCCTTAACCCACAGTGCGACCTCACCGTGGTCAAGTGGGAAAACCTGAGGTCCTGGGTTCGAATCCCGGTAGCAGTAATTTTTCTGTAGGTACCATGGATGTCACACCAAATATTCATTTGGCTTCGGCCAACAATCAGTTTCTCCAATTTACATATATTCTCAACCCAACAGAAACTGTAAGTCCCCGTCGTGTACTATCACTATGGGCTGGTATTTGGTAGTGCTGCCAGCTGAGCACGATGAATAATTCTTGAAATGGTCTAGCTGCTGGGCTTGTTCCCCGTTCCCCCCCTCGTAAATTTTGGGGGTAATAATGAATTTGGGAAACTTTAGCCTCAAGCCTGAAGGGTTACAAGATAATACTCAAGAAAGTTTTTAATATTATCGCTGAATTATCGAGAGAAGAGGTAGAACAACTTCGTATTTCGGGTATGAATATTTGAACTTTTCAACCTGGTATGGCGAACCAATTTTAATTTCGGGAAACCTTTATTTGGGAATTTTTATACTATCTTTCACTCTTGGATGGGAGTGAGGACACCGTTTTGTTGTAAAAAACACAGGGTGCCCAAAATTATTTTTTGCTCAGAATAAGAAGTAGCCCCCGATTACACCTTACAATTTCCAATCCAAATAGGATCATAAAAAAATATGATCAAGAAAAATTGTAAGGTGTAAAGTGAATTGAGTCAATTATGATACAATTTGTATCGGCCGGTACAAATTGTATCATAACTGCTTCGACTACCTTCCTCTAGGCTGCGATGTGTTTGTTGTTGTTGGGTTAGTCCGTTAAAAATGGCGGCTGAGGTAAGTGGTATGGAAATGACCCGTATTTTAATAGAAAATGTGGAGGAGTACGAATTTCTTATAACGATGAATTGAAAGAATATAGCAGAAATTGTTTAACCTGAAACGGTTCAAAAAAGGACCCTAAAAATCTTCGGAATTCGATTTTTTTACCATGTCAAGTTGGCGTCACTGCTAAACATGATCCTATTTTTATTGTAAAGTGTATTGCAGTTTTTCTAAAATTTTTATGATGCTAAAAAAATAGGATCATATAAAAATAGGATCATATTTTTTTTGTAAGGTGTAATCGGACCCGTAGACTTAAGAAGAAGGGGTCACAATGATCTAAAAGAGTTTAGCGACGACAATTCACATTTGTGTAGTCTGTCCACCCCTGCATATCACTGACATCCAAGACTGAAGCTGCATATTCAATAATTCAAAATTATTTTCATGAAATTTTGAAATAATCCATTGAAAATGTCATTTCATCAATAATTAAATGAAGGTAATTTTTCATTTGAATATGTATGGGATTGACTTTTGAAATACCTGGCGTCAATTTGGATTAAAGCTGAATGGATTAATAACAAAACAGTTCACAGAAAAATCCGATCAATCAAGAATTATCCATCTTGCTCAGCTGGCAGCATTACCAGCTCCCACCCATTGGGGACCTACAGTTTTAGGGGGGTCCCGAACCATCACAGCCTCGATAGACATTTCATTTGACATGCTGAACATATCACCGGTGAATGCCGGTCAGAAAAATTTGGTTGGGGGTGGGATCGAACCGGTGTTCCTCCAAAAACAACCAGACCACTTGGCTATCGAGGCTGTAAAAGTCACACCTGTCTTTTGAATAAAAAGTCTGGAGAAAAGGTCGGAAATTGCCTCCTGGTGGAAACGAAATTGGTTTCTGACAAACCTAGGAAGACTCGGACTTGTATTCAAGGTCTCGAAATTCAAAAAAGGTTCTCTCTGTTGAATACTAAGGTCTACTGATGACGTCATAGTGAACGTTTCAAATTGGAGTCACTGAAACACTAGACTCGCACGACTGAGGTCCTGGGTTCGAATCCCGGTAGCAGCAATTTTCTGTTGGTAGCATGGATGTCACACCAAATATTCATTTGGCTTCGGCTAGTGGTGCACGAAAATTTCTTGTCTTGCTTTTGTTCTTGAATTTCTTGCATGCAAGAAAAGAACAAGAACAAGAACAAGAGTTGATTTTGGCTACAAGAACAAGAAGTGACTCGCAAGAACAAGAACTCTTGCAAGAGTTTTCGCAAGAGTCTTGCATAAACCCAGGCAATTTTTTTTCAAAGCTTCATTCATGGATCGCAGTCCATATTTTGTACGAAAAACTCTGCAGACTACGCGACGATAGACTGCACCTAAAATAGCCGCTCGTTAGGCAAAAAACCAAATTTTAACAGCCGAAAATTTCATGTGAATGCAAGAAATTGCAAGAGTCTCGCAGCAAGAACAAGAACAAGAACAAGATAGGATTTTTACTGCCAGAACAAGAGCAAGAGTCGCTTTGCGAGAACAAGAACAAGAAATGCCGTTTCTTGTTCTTGTTCTTGCATCGTGCATCACTTGCTTCGGCCAACAATCAGTTTGTTTAATTAACATCTGTGCCTTCGGGCCAAGGGACTGGGCTGTAATTTTACTGGGAAACCCGAGGGGTTAACCACTCGTTTGGAATTTCATTGGGAATCATTGGTAATCTTTATGAAATCTCAGGGAATCTTGGAATTGTTTTGGAGTGGTTACCCCTTCGGGGTTCATCTTTCTATGAATATCGTTGGGAATCATTGAAAATCTCTATGGAATCCCAGTGGAATCTCATGGAATCTCTGGAGTGGTTATCCCCTCGGGAAAACCAGGCGTTTTATACTTTACCGACGGGACAATGAAAACATAACGTAAAATAAAGACAAATATAAACAAACAAAAAATGCCCGCATAATAGATAAAGCTTACCCTTTCAGCAATTCGACCGTTGAAACCGAAAAACCCTCACAAAGAACACGTGAATGAATTTCAGAGAGATAAATAATAAAAAACGGTATCCTGCCTTTCGTTAAAAAAAATCAGCATTTCCAAAATCACATTGGTTTCCGCCCTTTTGGAGATATTTCGGGAACATGTAATATATTTTCCCCCAGGTCGAATTCACCAGTGGCTAAAGTCTACTATAGTGTCCCCTAAAAGTTCACTGTAGCGTTATCCTCCCGATAAGAAAAGTTGGTGGCTTTTACCATCCTGCCGATAGCGCCCTTATCATAACGTTAGCTAGTGGACTTTTAACGGGGAGATAAAGTTGTGAAAGTTACTGTTAGACTGCTTACGAGAGCATGCAGGAGGTCTGTTTCAAAAAACTGAACGCAAGTGTAAAAAAATGTGATTAAAAATTTATTTCCTGGAGGGTGGACGTAAGCTCAACATAATAAATAATAAAAAATATTCTGCCACTTTTTGTTTGTATTTTAAATTTCAACCATCCCTAAACTCAAAGCCCGGTCGAGGAAGTCAAAATTTTGAGTTTCCCCCCCAACATTTTCAGGTTTTATTTTTTTTCTAAATAACTATCCATCGTGCTCACTATTAGCACTACCAAATATAGTACGGCCAGCCTGAAATGCCTGGCCCGAGGGCATTCTGTGTAAGGTAAACAGTGCAGAATGCCCTCGCGCCAGGCATTTCAGGCTGGCCGAACTATACCAGCTCCCCACCCACCGTGTTAGTACACGAGAGGTACCTACAGTTTTAAGAGCGACCAGAAAAACTTTGACAGGTTCTGGATCGAACCAGGTATCGAGGTTAGTGACGTCAAGGGGTTGTACTTCCTCTGAACTGCTGGATGATACGAATTCCTTTGAATTCTTTTGATTTCCATGGAGCGTGGGATGCCTGGAAAAGGATATTTGAGAAGTAGCAATATTATGGTAAAACCTTCAAAGGTGCTTTCAAAGTTCAGCTCTCTCAAACTCCCGAAACCTTGATTTCCTGTATCGCGTATATATTCCAAAACACAAAACCAACGCAGCCTCTATATTTGTAGGTATATTTCTGTTTCTGACCTTGCAGAAGAGAATGGCGATCGAAAAATATTCGATAGGGCTAGGATCGAACCTGGCCGTCCCATTCTTGGAATTCCAACAATTTCACGCATCCCAGGTGGCCGTCCAGCTGTTATATCGAATACTTTATCAATAATTGTTAGTTATTACTCTTGTGTATTTTTTGCAAATTGGAGTCAGATAGAACTGTTTTGAGTATATTTATTGAAATATATCAAGAGACAGACGAAGCACTGTGATTGTCACAATAAAATCAAGGTCTCATCAATTTCTGCCAATTGAAAGACAAATCACAGGGATGCGGGGCTTGAAGTATCGTGTGTGGGCACCAGCCATCCCTGAGTTAACATTCAAAACCCCGCATCCCAGCCAGAGAGCCAGGACGCCGTCCAAAACGCAAAAATTCCCGAAAAAAAAATATCCAATTTTTCATCAGTCAGTTTGCAAAAACGATAACAGGCGAAATATGCTTCGGGATAACTTATGACGTTAACGATGTGGAAAATAAGAAATGAAAAAATCACATATAATAAATAAAAGACGTTAAATCGCGCGTGGGAATTTCCCCCTGACATGATGAGGGAGGGGGATTTCTTCTCCCTAGTAAATCGCTCCAAAGGCATAGGCGTAGCAAGGGGAGGTCTGGGGGGGGGGGGGGGGCTAAGCTCCAGGATTTTTCTGACCGACACATAACGTCACATAAAGCCATGCCTACCCCCCAGGTGAGGAGAAGGTCTGGGGGGCTTAGCCCCCCACAGGGTTTTGAACCTGCTACGCCCATGTCGAAAGGGGAAAGCAAATCTGGGAGAAGTGAGAAAACTAAGTTAAACATTTTTTTTTTTTTTTTTTTCGTTCAGAGAACATAATATGCGCCGTTAAACATTATTATGAGCCACTCTGTAAAAAATTTGTCACCGTGGTCAGTGTACACGTCAAATAAAGTGATAGTTGTTAGCCTGCAGATTCATGATTATGTAATTGTAGAGTCGGTGTACACGTCAAATAAAGTGACAGTTGTTAGCCTGCAGATTCATGATTATGTAATTGTAGAGTCGGTGTACACGTCAAATAAAGTGACAGTTGTTAGCCTGCAGATTCATGATTATGTAATTGAAGAGTCGGTGTACACGTCAAATAAAGTGACAGTTGTTAGCCTGCAGATTCATGATTATGTAATTGTGGAGTCGGTGTACACGTCAAATATACGGCCTTCCCCACCCAGTAGATTTATGTAATAAAAGTACTTATTGTCTTATTTTAAACATATTAATGTACTTAACTGTATTAAGTGTACATAGAATATAATAATATGTAGGTAATACCTATAAAATAGCTTCAAAATACATGACGTAAGTAAATACAAATTAATACCTTCCTTTCCAATAGAGGCAAAGGAATAGTGCACTAACAAAATATTTTCGAAATTAGTTATAAAATAGTTCCGGCTAAGATGAAGAAGTATAACTTTTAGTAACAAGATGTCAGGTGTAACTTTTTTTCACAGGTCAATTATCCACGACTCAACCAATCAAATACTTGGAAAGAACAATTTACTAAGTACTTCACTCTTCTCTAAGACTCTTAAGTTGTTAAGGAATTATCCCACTTATTACCGCCATTTTTCTCTTCTTCCTTTGGAAATGTTTTACAGAGAGAAATCTCCGCTGCTTTTCTTTCGTTCACTGCTCTTATTTTGTCGCCGCTGCTCCGGTTCGATCCTGACCCTGTCGAAGTTTTTCTCATCGGCTGATATGTTCAGCATGTCAAGTGAAATGTATATCGGTGCTGTGGTGGTTCGGAACCTACCTAAAACTGTAGGTCCCTTACTAACACGATGGGTGGGGAGCTGGTATTTGGTAGTGCTTCCAGCTGAGCACGATGGATAACTCTACTTACCCTAATCCCAAAAAACTAATCTTCTTATGGTGGATTTAGCTAACTGTGAACGTTCCGACCCCAAGTGTTGAGCTGTTAAGTTAAACATGGGTGCCACAACGTTCCTATGAATTCCGGTTCCAAATTTTTCGCTCATGAATTTTTGAACCTGGTCTGAAAAGTACGGGTATTCCGGCCCGATATTTTTTTTTATTTTTCTTTCTGTGCATTTTTGTGATATCTTATACATCCAGCTTCATTCTTGTGCGCTGGTTTTGCCAATAACACGGAACGAAAATTCTGAAATTAGGAAGTTGAAATTATTTAACTTTTTTTTGTAGAACGTTGTGGAATGTCCAAAATTTATACGATTATTAATTTTATATTATAAATTAACATATCAATTATAATTAGGTTCCAATAATAATGTGTAATAAAGAAATAATACGAAAATTAAAATTTGAAAATAATAGAAATTTGCCGCGCAAACCAAAAATGTTTCAAATTGTTTGCAACTACCTTCGAAACTGTGTGTTTTCACAAAATGGCCGGATCAACAGGTTCGTATTTTGTATTTAATTTTTATAATATTTCAGCGAAGTGAACGTTATAGAAGTACATTATACTTGTGAATACGATAAATACTACTAATATGAAGTTAAACCCAAGTTGGAAATAACAGAATTTGGAAATCGAAGTAGAAACTGTTACCTAAGCATTTTTACCATTTCTTGATATGTTATGTTAATTGTTTTCGCAGCCTCTGCCTTTCATAATGAAGAATGGAGTGGAGCGAACAGTGGCTATGCGGATCAGTTCCAGATTTGAGTTGGGTACGTTGATACGTAATTTTTAAATGGATAGATAAGGGTGAGGGTGAGGACCGACGTTGGTCGGTATTGTACTTCCTCCCCCCCCCCTCCACCCCCTTTCAAAGGTAGGGAGGAGTGTATACCTATAGTTGGGTGAGATGTAAGTATCTAGGAAAGGGTATTGTTAATGGATCCATTGGCTGAGTGGATAAGGCGTTTGGTTTGGTAAGCCGCACTAGCGGTTCCAGTCCCAGCACTGAAATATTTCCTACCTCGCACTTCTGGGTACTGATGCCGAGACAAAAGAAAATTACTGTATACCTCTCCTTCCCATAGCCGTATCGACGGGGTGTTAAGGTTTAACACCCTCCCCCCCATGAGCGGAAAATTAACATGGGACTGCCAACGTGAAGCAAAAAAAAAAAATATAGATATAGAGTCTGACCCCCCATGACCGCTTTCTGGATACGGACCTGCTGCTTTCAAACAAATAGGTAGGACGGAGAACTTTTTTCAACAACGTAACAGCTTGGACACTGCTACCCTCAATTATTATAGTGTGTCTCTATTGTTACAGACTCCGCACCATCGACAGGAAGGATATCGAGAATTTCACATGACTGGCCTCCTTCACGAGAAAGAAGAAAAAAATAATTAGTTGCACCTCTTGATATTGATATTACATACCTAAAAACTGACACTGCATATCTATTCGTCGCAGTACCACTTAAATATTAAGTATAGGGATCTTTGTAATCCCATTCGTATGGTCGGTGGCCAGTGACGTCATATTTCAATGAACTGGGACCGTAACAGCATAAATTGATGCTTATCCTTTGCTTGTGAGGAATCAAAAATGTGTACATACCTATTCCTCAATACTAGTATTAAGTACCTATATCAGCATTTGTTTTGTACCTACTTTTGTAAACTGTTACCTACATGATATATTCGGGACAAAACGAAGTGCGCTGACATGCCCTGTACAATAGCAGTGGACCACTCAGCCTTCTATAGGGGTCTCAAACAGAGAAATATGACGTCATCGGTCACGTGATCTCAGTGAGTTGCCAAGTACCTATATCACCAAAAAATATTTGGCGTATAGGTACTATAGGTAATAGGATAGGCATGCAACATTCAGGCATCCACCTAGCAACTTTATTGTTAAGTTACCGATTTTGTAGAATCCAAGAACGTTGCATTCAACAGGTTACAACAATATTTCCAAAAATATTTCAGAAACTCGACCTAAGCCGGCATTAGAATTTTCTAAGCGCTCATTTATAACGTTCATTGCAAGCTTTTTGCAATATTGTTGAATGTCGCATCAATAGGTCGGTGTCGTACGAGAAGTACCCACTGATGGATTGATTTCAAAGAAAATCAGCCCTTTTCACCTCCCTAGGGTGGGACAGGCAGAAAAATAGCTTTCATCTCATCCCTCCAAAGCATTTTTAAATACTTAACTCTATATTTTTGAAAGATTTCGAATCATTCCAATTTTAAATATTACGCGTAAACACAAACTGTTGCCAGGTTACCAAGGTAAGTTTGTGGATCAAAAGTTCCTCATGGTTTTTCTGTTCACATTATGTTGTTATGGGAATGGAACGTCCGCGGGCGTTCCGTTCGCAGTTAGCTAAATCCACTATTAGAGCCCAAATGTCTTTGTTTGAAAAAAAAAAACCCTGGTAAATGGAATTAGTGTTAGGCAATCCCAAAGAAAAGAAACCCAGAAATTTCGGCAGGTTCAAAAACAATGGGTCCCTCGCATCGGATAATTCTTCCGATTGTGCCTGACGATAGAATCAGCCAAGGCGGTTCTTTCAATTTCATTAAATTTTTCATCGATCTTTGCACAGGAGATTCTAGTATAAATGGATGTGAGATTAGGTACTCCCAACTTCTACATGTATACAAGGGGGTTAAGAGGACGCTATACCTGACGATGCATTTTTTGCCGCCCATAAGATTAACATTGCGAGCGGCGATTCATTTACAAGGTTTACCCTTGGTTGGAAAGACACAAAATTTTGCCTGTACCTAGCCCTAACAATGTTCTAGGGAGTGTTCGAAGCAGATTTCCCAATTTCTCACTGGTTTCTTTTATTGCAACTGTTTTGCAAATGCTAGCATCGCATACCTCAAGAAAAGTGCTGTATCTCAAAAACCAGTAAAATAAAGGGTCCGACAATGGTCGCACTTGACTTTCTCGCAATTTTTATCGAAAATATTGATTTTTTTTTTTTACGTAATTTATTTGTTTTTGACCAAAATTTTAACTTTTTCTAAAAAATATTTTGCCATACACTGGACAATAATTTTAGGCACCTACTCACCGGATTTCAAACATATCCGTCAAATGGTGAAGTGTCGTTCGACGCGCAAAGTACGTGTTTTCTATTTTCCATGTCACGGCCTTAATTTTCAAGTAATTGAAAATCTATTTAAAATGACCTTGAAGCATCTATCTGAGACCATTTTCACCAATTTTCAAGGAAATCTGTCGATTAGGGTTGTTGCAAATCCGTCTGAACCAATCAAAAACGTGATTTCCATTTTTGGAAAATTTTCCTACGATAATGCCAATATTGGCCATAATTATTATGTTGGATAAATTTCGTTCGGTAAAACATCAAACTAGGTTAAAGTACACCTCCCTACCAATTTTTACTGAAATCGATCGAATAGTGCTACCGGAGAGATGACCAACGCGTTTGGGGCCAAAACTGGGCCAAGTTATTGGCCCACCACCAAATGATTGTAAATGACCTAAAAGCATCTATTCAAAAACACTTTCGCAAATTTTCAAGGTTCCAACTTGATATACGTAGCTTCCAGCCCTTCTTAACTGTCAAAAAACACGATTTTTTGCCTTTTTTTGACCATAGCAGGCGCAATTTTTGAGTTATCAAAATTTATCAAAAAACGGGTCCAGATATTTCCAATAGGTACCTACATACCGAATTTGAGCAAAATCGGACGAACGGTGTGACGTCCAGTTGCGCGACAGAGTGACGTACGTACGTACGTACGTACGTACGTACGTACGTCGGACGGACATTTTTTAAAAACCACTTTTTTGGACTCGGGGGACCTCTAGGATCATGGGAAACCCAAAATCTCAAAATCGAAATTTTGCACGAAGACATAACTTTCTCAGCCCATGTATTTCATACGGGCGAGAAAGTAAAAATGGGAAATCTGCTTCGAACACTCCCTAGAACATTGTTAGGGCTAGGTACAGGAAATTTTGTGTCTTTCCAACCAAGGGTAAACCTTGAAAATGAATCGCCGCTCGCAATGTTAATCTTATGGGCGGCAAAAAATGCACCGTCAGGTATAGAGGACCATTAATTTGTGAGAATCACGCCTGCGACAGTTCAAAATTCATGCAAAAAAATCTCGCGAATTCGGGACTAGATTCTTGGTCCTGTTTGTCGCGGATAACCAAGCTGAGTAATGGATCAGTGCATATAGGGGTTGTCTGGAGCCTTCCTTAAACTGTAGGTCCCCATAAAAATCTGTCTGGGACGATCGATAACCATAGCTTGAACACATACCAGAGGGAACTAACTCCTCTCGGAAGTGCTCCCCATGGCTGTGATGCACGATGCAAGAACAAGAACAAAAAACGGCATTTCTTGTTCTTGTTCTTGCAAAGCGCCTCTTGCTCTTTTAGTAAAAATTCTATCTTGTTTGCAGTAGAAATCATTGATTTCTCTGATTCTTGTTTTGCTGCGAGACTCTTGCAATTTCTTGCATACACATGGAATTTTCTGCTGTTATAATGTGGTTTGTTGCCTACCGAACGGCCATTTCAAGTGCAATCTATCGTCGCATAGTCTGCAGAGTATTTGTAAAAAATATGGACTGCAATCCACGAATGAAGATTTAAAAAAAATTGCTTGGGTTTATGCAAGACTCTTGCGAGAACTCTTGCAAGTCATTTCTGGTTCTTGTTCTTGCATGCAAGAACAAAAGCAAGACAAGGAATTTTTGTGCATCACTACCCATGGCTATACAACACACACCAGGGGCTGAACTGTAAATAAGTCAAACAAGAAAGGTATCAATTCCAGTTTTTGGTTTCAGCTCCTTGGCCCTGGGAAAAGGTCCAACTCGTGCCTTATGCCTTCTGGCTTACAACGCCAGGGGATGAAAATTGGAATACTAAGGTTATTTTCTTTACTCGTTTCTACGTTTTTTTTTCATCTCATTCTCGAAATGAGTCCACATTTTTCAACCTTTCCTCCAGGGTCCAATTTCAACCTGTCAGTTTAAAAAGTTCACAGCAGTATCAAGTTTCTCGGCTTAAAAAAATAGGTGGCCCAACAATGGTCGCACTTTACTTTCTCGCATTCCAAACCAAAATTCGAATTTTTAATACTTTCTATGCATTTAATAAGGGTCCGCTATACCTGACGGGGCATTTTTTGCCGCCCATAAGATTAACATTGCGAGCGGCGATTCATTTTCAAGGTTTACCCTTGGAAAGACACAAAATTTTGCCTGTACCTAGCCTTAACAATGTTCTAGGTCGTGTTCGAAGCAGATTTCCCATTTTTTACTGGTTTTCGAGATACAGCACTTTTCTTGAGGTATGCGATGCTAGCATTTGAAAAACAGTTGCAATAAAAGAAACCAGTGAGAAATTGGGAAATCTGCTTCGAACACTCCCTAGAACATTGTTAGGGCTAGGTACATGCAAAATTTTGTGTCTTTCCAACCAAGGGTAAACCTTGAAAATGAATCGCTGCTCGCAATGTTAATTTTATGGGCGGCAAAAAATGCATTGTCAGGTATAGCGTCCTCTTAAGGCTGTTCAACACTGAGTACTACCATAGCCATTCTGTATGCAAATGATTGTTCTACCTGACGTCTGAGTATCAGTGACAAGGTTCCAATCCCCATGGAGCAGGAATTTTTTTCGTCTGGTAACGTTAGTAATTTCTGACGCATTTTTTAGGTTAAATTATGATACAAATATTGGCCTATCGAACCATTGTTTTTGTTCTGAGAGGGTTCTAATCCTGATGTGACAGAAATTTTTAAAGTATAGATAGACGAATACCAATTTTTATCAAAATCTCTATGTAGAGAACGGACTGACGGACGGACGGGGCCCTCAGGAAAATGGGAAACCCAAAATCTCAATTTCAAAATTTTGCATGAAGAGACTTTCTCGCCGTATTGGCTAGCGAGAAAGTAAAAACCTTGACAGAAGAAAAGGATACTCTAGAACAATTTTCTTAATCTTCCCGCGATCTCTTCCTTCTACCTGGAGTTTCTAACTATTTCTTGTAAAGTTGATGGTGATTGCTTCCTTTGAGAAAAAAAGGTCTGATACGTTTTCTTTGTTTTGGAAACTATTTGGAAATTGCTGCTATATACAGGGTGTTTCCGGATGACGGGGCAAAAAAAAAAATATAGCGGGTAGGTACACCCACATAGACCATTTTAGGCTAATACATGTGGGGTCGCAGGTCCTTCCTAACTGAGATACAGGGCCGGAACCAGTCAATTTGACAAATGGTTTTTTGCCCTTTTATCGCTAACAACTTATAATAGCGAAAAAATAAGTGCAGTTTTGGTACCATTTATGCCGCATCGAATGGTGGCATCGGTTTTTCAAAATTCACTTTCAAAATGGTGGATTCAAGATGGCACCTATCATTTTTTTCTACGATCTCAATGAAAATTGGTTGTTAGGGGTTTTTAGGCAGGCTGAAAATGAATCAGAAAAAAGTTTTTAAAAATCCGAAAACTGTTGTTTTTCTGCCACTCTTATAATTTCATGAAACTCACTTGATTTGCATGATGGGCTCGCCATCAGTGTAACATTACAAAATTATTGGTGTTATAAAATAAAATAAATAAATAATGGGTCAGGACTAATGAAACTTAAATCGCACAAAATAGGCAGCCAGGAAAATTGGAAAGTTTATTTGTCATGCTGGTTTAGCGGCTTGTTCAATGCGGTGGGGCAATCCAAATTTCAAAGCTGGCTTTCCTCATTAGGCTCTGTTTCATCACGGAGGAATTACCCAAATTTTGAAAATTTCATCAATTTTGTCAGTAATTTTGTCCAGTTTCAGGTGGGTTCCGAACCACCACAACCTCGATATACATTTCACTTGACATGGTGAACATATCAGAGGGGAATGCCGAGCAGAAAATTTTGATAGGATCGGGATCGAACCGGTGTCATCTGGATCGAAATGTCCCACAGCTGTGAAGCTCCGAAAGCAGGAAAGGTGAGAAAGAACAAAAAAATACTAAGTGATGATAAAGAACAACCGAAGGCAATTGTAGCCAGACAAAGTAGACAAGCAACAAAAAAAGAACAATATGTTACGCACAGCTGGAAAGAAAAAACACAACAAAAAAGTTTGCTCCACGTTGTACTTGATACAGGCGCTCTGACTTTTGTTACATTTTATACAGCAATTTACCCCGAAGGTTTACTCTATAGAAAAGGTAGACGCAAAAAGGCTGCAATATGCGAGAGATTTTCTCCGTAAGGTTCACCATTGTAATTTGGTTAAAATATTCAGAAGAACCTTGATTTAATCTGGCCCTAGAGACAACAATGATTCTCAGCCGGTCAGGTCTAGCAATGACGTCACGAAGAGTCCATGTTCCCTTGGCGTGATAGCAGACAGCTTGTAACGTTTAAAAAATTCATGTTTATGACATTGCCAACCGACAAGGGGAAAATTTTTCTGTCAGAAAAGGTTGGCAGCTGACAACTTCATATTTTCATATCCCTGACGTTGCTGGAACAGGAATATGATGGAAGAAAATAAAACAGAATAGAATTTATTGGAAGTTATAACTTCTAACTTGTCGTTAACTGCAACATAAATTTATTCTACGGATAAAGTGTTCGATAGCTTGGGCTGTGGTTTGGGGAATAGATGTTACTGCTACGTGGAACTATATCTCTATAGTTCACTTTACAAATAGCTGAATAATCGACCCTCTAGCTAACGGGAAGACATTGGCCTATCGGCAGGATGGTGAAAGATATAGTAGGTATATAGTGGAGGGACAAATACATACCAAGGTTCCACATTTTATGAGGATGCTATTGGATAATAATTAAAAGTTCTGAAATGTAATATGCCTATATTGTAATTTCACGATTGGTTCATTTTGCACGAATTTTTTGTTGAAAAAAAAATCTCTCAATCGTAAAATCACATCACAGCCTATTTATTTCGGCCGTTAAAAAGACATACTATATTTCAGAACATTTAAATATCCAATAGTTTCCTCATAAAGTGTGCAGAAAAAACGTAAACAAACATATATTCAATATATGAGATACATCCCCCCCCCCAATCCCCCATCTGTCATGTCAAAATCTACTGAGCATTGCATTAACAGGTACTATTGATTTCCCTTCGAGGGTGGGGGTATGTCGTATCTAACTATATGATATCTGGCATGGTGGTGATTACACCCCCCACCCCTCTACCCCTCCTTCCCCTAACTCTCCCATCAATTACTGAGCAATATTATACCCTATAATAGCCGTGAAACGTTAACCGAGGCTATGGTGGTTCGGAACCCATCTAAAACTGTAGGTCCCCGTCGTGTACGGTGGGGAGCTGGTAGGTATTTGGTAGTGCTGCCAGCTGAGCACGACGAAATGGTCTAGTTGCTGGGCTAGTCCACATCTTTGGCTGAGCACGAAGGGCTTTGGCGTCTTGCAGTTTCTAACAGCCCAATTATATAGGATCAACCCTCCCAAATCCTGTCTGGGATTCTCAGATTCTGCTTATCCCCCCAATTAAAAATTCCGTGGGATTAAGGGAAAATACACAAGTGGCAGCAGAATCTCCATTCTCTAAGCTAACTGTAGGATATTTTTTTTTTCTCTGAAATATAATATTGTCGATCAAGTGCAATAGTGTTGCAAATTGCCGCAAGTCGTTCTGTTTGTAAACAAACCCATGTGCGTTCATTGCTACTTGTTGTAATAATTCTCTTGCGTTATCTGTCAAATAAAGGGCAGGAGGAAGGTCTGTGGCATGTATTCTCGAGGGGTTTACCACTCCAGGAATCTTCTTCTTCTGCTTCTTCTTCATCTTCCCTCTTAGTGCCGCCTTCGCAGCGTGAGGGGTTGGCCACGGATCCAATCCCGGTACCGGTCCCGGTCTGCAGCGAGGCTGCGAAGTTCCCCCATTGACTTCCCTCTCTTCGCGGCCGTCTGCGCAACCACCTCCTCCCATGTTGTCCTCGGCCTGCCAGTGGGACGCCTTCCTTGTGGCTTCGCCTCCAAGAACTGTCTGGTCTTCCTTTCTTTCTTCATTCTGCTCACGTGCCCAAACCAGCCCAGCTGGCGGTCCTCTATCCTTTTTATTACAGGCTCTTGGTCCAGCTCCTCTCTTATTCTTTCCAGGAATCTCGTTGGGATTCTGAGTCAATCATTGGGAATCTTTACGAAATCTCAGGGAATCTTGGTAATTTCTTGAGTATTTAACCCTTCGGGGTGCATCTTTCCATGAATCTCGTTGAGAATCTCAGGAAATCTTTTAAAATCTTCATGTGTATTTTGGTATATAGTTGTGCCACACAAAAACACATGATTTACTCTTGTAAAAGCACACAGGAAAGGCTGAATTTTCAATCAGGGGAAATGAAAATGAGGCTGTCTCATAATGAAGGCCTTTTACAAACTTGGCAACGACTGAAAATTATCGATCGATAAAAATGAAGGTGTGCCTACCCGTACTATTCCAGGACATAGGAACCTATAACGACCAACCAACCTCGCTATAGAGGGGGATAAAACGGATCACAGATTGTGTCAAGGGACCGTATACCGTTCAGTCGTTATAGAGAGAGAGTGATAACTGTAGTTCCTAAGAACCTACCTCTCAAGTAAAGCTACCTTAAAGTAAGAAAATAAAGAACAATAGCCATCGGGAGAGCACTATACAGGGTGTCAGCCCTACCTTTTACGACTAGGGCACACAAGGGGGATGTTTGCATGGAAACACCCGGTCCTTTTTTTAAAAAATTCCATGCTTTGGGTAACATATTGGGAAATATAAATTAGAATGCATGAAAATTTTCGTCTCCTCACTGTGGACTACTGGGAAAACTCTATAGACTCGCAAGACAGTTGTAGTAGCAGGGTGGAGGGATATAGACCAGAAGGACCTACAGTTTTAGGGGTGTTCTGAGCCACCACACCTTGAGGCTGAATATTACATTCGCTATTTTTTACGTTCCGAATTCAAACTTTGTGAAAAAACTATTGGATATTCAAATATTCTAAAATATAATATGTCTTTTTAACATCATAACTACGCTATGTTGTGATTTCACGATGGGTTAATTTTGGACAATTTTTTTGGTGGCAAAAATCACTCGATCGTAAAATTACAACATAGCCTCATGATTAATAACGTTAAAAAGACATATTATATTTCAGAATATTTAAATATTCAATAGTTTTCTCACAAATTTTGAAATTGGAACGTAAAAAATAGCGAATGTATGGTGGCCCTTAAACTAGACATACTATAACCTAACATACCCAAAAAAAAGTTGATAGGATCAGGATCGAACCGTTGAGACGAAGGTAAACATTGTCGTGATATTTTTAGATTATGGAATTATCGAAAAAATGAGGAAGATATTTTCACAATGACGTTTTTCAGTGTGCCGTTAACGAACGCATACCTTGTTTGCAGACTAACGACGCCCTTAGGCTCAGAATCACAGAAGAATTTTTCTATTCTTATTCGATACGAAGGCAGTGAATACGTATATTTTGTAGGAAGGATTTGATGAAATTTACGTACCTAGGTAGGTACCTATATTATATTTTTTATGTTAAGGACCCACGCTCCTTATTAAACTTATTATTGGCCGAAGCCAAATGAATACTTGGTGTGACATCCATGCTACCAACAAAAAATTTGTCGCTACCGGGATTCGAACCCAGGACCTCAGTCGTGCAGTGGGAAAGTAGGAGTAGTATGAGACTAATAGAAATATTTTTCACTTTCTCATGAATAAAATATTGCAATTTCGTAATTATTGCAAGTGATAAATATCTTTACAACAATCGTATTGTATGCTACCTACTGCAGAAAACATCACGCGAATGTTAGGGGTCTCCACAAAATTAAGGGTCCGCTATACCTGACGGTGCATTTTTTGCCGCCCATAAGATTAACATTGCGAGCAGCGATTCATTTTCAAGAATTACCCTTGGTTGGAAAGACACAAAATTTTGCCTGTACCTAGCCCTAACAATGTTCTAGGGAGTGATCGAAGCAGATTTCCCAATTTCTCACTGGTTTCTTTTATTGCAACTGTTTTGCAAATGCTAGCATCGCATACTGAATGAAAATGTAAACGAATACAATACACGTTTATTATACCTCAAGAAAAGTGCTGTATCTCGAAAACCAGATAAAAAATGGGAAATCTGCTTCGAACACTCCCTAGAAAATTGTTAGGGCTAGGTACAGGCAAAATTTTGTGTCTTTCCAACCAAGGGTAAACCTTGAAAATGAATCGCCGCTCGCAATGTTAATCTTATGGGCGGCAAAAAATGCACCGTCAGGTATAGCGGACCCTTAAGGTGTCAGAAGAAATTTATTGATATATCAACCAACTAGGCCACAAGGAAAGTCAATACATTGCTTGAAAATACAAATTATTGGCTATAATTATCGGCTCGCGTTTTCAAGTTCCATAATAATTTGGTCTCCGCAGAGTGAACGTAAGTGCGTGCGTGTATGTGTATGATTGATTCTATAATTGCTGAGTGAAGAAAACGACCGAAGTGGCGCCTTACTAATTTAAATACTAGCGGTAACGTACTTGTTAGCAAAACCTTCCATAGTTAAGTGGTCTAGACGTCGTCTCTAGAGCTAGAGAGACACAGGTTCGATCCCAGTCCTGTCAAATTTTTTCTGACTAGCATTCACTCTCTGATATGTTCAGCATCAAGTGAAATGTATAGGCTGTGGTGGTTTGGAACCCACCAGCCAGAAGCATCCAGGATCGAGTCACAGCTTGTTCAAATTTTTTCACCAGCATAGAGAAACCTCGACTGGAAAAATATTTACTCAAAATATTTTTTTCAAACATCGAGGCTTTCTGATATGTCATAGGTATCCACTACAGCGGTGGAAGATGTAATAAAAAATATCAAAGAAATAAAGCGTCGCCTGCTAGAAGTGATTAAAGTAATGAAAAATCATTACGTGAGTGATTCAGAATGTCACGCAAACATTTTCTCCGTAGCCTGCAGACGTCTTACAATTTTTCGCTTTCCCGCTATAGCCAAAATTACGAGAAAGTATTTTTTTTCTATCAAAATTTTTCTGTCTGCATGTCCGTCCAGTAGGTACTTACCCTAGCCATTTTGAAATGCAATGATATTTCTTTTTTGTTCTGAAATACGTTAAGGTTGCACTGTCCCCATTTGAATTAATATTGCGACTTTCGAAACGTCTGTCGTGGTTTCTACTGAACGTATCTTTTTGAAATTTCACATGAAGGAAGATTGAATAAATATCTAGAACTGTACTGCAGCCGATGTTTTAATTTCCTTTCGGTTTTCTAACAAAAAAATGTTTTCCAAAAAGAAATGCTGCAAAACACTGTCCACAAAAAAACGCCGTGCCTCAATACGACTAAACCGAAGACATTGGGATTTTCGGGATTGTAAACAGGAAGGTTGCAGGTAGATATGTATTGAAGCGGTTTTTTCAATTTCCCTTTTGAACAATAAATATGGCTAGTTGAAAACATGCAAAAATCGCAGAACAGCCATAAAATCCAGTGTACGGCTTGATGCGATTAGTGTGAGAGGAGACATATTTATACTTCAGATCATTTAAATTTCCAGTGTCCTCAATGCTCTATGAATTCTAGTTGGAATTTTATTTCCTTAACAACGCATAGCAATCATGTTTAGTTTACAGGGTAAAAAAATTCCAGAACAACTAAACCCGAACTTTGTTGACCTATATTTTCCTCCCCAATTTGAAAATTTCATCGATTAACTAGTTAGTAGCTTTATCTTGGCTTCTTCAACAAATTGCCTGATAAGTAGGAAAGTACTTAGCAACTGCTTACTTTGCCATCATCGCTGAAACAGCAGTAAACCTTTAGAAGTGTTTTCCCATCGAAAATTAATAAGTTTCGCACCTCGTTCCTTTATCGCATCACTCAGTTTTCAAATTTCTAATTGGATTCACCCATCCTTGATAGCTTTTCAAATCCCTTGATCATAAATATACCGAGACAATAGCTTCTTTACTACAAAAGAGCTCATTTTCAGAATTTTTACTTTGTGTATAAAAATATCTTTGGAATGTTAATAATAAATTTGTACCTACCTTCAATACCTGAGAGAAAAATTTTTAATTTTGAACTTATGCTCTAGTTAACGTATTGTCACAGTTTCCTGGTAAAGAGAAAAATTGTTTTGGTTCTTTGGGACGAAAAATCGTACTTACTATTTTCTTTTTCTTTTATAAATTATTTGACTACTGACTCAGTGAAAAATCCCTGCACATCTGGATGTGAGATTTTTTTTTTTTTTTTACGTTTTGTTGACCTTGTCCCGGCCAAAATAGGTGGAACTAAAGTATAAAACGCCTGGTTGTACAGTTAAATTACAAATTGAGAAATTCCTCTAAACTATAAAAAAGATTTCCAAGTAAATACGATTTTAGCAATTTTTTAAATATTGTGAAACTTCATTCAGATTTGATTTCAACCGGGAGAGCGTTATACCTAAGACGAACACCTAAAATCGGAGGACTGTTCAAACGAAGGGAGGTAGCAAATTTGCCAACATGTATATTTGAACGCGACCGAGTTTTATAAGAGTGAAAGTTTAAATTAAGAGGGAAGTGTTCTGGATGTTCGCGAACAAAAAATAATACCTGATAAATGAAAACACAAGGAGCAGGGAGAGTTCGTTAGGTTTCCTTTTAACACCATAGGAGTCGAGATCTTCCCTTGACTTCTTGAGATTTTTCTTGGTGGGTGCTGGGCCTCCACCGACTGGGGGTCGTGATTCTGACTAAATAGGTATTGATTAAGAGGAACACATTATTTCCATATTCCCGGGACGTAGAAATACGAAAGCTGATTTATTTTCAAAGAAATGAAGGAAAATTCCAACCCTGAAGCAATCCCAACTTTAATCAGAACGGCTTGGAGTAATAGGCTTATTATTTAGCAGAACGTTCAGGTTCTCAGTAAGAAACATCACAGAGTACCTTTGTCTTTACCCGTGGAACATTCAACTATTGTACTACTCACAATTCTATTGTACCTACATTAGGTACACAGCAGCAAACTACAATGGAAGCATGTACCTACTTACGTTAATAAGATTAACAAAGACAATGAAATTGAAATGGTGTTGTGGGGTTTTAATTTGGGATATTCTAAGCTTTTCCTAATGAAAGCTTCGTATATATTTTGATAATCTGAGAAGGAGACATTTGTTCCACGAGTGGTCCTGGCTCCCTGGCTGGGATGCGGGGTTTGGGATGTTAACTCAGGGATGGCTGGTGCCCACACACGATACTTCCAGCCCCGCATTCCTGTGGTTTGCCTTTTGTTTGGCAGAAATTGACGAGACCTTGATTTTATTGTGATAATCACAGTGTTTCGTCTGTCTCTTGATATATTTCAATAAGTATCCTCAAGACAGTTCTATCTGACTCCAATTTGCAAAAATACACAAGAGAAATAAAGAACAATTATTATCGATAAAGTAGTGCCTATAACGAATTAATCCAAAAAGGACATATATCCACAACAACTGGACGCCCACCTGGGAATTCGGTCAAAATGGAATTCCAAGATCGGGACGGCATCCCTTCAAAACTGTCCATCCCTCCCCACTTGGAGACGTCTAGGGATGCATCCTCACTAGGACGCCGTCCAAAACGCAACGCATGTGGCCACCTTAAAAGGAAGAGTTCTAAAAACCAATAATCGTCAGAACTATGAAATTCCCGTAATATTCTCCATGGGTGAAAGGAATGTCGCCACTTTGAAGCGATGATTAAGACGCAGAGGGAAATTGTCGCTACTTGTCACGGTGACATGTTTTCATCCTCGCGCGACATTTGTGACATGGCGACAGAGCCGTGTTTCATTAACTCCAAACCTGCCTTCTGGCTGCCCAACCTGTCTCCTTCTCTCCCCGACATTTCATCAAAGCTCTCCAGAGCTTTGTCGCGACCCTAATACCGTCTACGCGACGCTGCCGCCAAACAGCCTCGATAGCTGAGTAGTCTACATGCTAGTCTTCACACCCGCATCACACCGGTTCGATCCCGATCCCATCAAAATTTTTCTGCTCGGCATTCACCTCTGATATGTTCAGCATGTCAAGTGAAATGTATATCGAGGCTGTGGTGGTTCTTGTACTTCAGACGCACCTGCGTGTAATTTCCATTGGAAAATCTGAAGGCGGAGGGAAAGAAAATGAGCTCATTATCTTTCTAGTCACGTGAGTGATTTTGCATTACAGTTACATTCAGCAGAGCTGACTCAGTAACAACCTGAAGCCTGGAACCTTGGCGAAATTCGCTATATCTTTTTCCAGGCACGTGCTGTAGGAACAGCAGGCGGCTTAAATTTTGTTCTATATTTCACCCTATATAAGCCCCGTCTTAATCCCCCCACCCCCCACCCCAGGTTTTGGAAGACTTATTCGGCCTCTCTGTGGTCTAGTGAGACAACACTAAGACTACCTATAGCACGACTGAGGTCCTGGGTTCGAATCCCGGTAGGTGCCATCAAATTAATTGTGATTTTTTGCTGACATTAAGGCTGTATATACATTCTCGACGAACTCCACCAAAACCACTGTGCGAAAGTGAACATTCGACAAAACTAATGTTTACATATTAGTGCTGCCGGAGACTGGTAATTGCAATATCGTATGGGTTGTGTCTACTCTAAAAGCTAAACATAGTGTGATATTTGAACGCGAAACGAACAAGTGAAAGTAGGACACTATGTTTAGCTTTTACAGGAGAAAAAGTAGAGAAATGGTGTTGCAATTACCCACTTCCGTAAGTGAAATAAAAATTGTCAAAATGTAACATGGCGTCGGTAAATATTACACACATTTATCAATCTTTTCTTCTAAATATGACGTTACAAAAAATATTCCGCGTGCGGTAGTGTTGTGTTTTCGCGATCTGTCAAAAAAACATGTGAACTGGTAGTTGACTGTTTAAAACCTCTCCCATGGGCTTATTACTCCATTTCATGCAAAATTACAACACTACCTCACGATAAAGAGTCTCAGGTTTACATCCCCCTACAAACACTTTTCACTCGCCCTATAACTTCGGAGTAGGGCTTGAAGTACGTAGCATTGCGAACCAAGTACGTGTAGTCGACCTTAAGTAATCACTCAATCGTGAAATTACAACACAGCTTTTAAATTTTGACCGATAAAAAGACATATTGCATAACAATAATTCAATTTCCAGTAGTATTTTCATAAAATGTGCACAGAAAAAAATGTAAACAAACATGACTGCGTAGACGCCGTTAAGGTGGAATACACGTATTTGGTTCGCAATGCTACGTACTTCAAGCCCTACTCCGAAGTTACAGGGCGAGTGAAAAGTATTTATTGGGGGATGTAAACCTGAGACTCTTTGTCGTGAGGTAGTGTTGTATTTTTGCATGAAATGGAGTAATAAGCCCACAGGAGCGATTTTAAACAGTCAACTACCAGTCCACATGTTTTTTTGACAGATCGCGAAAACACAACACTACCTCACGCGAAATATTTTTTCGTAACGTTTCGGACTAAAACAGTATGATTTTATTGTCACATTTAGTAGAAAAGCTTGATAAATGTTTGTAATATTTACCGCTACCGCCATGTTACATGTTGACAATTTTTATTTCACTTACGGAAGTGGGTAATTTCAACAGCATTTCTCTACTTTTTCTCCTGTAAAAGCTAAACATAGTGTCCTACTTTCACTCGTTGGTTTCGCGTTCGAATAGCACACTATGTTTAGCTTTTAGAGTAGACACAACCATTACGAGATTGCAATTACCAGTCTCCGGCTGTACTAAAATGTAAACATTAGCTTTGTCGAATATTTACTTTCGCACAGTGGTTTTGGTGGAGTTCGTCGAGAATGTATGGTGGCCCTTAACACTCTCCAGAATCAAAAAGATTGGAATTGGTTATCCTCACTCATTGCGAGGTAATCACGCCAACGCTTGAGAGGTTCGTACCTTCAACCTTTTCGAAGGAAAATATTCAGGATTATATAGACCAAGCACTCTGCTAAAGGCGCTTTTCAAAATAAAGGCTAGGATGATATTTGAGTCTTTAGGGGTCTCAGTTTCTTCGCTGCTGAGCTAAAAACCTTTTCCTTTTCGTACTTCTTTGAGATCAATGGAAAAATGAGACCCAGACAGCAGTCACGACCAACAGTCGAGTTTTCCCTCAGCCGGTGAAGGCCAGCTACCCATAATAGCCCAACTATAGCTCTAAGAAGACAGACACTTCGTTTGAGAAAGAAATAGTGTTCTTGTCTTCTTAAATAACAGGCTAAGAAGAGGGTGCTAGTGTATAAGAGAAGGGTCTGATAGCGTCACCTTACGAAAAAAAGACGGATAACTTTGTAAGATGGCCCAGTAACAACTGTTTGCTTATACACTCCATCAGTCTTCTTAGCCTGTTATTAAGCAGACAAGAACACTGTTTCTTTTCTCAGATTATGTTCCCAGTTTCCTCTTGCTTCATATAGCGACCTTTTGGACACGATTAAACGTTTCATTAAAACCATGGTACATATTTGTTTGTTGACTCAGCGACGAGTCTCCCAAATTGGCAATCGAAAATTTCTCTTCCTCTCCTTTCAGGTATGACAAAATCAGAATATTAACAGCAATCTAGGTTCAATTTTGGCGCAAACAGGCTGTAATAAACGCGAAATTGCACTCAAGTGAAATGCCACCAGCAAATATTGAAATAGAGTTCATCCGGAAGATATGAAATACGGTGGGCAAACACTGAGACCCAAGTCCTAAAACTGTAGGTCTCCGTCGTGAACTAACGCGTTGGGTGGGGAGCTGGTACTTGGTAGTGCTGCCAGCTGAGCACGATGGATAATTCTTGCAATGGTCTAGTTGCTGGGCTTGTCCCCCCATGGATCGATATGCAACTCATCAAATTGTAGGGTCTTGTTTTACACGCTCTTGAGGTTCATGTACAGGGTGTCATCATGCTCAGCTGGCAGCACTACCAAATACTAGCTCCCCACCCATCGTGTTAGTTCACGACGGGGACCTACAGTTTTAGGTATACATTTCACTTGACATGCTGAAGAGGTGACTGCCGCTCAGAAAAATTTTGAAAGGAACGGGATCGAACCGGTATGACCCGGCTCTCTAAACCAAAAGCACGTGTCAGAAATATGAACGCTGCTGCCACGATGATGTGCATTAACAATTCTATATACTGTTACTGACACGTTAAGCTTGGTTCACACGATGATGAGCATGAATAATTCGAGCAAGTCTCCAGGCAATGATTAGCTGTATTGGATAAATCTTTAATCCTCAACCCTAGCTACCGTTATACACAGAGTTTCCCCTCTATAGCGAACACCTCTCTATAACGAACTCCTCTCTACAACGAGCAAATTCTACGGTCCCTTGAAAACTCCTCTCTATAGCGAACCCTCTTAACAAATTTTCATGGTCCCTTGAAGTCGTTATAGAGAGATCTATTGTATATATATATATTTCTCCAATTAACGGCCACCATACATTCTCGACGAACTCCGCCAAAACCACTGTGCGAAAGTAAATATTCGACAAAACTAATGTTTACATATTAGTACAATCGGAGACTGGTAATTGCAATATCGTATTGGTTGTGTCTACTCTAAAAGCTAAGCATAGTGTGCTATTTGAACGCGAAACGAACGAGTAAAAGTAGGACACTATGTTTAGCTTTTACAGGAGAAAAAGTAGAGAAATGCTGTTGAAATTACCCACTTCCGTAAGTGAAATAAAAATTGCCAAAATGCAACATGGCTACGGTAAATAGTACAAACATTTATCAAGCTTTTCTACTAAATGTGACGATAAAATCATACATTTTTTAGTCCGAAAATTTTCAAAAAAATATTCCGCATGAGGTAGTGTTGTGTTTTCGCGATCTGTCAAAAAAACATGTGGACTGGTAGTTGACTGTTTAAAATCGCTCCTGTGGGCTTATTACTCCATGTCATGCAAAAATACAACACTACCTCACGACAAAGAGTCTCAGGTTTACATCCCCCTATAAACACTTTCCACTCGCCCTGTAACTTCGGAGTAGGGCTTGAAGTACTTAGCATTGCGAACCAAGTACGTGTAGCGAATGTATATTCAGCCTTAAATAACCAACGGGTACGACAGTCGCACATACTTTCCCGTCCTATGATTTTCCAGGCTTCACTACAGTGGATACCCCAGAAGCCATATTTCGGCAAAATTTTAAAAACCAGTGGCCAGACGGTCAAGAGAGACCTAGGTTCAAATAGGAATTTTCAGTCGAAGGTATGGATGTAAGGCTGGATTTAGCTAATTTCGGAATGGAATTTACCCGAATTTTTTTCTATTAGTTAAACAAGGTTGCCATGCGTTGCTAGGGAAACAAAATTCCGACTTTATTTACCTTAGCAACGCATGGCAACCTTGTTTAACTTACAGAAAAAAATTCGGGTAAATTCCATTCCGAAATTAGCTAAATCCAGCCTAATGGGCTTCGGCCCAATGCTATTCGGCCTCGGCCTAACTCCAGTGGTGTTAAGCCCGTCCGCTGGGGCTCAACCCTTAACGAAGGGATAAAAGTCACACTAATTACCCTAAAAGCAGATTAGTGGGAACATTATGAGCTATCTACCAGTTATCTACCTGTCAGTTTACGGCAGGCCTTTGATTTCAGCAAATTAATGACTGCAGGGAAGCAAAGAACGTCCCTGGTGTGTTCTGCATGGCAATATCATCAACCCCCCCCCCCCCCCCTCCCCCCCTATTTACGTCATACGCTAATCTTCGTGATAGCTGAGGGGCAAGTTAGTTTTTTAACACCATGTGTGGCACCTTCGAACTGCGTCAAAACTTCACGTCAATTTTTTTAGATTAGTTACTTTTCCGTATTCGTAGTAGTTTCAGATAAATTAATCTACCCGATAAAGTAGCTGAAAAAATTATCTTGCCGTTAAAAGTCCACTAGCTAACGTTATGATAAGGGCGCTATCGGCAGGATGGTGAACGGCACCAATTTTTCTTTCCAGGAGGATGACGCTATATAGTGAACCTTTAGGGGACGTTATTTTTTTACGTTCGGACTTCAAATTAAAAATTCTGAAATATAATGTCTTTTTAACGTCATTACTCATGAGGCTATGTTGTGATTTCACGATCGGTAAATTTTGGTCAATTTTTTTGGTGACAAAAATCACTCGATCGTAAAAACACAACAAAGCCTCATGAGCAATGACGTTAAAAAGACATATTTATTATATTTCAGGATTTTTAATTTCCAATAGTTTTCAAAATAGTGAATGTATATTCAGCCTTAAGCGCTCATTCCCACGCTATCAACATGCACGGCAGTGCATGCAGCCAAGTTTTAAAGAAAAAGAATGCGCGAAAAAGCCTCGAGCACTGCCAGCATGTTATACAGGAACCAGAGTTGTGCACTTTTCGTGCCTCTCTACAGGAGGCAAGGGGGCGTGGCTCGAATAGTGGGTACCCTTCTCCTGTAGTAGGGTTCCACGGGACCTCCAAAATTAAATTTCAAATTTCTACGTCCAACCGTACCTGAGCAGTGACATCCCAAACTTAGCTGTTTTTGAGGGTCACTCACTGACTGACTGACTGACTCACTCACCTATACAAATTATAAGCATGTTCCAGCGGTACGATAGAGCTGAAACTCGGCACACTTGTAGGTACCATCCCCAAAACACCCAGAAAAATCGCAAACCCGAAGTACCTACAGTATTATAGGTTCAGGTTCGATTCAAAGTTCCCATACTAACTTATGGCAGATATTTACAAAACAAATACTGCCTCTGCTTCTTGTCCTTCCAGGTGATTTGTGTAGATTCGCCAGGCAACTTACTTTCAGGTACGAGTAGGTACATTTCAGGTACGGGATAATAATTTGTGTAGATTTGACAGGGAACTGGTTTTCAGGTACTGGGAGGTACTTTCCAGGTATGGCAAGGTATTTGGACTCCATTCGACAGTCAACTTGTTTTCAGGTACGATTAGGTACATTTCAGGTATGGGAAGGTAATTTGTGGAGATTCGACAGGGAACTCATTTTCAGGTACGAGTAGGTACTTTTCAGGTATTTCAGGTATGAGATTGGTAATTTGTGTATGGTTGACAGGGAACTGGTTTTCAGGTACTGGTAGGTACTTTCCAGGTATGGCAAGAAAACTTGAGTCCATTCGACAGCCAATTGATGTTTTACCTACTGGTAGAAACGATTGAACCACCTCACAAAAATTATATGATATCCGACCAAAAACACTCCGTGTAAAAAACGCAGCCAAGTTTATAACCCTCCAAAAATTAGCCTAACTCAACAGCCCTTAAAAGGGTTTGATATCAAAAATGTTGGCCAAGTTCTCCACATTCCCGCTATCACTCAGCCCCCAAAATTAGTGATATCACTTATTACAGGGCCAAGTCTTTGGCGCGAATCACAAGGATGTTGGCGACATAGTTTGTCATATACCTGCTTTCCAATACCCCCGGACCGCAGCCCCCATCCAACCTTAGTCTGTGTCTATGACCGGCTGTGACGCTTACGTGATTTGCGCCAAGGACTTGGCCCTGTAATAAGTGATATCACTAATTTTGGGGGCTGAGTGATAGCGGGAATGTGGAGAACTTGGCCAACATTTTTGATATCAAACCCTTTTAAGGGCTGTTGAGTTAGGCTAATTTTTGGAGGGTTATAAACTTGGCTGCGTTTTTTACACGGAGTGTTTTTGGTCGGATAGAAATTGTACAGGACACAACTTTAACTTTGATACAGGAAATGAATGGCACAGATTACCTTTGACGACGTCAAAGGAACAACAAACTTACCTTTGATAAAGTCCACAGCCATTTCAAGTCCGTAGGTGTCTTTATCGCAGTCATCTAAAACATGGGCTCCAAGCTTGAACCCTGGCAGCAAAGGACTCTTGTTGACGTAGTCGAGAGTGTAAAGCATGGTTTCCAGGGCTTGAATCCCTCCTTGCGGCATGATTGGTCCACAAACTACAGTATCTTCTCGTTCATGAACCATCATAAGTCCGCCCAGGACCAAGTCCCCTTCCAGGACGGCTTCCTTCTTCACAGGCCACGGTAGAGGAGTCGGTCGAACTGGAGGAACTTCTTCAGCGATGAGGGCCTCACCGTGCCGGTGCCGGTGTTTCCGCGGAGTCGAAGCCACCGCGAGACTGAGGAGGACCACCACCGTACGAAGAATCATGGAGGATTACTGGCTAACCCGTGACACATAAAGAAAGAAAGAAACCAGCCCCACGTTGGGCGCCAGTTGTAAGTCGATTTTTTTTTCTAGAGTAAAATTTATTTTTTTGGAGAAATTCACATCAAATTTGTTGGGGAGAAGTTTTATTTAGCTATTTATGAATGAAGTTATCACGAAAACACGAAGAAAAAAATGGAAATCCAGCCCCACGTTTGGCGCCACTTCTAAAGTTCATTGTAGCAATTACAGCATTTTCCGAAGTCCAACTGGCACAGCCTGTGCTGAAACAATCCGCTGATTCCCAAGACCCGTGTCGGAAAGTTTTCCAATCTTGCACTCCGTTGTTTCCGTTGTCATCTTCGTGATGTACTCGAGGTCTTAGCTATTGTATAGAAAGCAAAACTTTTCATTTATCAGGACTTTCTCCTCCCTACAGATTATCTGAGGCATCCACTTTCCCAGGTTCCTGAGGAATTGCTCAGAATTTTCATTATCTATGTTTTCATCAATATAACGAAGCAGCCGTGCATTTTGGATAGACTGTCTCACCATAACCGATAAGTTAAGCATAGGTGAAATATTTCCTCCGAGGCAAGCAAAAATTGAAAAATTTTCTTTACGAGATCCGGGGCTCAGTATCAATGCGACGTCTATTAATTTAGTATTGGAACTATCTGGAACGAGATAGTGAAGTTTTGAGTTTATGTAACTCCCAGAAAATATAGAAAAACTTTTTAAAATCATTTAATTGGAAAATCCCGCTGCAAACAGATATCGCCGATATTAATCGGGATTTTTTTTTTTTTTTCAATTTTCGCCTCACTTAGTTCCGGTTCTGTTAATGGGTGTAGAATGGAGATGAGTTGGCCGAAGCCGAAGTTCTCATTAAGGCTAAATATACATTCCCTAGTTTTTTACTTTTGGACATCAAACTTTATGAGAAAACTATTGGATATTTAAACATTTTGAAATACCTATAATATGTCTATTTAACGTCATTACTCATGAGGCGATGTTGCGATTTCACGATCGGTTAATTTTGGCCAATTGTTTTGGTTACAAAAATCACGAAAAATCACAACAACAAAAAATCAAAACAATCACAATATTTCAGAATATTTAAATATCCAATAGTTTTCTCACAAAGCCCGAATGTTCCTCTAGTGACGTCTCGGGTTCGAATCCCGGTCCCAGAAAATTTTATCTGTATACTGCAACATTCCCATAAAAGTACTATACAACAATGCATTCGGGCTTCTTTTATAAAATACGTACGCTTGCATTTCAGCAGATATGTTAGATCCACAAAGATATACCGATGACAAAGAAAAAGGCAACATCGGATAGGTTAGAGTCTACGGGAGAAGTAGGTCACAGCATTGAATGTGACATGTATTATATGACGAAAAAGATTTGTGACCCAGAAGCTGGATACTCAAAAAGCCAATACTTCAATACCTCGTTCGTTTTTCTCGGTCGAAGGGCAATAATTTACTAAAAGGTCAGGTTAGTACTGTAGCAAGGTTAAGGTTTGGAGACTCTGTTGGATATTTAAATGTTCCTAAATATAATATGTCTTTTTAACGGCCGAAATTTACAGGCTATGTTGTGATTTTTGTCAACGAAAAAATTACCCGAAACGTTAAGGTCGACTACACTACTTGGTTCGCAATGCTACGTACTTCAAGCCCTACTCCGAAGTTACAGGGCGAGTGAAAAGTGTTTATAGGGGGATGTAAACCTGAGACTCTTTGTCGTGAGGTAGTGTTGTATTTTTGCATGAAATGGAGTAATAAGCCCACAGGAGCGGTTTTAAACAACCAACTACCAGTCCACATGTTTTTTTGACAGATCGCGAAAACACAACACTACCTCACGCGAAATATTTTTTTGTAACGTTTCGGACTAAAAAATGTGTGATTTTATCGTCACATTTAGTAGAAAAGCTTGATAAATGTTTGTACTATTTACCGTAGCCATGTTACATTTTGACAATTTTTATTTCACTTACGGAAGTGGGTAATTTCAACAGCATTTCTCTACTTTTTCTCCTGTAAAAGCTAAACATAGTGTCCTATTTTCACTCGTTCGTTTCGCGTTCAAATAGCACACTATGTTTAGCTTTTAGAGTAGACACAACCAATACGATATTGCAATTACCAGTCTCCGGCAGTACTAATATGTAAACATTAGTTTTGTCGAATATTTACTTCCGCACAGTGATTTTGGTGGAGTTCGTCGGGAATGTATATACAGTCTTAAAAAACATATTACATTTCAGAACATTTAAATACCCAACAAAAAATGGTCGCCCATAAGTACTGTACGTATGGGGTGTCATAGACGTGAAAGGTCATGCTGAAAACCAAATAGAAATTAAATAGGAAGGTCAGCGAATGATACGATTGTTGCTTGTTGACATTATTGTTTGTGTTTACCGTCAACAACATTTAATAATTGAAAATCACACTCAATTTTCAATTGAATTTCCCGTGTGGTTTCTAAATAACAGAGCTGTGCCCATTCAGTCAAAATCATCACACAATTACTGATTCGTTGACTGAACAACAATTAAAATTAATTAAACAAGATAATAAAATTGCATGAGTAAATTGAATTATTGAATATTCTACCCAATACCATTTAAGGAGCCTACAGTGTTAAATGGGTTCCTAACCACCAAAGCCTCGATGTACTTGACATGCTGAACATATCAGAGGTGAATGCCGATGAGAAAAATATAGACACGGTCGGGATTGAACCGGACAACCGTGCACCTAGACCACTTAGCTACAATCGTTTAATCATTTCTAGTTTTAAGGGCCACCATACATTCGCTATTTGTTTACGTTTGGACTTCAAGCTTTGTGAGAAAACTTTTGGATATTTAAATATTCTGAAATATGATATGTCTTTTTTACGTCATTACTCGTGTTGTGTTGTGATTTTACGATCGAGAGATTTTTGTTACCAAAAAATTGTCCAAAATTAACCGATCGTAAATTCAGAACATTGCCTCATGAGTAATGACGTTAAGAAGACATATTATATTTCAGAATATTAAAACAGCCAATAGTTTTCTCACAAAGTTTGAAGTCCAAACGTAAAAAAATAGCGAATGTATATTCAGCCTTAACTAGCAATGCTTGTGACAGAATTGTCAGCAAGCCGTCAAAAACAAACTAACTGACAGAGAGACAGATAACTGGCTTATTTGGGGTGTGGCGGAGTAAGGGGTGCCTTTTGTACATGGACAAAGAGGGCTGGAAGCTGAGCACCACCACAGAAATTCTAAACCCCCCCCCCCCCCCCCCCCTAACTCGAAACAGACCGTTTTAGGGCGATTGTGGTACACTAAAAGCTTATCTGCAGGTCCCAAGTTCGGTTTCGGTCAGTTTCCCCTTTTTGCGCAGTCCCTTTGACAAGTTATTCGAGAGGGTACCCAAAAAGGCTCGCATTGTGATGAGATTATCCCCTGTGACGGTTTTCAGGTTCTGAATATTTCGAAAAAGGAAATTTGAGGACTTCTGGCATGAGTTTTTACTTTACTGTACGATACTGAATGAGTTTTTTGGTGAATGTGTTTGAGGCAGTTCGTCGAAAAACTTGATTCGTTTTTTGGTTCCTATGTAGAGATCAGAGAGATATTTTTCGCTGGTTCAACCAAAGGAAATAAAAAGTCCCCGCCAACAGCGAGGAAGTCCCAATTTCGTTCCAGGTGGAACTTTCGGGGCACCTGCCGGGACGGCCCAGCTTCGAACAAATTCGTCCGAAAGTTTCGTTTTTAAGGAAGTAATTATCTCGGAGCTGATTGCCCCTACATCGCTGAAATTTTATACAGACATGTTGGCTCCTATAATTAGCCGGTCTACCGATTTTTGTAACGGTAACTTCCATAACAAGGGAGTTACTGAGCAAAACAATTCCACCGAATATTTTCGTCTTACCATTTACTATAGTCCCAATGTCAATGTTACGGAAGTCAAAAAATCATCATCGACTTACTCTCCCTAGGGGACTGCTGAATCCAGCCTCATGTGATGCGTCCTGGAATGGCGGGGCAGGAATGTCAACTCAGGGATGGCGGGGCTGGAAGGTCAACCCAGGGATGGCGGGGCTGGAAGGTCAACTCAGGGATGGTGGGGCTGGAATGTCAACTCAGGGAAGACGGGGCTGGACTGGCGGGGCTAGAATGGCAACTCAGGGATGGTGGGGCTAGAATGGCAACTCAGGGATGGCGGGGCTGGAATGTCAACTCAGGGATGACGGGGCTGGACTGGCGGGGCTAGAATGGCAACTCAGGGATGGTGGGGCTAGAATGGCAACTCAGGGATGGCGGGGCTAGAATGGCAACTCAGGGATGGTGGGGCTAGAATGGCAACTCAGGGATGGTGGGGCTGGAATGTCAACTCAGGGATGACGGGGCTGGACTGGCGGGGCTAGAATGGCAACTCAGGGATGGTGGGGCTAGAATGGCAACTCAGGGATGACGGGGCTGGACTGGCGGGGCTAGAATGGCAACTCAGGGATGGTGGGGCTAGAATGGCAACTCAGGGATGACGGGCTGGAAGGTCAACTCGGGGATGGCGGGGCCGGAATGGCAACTCAGGGATGGCGGGGCTGGAAGGTCAACTCAGGGATGGCGGGGATGGAATGTCAACTCTGGGATGGCGGGGTTGGAATGACAACTCAGGGATGATGGGGCTGGACTGGCGGGGCTAGAATGGCAACTCAGGGATGGTGGGGCTAGAATGGCAACTCAGGGATGGCGGGCCGGAAGGTCAAATCGGGGATGGCGGGGCCGGAATGGCAACTCAGGGATGGCGGGGCTGGAATGGCAACTCAGGGATGGCGGGTACCCACACAAAAACTGCCATCCCTGCCCACTTACCATACGTCCAGGGATGCCAACTCCCCAGGACGAGAATCAATGTTTCTACCCACAGAAAATTTTTTTCTAACATTTTTTTTCGTCCGAGATATAACTACTAATTTGGCTCATACCTAGTAATCAGAGCAAATGAGATAATAATGAAAGTAGGGCAGCCATCCCTCGGAAGGGTTGGCAATGATTCCCAGGCGGAGATAACGCTGTATTAGAGTATTACTTCCCTTGAAAAACGACGAAGCGACATGGATCTGTACATGAATAATAATTTTATGATTGCCCGCAATACACAGGGTCGCCTGTGACCTTCTGACCTCGATAGCACAGTGGTCTTGACGGCTGACCTTAGGGGAACACCGGAATGTATATCGAGGTTGTGGTGGTTCGGAACCCACCTAAAACTGTAGGTCCCCGTCATATACTAACACGATGGGTGCTGGTATTTGGTAGTGCTGCCAGCTGAGCACGATGGATATTTCTTGAAATGGTCTAGTTGAAAGCCTGCTTTATGGAGCAGAATTGAGCAATATGCTATACAGGGTGTTTCATGGGGTAAATATTGCAATTAATGAACGAACATGCAACCACTTTGAAGGGTCAGCCTCATATTAAGGCTCAACCTTTTTGAGTCAAGTGCTTGACTGATTTCCGCCATTAATTTTAGTCACTGCGGTTCACCACGGTGACCACCATTTTTTGAGGATTTTAAAGTTCTGAAATATAATATTTCTGACTATGTTCTGATGATTTCACCTTCGACAATTTTTTTTTCTGACGTTTAAAGAGACAATACAATTCTCGCGTGGTTATTCGTAATAAAACTCATGAGCAAATATTTTCAATTACTCTTCAAGTATCTATCCTATATACAGGAATGTACCATACATCAATAAAGGGATTAAAAATGGCCGCACTTGATATTATCGTATTTAGTTCAGGGTCTCATTGCATTTCAATAAACCTTGACGTCATAACGTGACCCTAGTAGAAGAGGGGTGGGGAGGACAAGCCCAGCAACGACGGGGACCTACAGTTTTAGGTGTGCCAATATATATTTCACTCGACAAGCTGAATCAGAGGTGAATGCCGATCAGAAAAAATTTTGAGAGGATCGGGGATTGAACCTGTGTGACCCGGCTTTCTAAAGGCAATCATGTAATTGAAATTAGGAATTGGAAAAAAATGACGTTGCATGCTTACTGCCAGTTTCACTGACATGGGAGGTGTCGAGCCTGCCATATTTACGTATCTACATATCCATTACATTCACACCCATCCCGTTGTTGTAAAGTATATTACCTATAAGAACGAAACTGGAATATTGGTGTCGTATGAATAGGAAATAGGGTCTCATGGTGACGTCATATCTGTCCAGTAGTGAAGCCGATAGGGGACAGTGATTAAGAGCAAAAACACAGTACAATTTTTTGGTACCCCATAGCCGAATTTGGAAAAACAAAATTGTATCAAAAAATATTTCTGTAGGTGCTTGGGGCCTTAAAAACCGTCTAGAAATGAATGAAAAAAACCTTTTAACTGTATCCCGAGGTAAAGAGAAAGTATTTTTTTTTTTTGCAAAGAGTATTCATAAAACCTCATTGAAATTAAAGCCACCTCCAAAGCAGTTCTTAGTAAATTCAAGAGCCATATAAAAGGTAATATCTACCTATTTTGTCAAATTGAAAAAAAAAAATTAAAACCTGAATGGAATTAAAAAATGAATAGGACTCCATTAGTATCACGATCCTTAATAAGGGTAGAATTCACCAGTTGCTAAAGTGTAATATAGTGCCCCCTAAAAGCTCACTTTAGCGTTATCATCCCGATAACAAAAATTGGTGCCTTTCACCATGCTACCGATAGCGCCCTTATCATAACGTTTGTAGTGGACTATTAACGGGAAGATAATGTTTCGAGTACTTTATCAGGAAGATATATTTACTAACTTTATCTGCGCGATATGGAACTGGTGGAAACCTAAGCGTATTTTTGGGAAACTTCCCGAATACAATGAAAATATTATTTCAAAATGATCTAGGTGGGTAACCGAAAGAAACAAAAATATTCCAGAAATCGTATTTTCTTTTTTCCGATTTTCAATTTTCAATAGAAGGTTCATAAATTCATAATGCTTATGCCTTGAATTCTAATGCTCAAGAATAAAATTGCTTATGAGTACCCTAAGAGCTACCACACAATCGTGTTTGTTTACGTTTCTTTTACGCACACTTTACGAGGAAACTATTGGATATTTAATTGTTCTGAAATATAATATGTCTTTTTAACATAATAAATTATAAGGCTATGTTGCGATTTTACGATAGAGTGATTTTCGACAAAAAAATTATGCAAAATTAAGAGGACGCTATACCTGACGATGCATTTTTTGCCGCCCATAAGATTAACATTGCGAGCGGCGATTCATTTTCAAGGTTTACCCTTGGTTGCAAAGACAGAAAATTTTGCCTGTACCTAGCCCTAACAATGTTCTAGGGAGTGTTCGAAGCAGATTTCCCATTTTTTCACTGGTTTCTTTTATTGCAACTATTTTGCAAATGCTAGCATCGCATACCTCAAGAAAAGTGCTGTATCTCGAAAACCAGTGAAAAAATGGGAAATCTGCTTCGAACACTCCCTAGAACATTGTTAGGGCTAGGTACAGGCAAAATTTTCTGTCTTTGCAACCAAGGGTAAACCTTGAAAATGAATCGCCGCTCGCAATGTTAATCTTATGGGCGACAAAAAATGCACCGTCAGGTATAGCGGACCCTTAATAGACATATTATATTTCAGAACATTTAAATATCCAATAGTTTCCTCATAACAACTGCAAGATAAATCTAAAAAAAACACAAGTGTGTGTTCTAGAAAATACTGCTCCATCGGGATACGAACCCGGACCTGTCAGGACACATGTCGGACCCTTTGACCATTCAGCCACTGAGAAGGATATAAAAAAATAATAAATTACAAGAGAAGGTGTTCAGTTGAAAATTTCAAAAAACCTTCATAAAGAATTTAAAACTGGAAGATCGTACTAAAAAAAGGACCTGAATGCAAATTAAAGTGCGTTTTTAAAAACGACAAAGGATGAAAAAGGAAATTTGGTCTCGAATACGGAGGGGTCAAAGAAAAAGAATTTTACTTAAAAGTGCCGGCTTCGCACTGATGAATATGAGCAGTGGCCTTTTTGAAAATTACAAGTACATTCAAAATGAACAAGAGTCTGTGCCCTGAGAGGTCGGAGTTCAAGTCCCGTCGTAAGGAAAAATTTCCTTTGGTGTTTTTTCTGCACGGCCGAAATTAATAGGCTGTGTTGTGATTTTACGATAGTGTTATTTCGGACATATTTTGACGAAAGCCACTCGATCGTAAAATCACAACGTAGCCTGATAATTTAGGCCGTTAAAAAGACATACTATATTTCAGATCATGCTGAATATACGTTCCGATTTCAAACTTTGTGAGAAAGCTATTGGATATTTAAATATTCTGAAATATAATATGTCTTTTTAACGTCATTACTCAGAAGGTTATGTTGTGATTTCACGATCTGTTAATTTTGGGCATTTTTTTTTGTGACAAAAATCACTCGATCGTAAAATCACAATATAGCCTCACGAGTAATGACGTTAAAAAGACATATTATATTTCAGAACATATAAATATCCAATAGTTTTCTCACGAAGTTTGAAATCGGAACGTAAAAAAATAGCGAATGTATGGTGGCCCTTAAGGAAAAGATTTCTACCCCAAAGTGGCGGCTTGGCTGAAATGATTACAGCAGTAGCGTTTTGTGAATTACAGAACTCGGAAAGTAATCAGGCTGGGTCTCAGGGGACACCCGACTTGTACTGATCTTGAGCAACTCTAACTTAAATTGCAACGAGTTCATTTTAAAATGGAAATTTCCATCTCTCCTACTTTTATTTCTTTTATTTATTATTTTATATAATGATTACTAAAATGTGGAATGGATACTTCTCATCGTCGTGAGCTCAGACCTATCTGACAGATGTTTGAGAAAGAACCAGTGTTCTTGTCTTTTTAAATAACAGGCTGAGAAGAGGGTGCTAGTGTATAAGAGAAGGGTCTGATAGGGTCACCTTACGAAAAATAAAGACGGTTAACTTTGTAAGATAGGCCAGTAACAACTGTTTGCTTATACACTCCATCAGTCTTCTTAGCCTGTTATTTAGGAAGCCAAGAACACTGTTTCTTTCACAAACAAAGTGTCGGTCTTCTTACGAAGTGTGACCAAATCCTCACCCTGTGTAGAGAGGTTACGAAAGGTGTCACCCTATACCTTACGGGCTCTTCTAAAGCTGTAATCGCACCATGCAGTATTTTTTAAAATCATAAAAAATGGGCCCAACGGAGAATTAAAAAAAAAAATTCAAAAAAATTGATTTCAAGTAGCTAAAGAATGAAGTACTGTATTCATCCCAATATGTAAAAACCAAATAGCGCTTCACCATACAACAAAAGAACGAAAATATTATCAGCTGACAGATTTTTACGGATGTACACATTCTGTATATACAGGGGATACACGTTCATACAAATACAATGCTGACGAATAAGCAATAATCTGCAGCTAAGCGTAGAATTGATGAAAAACGTGCTTCTGTTTTTTTCGATGCGTGAGATCTTCAAGGTTCATTAACTTCAAAGGTTGGCTTGTTCCGTAATGCGGCTGCTGCATGGTACGGAATTTTAAGAATGTGTATATCAGCCGCAATAAAGGACTTCTAAGCGGTGTTGTAGAACCCTAAATTTGTTCCCAAGGTCTTCTCCCTTCGTAGATATAGCGGGTTGAAAATTTTGATTTCCGGTTTCATAGTTGAGACAGTAGAGTAGCTGTGTCCTTGTCAGACTTTGATCTATCAATATCTTTAGTTGATGGTCTCTATTGTTAGCTTACAGGGAGATAGGTATAGCGGTGGTTCGGAACCCACCTAAAACTGTAGGTCCCCACGGTGTGGGGATCGTGTATTTGGTAGTGCTGCCAGCTGAGCACGATGGGTAACTCTAGCAGTGGTCTAACCCTTGAAAGGAGGGTCTCCCTGTGACGTCAGACAATTTTTTCAGTAATTTATGACGTCACTGGGTGACCCTTATTTGAAATGAAACTAGACAACCTTGAGAACTTATAGACCTTGATGAAAAACGTGCTTCAATTTCTCTGAGTCGTGTGAAAATATGGTATAGATGTGAGATGTGTCACCTAACGGCAGGCACGAATCTAATAGCTCCATTTCACAAAATCCTTTATTTCCTATTTTGGGAAAGGGCACGACATTACTGAAAAATACTTCCCCGCCGCTGACAATGACGACGAAATACAGTTTCATGACGTTTTTTAAGGCTGAATATACGTTCGCTATTTTTTTACGTTCCGATTTCAAACTTTGTGAGAAAACTATTGGATATTTAAATATTCTGAAATATAATATTATGTCTTTTTAACGCCAATACTCATCTCATGAGGCTATATATTGTGATTTCAGGATCCGTTTATTTTGGACATTTTTTTTTTGTGACAAAAATCACTCGATCGTAAAATCACAACATAGCCTCATAACGTTAAAAAGACATATTATATATCAGAATATTTAAATATCCGATAGTTTTCTCACAAAGTTTGAAATCGGAAGGAACGTAAAAAATAGCAGTTATATGGGGGCCCTTAAGAGGACGCTATACCTGACGATGCATTTTTTGCCGCCCATAAAATTAACATTGCGAGCGGCGATTCATTTTCAAGGTTTACCCTTGGTTGGAAAGACACAAAATTTTGCCTGTACCTAGCCCTAACAATGTTCTAGGGAGTGTTCGAAGCAGATTTCCCATTTTTTTTACTGGCTTTCGAGATACATCACTTTTCTTGAGGTATGCGATGCTAGCATTTGCAAAACAGTTGCAATAAAATAAACCAGTGAGAAATTGGGAAATCTGCTTCGAACACTCCCTAGAACATTGTTAGGGCTAGGTACAGGCAAAATTTTGTGTCTTTCCAACCAAGGGTAAACCTTGAAAATGAATCACCGCTCGCAATATTAATCTTATGGGCGGCAAAAAATGCATTGTCAGGTATAGCGTCCTCTTAATCAAATTTCAGGTTTAATTTCTGGTGTGTCCAAACCACCACAGCCTCGATATACACTTCATATGCTGAACATATCAGAGGTGAATGCCGATCAGAAAAATGTTGATAGGATTGGAATCGAACCTGTGATTTTCCAAAGAACACTGGGCTGTTCGAAGACACCCTATGTTTACTAAGTAAGGTACGTATAATGTTGTGTACGTCATACATATATGAATCCGATGAACCAGCTCTGGATCAGCAATTTTGATTCGATATAGACGATTCGGGGAAGGCGATGAATAAAATATGAAGTCTTGTATCAACCCTCCGAAGAGCTGATTGCTGGAATTCGGATAATATTACTCCAGGATCTCTTTGAATGTCTGGAGAAGGGAACGGAGCCATGTGTGTCTTGATCCAGTAAACGTAAGTGGAACTTCCAAACAACTTAAAATAAGGGCTCCAAATACGGAGAGAAAATTCTTTTTTTTTTTTTTTTTTTGAAAAAAGTGAGGGTGGTTTAGTAAAAGTTTTGCCTAAGGGCTGTTTTTTTTTGGAATTTTTTTTTCCGAACTTGTTTTGATTGTAGAGTTTGAATTTTTTTCTGAATCACATGTACCTCCCTACCTCGACACTGTTCGATATTTAAATTTTACGATCGAGTGATTTCCGTCTGCAAATAATTTTTGACGGTCAAAAGACATATTATATTTCAGAACATTTAAATATCCAAAATTGTCGTAAAAAAAAAACAGCCGGTAAAACGTAAACAAATGGCAAACGTATATTCCGTCTAAGGCTGAATTTCACCACTTTCCAATAGTGTCTTTTAACGAGATGATTTAACGAACGGATCCACGTTATCGTATGTTTAGCTTGCACTTGTTTCTCTGCGAACGCACTTGTCGTAAGCTAAACATACGATAATGCAAATCCGTTCGTTAAATCCTCTTGTTAAAGACGAAGGTGGTGAAATTCATACTAAGGATAAGACTTATTATTTATTTTTTAATAAGTATCCAATGGTTTTTTTTTTTTTTTTTTTTTTTTTTTACAAAAATGTCGTTAAGAAAGACCAACGAACAACATTTTGCCTTCAGTCTGAACTCTGAAGAAGTGGCCTAGTGAACTGTTCTATGAGAGTTTGAAACTATCAAGTCAAGTTTGAAACTTTGAAAACTCCAAGTTCCTTTAATTTGCATTCCAATTTGTCCTTAAGAACGACCATATGATCGTGATCGTTTACGTTTTTTTCTGCACACTTTATGAGGAAACTACTGAATATTTAAATATTCTGAAATATAATATATGCCTTTTAACTTCATAAATTATGAGGCTATGTTGTCCAACGTGAACGTAATCGAAAACCTCTTTATAACGAGCAATTTCTGACTCAATTTTAAACCGTCATCAATATTCTCTATAGCGAGCACGTTATAGGTTACGATTTTACGATCAACGGGGTAAAAGGACACTTTACATTTCAGAACGAAAAAAATTTCTCTGAAAATTCCTCACAAATTTCAAAACCAAAACATAAATCAATATAAAATTATTTCCAGCCTAGTAAAATTCAATGCCCGGAGCATTCAGAATTGGTTTCAATTTCAAGAGAACTTTTGTATTTGTTTAATTGTAAAATATAAACTCTTTGTGAGCCTGACAAGCCCGAATGACTTTTTGTTCGAGCGATTTCCCGATATTTAACATGATACCGATATTTCATTCCCATTTGTTAATTAAGCTCACGGCTGATTAATGTAACTGTACAGCAATAAAATAATTATTTATAATCTCCCGGGAGACGCCTCTCATCAATTAATTTGTTTTGTTTTTTAGGGCCAAACTACATTCGCTATTTATTAACGTTTTTAAGGTCGACTACACGTACTTGGTTCGCAATGCTACGTACTTCAAGCCCTACTCCGAAGTTACAGGGCGAGTGAAATGTGTTTATAGGGGGATGTAAACCTGAGACTCTTTGTCGTGAGGTAGTGTTGTATTTTTGCATGACATGGAGTAATAAGCCCACAGGAGCGGTTTTAAACAGTCAACTACCAGTCCACATGTTTTTTTGACAGACCGTGAAAACACAACACTACCTCACGCGGAATATTTTTTTGTAACGTTTCGGACTAAAAAATGTATGATTTTATCGTCAATTTAGTTGAAAAGCTTGATAAATGTGTGTACTATTTACCGTAGCCATGTTACATGTTGACAATTTTTATTTCACTTACGGAAGTGGGTAATTGCAACACCATTTCTCTACTTTTTCTCCTGTAAAAGCTAAACATAGTGTCCTACTTTCACTCGTTCGTTTCGCGTTCAAATAGCACACTATGTTTAGCTTTTAGAGTAGACACAACCAATACGATAGTGCAATTACCTGTCTCCAGCAGTACTAATTTGTAAAGATTAGTTTTGTCAAATATTTACTTTCGCACAGTGGTTTTGGTGGAGTTCGTCGAGAATGTATATACAGCCTTCATGAGGAAACTATTGGATATTTAAATGTTCTAAAATATGTGTCTTTTTAACGATTCTCAATAAAAAATTTATATTTCAGAACATTTAAATACCCAATAGACCCGTTAAGAGTGTAAGCTGGTTAGCGAGAAAGTAAAAAATTACTTAGAAGTAGTAGCCAATGGGTGGGGGGGAAATTTGGATATTATATTTCAGAACATTTAAATATCCCATAATATCCTCAAAAAAATGTAAAGGTAAAAACGTCAACAAGCAGCATTGTGGGGACAAATTCTAACCAAATAACCACAGAGCAATGTCAAAAAATCGACCTAAAAAAGAGAAAGTCCTGATATATTTTTTTTTTTGATAAAAAAAATAGTCCAACTATCTTAGTGTTCTTTCACAAACCAACAAGTAGTCGAAGACTGACGTGAAAAAAGGGACCAAATACGAACCGATCGCGTTCGTTTTGGGGGAACGCGCGCGTACGGCTCTCCCCACGTTCGCGAACGTACTGAGACGCGAACGCCCTGTTGGTACCACGCCGTCTATCCGCCCTATAGTCTGACTGGAGGAGGAATCAATGGATTTTTTTTGGTGAATACTTGAACAAGGTAACTGGATTTTGGAAGTAGTCTCTTTGGGATTGACGTAAGTCAATCCTGATTGGTCAGTAAAGCAAGCAAATGTACGTTACGTTTTTCTCCCCAAACTGAAATTTACATGTTCAGAAACATTTTGGTGGATTTAGTTATTTTTGAATTTTTAGTGCCCAAAATTGTATACCTGCAAATTAAATATGGGTGCCACGTTGGTAGGGAAATAAAATTCCAACTAGAATTCATAGAGCCGATGAGGCACCCATGCTTAGTTTACAAGTAAACACTTTGGGTAAAAAAAGTTCCAAAATAACTAAATGTTCAGTTTGAACACAGCTGAGAAAAAATTCTTTACGCCGGGATTCGAACCCAGGACCTCTCAGGACCCAAGTCAGTCACCTTGACCGCTCGGCCACGGACAAGGAAAGCACCTACCCCAAGTTTTCCAATTTTCCCAATGAATTTTTTTTCCATCGATCAACCGAAAACAAAATCACTTAGGCAAGCTCATAAACGAAACATGTGAAAAAAGAGAGCTTTTAAAAATATTTCAATCTTCGGGAAAAACAATTTGTTAGGAAGTCTGATGTTGGGAAGTGAAACCATGTCGGTGACAATAGCAGGGGTATGGAGCGGGGCGAACACTGTTCCATTTTTCGAAAATGTAGAGGCGGGAACCCTAGATACAATAGAAACCTTACCCCCATTCTCCTCCCTTCCCCCCTTTACTTTCTCGCTAGCCAATATGGCGAGAAAGTATCGTTTTCGTGCAAAATTTTGAAATTGAGATTTTAGGTTGCCCGTGATCCTGGGGGTCCCCTGAGTCGAAAAAGTCTACCGCCACTACTGTTTATCCGATTTTGAAGAAAATTGCAAAAAAAAATTGATACGAGGCGGGAAAGTTAAGTTCAACCATTGCCAGGCCCCCGTTATTCCCCTCCCCCCAATTTAAATGGTGTCCGTGACAGCTTTTGATGAGCCTTTCTTCTTAAGGGGCTCCCGAAATTTCGGTTAACTGCAGGGCTTGGACTTTGGACAATTTTTTCTGTTTACAACTCGATCGTAAAATCACAATAAAGCCTGATGATTTCGCCCGTTAAAAAGAAATATTATATTTCAGAACACTTAAACATCCAATAGTTTCGTCATAAAGTGTGCAAAGAAAAATTTAAACAAATACCTATAGTGAAGGATGTTCGGTCGTAAACGGGTTAATGCATCTGATTAAACTGCTGGTTATTTATTTGTTCATGCTCACAGATGAAGCTAGTAAATCAATCTTCCCGATAAAGTACCCGTCTTGTCGTTAATCCACCATCAGCAAAGGGCGCTATCAACAGGATGGAGAATGGCACCGAATTTTTTATTGGGCGGATAACGCTATAGTGAACTTTTAGAGGGCACTAAAGTAGACTTTAGCAACTGAGAAATCAACTATATTTTTTTACCTAAAAAAAGCACACGGGAAAATCATCTCGTAGTTTAAAAGTTATTGTTTACGTATATTTGAGCGCCTGCAGGATCATGATTATGTAATTTAAAAGTGAGTGTACACATACTTCACTTTGGATGTAACCTCGGATGTAACAATAGAAACCAAGATTTTGTAATTATTTGTAGGTGTATATATATTTTCGTTCCTCTGTGGATACTAAAATTATGTATTTTGTCATTTTTCCTTAAAGGGATTAAGGGATTCAAGGGATTAGGTACCTACTGCTACATAAAAGTACGGTCGCCCCTTAAGATATTTTATCAACCCTCTTCCCTTAATAACTTGACTCTATATTCATATCCTCCCCCTCCGCATGAGGTTCGAACACTTCATCTTTACAAACGTTTCCCAAAGTTTTGTGGAAATTCAGCATTTTTGTCAAACCACTTCACAAAAATTAAAAGCGTGAGGAAAGCTCAAAAATATAATATGTTTCTTTAACGGCATTACTCATGAGGCTATGTTGTGACTTAACGATCGGTTGATTTTGGACAATTTTTTTGCATGGGGACAAAAATCACTTGATCGTAAAATCACAACATGAGTAATGACGTTACAAAGACATATTATATTTCAGAATATTTAAATATCCAATAGTTTTCTCACAAAGTTTAAAGCCCAAACGTAAAAAAATAGCGAATGTATATTCAGCCTTAGATGCTGGAATTGACATAGGACCTCTAACAAAAGCAGCTGATTTTCGAGATGACCTAAATATTCCCCCATGCCGGGAAGCATCCGGGGACAGCAGGCGGGGAATCTGCGGAAGTTGAGCTTACAGTGGAGGGCTGCGGTTACGTTTAAAATGCATAAGTGAATGCCTCAAGTGAATTTATGCTGACTGAATAATTAACGGCGTGTTTATCAGCTTCATCCCTTCGCGAAGCTTCACAGGGGAAAAATAATGAACTGTGTTTTTAACTGTTTTCTCCCTTAAGACCGACCACAATCATGTTTGTTTAGGATTTTTACTTTCTCGCTAGCCATATATGGCGAGAAAGAATTGTTTTCGTGCAAAATTTCGAAATTGAGATTTTGGGTTTCCCATGATCCTGGGGGTCCCCTGAGTTCAAGAAAGTGGTTTCTGGAAAAAGTCTGTCCGTCCGTCAGTCAGTCAGTCCTGCCGTCCGTGCAGTGCTCTAGTGCCTATACCATTCCACCGATTTTGATGAAATTTGGTATGGACCTGTCTAAAATCACTGCCGAGGGGCAATTTCAAGGATTTTTTGATTGGTCAAAAATTAAGGCCGCTATTGCCAAAAAACCGCCAAAATAATTCAAAAATCGTGTTTTTGGTTGGTCGGTCAAAATTACGGCCGTTTTTGTCGAAAAAGTGTTGAAAATGAGTTGAGAATGAGAAACCATGTTTTTGAATGGTCGGAACGCATTTGGGACTACAGTAATAAAATGACAGTCGTGAGATTTGGTGTGACTGATCTCAGATAGATGCTCGTGGGTGATTTTCAACCGATTTTGGATTGCGCAGAAAAATCTCAAAAAAATCTCAACAAAAAAAACGAAAAGTTTATATGGGGCGAGAAAGTTAAGTGCGACAGTTGTCGGACCATTAATTTATTCACAATTTATGAGGAAACTATTGGATATATAAATGTTCTGAAATATAATATGTGCTTGTAACGTCATTAGTGTCATTACTCATGAGGCTATGTTGTGACAAGTGGACGACATCCGGTCCGCCAACTAATTTGTGTCTAGTTAGTGCGTTGTTGCCTGGAGTCCATCCAATGACTTATGCGGCATAAGCTAAGTATGCAATTCTGTATACTACCCAGCGAGCCTGGCGGGTGCCTACATACGAAGCAGCTGGCGTGATAGTTGATTGCCTCGTCAGCATTCGCTGTCTGTAGAAGTAGAAAGGCATATATTCATGTTGACGAGACGTTGCAATTTCCGAAGCGAATTTCAATATTTTAAAAAAATATTTTGGCGTACATTTATAATTTAAATAACTACCACATTCCATTACAATATCTTTTGGCAAATTGAAATCGTTTTTTTCACCCTCGTAAGGATAAATGCCTAGGCTGTAGAGGCCGTAATACCTGGATGGGTGTAAACCACCCCTGCGTCAATGGCATCAGGGTTTCTTTTATTTTGACGACACGTGTCACACCAAATCATCTTTATACGCACGTACTCCACGAATCGTATCAAGATTCGTAAAATTCTGGGAGCAGCAAGATTTCTAAGAGAAAAAAAATCTACTTTTCACCCCCTAACTTCTCAAGTGGGATGAATTTCACAATTTAACCAGCTCAGTGAACTAGCTATACATTTTCTTAAATTTATGTAATTTTTTCGTTGAATTTCCTCCAAAACTAAAAGCGTAGCAACGTCAGAAGTCCCCCAGCTATTTTTTTGTTGACAAAAATCACTCGATTGTAAAATTGCAATATAGCTTTTAATGAGTAATGAGCTTAAAAAGACATTTTATATTTCAGAATACGTAGGATATCCAATAGTTTCCTCACAAAGTGTGAAGACCAAACGTACAAAAATAGCGAATGTATGTTCAGCCGTAAGAGCGACCACACAATCATGTTTGTTTACGTTTTTTTTTTTTTTTTTTTTTTTTTTTTCAGGAAACTATTGTATATTTAAATGTTCTGAAATAAAATATGTTGTACTATGTCGCGATTTCACAATTGGTTAATTTTGGACAATATTTTGGTGACAAATATCACTCGATCGAATAATCACAACATATTAATAGCCTCATAATTTATGACGTTAAAAGACCTATTATATTTCAGAACATTTAAATATCTAATAGTTTCCTGATAAGGTGTGCATAAAAAAAAAACGTAAACAAACACGTCGCCCATAAAAATACTAGAAAAAAATCTATTTATTCTTTGAGGACTGAGAACTCTAAAATGTAAAGGCATCTAAAGTTATCTTCAGTTTCTCAGTTTTGGGGAAATTTAGATGGGTCTGACGATTGAACGCTGGGGCCTGGGACAAGAGAGAGGGGACGGCTGGAGTTCAGCCTGGCATGTCGGTGGACGGGAAAGCGAGATGAGGTTCCTAACAAGATTCCAGTGAACATCTGCGACTACCACTCTATTAACACTCTGCTACAAATCTACAAACGCAGGGTCGTACACAGACTCCCAGAAAATAGGACCCGGGTCACACCGGTTCGATCCCGATCCTACCGAACATTTTTCTTATCGGCATTCACCTCTGATATGTTCAGCGTGTCAAGTTCAATGTATATCGAGGCTGTGGTGGTTCGGACACTCCTAAAACTGTAGGTCCCCGTGGTGTACCCTTTGGTGACTTAATTGGGGAAATATTACAGTGATATCTTCCTATAGCGACTTCAAGGAACGATGACAATTTCGTTAAGGGTCCGCTATACCTGACCCTGACCTGACCTGACCTGACGGTGCATTTTTTGCCGCCCATAAGATTAACATTGCGAGCGGCGATTCATTTTCAAGGTTTACCATTGGTTGGAAAGACACAAAATTTTGCCTGTACCTAGCCCCCTAACAATGTTCTAGGGAGTGTTCGAAGCAGATTTCCCATTTTTTTTACTGGTTTTCGAGATACAGCACTTTTCTTGAGGTACGCGATGTAGCTGCAAAACAGTTGCAATAAAAGAAACCAGTGAGAAATTGGGAAATCTGCTCCGAACACTCCCTAGAACATTGTTAGGGCTAGGTACAGGCAAAATTTTGTGTCTCTCCAACCAAGGGTAAACCTTGAAAATGAATAGCCGCTCGCAATGTTAATCTTATGGGCGGCAAAAAAATGCACCGTCAGGTATAGCGTCCTCTTAAGAGAGTTCGTTATAGAGAGGTTTTTTCAAGGCACTGTAATATGCACTCGTTATAGACAGACCTCCGTTATAGTGACCGGCAACACTGCGAATAACAGAAGCTTGGGTGGAGGATTTAACACAGAGACAATATATGGTTTAAAGATTTATCCGAATCAGCTAATCATTCCCGGGAGACTTGCTCCAATTATCCATGCTCATCACCGTGTGAACCAAGCTTAACGTGTCAGTAACAGTACAGTAATTCTTAATCCACATCATCGTGGCAGCAGCCTTCATATTTCTGCCACTTGCTTTTGGTTTAGTTCGATCTCGGTCCTATCGAAATTTTTCTGCTCGGCATTCACCTCTGATATGTTCAGCATGTCAAGTGAAATGTATATCGAGGCTGTGGTGGTTCGGAACCCACCTAAAACTGTAGGTCCCTTACTATCACGATGGGTGGGGAGCTGGTATTTGGTAGTGCTTCCAGCTGAGCACGATCGATAATTCTTATTGGAATGGTCTAGTTGCTGCCCCCCCCCCCCCACAACTTTAAGGGAAAATTGAATTAAAAAAAAAATCCAAGCAAAAAGCGCGGGAAAAAGTTCTTTACAGGACAGTGGGAAGGAAAATGCGAATATGTAGCTACTGAAACTGAAAAATCCCACGGTCTCTACAAATACAGGAGTAAGGTCTTTACATTAAACAGGTTACCCACAACGTCAAAGTCCAAGTATTATCCATTATCTCGATATACATTTCACTAGACATGCTCAACATATCAGAGGTGAATGAAGGTCAGAAGTACTTTGATAGGATCGGGATCGATAAGATTTTTTCCTAAACCTCTTGAGTGTATATACCTTGGGAATGTATGAACGACCGTGCTCGCTTAGTTCTGCTATTGTTTTAGCTTTCGAGCCCGTATCATTTTATTTATCCACCAGTGAAACCTGTACGCTTCCAACCGGAAAATTTTGGGGTTTCAGCGTTATGAGAGAGATTTTACTGTAAGTTAATTTGAGTTTATATACAAACAAAAGAGTTTTAATTAATTAAATGGCTTCCTGATGGTCTATAGTGTCTATACTATACATATAGAGTCCCCTAAAAGTTCACTTTAGCTATCTTCCTCGGGCATAGAATCAAAACTAAGGCTGGATTTCACACAATAGCGCTATCCTTTCGATAAAAATTGTTTTCGTCATTCACTGTCCTGACTATAGCACCCTTATCTTATCGTTAGATGTCGAGTCCATTATCCGTGCGTTAGCAATAACGAGAACTTTCATACTTTCGACTCATTTGTTGCAAACAGGCTGAGAATGTAATAAAAAAAAAAAAAAATTGTAAAAGCCATTTCTACTTTTGTAGTGTACCCTTAACGATACGATAACAATCTGTCGGTCATGAGGCACTATAGCGAAGTGGTGAAATCTGACGTTAAAAAGGTATATTATATTTCAGAACACATAAATATCCAACATTTTCCTAAGAAAGGCTTTAATGAAGCAGACGGTATTCACGCCTAAAGCCAAGCAATTTATCAGTCAATACAGAGGTAATTAATTCAGAAATTATTCAAAATTTGGATGGTTAGACTATTATATTATTCGTTAGTACCTGCCCTACCTCCCCGTAACCACAACCCTTGTATCCTTCCTTCCCTTCCACCTTGTCTTCAACTTTGGCCTGAAGGCTTTCGGACAATTTCGACTAAACCCTTAAAACAGAATGCTAATTAGATGGCGAGAGAAGCCCAGCAACTAGACCATTTCAAGAATTATCCATCGTACTCAGCTGGCAGCACTACCAAATACCAGCTCCCCATCCATCATGTTAGTACACAACGGGGACCTACAGTTTTAAGTGGGTTCCGAACCACCACAGCCTCGATATACATTTAACTTGACATGCTGAACATATCAGAGGTGAATGGCGATCTGATGTACACCGACTTAATGATTACATAATCATGATTTTGCAGGCGTAATGACGTTGAAATTTTTGAAGTAAATAATTTATTTAGGTATATGAGAATTTCACATAAAGGTAGGTATTGAACCATGCGGTACGTCCACCACCATCTTGTCACATTTATCGATCGATAATATCTAATATCGAAAGTTTACTGTTCGGTTTCCAAGGTTAATGTGTTTGTCCATGGTATCAAGGCTGTATATACATTCTCGACGAACTCCACCAAAACCACTGTGCGAAAGTAAATATTCGACAAAACTAATGTTTACATATTAGTACCGCCCGAGACTGGTAATTGCAATATCGTATTGGTTGTGTCTACTCTAAAAGCTAAACATAGTGTGCTATTTGAACGCGAAACGAACGAGTAAAAGTAGGACACTATGTTTAGCTTTTACAGGAGAAAAAGGAGAGAAATGCTGTTGAAATTACCCACTTCCGTGAAATAAAAATTGTCAAAATGTAACATGGCTACGGTAAATATTACAAACATTTATCAAGCTTTTCTACTAAATGTGACGATAAAATCATACATTTTTTAGTCCGAAACGTTACAAAAAAATATTTTGCGTGAGGTAGTGTTGTGTTTTCGCGATCTGTCAAAAAAACATGTGGACTGGTAGTTGACTGTTTAAAACCGCTCCTGTGGGCTTATTACTCCATTTCATGCAAAAATACAACACTACCTCACGACAAAGAGTCTCAGGTTTACATCCCCCTATAAACACTTTTCACTCGCCCTGTAACTTCGGAGTAGGGCTTGAAGTACGTAGCATTGCGAACCAAGTACGTGTAGTCGACCTTAAAAAATAATGTTTCTTTATTTGTTTATAAACATTGCCCAGCACGTGGCACCATCACTTCCGTTGCTTCAAGATGGCCGCTATAACGGTGTAGGACGTACCAATGTCTATCGAATGCCGTTGAGAAACGTCAAGCAGTACTATATCTCGCAGTTGTAAAATAAATACGAGAAATGGAAACTGAACGGAGTGCCCATCTACAGGGAACTTTCAGCTTCCCATGCTTCCAGATTTTCCTAGTTCCGAGCTTTCCCGCTAGGTGGCGAAGGGTTCTCCTCATCCCTGAACTTTTCCCTCCAATTTTTGAAATGGGTTGCTTACTGGGCCTAGACTCGCACGACTGAGGTCCTGGGTTCGAATCCCGGTAGCAGCAATTTTGTGTTGGTAGCATGGACGTCACACCAAATATTCATTTGGCTTCGGCCAACAATCTGTTTGTTTTATTAACATCTGTGCCTTCAGGCCACCAGGTGAGCTTTTGGACGAGGCTATAGAGCTTTCAAAAGCCTAAAAGCTCTTATTATCGAATTACTAGGAAGCTCGTACAATTTTCCCCGTCAAAAATATTTCACAAATCAATTTATCAAAATATGGAAAAGTGCATAACAAAAGTTTGGTTTCCGGTCATATACAACGCAAAACAGGGGGTGAACAGTACAGGCGCGATAGCTCAGTGGTCTAAATGGCTGTTCTTTAGAAGGACACGGAGAGCAGGGACACGCCGGTTCGATCCCGATCCTACAAAATATTTTCTGATATGTTCAGCATGTCTAGTGAAATGTATACCGAGGCTGTGGTGGTTCAGAACCCACCTAAAAATGTAGGCGGCACGGTGGATAATTCGTAAAACGGTCGTTGGGGCCAGCAATAAAACTCAAAATATCAGGTGAAAAAATGCCAGACACGTTGTTATACAAGCCCCTGTGGAGTTTTCGATTAAGAGCCAAGTGTGACTTGATTACCAACAGAAAAATAAAATCTACCGAACTGGGTAATTGCACGACTGCCAATGGCCGTGGCTGCTCTAAAAGCTTAACATAGTGTGCTACTCGAACGAGGCAACAAATTCCTGCGAATAAGACACCACTGGAGAACAAATTCCTTCGAAAGGTAGAAATGGTGTTGCAAATACCGTACTAAATACAGTACGCCATTGCTTACCGCAGCCAACTGGATAAAACTATTTGAAGCAATCGTCTCCTCTTTGCTACAATTGACCAAACTCTACTTTTGCAGAAAACGTGGAAAGAAAACGCTAATACCTTATAACGAGTCTGCAGCAAAGGTTGGCAAGTGCGCTGCATGCTTAAGTAATTGAACTAAGTTAGGAAGTTACGTCTTCACGGTTGAGTTTACCTACAATAGTCTCACTTGACTTTTGAACTCAACTTTTTCACATTTTGACAATATTGACAGCAATTTTTGAGTTATCTAAATTATATTAAAATTGCACCTCACAAATTATTTTAGACGCATATACTCCAAATTTGAGCGAAATCGGTTGATTATTGCGCCTTCCAGGTCTGCTACAGATACGTAGGTTGATACGTACAGACGGACAAAAACTCAAAAATTTGATACAAAAATAAGATTTTCCAGGTTTAGATTCAAAAGAATTATAGTGGATGCCAGATAGCTACGTTCTTTTCAATACCTACTATTTTTATTCTGAATTATAAAAAATATTTATGGTAATTTTACTTTTTATTGAACTACATTTTCCTGACGTTGAAGTGACAAACCTACTATTTTTCAGAACAAAATAAATATCGAGAGGAAAATGTCATTGAAAAACGTAAACAAACACCATTGTTACCTTCAACAAAGTTTTTGAAAGGACATCATTTGGAATTAAGTCACGTTCAGTTTAGCCTAATTGTTGTTTTTTGTTTCGAAAGGTGGGAACCACATGCGCTTGATTGGTGGGGATTTTTTTTAGGGAAGAGTGGGGCTGACAGTGCTAACGTGTGATTTATTCCCTTACCGTGAATGTGAGCCCTCCTTACCCCCATCTCCCCTACATTACGTTATTATACAGGAAGTACAGCTGACAATGGCTTTGGTGTCACGAGAGGATGCTATTGGATATTTAAATGTTCTGAAATATAATGTCTTTATAATTCCCGAAATTAACAGGCTGTGTTGTGATTTTACGATCGAGTGATTTTCGTCAACAAAAAATTTGTCCGAAATTAACCTATCGTCAAATCACAACACAGCCGGTTAATTTCAACCGTTAAAAAAGACATATTATATTTCATAACATTTAAATATCCAATAGTATCCTCGTAAAATATGCAGAAAAATAACGTAAACAAACACGACTGCGTAGACGACTCACGGCACTTTTTCTCATATTATCATCGAAACTAACCTCCTTATTGCAGCAGTGTACTTACTTAGTCAATTCTTTTAAGAACATTAAGTAAGCAAAAATTCATTGAAATGACTTTTGGTTACTTCACAGTGTTTGCACAACCAAACAGACTCCACAATTTGGATCAGTGGGTTTGTTGATGTTTGGTAATTCATACACTGTGAAGTAACCAAAAGCCATTTTAATGAATTTTTGCTGACTGTATGTTCTAGTTTCTTTGTGCTAGTGTCTACGATAATATTTGAAAAAATGTTTTGTCTTGGTTCAGGTGAACTTAAGTACCCATACCCATACCCTTTCCCATGTCCGCTTAACTTTATTGTTCTATTTTCTCCCTGCGTCACTGCAGATAGCTAAAACATCATTGTCTAGAAATTGGGACATTCCACCACAGTCTTCTGCATTTCTTTCGCTCAATTTCTTCCTTCCCATCTCAAAAATGCAAAAGAAATGAAGAATATTGAAGCAGGAAATATTTAAATAATCCAGTGGGACTTTATAGAAGGTTGAGAGGAAATGTCAAAGATAAACAGATACAAATTAGAAAGTTTAATTATAAAAATGATTGAAGGGCGCGGCCTTTGAGCTTTTGAACCTCAATATTGTTATTTCGAAACTAAAAAAAATGTTAAAAAAATATTTTTAGAGGCAGAAGTATTGAGAGACGTCTCCGAGCTGAATCTTCACTTCATCGTGGTTTAGTGATAAAACACTAGACTTGCACGACTGAGGTCCTGGGTTCGAATCCCGGTATCAAAATTTTTTCCGTGGGTAGCACGGATATCATAGCAAACCTTCTGACCATCATTTGGATATTTATATGTTCTGAATTAACTGGCTATGTTGTGATTTTCAAATCGAGTAATTTTTGGGGTCAACAAAAACATAAACAAACAGGACTTTTCTTCTCCTTCAATATCTCCACAAGCCAGAAAGTTCGAGCCTTAAGACTATTGAAAGTCTTAAGTACAAAGCTAGGTTCGGTTTCCAAGAAAAGCTCCAAAGGTACACATCAATCTAATAAGGAAATGTACCTGTTAGGTGGAAGTAGCCCAGAGCGTATTCCCAAGCCGTCCGACCGCGACCCAGACGTGGTTTGGAGCTTATAAGCGTTGAGGTGATTGAGATGGATCTCTTCCAAATTCAACAGCAAGAAGTAAGGTTTTAGTCCCTCTCAGTGGCCGAGTGGTCAAGGGGTCCGCTTTATGTCCTGAAAGGTCCAGGTTCGAATCCTGGCGGAACGGAAAAATTTTCCAGCTTCCGACATGGATGTATTGGCTTCGGCCCACTCATATTCGGCTTCGGCCAAAAACATCTAACAAACAAACTCATCGGCACATAATAATAATATGTTCTTTGAACGTCGCCTTAAAAAAAAAAAAAAAGTAAGGTTCTCGAGCCTCGACAGCTGATAGCCCAAAAACGAGGGGTTAACCACTCCAGGAATCCCGTTGGGAATCTCGTTGGGAATCTCAGGCAATCATTGGAAATATTTATGAAATCTCAGGGAATCTTGGAAATTTCTGGAGTAATTAACCCTTCGGGTTGCATCTTTCCACGAATCTCGTTGATAATCTCAGGAAATCTTTGGAAATCTTCATGCAATCTCTGGAGTGATTAACCCCTCGCCCAAAAATATTTTTTCTCAACGCCTATTTCAACGAATAAATTTTCCCCAACGCACCCTCTTAACTCTAAAGTTCTACAAGGCTTGTATTGTAAAAGAAAATGCGTATAGACCTAAAATTCACCGCGAAGGAACCGTCTAACAGTGCCGAGGGTCTTAAGGTCTCCGCCCATTTAGCCGGACCGCACCCCCCACAGAACCAGCTTGCTTGCGTGAGCCGTACAGCACTCCATGCTAACAAAAACGGTGAAGCAATGCGCGGCTTCATGGATGGGGATCTTGAGAAGCTAACTCGTACCTTGAAAGGTCAAGGTACAGACGGTCGACGGTGAGAACACACCGGTTCGACCCCGATACCAAAAAGATTTTAGAACCTTAATTTTTCGTGAGTGTCAGTGAAAACTAAAACAACATCTAGGACCCGGACGTGGCTTTGAGAATATAAACAGGTCGAGACTGATTCCAGGATGCGGTTGACACCCACGTCCGCTCACCAGATCCATAGAAGGGGGATTATGAATTTCGGATACGCTAAATCAGGGATTAACGCGCCGACAGCCTACCTACTGCAAAGCACGAACGGATATTACTCTGAGATATAGTGAGCTATTTATCAGTCAGTCAGTCAATCACCAACATCTATCACTAGCCTAATCAAATTATCTAGAGATTCTAAGGCTGAATTTCACCACCTCACTATAGTGCCTCCAAACGATCGAATCGTTATCTTATCGTTAAAGTAGCCGCAAAACTTATCCTATCGTTAAGGTCGACTACACGTACTTGGTTCACAATGCTACGTACTTCAAGGCCAACTCCGAAGTTACAGGGCGAGTGAAAAGTGTTTATAGGGGGATGTAAACCTGAGACTCTTTGTCGTGAGGTAGTGTTGTATTTTTGCATGAAATGGAGTAATAAGCCCACAGGAGCGGTTTTAAACAGTCAACTACCAGTCCACATGTTTTTTTGACAGATCGCGAAAACACAACACTACCGCAAAGCGGAATATTTTTTTGTAACGTTTCGGACTAAAAAATGTATGATTTTATCGTCACATTTAGAAGAAAAGCTTAATAAATGTTTGTGATATTTACCGTCGCCCTGTTACATTTTTACAATTTTTATTTCACTTACGGAAGTGGGTAATTTCAACAGCATTTCTCTACTTTTTCTCCTGCAAAAGCTAAACATAGTGTCCTACTTTCACTCGTTCGTTTCGCGTTCAAATAGCGCACTATGTTTAGCTTTTAGAGTAGACACAACCAATTCGATATTGCAATTACCAGTCTCCGGCAGTACTAATATGTAAACATTAGTTTTGTCGAATATTTACTTTCGCACAGTGGTTTTGGTGGAGTTCGTCGAGAATGTAGGTAGGTAGGTATATACTGCCTTAAACGTTCACTATAAAAAAAATTACTTTGTTTTGATTCATTTCGATATCAACGAAGGGGTTAACCACTCTTTGGTAATCTCGTTGGGAATCACTGGAAATCTTTATGAAATCTCAGGGAATCTTGGAATTTTTTTGAGTGGTTACCCCTTCGGGGTTAATCTTTCTATGAATATCGTTGGGAATCTTTGGAAATCTTTATGGAATCTCAAGAAATCTCTGGAGTGGTTACCCCCTCGATATCAACTTATGATGAAACCAACTTTCACGCAGACCAAACATATCGTTTGAGAAATAAACAGTGTTCTTGTCTTCTTATATAACAAGCTAAGAAGATGAAAAAAAGTCGGCTAACTTTGTAAGATGAACCATTAACAACTGTTTGCTTATACACTCCATCAGTCTTCTTAGCCTGTTATAAAGAAGACAAGAACACTGTTTCTTTCCAGAACAAAGTGTCTGTCTTCATAGGATACTAGAGACAGACAGGTAAAGTCCCAAGCTTGTCCGCCATTCATCCCTTTTCGAAATAACCAAACTGCTGAACACATTCTGATTTCCCAGAAATGTGTTTCATTTCTAAGAATGTCAAAATTTTGGAAAGGAAATAACAAAATAAGAACAAAGATATGAAATTCGAAACTTTTTAACACAAGAAAACTTTACTCAATAGAAGTTTTGAAAATTTATGCTTCATTCTTTAGCTTTAAACTATTCCAAAAAGATTTTTGGAGGGAAAAAAAATCCAAAAAATTTAAGGCTAGTGGTAAAATACTATAGACAAATATATCAGCTGTAAAGGACTTCTGAGCGGTGTTGTAGAACCCTAAATTTGTTCCAAAGGTCTTCCCCCTTCGTAGATATAGCGGGTTGAAAATTTTGATTTTCGGTTTCATAGTTGCGACAGTAGAGTAGCTGTGTCCTAGTCAGACTTTGATACATCGATATTTTTTTTGCAGTTTGCTTACAGTGAGATAGGTAGCAGAAGATGCGGAGCTTAGCAGAAGTAGCCAAAGCTTACGTCACTTTCGGTATTTTCACCTCCTCTACCAACCTCAAATCCGGCCACTTTAGAGTGTAATAACTTTTTATTTAGTGGTCAGAATGCACCATCGGCGGCAGCATAGCCTTAAGTATCAAACTCATTGGGGATGACAGTTATCCAATCTTGCTGAAACCTATATAGCACTGACATCTTGAAACTTCAAGATTGCTGAAACGGAGAAGCCGTTCATAGAGGCTTTGCCGCTGAAACTCAACGGTATTAAATTTTGCCATCAATCACTAAAAGTTTCACTGCAGTATTAAGTTATTAAGTTATTTATAAGTAAGAAAGTGAGCTATGGAGCAAGGAGACACTGGATCTAGCCCTGGTGTGTTGAGATTTTCCCTGGAGAATCTTGTCCTATGTAGGCCTTCACTGGATGGGGAAAAACTCAACGGTCGAGAGTGATTCTGACCAAATTACCCCCTTGTGTACAGAGCTCACTGTTATTGTGACTCTCTATATAACGATAACCTCTCTATAACGAGGGAACTGTAGGGTCTCTTGAGAAACAATATGTCATTTTAACGGCCGAAATTAACAGACTGTGTTGTGATTTTACGATTTTTGTCAACAAAAAATTTGTCCAAAATTAACCGATCGTAAAATCACCATGCACACGGCCTGTTAAAAAGACGTATTATTATTTTTCAGAACATTTAAATATCCAATAGTATCGTCATAAAATGTGCAGAAAAATGGTACACAAACACGACTGCGTATAGGCAGATGCCCTTAAGGGTCCGCTATACCTGACGGTGCATTTTTTGCCGCCCATAAGATTAACATTGCGAACGGCGATTCATTTTCAAGGTTTACCCTTGGTTGGAAAGACACAAAATTTTGCCTGTACCTAGCCCTAATAATGTTCTAGGGAGTGTTCGAAGCAGATTTCCCATTTTTTTACTGGTTTTCGAGATACAGCACTTTTCTTGAGGTATGCCATTCTAGCACTTGCAAAACAGTTGCAATAAAATAAACCATCGTCAGGTATAGCGTCCTCTGAAGGCTGAATATACATTCGCTATTTTTTTACGTTCCAATTTCAAACTTTGTGAGAAAACTATTGGATATTTAAGTATTCTGAAATATAACATGTCTTTTTAACGCCATTCCTCATGAGGCTATGTTGTGACTTCACGATCGGTTAATTTTGGACAATTTTTTTGTGTGACGAAAATCACTCGATCGTAAAATCACAACATAGCCTCAGGAGTAATGACGTTACAAAGACATATTATACTTCAGAATATATAAATATCAAATAGTTTTCTCACAAAGTTTGAAATCGGGGGAAAAAAATTGTATATAGCGAGATGAAAACAAATATCAATGCGGCGAGGTGCCCTGAAAATGAAAGACAGCTGCATGACGTTTCACCGGAAACTGACAGGTTGTTATCCGTTCTGCATGGTTCTACCTTGTATACGTGTACAAATTTGCATGTAAACAAACGTGTAAACATGCATTTACATGTACCAACACGTGCTCCAGATTTGCGCGAATATTATCAACATTATGAATAAATTTCTAGGGAGAATCAAGGTCACGAATAATCGATAAATCGATCGATTACTTATTCCTCCCAAGTACGTTACTACTGTGGCCCGCGAAAGCAGCAGTCACCAGTGCTGCTGCCACACAATGGACTCTACCACCCTACCCCATACACAGTGGGCCATATAGGACCATGCTGGGCGATATAGTAGCAGCGTCAGCCAGCTGAGCTGCCTACATAATGACGATGGCTTACACTGGCTGAAATGTGTTCCTTCAAGATGGCCGCCAATATCGATCGAGATATCGCAGCAGTTCGATATAAAACTTACCTTTGATGAAGTCTACCGCCATCTCCAGCCCGTACGTATCCTTGTCACAATCATCCAGAATATGAGCGCCGAGGGTGAAGTTTGGGAGTAGGCCGGCGTTATTAACCACGTCCAAGGTATACAGCATGGTCTCCAGGGCCTGGACGCCACCCTGGGGCATAATCGGCCCGCAAACTATCGAATCTTCCCGTTCATGAACCATCATCAACCCACCCAAAATGACGTCACCAGCGACTTCGGCGGAAAGTTTTACTGGCCAGGCCGTACCGCCCGACATCCGAACAGGTAGAGCACTAGTCCCGGCATCGAACACCGTAGTTCGCGGTAGAAACGTCGTGGTTTCAGTCATCTCGTACCACGATTCGGAGGTCCACGTCGTGTTTTCGGTAAAGTCTGTTGTTGTGTTGTACGGTGTTGTTGCGAAGGGTGTTCGCGTTGTCTGGGCGAAACAAACGGCGGTTAATGTTGTTAGAACTATAGCAGACGAACCACTCTTCATCGTTGTTTCTTTAAGTGAAGTTTTACCTGGGGAAAGAAAGATTATTCAGATACGTGGCAGCAGAATCATTTTTTTCATCCAACTATTATTCTAAGAAGACAGACACTTTGTTTGAGAAAAAAACAGTGTTCGAATAATAGTGTCACCTTGAGAAGAAAAGACGGTTAACTTTGTAAGATGGCCCAGTAACAACTGTTTACTTAAACACTCCATCAGTCTTCTTAGCCTGTTATAAAGAAGTCATGAACACTGTTTCTTTCAAAAACAAAGTGTCTGTCTTCTTAGGATAATATAGACAGGACTGCGCTAAAGTTGGTGTCATCATAGTTGCATAAGTCCTTATTGTTTATTAGAGTGAACCTTAAAAGTTCACTTTAGGTTTATCCTCCAGATAGTGGTAATTTTTGACAAAAATTTTAGTAGAGAAAACTGGACTGTAGGTCGTGATTCTGGCCAAATTACCCCCTGATGTACAGACTCACGGAAAGTGCCACCCTATATCCCAAGGAGCAGGCTTTATTCGAAAAGAATTAGGCTTTTTCAAAGTTGTTTCCTGCGTCCAAGTGGAAGAAAGGCTTGGGTGAACAGTAAAAGGCCCATTTATATGTAAAGGGTCAGCGGTGAGGTCTGAAAATCTCAATTTTTGAAAAAGGATTGTAAATAAATTATTCGAGCCCTGAGAAAGTCTGACTTTTGGAAAAACACCTCTCCGGACCCGAGCTGACGTAAGCTTTGACTACTTCTGCTAAGCTCCGCATCTTCTGCTACCTATCTCACTGTAAGCTTACAAAAGATATCGATATATCATAATAATATAAATATAATATAATAATATAATATAAGATATAATATAATAAGATAAGATATACAATACAGTACAATACAATTAATACGAAACAATACAAAGATGTCATGGAGGCAAAAGGCCGAGGCCTGTGCCGCCTCCTCATTAAACTGTACCTAAATAGTCTGACAAGGACACAGCTATGAAACTATGAAACCGGAAATCAAAATTTTCAACACGCTATATCTACGAAGGGTGAAGACCTTTGGAACAAATTTAGGATTCTACAACACCGCTTAGAAGTCCTTTATCGGGGCTGATAGACTCTCCGAATTCGATACCATGGCACTAGCTCATTAAATTTTTTCGAAAAAATATTTTTATGGGTTCACCCACGTGGCGAATTCAATTTCTTTCCCCTTCCCAAAACGTCAGAAAAATTGACAAAATAAAAATTCGAAATATGGAAAATTCCTCGGTTGAAATTTGCATTTTCGTCGTATTTTCCGCAGTTTCACCCTTAAAAATCATGAAATACCTTTGGGAGATATAGGGATGACTTTCTCGAAAGCATTCCTCAGCTTTTCGAGACAGCGAAGTTAGAAATGGGACAAGAGATTTAGGAACTATGTAGGGCTATGCCAAGAATGCTGACAGGATTATTAGGTTTGGCCGAGGGCTGCTAAGATTCTTCTGTTTTCAGATATCTCTGAAAAGGGCACAGTATGCTGACCTTCAAAATGGTACGCGACATGGCTGCCGACAAGCAACTATCGCACTACTGAGGTCCGGAGTTCAAATCCCTGCAGCAGAGAAATTTTTTAGCGACCGAGATTCGATCTTGATGGCTTCCATGTTTTACCACAGTATCATTCATAGATTGATGGTGCGTCCCACCATACTCGGTTAACGGTTAAACTGTAGATAGCAGAGTGGACTAAATGGTCGACTTTTGAGGAGCAGTGAGAGCCGGGTCACACCGGTTCGATCCCGATCCTACCAAAAAGTTTTTCTGCTCGGCATTCACCTCTGATGTTCAGCATGTCAAGTGAAATGTATATCGAGGCTGTGGTGGTTCGGAACCCACCTAAAACTGTAGGTCCCCTTCGTTTACTCGATAGCTGGGGAGCTGGTATTTGGTAGTGCTGCCAGCTGAGCACAATGGTTAGTTCTTGAAAACGGTCTAGTTGCTGGGCTTGTCCCCCCCAACCCTCTGCTATTATTATTATTATTATAAACGGTTAAACTCTAGTTAAATTCGGTTTTTACCGTGAAATAATTGATATTTAACTGGAGTTTAACGTTAACCGAGTATGGTGGGACGCACCCTAAAAGAATAATTTTTAACGTTGCATTGAATGGCAAAATATATACGTAATAATTATAGAGCTTAGGTACGTACGTACGTACCTCCACTTAACAAATTTCCGCCCACTTAGGCAAAACCCAAAACGGTTCACTGATTTCCATTCACAAAATTTAACTTCAAAGCAATTGCAATTAGTTACAGCAATAAAATTTTCAAAAGTGAACCAAACGAAATCATTCCCTCTCTACAGTAACTTCCGCTAACAATGAGAATACTATTGGATAATTAAATATTCTGAAATATAATATGTCTTTTTAACGTCATAAATTATGAGGCTATGTTGTGATTTCACGATCGGTTAATTTTGGACAATTTTTTTTTGTCACAAAAATCACTCGATCGTAAAATCACAACATAGCCTCATGAGTAATGACGTTAAAAAGACATATTATATTCCAGAATATTTAAATATCCAATAGTTTTCCCACAAAGTTTGAAGTCCGAACATAAAAAATAGCGAATGCATATTCAGCCTTAATGGCCGAAATTAACAGGCTGGGTTATGATTTTACGATCGATTAATTACAGACAAAATTTTTTGTTGACAATTTCGGCCGTTAAAAAGGCATATTATTTTTCAGAACCTTTTTATATCCAATAGTTTCCTCATAAAATATGGAGAGAAAACGTAAACAAATAGCGAATGTATGTTCCTTCGTGATTTTTGTCAGTCGCTGAATTTGTGTAGCCGTCAAAAAGTTAACTTTTCCTGTTTGAACAAAGGCGTTTAGGTAAGCTATTTACACCTCTTTTAGTATTTCTTTATTGCCAATAAAAACTTTTGCCATAAATCTTTGAAAACAACTTTTTATATTTCAGAGTGTTGTAGTTTTACTATTTACGGTAGTCAAGCAGCAGGATGTAGCAGGAAGGAACAGAAAAATTGAGGTACCAAACGAGATTTGAGACTTTTACCGCCTCTAACGGAATTTATAGCCGAAGTTGGCGGAAAATATGGGCCGAAAATTACTCAACCGTAAAATCAGTTTCAGAAAAATATTCTTTGAATGGTGGATTGGATCCTAAAAGGTGGCTACATACATTTTGGACGGCGTCCTGACGAGGATGCATCCCTGGACGCCTCGAAGTGGGGAGGGATGGACAGTTTTGAAGGGATGCCGCCCCGATCTTGGAATTCCAATTCGACCAATTCCAAGAATGCCACGAATCCCAGGTGGGCGTCCAGTTGTTGAAGATATGCCCTCTTTGCATTAATTCGTTATATCGACTACTTTATCGATAATTGAACTTTATTTTCCTTGTGTATTTTTTGCAAATCGGAGTCAGATAGAACTGTCTTGAGTAGGGGAAAGTGGGGAGCCTTGAGACAGTGGGAGGGTTGAGACGTAGTTGAAATCTTGAAACCTATAAAAGTTTAAATAATGGCTCCACTTTTTTAGGGCCTGTCTCCCTACCAAAATTACGCACAAAAAATCCCCCATTGATTGCGCGCGTGTAATCTGGTCATTCCGCCATTGTGCGTCATAACCATTGGTTGTTACAATTCTCGCTCCAATCAAGGTAAGCAATTTTGACTTCATTATTGAAATAAGTGTCGTTTTTTTTTAATGATTACGATTAGAAAAGGAATAATTGTCATTGTGAAATAGTTTGTTTCTTGGTTTCTTTAAATTATTGTGACGAAAATTCAACAAAAAGTTTGATAGCACATAGAGGGAGGGTCGAGACACAACCAAGAGGGAGGGTTGAGACGCCGTCTCATGCATAAGCTCTTGGGAGAATCTGCTATTTTCTTAAAAAATTATGAATTTACGTTTCTTTACTCTTTTTTATTACAGAATGCCTTTTCGATGGAAGAGTAAGAGTGGAAAAACAAGAACGGCGGCCATCGCACGACATACATATTCCAATACCCGATAATTGATGATATCAGCGTTGTTGCAAAAGCTGATATTACTAAAAAAAACTATCGTTAAACAGTTTTCGCCGAGGAAACTACAGTTTCAAACAAGTGAAGTTTCTAAAAAAATTAAAACCACTGCGATAGAGAAATAGCTGTGTTTATATTATTCCCTTGTCTCAACCCACCCACCCTGGTGACTCATAGCTCCCACCGGGTGGGAGCCATGAGACGAAATGCGCATGGTCAGTTTTCAGTAAATTTACTTTTTACTATTAATGGTAATACCTTCGAATCAATTTTAAGTGAGAGTCAAAATAGGTCTCCAAGGGACAAGCCAAGAAGTGGTTCCCTATTGTCGCTGGAAAAAAATGTGTAAAAATAAAATTGTTAAGTGTCTCAAGGCTCCCCACTTTCCCCTATATTTATTGAAATTTATCAAGAGAGAGACGAAACACTGTGATTGTCACAATAAAATCAAGGTCTCAAAAATTTCAGCCAAAGAAAAGACAAATCACAGGGATGCTGATCTGGAAGTATCGTGTGTGGGCACCAGCCATCGCTGAGTTAACATCCCAAACCCCGCATCCCAGCCAGGGAGCCAGGACGCCGTCCAAAACGCGCGTTAAGATGTCTGTTACAAGGTGCGATAATAGCTCAAAATTCAACGCTAACAGCGTACAAAGCCCATAAAAAGTTATTGGAGTGTTCCAAACATTTTGGAACCAAGCCAGAATGTAAGCAAAACTGACCTACTTCACTACCCCCTCTCTAAACAATCTCCCCACCGTGTTAGTACACGACGAGGACCTACAGTTTTAGGTTTAAGGGCCGCTATACCTGACGGTGCATTTTGCCGCCCATAAGATTAACATTGCGAGCGGCGATTCATTTTCAAGGTTTACCCTTGGTTGGAAAGACACAAAAGTTTGCCTCTACCTAGCCCTAACAATGTTCTAGGGAGTGTTCGAAGCAGATTTCCCATTTTTTTTACTGGTTTTCGAGATACACCACTTTTCTTGAGGTATGCGATGCTAGCATTTGCAAAACAGTTGTAATAAAAGAAACCAGTGAGAAATTGGGAAATCTGCTTCGAACACTCCCTAGAACATTGTTAGGGCTAGGTACAGGCAAAATTTTGAGTCTTTCCAACCAAGGGTAAACCTTGAAAATGATTCGCCGCTCGTAATGTTAATCTTATGGGTGGCATTAATTCCATCGTCAGGTATAGCGTCCTCTTAATGCCATCACAGCCTCGATGCTTGCGACTTGCTGAACATATCAGAGGTGAATGCCCGATCAGAAAAATTTGGATAGGGTCGGGATTGAACCGGTGTGACCCCGCTCTAAAGAGAACCAACCAGGTCACTCGGCTGTCGATAAAGTATTGGTGCTCTTAGGAAAATGATAGTTTGTCAGAAACAGAAGGGGCTTTGCTGAAATCGTAAAAACTAGTTATTCGCGAAAGCCAGCTGTATTGGCATATCAGCTTTATCGTAAAAATAAGATATCCTTGCCGTAATTTAAAATTATTTTTCCTTTTTCTTGCTCAGAGTACTTGCGTCTAGCTATAGGTAGCTGAACACTGAGTCACACCGGTTCTATCCCGATCCTGACAAAATTTTTCTGTTCGCCATGCACCCCCGACACCTTCAGCACTTTCGAGTGTAATGATAATCGAAGCTGTGGTGCTTGGGAACCATTGTAAAACAATAGGTTCCCGATGGGTGTGGAGCTGGTATTTGGTAATGCTTCCAGATGAGCACAACGGAGAATTCTTGAAATAATGTTGGACTGGGAAAAAAGAAAACTTTGAGATAGAAATAGGTTAAGATACGGCCTAGAACGATTTAATCTGACGACGGAAGAGGAATAGAGGAATTGATAGAACTGAGAGGCGAAGCTGTGTGTTGAGTTACATTAAGGTCGATTGCATTGACGTTATGAGGGTTCACCCCCTCTTAAGGCTGAATATACATTCGCTATTTTTTACGTTCCGATTTCAAACTTTGTGAGAAAACTATTGCATATTTAAATATTCTGAAATATAGTATGTTTTTTTAATGTCATTACTCATGAGGCTATGTTGTGGTTTCACGATCGGTTAATTTCGGACTTTTTTTTTTTGAGACTGTAGGTCCCCATCAGCAACGCTTTATAACCAAAGCTTGAACACATAGCAGAGATAACTAGTTGGTCGCAGGAGTGCTCCCCATGGCTATCCAACACACACCAGGGATTGAGCTGAATAAATTCTCCCAGGGAGTGATGATGGCCATACTGTGGAAAAACTGCAGAGGGATTGGTTTGTTCGGCAGTGATCATCACCACACAGGGAGATTACAAAAAAAGAAATGAACTACCTACCTTGAAAGGTTGAAAGAGAACCTTGGGGGGAAATTATCCCCCTCTGAGACCGGAAATCGGACAGAAGCACCGGAAGTTTCGACGCAGGCACGGCGTGGTCAATAAAGAATCCCGGGGGGCTGAGAGCTTCCCACTGTTTGAATGGCATTATCCAATGAAACGGGTGCCGAGGGCAGGTCAAGTAAGGAAATTTCCTCAGAGGGCCGAACTCTACAAAGTGTTAGATCACGATGGGACCTACAGTTTTGGGAGGGTTCCGAACCACCACCGCCACGATATTCCAATATTTAACTTGACACTTCGATATTTATATGTTGAGAAACATAATATGTGTCTTTTTAACGTCAAGAATAATGAAGCTGTTGTGGTTTCTCGATCGGTTAATTTTGGACAATTTTTCTGTTGAAAAATTTCACTCGATCGTAAAATCACAACATAGCCTCATAATTTATGACGTTAAAAAGACATATTAGGTATATTATATTTCAGAAAATTTAAATATCCAATAGTTTCCTCATAAAGTGAGCAGAATAAACGTAAACAAATAGTCGGTCTTAATAAGCTATCCGAAATAAAAACTTATCAAGGGAAAGCCTCTGACTCTTTCGCCCTATATTGCGGCAAAACTTGGGTTGATGTTTGCTCAGTACCTTATTCCCATTCTAATATAACCAAGACCTTTTCCCGAGCCTTTTATAAACCTCTCTCATAAGAAATGTAACGGAACCTCAGCCTAAGGACTTCTTTAAACTAATCTTCTTTTATTTTGAGGGAACTTCTGGGTTAAGGGCCACTAAACATTCGCTATTTTTTTACGTTTCGATTTCAAACATTGTGAGGAAACTATTAAAAAATATTCTGAAATATAATATGTATTTTTAACGTCATTACTCATGAGGCTACGTTGTTATTTTACGATCGAGTGAGTTTTGTCACAAAAAAAAAATTGTCATAAATTAACCGATCGTGAAATCACAACATAGCCTCATGAGTAATGACGTTAAAAAGACATATTATATTTTAGAATATTTAAATATCCAGTATTTTCTCACAAGGTTTGAAATCGTAATGTAAAAAAATAGCGAATGTATATTCATGCCTTAAGGGTCCGCTATACCTGACGGTGCATTTTTTGCCGCCCATAAGATTAACATTGCGAGTGGCGATTCATTTTTAAGGTTTACCCTTGGTTGGAAAGACACAAACTTTTGCCTGTACCTAGCCCTAAAAATGTTCTAGGGAGTGTTCGAAGCAGATTTCCCATTTTTTTACTGGTTTTCGAGATACAGCACTTTTCTTGAGGTATGCGATGCTAGCATTTGCAAAACAGTGCAATAAAAGAAACCAGTGAGAAATTGGGAAATCTGCTTCGAACACTCCCTTGAACATTGTTAGGGCTAGGTACAGGCAAAATTTTGTGTCTTTCCAACCAAGGGTAAACCTTGAAAATGAATCGCCGCTCGCAATGTTAATCTTATGGGCGGCAAAAAATGCATCGACAGGTATAGCGTCCTCTTACGGATACCTCGTATTTAGGTACTTGTTTCAAGAAACTGTTTTTGAACGTTCTTTTATCGTCAGAATTGTTAAAGCTAAGCTACCTTACATACCTCACAAAGAATTTGTACGCATCGGTACTCTAAGAAGCTGGATTTGTAAGGCTGCGCAGCTCTCATCAAGGTTAGAAGCCCATGCCGAGATGGCCACCTGATGTCACTCGTCTGGCAACTAACGATACCTTGCAAACGAGTATGTGAAGAGAGGGGGAACCTTCCAGCCAAAAATATCCCCTCGTTCCACCACCATTATTTACTGGAGCCTTCCAGTACCTAAACCTATATACCTTGACTATCCAAAAAGAAAATATTGTGACTTGGATTAAAATAAACGGGATTATTGATAAATGGAGCTACTGGGAATGTGAAAGGCTGAGATCAACGTACTTATGATAAATGAGCGATTGTGACGAAAAGGGGTCCTGATTCTGACCTTTTTACCTCATCAATCATCATTGAAGAGCCATTACTTTAGCCCTGATCCCAAATCACTACCCAAGGTCAATTGTAGAACCTCTTGATCCTGGCTTTCTCTCTTCACGAGGATTTCTTTATCGAGATCTTGAGTTTTCCAGGTTCACGTTTTTTTTACCAAATTTTGAGGACACTGTTAGACATTTAAATATTCTGAAATATAATATGTCTTTTTAACGTCGCGTCGTAATCGGTTAATTTGGGACAGATTTTTCGTTGAAAAATATCACTCGATCGTAAAATCACAACATAGCCTCATAATTTATGACGCTAAAAATACACATTATATTTCAGAACATTTAAATATCCAACAGTGTCCTCATATAGCCCAAAAATAATGTTGGCAAAATTACCAGTGCTATCTCTTCAGCAATACCGCTGGGAACTTTTGAAAAATTTCTTCAAAATTTAAAATTCCCATGAATCTTTTCCCCAATTTGTCAGACGGTGTAAAGTTCTGACAAGCTGTAGGTTGGACTAATCGACTGGTAGATCGTCAAACTTTTCGAGCGGACTAACTATTGTCAGAACTCTCTCAGTTACAGAAAAGTTGAGGGCATCTGGATCACGTGCGACTGTGTGAAAACTTTTCTGTGATATATACGAGAGAATGGGTAGATTTCCCAAGTAGGTTAAGATGGAGTACACACGCGGGAAACACGTGGCAGCAGAATCATTTTTAAGGAATCTGAAATTTTTTTACGTTCATCTGAACCGATACGTAGCACTTTTTCTCGTATTATAATCGAAACTAACCTCCTTATTGCAATAAAACAGTGTACTTACTTAGGCAATTCTTTTAAGAACATAAAGTAAGCGAAAATTCATTAAAATGACTTTTGGTTACTTCACAGTGTTTGCACAACCAAACAGACTCCAAATTTTGGATCAGTGGGTTTATTGGTGTTTGGTTGTGCCAACACTGTGAAGTAACCAAAAGTCATTTTAATGATTTTTCGCTTACTTTGTGTTCTTAAAAGAATTGATTAAGTACGTATACACTGTTTTAATTGCAATAACGAGGTTAGTTTCGATGATAATATGAGAAAAAGTGCTATGTTTTGGTACAAAAAGACATATTATATTTCAGAACATTTGTGCTATACACTTTAAGGCTGAATTTCACCAGTTTAACGTGAAGACTATCGTGTACACGATAGCGCTATCCTATCGCTAAAAAAAGTTAACGGCTTTCACCATCCTGACGATAGCACCCTGATCTTATCGTTAGTGAATCCGTACGTTAGCAATAACAATAACTTTCATACCTTATTCGACTCGTTTGGGAGGGAAACGGGCAGGGATTGTTGTCTACCCAACTATTTAATACCTTTCTCCAAATAATTAGTGTGTTTTTCTGCGTTTATTTTCTATTTTTAAGTTGAAATTATTGAACGTACACCTAAACAAAGTTGACGTAAACAAAGCAAACGAATTCTAGTGACACGACAAACCTAATGATAGGATAAGTTTAACGGCTGGTTGCTGGTTTACCGATTCGATAGCTATTCGATCGTTAGGAGGCACTATTGTGAGGTGGTGAAATTCAGCCTGAGATAGGTAAGCAATTTATTATGTTGGAATCATGGAACCGTTTTAACAATAAATAATCCTCGGGTTATGGTCTCTATCTCTGACCATAAATTATGGAACTTCCCTCGTACTTCTCTATACTTTTTCCCTACCCTTCTATTCCTTCAGATACAAGTGAGGATGGAACGTAACTTACGGTTTCCTGAGAGAAAAAAAAACAGATGGAAAAGAAAAAATAAAAATTCAAAACCACAATATACATTTTACGTTTTTTTTCTGCACATTTTACGAGGAAACTATACTGGTTATTTAAATGTTCTGAAATATAATATATCTTTGGACGAATGAAACGTAAGTCGTTAGTTGATTTGGTTACCATTCGGTTCACGATGAGGACCTACAGTTTTAGGTGGGTTCCGAACCACCACAGCCTCGATATACATTTCACTTGACATGCTGAACATATCAGAGGTGACAGCCGACCAGAAAAATTTTGATAGGGTCGGGATCGAACCGGTGTGACCCGGCATCGAAAGACAGCCGCCTAGACCACTGGGCTAAGGAGGCTGCTACTTCTTTTATAGTAAAGTAGCCCATTAGAGGTAAGGGCATTCTTAATCCCTGGCTCAACAAAGGCCGCTAAATATTCATATACCCTTTCAATGGATTTTCTTTTTCTTTCTTTCTTTTCTTAGAAGCCTCACAAAGAGAATGATTTTCCTTGCCAGGATTATTCCTTCTGACTTCTATGTCTTTCTTAAGAATTATATGATTTGAAAGGACTATTTTCTAAGACCTATCTGTCTCTATTATCCTATGAAGACAGAACTTTGTTTGAGAAAGAAGCAGTGTTCTTGTCTTCATAAATAACAGGCTAAGAAGAGGGTGCTAGTGTATAAGAGAAGGGTCTTATAGGGTCACCTTACGAAAAAAAAAAAAAAGCTGTTAATTTTGTAAGATCGCCCAGTAACACTGTTTGCTTATACACTCCATCTGTCTTCTTAGCCTGTTATTTAAGAAGACAGGAACACTATTTCATTCTCAAAGTTTGTGTGACGTAGGCATAGAAAACTATTTTGTACGCCACCCATAGAAATTCCAAAACTTGTTTTAAAGTCTATTTAAAAGTTCCAAAAACTTAGAAAGCGTTCGAGAAATAGGGAAATTGTCTGCTGGTGACATAAGTATTTTCCAAGCTTTTACCTAGACAATTTCTCTCACTATATAAAATCTAACTTTCAGTATTCGGTTATTTACTTTGTGTATACAGGTAAAAATGCAGAAAGCTTGCAGCCTTGACATAGCTGAGTGGCTTGGATGATTTTATTTAGAGGGACACACAGGTTCGATCCCGATCCTATACAAATTTTTCTGCTCGGCATTCACCTCTGACATGTCCAGTAAGTGAAATACCTTTTGGGTACTCTTTATATTTTTTGGAAAGAACAAACCATCCCAGGTTTTACGCATGATGGAAACGAGAAAGGAAGGAGCCTCGAAAATCTGAAAGAACACAGCCCTTTAATCCGGTATCCGATTCAGATTTATTTCCAAGCCATATCTCCAGAGATTTTCTGCGCTTTTTGACGATTTTCCCGACTTTTTTTTTTCTAAAGGATTGAATTCACTTTGAGCCGAAGTAAAATAAAGCGAGAAAAAATTTTCAAGCACCCGGGATTCGATTTCTATTGAGCTCTATAGTAAGAGGAATACTGGGAGCTGGGACACACCGGTTCGATCCCGATCCTAACAAAGGTTTTTCTGATCGGCATTCACCTCTGATATGTTCACCATGTCAAGTGAAATGTATATCGAGGCTGTGGTGGTTCGGAACCCACCTAACGCTGTATGAAAATTAAACTGCACTTACCGGATTAACTGACAAATAATTAATTAATTTTATCTCTTACTTAACCACTTAACAAGATGGGAAAATAGTAATTGGGAAAGTTAGATGGTGGAGGCGGAGGGTCGAAGAGAAAGTGGTAGAAACTTAATTGACTGTCATAGCCACCGGCAGAGGATCACCGATCGGGAAACTTAAGAAAAACTTAAGAAAATCTTGAGACCTTTGTGAACTTTGGAAGTTCCCTGACAAGTCTCAAGTCCACGTCCAAGTCCTAGTCTAGAACTGAGGAAAATTCGTTCAACTTCAATGCTCTTCAACAAGGGGGTAACCACTCCAGAGATTCCTTGAGATTTCACTGAGATTCCATAAAGATTTCCAAAGATTCCCAACGTTATTCATGGAAAGATGAACCCCGAAGGGGTAACCACTCCAAAAAAATTCCAAGATTCAAAATCGAAATTTCGCACGATAACATAACTTTCTCAGCCCATGTATTACATACGGGCGAGAAAGTAAATGCTGACGATGAGGATTCCAACCTCTTCACTCACGTGATAGGTAGATATTAAAATTCAGGTCGTGGGTACCAAACGGTAGAGAACTAAAAGAAAATTGTCATAAATTTTTTTTTACCAAAGCCACAAGACCGATTTCAGTATCTGCAGTTCGGGGTGTTAATACGAGAAAGTGAATAGCGACCGTTGTCAAACCTTTTATACAATCACGTGAAGCAACCACCCAAAAGTGCAAGGTAAATTAAACTTTTTGTACAAATACTGATTTTATTTGTTGTGAAATAAGCACAGATGTGTTTGCGGACTGATAGTTCCCACGAATCAACTCGAGGCAAAAACAATTCAACTCGCAAAAAAATTGGATTTTCAAAAATTTCAAGCTGAAAGCATCAGTTTTTTGTTTGTTAACTCTGTAATGAATGAGAATCACGGTACCCCAACCGTGAAACCTAACATTTTAGTAAAAAAATCTTTTTACTTTCTCGCACAATCGTAATACATGGGCTCAGAAATGTCATGACCCAAAATTTTGATTTTGATATTTTCATTATACGTACCTACGTATGTTGGTCTGGAGGTAGCATCGATCAACCGATTTGACTCAAATTTGGAACATAGGTGTCTAAAATCAGTTCCAAGGTACAGTTTGAGTAGAATTTTGATAACTCAAAAAATACACCCACAAATTGACAAAAGACAAAAATCGTGTTTTCGAATATTTGAGACGATCCTGACGGTACAGTTAATAATTTACAACCTTCAAATTTTTATGTTGTGTTGCTAGATAGACGGGGATTCAAACCCAGGACCTCATTCTTTGGCCCTATAACCAGATGTAGGCAATCTACAACAATTTGAATGCAGCTCCAACCTTGGGAGGTTCTGGTACACACGTGCTGTACATATTAAATTTGTATCTCAATATGAACACAGCCATGCAATTGAATTCCAAATGAAGCAAGCAATAAGCCAAATCGAGTGTTGACTGCTTACGTAATACTTTCAGCTCAGCAAATTGCGGGAGAGTCAGGAGAAACATGGAAAGCAATACCCAACCGCAAGGGAACACCTGCCATCTGCACACTTTATAAGGAAACTATTGGTTATTTAAATGTTCTGAAATATAAATATGTCTTTTTAACGTCAAAAATTAACAGTCAACAAAAATATTTGTCTGAAATTAACCGATCGTAAAATCAGACCATGTTTAAAAGACATATTATATTTCAGAAAAAAATTGGAATAAAAATAATTCTGCTGCCACGTGTATTTACCCTCTTAAAGGCAGACAATGGAGGGTTTTCCTAAGGGGATGGTTCATATTAATGAACCACATCCATTAAATTATTGTGCTATCACTGGAACACTGAATTTGAATAGATAGATATCAGGGAAATAGCACTGGATATCTAGTCTATTAACAGGACATGGGAGAGGTGGAATTAATTTATTTTCACCTGAACCAAAACAAAGCACTATTAATTATGAGGAAACTATTGGATATTTAAATGTTCTGAAATATAATAAGTCTTTTCTAAGTCATAAATCACGAGTAATGTTGATTTTTTCACTCGATCGTAAAATCACATAGCCTCATAATTTATGACGTTAAAAAAACATATTATATTTCAGAACATTTAAATATCCAATAGTTTCCTCATAAATTGTGCATAAAAAACGTAAACAAACAAGATTAAAAGTGCTTTGTTTTGGTTCAGGTGATCTTAAACCACTCCCATGTCCTGTTTATAAAACACAGCAACAAACATATTTTTCATGCGAACAATGGTAAAAAATGAAGAACATCAATGCTTATTGAACCATAAAACTTCCCTCTAATGTGTGTTCTAGCAGTTTGCCAAATTTCCAAATTCTCAAGAAACTTCGTTCTAGAGTTTTACTGGCTTCAGTAATGAACTCGTGTCTGTGAATTATATCGAGTAGTTTTGGCATGATCTTGAGTTTAGATAGAGGCTGGAATACAGATAGAGACAAGCCTATTTTAAAGAAACATTCTCTGGGGATCCAGCGGCGGATCCAGAGAGGGGATGAAATACTCCTCCTCTGCCTTGGATGGGAGGAATGACACCCATTGTTCTAATAAAACACAGGGTTTCCAAAATTATTTTTTGTTCAGAACAAGAAGAAGAATTAAGAAGAACGGGTCACAATGATCTAGAAGAGTTTAACAACGGCAAATCACATTTGTGTAGTCTATAGTCAGGTTTAATTGCGACCACTAAGGGTGTGTTTTTTTACATTTTTTCTGAACATTTTATGAGGAAACTATTGGATATTTAAATGTTCTGAAATATAATATGTCTTTTTAACGTCATGTCAATAGAATTCGCCTGCTTAGTTTACGTCAAATTTATTTCAACAATTTCAATCTAAAAGTGGAAATAAACGTGAAAAACCCCCTATTTTTTTGGAGAAAGAAGTTAAAATGTTGATTAGACTACATTAGACTACACCAAATGAGTCGCAGGTATGAAAATTATCGTTTTCGCTAACGCACGGAAAATCCACCCGAAAGCTAACGAAACGGTAACGGTGCATGGTGAAAGCCGTTTTTTACCGATACGATAGCGCTATCGTGTACACGATAGTCATCACGTTAAAGTGGTGAAATCCAGCCTTAGCCTGTTAATTTCGGCCGTTAAAAAGGTATATTATATCTCAGAACATTTAAATATCTAGTAGTTTCCTTATAAAGTGTGCCGAAAAAACGTAAACAAACCCGACTGCGTAGACGCCCTTAAGGTCATGCAAGGCCTCCTCGCCCCCCCCCCCCCAAAATGTAGGTCTAGGTACGCCCTTGGTGAGAAGTCTATTCCAAATGCGTCCCACGCTGCTGAACTTCTCGAATTGCCTTAAATTTCCACTCATTTCGCAAACTGTACCGCTATTTTCATCTCTTTCTACTGTTTACTTAGTTTCGGCTGAAGCCCCGAAGCAAACCCAAAATTGTTGCTTTCCTTTCCCAACCAAGTAGGGTCTCTTTATGACGTCAAACGCTGCATAAACACATTCCCTTGACTTCACCTAATTGGTCAATTTGATTTCACGTCATAGAGATACCCCAGTTACGAAGAATTTTTCTGCGGATATTTATTTCTTCACAATTGAGTGATTTTTGCCAACAAATAATTTTTCCGAAATTAAGGGCCACCATACATTCGCTATTTTTTTACGTTCCGATTTCAAACTTTGTGATAAAACTATTGGATATTTAAATATTCTGTAATGTAATATGTCTTTGTAACGTCATTACTCATGAGGCATGAATGATTTTTGCCAAAAAAAAAAAAATTGCCCAAAATTAACCGACCGTGAAATCACAACATAGCCTCAAGAGTAACGACGTTAAAAAGACATATTATATTTCAGAACATTTAAATATCCAATAGTTTCCTCACAAATGTACAGAAAAAAACGTTAATTAACAGCTTATTGTGTCAACAGTCTCAATACTCCAATTTCACACGAAAGGAACGAAAGGTTCAAATAACCCATGAAAGGTAATTGAGGTGCGAGAAAGTTAATCGAATTAGAGGGAAAAGGTTTCACTTTCCACATATAAAACCAACGAAGGAAAACTAATTTTCCGTGATGATACTTTGGGTCCTTCGCTATTTTTTGCTCTTCCGTACTTCCTTCCTCTTGAAACCGAAAAAAAAAATTGTTAACGACCGGCAATTTCCAAAAAGGATGTTCTTCTAGGTTCAGGCCTTCCATGAAGAGACAACCACTATAGGGTCTTTAGAGGAAGAGTGCTGGGTCTCACAGGTTCGATCCCGATCCTACCAAAATTTTTCTAATCGGCATTCACCTCTGATATGTTCAGCATGTCAAGTAAAATGTATATCAAGGCTGTGGTAGTTCGGGACTTACTTAAAACAGTCGAGTTTTCCTTCAGCCGATGAAGACAAGGCAATGCCGTACAAGATTTACCGGGAAAGATAAAAATTCAGCACCAAAATAACTTTTTTGAGAAGCATCCTAGAAAAACCCCAGGACGTCCCGGCACAGTTAGGAATTCGAAAGAAAACCAGTAATGATTTCAAAACGCTGAGTCAGCAACATTTTTGTTATGTCAGAACCATTTGACTTTTCAAACGAAAAGGGAAAAATGTCGCCAAATGGTCCGAAAGAAATAGGAATGTCGCAACTTTGACAGTATACTCAAAATGTATGTTATCAGTAACCAAGGAACTGGAAGGAAGGGAGGGGGTCTCTCTCCTACGTAGTAGGAGGCCAAGAATCATTCATTGGGCTCAGTTGGCAGCACTAACAAATACCTACAGCCTACAGTGATGCGGAGAGTTCAGGCACAGGCAGAAGGCAGATTCTGAGTGAGTAGTTATGGTCCCATAAATGGGACTTGTATTTATTTGAAACAGCTCAAACCTAATAGTGGTCACAATTTTGGTGGGTTGAATTCATCCCTTGTTTCCATAATGCTTCCATTAGTAGGTTGAACCTGGCGTGGTTTTTACATGATAACTTATGAATTATTTACACTAGAAGGTTAAAATTAATGACTTAGGTGTATATTAAAATTAGGAACGCATTGGTGTAACATTTACAGCTGTAAACATACGTGCTGTTAAGGGCCACCATACATTCTCGACGAACTCCGCCAAAACCACTGTGCGAAAGTAAATATTCGACAAAAGTAATGTTTACATTTTAGTACCACCGGAGACTGGTAATTGCAATATCGTATCGGTTGTGTCTACTCTAAAAGCTAAACATAGTGTGCTATTTGAACGCGAAACGAACGAGTGAAAGTAGGACACTATGTTTAGCTTTTACAGGAGAAAAAGTAGAGAAATGGTGTTGCAATTACCCACTTCCGTAAGTGAAATAAAAATTGTCAACATGTAACATGGCGGCGGTAAATATTACAAACATTTATCAAGCTTTTCTACTAAATGTGACGATTAAATCATACTGTTTTAATCCGAAACGTTACAAAAAAATATTTCGCGTGAGGTAGTGTTGTGTTTTCGCGATCTGTCAAAAAAACATGTGGACTGGTAGTTGACTGTTTAAAATCGCTCCTGTGGGCTTATTACTCCATTTCATGCAAAAATACAACACTACCTCACGACAAAGAGTCTCAGGTTTACATCCCCCTATAAACACTTTTCACTCGCCCTGTAACTTCGGAGTAGGGCTTGAAGTACGTAGCATTGCGAACCAAATGGGTGTATTTCCCCTTAAGTTATAACGTAAATAATAGGAGCCATAAGGGACAACCTATAGGGGCTGACAGGTGCAGCCATAATGGAGCGTTCTGATTGGCCGAGAGGCCAGTTGCCTTCAGTGTGCCGCTGGGAGCACATGAAGAGGCTTGTAGGAAGCCGAGAGTGTATGCCCATAGGGGCCCCGTACTAACATAGGCTGAGGACACTCTTGTGAGTAGGTAAGTAGGTACGGCTCTGAAAAGCCTACCAGATAAGTTACATTTAAGGCTCTGAATAGCCTACCAAAAAAGTAATAGGTGAGACTCTGAATAGCCTACCAAAAGGGCAATGAATATGTTGGAGCCATACTGTGTTATGGCTCCAACATACCCGCCCGCCTTGGGCCAAATGGCCCAAAAAGGAAATTGAGGGAAGGGAATTTATGTACTTATATACACATAAGAATGGGTGCAGGGACCCTTGGGCAGCTGCATGGGAGCCGTAATACACATAAAAATGGGGTAGAATTTTATATGTTGGAGCCGTACAGTTTTAGGTGGGTTCCGAACCACCACAGTCTCGATATACATTTCACTGAACATGACAGAGGTGAATGCCGGTGAGAAAAACATTTGGTAGGATCGGGATCGAACCGGTGTGCCCTACAAAGACAACAACCTAGACTAGTCGTCTGTTCTTCATTTACTGTAATGAAAAGAAGGGGGGGGGGGGGGGGGGGGGGCTGGGGGCTGGCTGTTTTCCATGGACTACATAACCTACTTTGTTGAATTAAAACATGTAAGCAATTTCGGAAATGGAATTTTTTAAAGGAGACGAGAACATGCTGATTACCAGCTGAATTTTTCTTTATAGCGAGAATTTTAAAAACAATTTATTTGTTTACGTATTTTCTGCACACTTTATGAGGAAACTATTGAATATTTAAATGCTCTGAAGTATAATATGTCTTTTTAACGACCGAAAAAACCAAACACCCTGTTCATTATATTGTTTCAGAGCATTTAAATATCCAGTAGTGTCCTCAAAAAATAAAACGTAAACAAAAACGATTCCGTAGACGTCCTTAACCAACCAGGAGTTTCGCCGAAACTGAAATCGAGGCTGAGGTTGTAAGCTGAAGCTGAAAGTAGAGAAGTTCACTTGTATAATGGGATTCCAACCAAGACCTCTAGGGACAAAAGTTGGAGCCCTTGACCACTCAGCCACTAAAAGGCACAACTTATTTGTTCTGGAATCTAGGTTTCCACATATAATTTAACCATGGAAACCTTTAGGGATTACAAATTCTATAGTTAGCTCAACTCACCCCCATCTACCCTCCAGAATTTTCTCTGGCACATTCATATGTTTAGGTACTGTGAAGTTGAAATGTCATAAATAAAAGATACACCCTTAATTATGAACCTGTGAGCAGAAGAGCGGAAAATTTGCATCAGTGCTGATTTGAACCAGAGTTCTAGAAGAGGGGAAGGGGAAATGAATGATACGAGGTGTGGTTAGGGGGAGAAACTTGAAAAATGGGGTGATTATACAATCTGAATCCCCCTCGTACCAAGCTAATGCTGACTAATGATTTTATGTCACAGGGGCGACTTAAATCGAAAAGTTTTGGACTTAAGGGTCCGCTTAACCTGACGATGCATTTTTTGCCGCCCATAAGATTAACATTGCGAGCGGCGATTCATTTTCAAGGTTTACCCTTGGTTTGAAAGGCACAAAATTTTGCCTATACCTAGCCCTAACATCGAAGCAGATTTCCCAATTTCTCACTCAATGTTTTACTGGTTTTCGAGATACAGCACTTTTCCCCTTAAAAAATTGAGGTATGCGATGCTAGCATTTGCAAAACAGTTGCAATAAAAGAAACCAGTGAGAAATTGGGAAATCTGCTCCGATGACGACCTACAACATTGTTAGGGCTAGGTACAGTCAAAATTTTGTGTCTTTCCAACCAAGGGTAAACCTTGAAAATGAATCGCCGCTCGCAATGTTAATCTTATGGGCGGCAAAAAATGCATCGTCAGGTTAAGCGGACCCTTAAGGATACCGGCTCCCCGGACCTCAGCCATTGTGTTAGAACACGACGGGGACCTACAGTTTTAGATGGGTTCCAAACCACCACAGCCTCGATATACATTTCACTTGACATTCTGAACATATGTGAACGCCGATCAGCTATAAAGTCAGCCCTTTTAAGTAAAGTTCGCCTGCGGTATATCAGAATGTGGAGCCAGAAACAAATGCCAACTATTTTCCCTATAACGAGTTTGCGGGAATCAGTTTCCTAAACCACTTTAATCAAACTAAATTTTCAAATAACGCCTTCGGTAATGAAAATAGCGTCGACGGCAACCTTGAGGTTGACAACTCAAAGCAAAAGTTCAATCACCTCGGAAATCTGTTAAAATCGCAAGATCTACAAATTATATAGGTTGTACCTATAGTGGTCTACATAGTTGTCTTTACCGGGACCCGGGTCACACCGGTTCGATCCTGATCCTACCAATGTTTTTTCTGATTGGCATTCACTTCTGATATGTCCAGCATGTCAAGTGAAATGTATATCGAGGCTGTGTTGGTTCGGGAACCACCTGAAACAGTAGGTCCCCGTCGTTGGGTTGGGAGTCGGTATTTTGGATAGGCCTGAGAGTGGCAATAAAAAATCTACCTTTGGAATGTATAGATCTTGATTAACAGCCAATAAATATCCAATTAGGAAATTTAAAAACAACGTTCATTATAAAATAAAAATTCTAATTAATAAAGAAATTTCTCGAAACATTTTTGAGGCTGTGCCCTTTGATCTCTTCCCCATGATTTCTCTCCTTGGGAAAATTTATAACGATTCCTTTTTATGGTTTTTTGAACAGGGGGAAAGTTACGTAACCAAGTAATTTTCGTCGGTTATTGTTTCACTGAGCTACAGCACTTAGGATCGAGTCCCAACAGGGACAAATTTTTCCATTGGGAAGTGTACCTAAAATAATTGGATAGCGATCGAAATCATGCAACATCACCACGAAGTAAGAGGACTCTGGATCAAGTTCCAAATGGTTGAGATTTTTTCCTGTGAATCTTGCCGAGCTCTAATGTTTACCGGCTGGGGGAAGACTCAACAGTCGGGTGTAATGTGTAATTCTGACGAAAAACCTCTTCATGTACACCCTGTACCCCACTAGAGCCAGAGAATTGTGTGTGTGCGACGACAGACAACAGCCCTAAAAGAAAAAGAAGTTGCAAACTAGAAAGTTGCGCCGAAGTTCGCCTCACAATGGAGATATTTTTTTTCTTTTCGTAACTTCAGCCTTCGAGCTAGAGGAACTGTTTTATTGTGCTCGGGAAACCACCGACACTTGCTTTTTATGTTCGCCACACGGCTTGCTTCCTTTACGAGCCTACGGTTTTTTACTTTCTCGCTAGCCATATATGGCGAGAAATATTGTTTTCGTGCAAAATTTCGAAATTGAGATTTTGGGTTTCCCATGATCCTGGGGGTCCCCTGAGTCCAAAAAAGTGGTTTCTGGAAAAAGTCTGTCCGTCCGTCCGTCCGTCAGTCAGTCCGTGCAGTGCTCTAGCGCCTATACCGTTCATCCGATTTTGATGAAATTTGGTATGGACCTGTCTAAAATCACTGCCGAGAGGCATTTTCAAGGATTTTTTGATTGGTCAAAAATTGCGGCCGCTACTGTCAAAAAACCGCCAAAATAATTCAAAAATCGTGTTTTTGGTTACTTAGACAAGCGCCGACGGTACACTTTTCAATCTATAACACTGAAAATTGGTATGTGTGTTGAAAAATAGATGCTTCGAGGTTTCAACTAAAATTGAATTGGTTGAAAATTACGGCCGTTCTGGACCAAAGTTCGATCGTTTCGGCGCCATTCGCATTTATTGACCGATTGTCATGAAATTTGGTAAATTTGTGTAGAACCATGTAACTTAAACATCTGTCGAACAGAATTTTGTTATCTTCAAAATTACGGCCGTTTTTGTCAAAAAAGTGTCGAAAATGAGTTGAGAATGAGAAACCACGTTTTTGAATGGTCGGAACGCATTTGGGACTACAGTAATAAAATGAAAGACGTGAGATTTGGTATGAGTGATCTCAGATAGATGCTCGTGGGTCAGTTTCAACCGATTTCCGATTGCTTAAAAATTACGCCCGCAAAAAAATCTCAAAAAACCCCCAAAAAAAAATCATTCTGGGCGAGAAAGTTAAGTGCGACTGTTGTCGGACCCTTTATTCTTTTTCCAGCATATCTCAATCCTTACTGCATTTATTTCTGGATGATAGCGGCCAGTACGCACCACTCTGGCCCACGAAAGCAGCCTTCAGCAGTGCTGCTGCCACACAATGGACTCTACCACCCTACCCCATACACAGTGGGCCATATATAGGACCATGCTGGGCGATATAGTAGCACCGTCAGCCAGCTGAGCTGCCTACATAATGGCGATAAACTGGCTGAGGATCGCCCGCATTGAATCTGAGGCATCAGAATATATAGTCCATTTAGAATGTAATATCATGAGGATCTAATGAGGTAACTTTGGGATAACAAGTAGTATAATCCCTTAAGCTTATTAGGGGAATTGCTTAGTGGTGTTAAGTACTTAAGGGAGAGGGATATTAGCTATTTCATCAGAATGTGAGTGAGGCTTTAAACCTTTGTAAACTGGATTTCCAGTCAAACTGTCCTTTGAATAAGTTAAATACCGATATATTGATTGCAAACCCTGTGGGTCGGTGTAGCGCAGTGGCAGGGAACTGGTCTAAGAAACAAGAGGACCCAGTGCCTAGTTCCAAGATGATGAGACTTTTTACTTTCTCTCCCGTATGTAATACATGGGCTGAGAAAGACTTTGGAAGTATGGCCAATACTGGCATAATCGTAGGAAAAATTTCCAAAAATGGAAACCACGTTTTTGATTGGTTAGGTCACGTTTGCAACAACGCTAATCGACGGATTTTCTTGAAAATTGGTGACAGTGGTCCCAGATAGATTCTTCAAGGACAGTTTCAATTGATTTTCAATTACTTGAAAATTAAGACCGTGACATGCAAAATAGGAAACATGAACTTTGCGCGTCGAACGACACTTCGCTGTTTGACGGATATGTTTGAAATTCGACATGCAGGTGTCTAAAAGTATCGTCCAGTGTGTGGCCAACATTTATTTTTAAGAAGTTAAAATTCTGGCCAATAAAAATAATTCACGTAAAAAAAATCAAAATTTTCGATACCGCTGGCGTAAAAATTGCGAGAAATTCAAGTGCAACCATTGTCGGACCCTTTATTTCCAAGGAAAAACTTGGGCGTGATTCTGACCACCTTGTGAACAAGTCTCTCTCTATAACGACCGTCAGTTCTCTCGTTATAAAGAGGTTATCGTTATAGGGACTCGAGTATATAAACCAAGTCACCCTTGAAATTTACCTTCAAATTCAATTCTCACTGTTGTGTATGATATTCGAAACAACATAGCCCCTTGTGTATAAAATATTAAGGTTCCGATATGGCTTTATATCATTTCCCATGGACTTTAACTTTATAATGAAATCCCACCACTCAAATTTTGGAAACAAAAACCTTTTTGAAGTTACCGGAACTGAGCAGCTATCTAATGTTTTCATAAAGTTTTCAGGTATCAAAAACATCCCCTGTTGTGGAAAATCAAAGGCGAAATGGTTAAAACGAGGTGGGAATTTTCTCTGAACCTGCAATCGTATTTTCCCATGCGTAGTCCTATACAAATTGAGTTGATACGTACAGAAATAAATACACAGAGAAATGTTATTCATAAATTCAGCTTTAAGTTATACCTGACCGCACAATTTGGCCCGTTTTACATGGTAGATTATTGTAAAGAAGACTCGACCGAGTTCTCAGCTGTAAAATAAAATCCGTGAGGCCAGGGATCGACTCCCGGCGTGTTGAAATTTTTTCCGGATAATTTTTGCCGGTACTGGGCACAGAAATATGAGATGAGAACCTGCTTGCACCGGCTAGGGGAAAAATAGACTCTCTCTATAGCGATAAAATCGACATGATCCTTCAACGGTCGTTATAAAGAGACACTACCGTAGTTAGCTATCTGTAAATTTCCCAATTGAACCAATTTTGAAACAACGTTATATCCGGACTCCGGACCTGCTTTGCATGAATATTTTGGAAGATCCCTGAATCAACAAAGGCAGACGTGAAACCTCTCTTGCTGAATTTCAAACTTCAAAATAATACATGAGAACCGAAACAGAAGATCAAGTGACAGCTCGACTACGAGATGGAGTTCAATCTGCAGGAGGGTAAAACTTTCACAAATGAAAAGCAAATAGAAAGTTTTGACTTGAAGTACGCCCTTCAACGGTTTAGACACAAAACTTCGTTATTCTTTCTGTAAGTTACTATACACAGTTTTCTACATCTAACTCCACTTAAGATTAACATTCCGAGCGGTGATTCATTTTCTAGGTTTGCCCTTGGTTGGAAAGACACAAAATTTTGCCTGTACCTAGCCCTAACAGTGTACTAGGTCGTGATTGAAGCAGATTTCCCAATTTTTTACTGGTTTTCGAGATACAGCACTTTTCTTGAGGTATGCGGTGCTAGCATTTGCAAAACAGTTGTAATAAAAGAAACCAGTGAGAAATTGGGAAATCTGCTTCGAACACTCCCTAGAACATTGCATGTTAGGGCTAGATACAGGCAAAATTTTGTGTCTTTCCAACCAAGGGTAAACCTTGAAAATGAATCGCCGCTCGCAATGTTAATCTTATGGGCGGCAAAAAATGCATCGTCAGGTATAGCGTCCTCTTAAGTATTTTCCTGCACACCTTATGTGGAAACTATTGGATATTTAAATGTTCTGAAATATAATGCGTCTTTTTAACGGCCGAAATTAGAAGGCTGTGTTGGACCAATTTTTTGTTGACAAAATTTAATGATTTGTGCAGGTAACCGCATGCGATAAATTTGTGAAAAAGTTCTGAAATATAATATGTCTTTTTTTAACGTCATTACTCATGAGGCTATGTTGTGATTTTACGATCGAGTAATTTTTGTCCCCAAAAAATTGACCAAAATTAACCGATCGTGAAATCACAACATAGCCTCATGAGTACTGACGTTAAAAAAATATTATATTTCAGATTATTTCAATATCCAATAGTTTTCTCACAAAGTTTGAAGTCCGAACGTAAAAAAAATAGCGAATGTATATTCAGCTTTAAATGGGAACAACTTGAACTGCACACAATAACGTTGCCTGTCTATTGGAAAATTGGAACACATGTACCCGCTGTATATGTAAATTTCTTTTCCATTTTAATGGTAGCAAAACATCAACAAACTAGCAAAACGAGAATAAACTGTACGTCAATTTTTAAAACGCTCCGTAAGTAAAATTACCATTTCCCTGTTGAAAATGCTAATTTGAAGAGGGATCCTATGTAGGTATACCTGTTTATGGCCAGTACGCACCACTCTGGCCCACGAAAGCAGCCTTCACCAGTGCTGCTGCCACACAATGGACTCTACCACCCTACCCCATACACAGTGGGCCATATAGGACCATGCTGGGCGATATAGTAGCACCGTCAGAGCTGCCTACATAACGGCGATGGCTTACACTGACTTCCTTGCCAAGGAACAATGTTTCGATCCCGATCCTCACAAAATTTTTCTGATATGTTCAGCATGTCAAGTGAAATGTATACAGAGGCTGTGGTGTTTCGGGGGTAAAGCAATGTGACGCAAAGAATAGGTCATAGGTCAAAGTTGACATATTCGATATCATAGGAGGGTATGGTGGAGAAGTACGGACGTCCAATTACGTCATCTCTTGACCTGAAGGCTTGTATCTCTTTGTATCGTTCGTGCTGAGGTCCTTATACTATAACGAGGCACAAATCCCCGCTACAATGCATCCAATTCGTAGGAGAGAGGCGGTTATTTTGAAACCTAGGTATCAATACCTCCGTGGTTTGATGTTTGAGATTTCTAAGTTTGAATAGACGCTTTAGTTTTTTGACAGAACAGGTTTCCTTCCAATACTTTCTTTCTTTTTAAGGCTGAATTTCACCACTTTCCGATAGTGTCTATAACGAGAGGATTTAACGAATGGATTTACGTTATCGTATGTTTAGCTTACGACAGAGTCTCAGGTTTACATCCCCCTACAAACACTTTTCACTCGCCTTGTAACTTCGGAGTAGGGCTTGAAGTACGTAGCATTGCGAACCAAGTACGTGTAGTCGACCTTAACAGGGACTAAATACTCTAGGAACTTTTGACGGCCTCGACCCCCCAGGCGTTAGTCAGGCCGCAGAGAGTGGGTAGGGCTTTAAGGGCAGGGTTGCCAACACTATCCCCTTGATAGGTCGTTAAAATCGCAATTTCCAAGAGTAAGTATGTGACGTAATGAAGGGAAATTAGTCGGGAAACGGGGAAACTTGGCAAGGGAAATTTTAGGAAAATTCCCTTCTATGACACCTATATAGTGTGCCATGAACCAAAACAGCCTATAGATAGCCGAGTAAGGCTGAATTTCACAACCTCACTAAAGTGCCTCCTAACGATCGAATAGATATCGTATCATTAAAGAAACCGGAAAACGTATCATATCGTAAGGCTTGTCGTGTCACTAGAATTTGTCTGCTTTGTTTACGTCAAATTTGTTTCAAGTTAAAAATGGAAAATAAACGTGAAAGACACACTATTTTTTCGGGGAAATGTATTAAATAGTTGGGTAGACAACAATCCCTGCCCGTTTCGCACCCAAATGATTTGAAAGTATGAAATTTATCGTTTTCGCTAACGCACGGATAATCCACTCGAAAGCTAACGGTAAGATAAGGGTGCATGGTGAAAGCCGTTAACTTTTTTTTAACCATAGGATAGCGCTATAGTGTACACGATAGTCTACACGATAAAGTGGTGAAATCCAGCCTTAGATGGTCGAACTCTGTCGGTGAAGGGTGGTGGGTTCCGAACCACCACAGCCTCGATATTATTTCACTTGACATGCTGAACATATCAGAGGTGAATGCCGGTCAGAAAAATTTTGATAGGGTCGGAATCGAACCGGTGTGGCCCGGCTCTCACTGTTGCTCTATCGTCCAGACCACACAGCTGTTGACGTAAGCACTCAAACATAATTTCATCATCTCCCCCATAATTCTAATCCAGAACGAAAATATTGGAGAAGGTTACAAAGAAGAGAAAATTTAAAGCGAGGGGTTTTCTTAGGAGGATTAATCATGCCCAAAAAAAAGGAAGGAGGAACTCGGGGAAATATTGGGGGAATTTGCTGGGCCCAAATTAATTTTCAACAACGTAATTTCCAACAAACGCACGCAAAGGTTATCTTGTAGAATAAGAGCAATTCTCCTCCTCCTTGCTTTTACAATTTTGCTGGAGAAAAGGTCTACAATTTACTACCAAGAAGGGAAACGGTTAAATTTCACAACTTTCCTAATCGTGTTCTATCTGCACATTTTCTGAGGATACTATTGGATATTTAAATATTCTGAAATATATTATGTCTTTTTAAATGCTTGTGAGGTGATTTTACGATCGAGTGATTTTTGTCGATAGTGTCTGTAGTCTAGTGGGAAACCGGAAAACACCGAGGTTCTGGGTTCGAATCCCGGTATAGCAAAAATTTTCTTTTGGTAGCATGGATGTCACACCAAATATTCATTTGGCTTCGGTCAACAATCAGTTTGTTTAATTAGGGTCAATCAGGGTAATTGAGAACACTTTTGAATTTTTTTACGCATTGTTTTTCATTTTTCGATGCCTTTCGCTTCGTATTCTTTTTGGTAATACTGAAGGACGTTTACTACGTTCTTTCCTCATACTGGAATGGATTCGATAAAGAAAAAAAACTCCTGGATGATTCAGATCCGAACTTTGAGCACGTTTTCACTTACCCCCGGCTGTTCTCACTTGCCCCCGCGAAAGGGGGGTAATTAGGAACGGCTACTTTTGTTCTTACGCTTCTGAAAATATGATATTGGTGCTTGGTGGCAAGCAGTCTAAAATCATTTAGAAAGACGGTTAAGAAGATTTTCAGTTGACCCAAATGCATTCTCTACAATAACAACGGAGGAATTGAGTTTTGAAATTTCACCCCCCCCCCCCCCCCCTTAACAAGAAAATGAAAGTGATTTTACAAAAAACTTTTTCAGCCAAAAGTTGTAGATATTATTAATAGAAACTCATAGCAAAAACAATAAACTCAATATCTCACCGAATAAGTGAGTTATGACGTTTTGAAAATTCAACCCCCCACCCCCTGCCTAAACGGTGCGTCGGACGAAAAACTTTTTCAGACAAATGTTGTAGGTAATATTGAGGCAAATGCATTACAAAACGAAAGAACTCGATAACACCCCTAGGACACACGTTATGAATTTTTTTGTGCGCAAAACCGTTTTTCCACCCTTATTCAACCATTAAGGGTGGGATTAAAAAACGTTACTAAGAAAAGTTGTAGGTAGTACCGATAGACGACCCTCAGAAAAAACCACGTTTCATTAGTTGCAATATTAAGGGAGTTATGGCCAAAAAACCAGTGTTTTCAATTACCCCCTTCGCAGCGTTCTCAATTACCCCCATCCACAATAAAACGGGGGTAAGTGAAAACAGTAGTCCCGTCTCCCTCCAAATTGGGATAACCTCAAATCATGGTAATAACAGTTAAAATATAGTTCATTTATCACAAAATGCACTATTTAAATTGTACAACTGAAAAAATAAGCCAGCTTACCTCTTTTTCTTAGGAGATGAAAATATTAAAATCCGGAGCGGACAGCACCTTTAGGGTAAATAAATGACCAGCAGAAGGCTACTACAGATTTCCCGCTTTTTTCTTCGTTTCGTTGCCCACACTGAATACCCGATTATTATAGCATCGATATTTCTTCGATAAGCGCCTTAGTTTCGATAGTATGACGGTTGTTTCCAGTTACCCCCCGTTCCCATTTACCCTGATTGACCCTAACATCTGTGCCTTCTTGCCAAAGGCTGTAAGCGCCAACAGGTGCATAGACCCTTAACATTTTTTTGAGGAATTTGTGAATACGACCCTTAACAGGAGTTAATCCCTTAAAAAAATTACAAAACACAATTCTCTTAATGGTCTGTTAAATTTAGCTCCATTTACAAACCATTAAACAAACACGATCCTTGAACTTACGGCTTCTGTGAAAGTAATCATGAGCGTTTAAAATATAGTCTAAGCAGGCGTTTACTTTGCGATAACTATCACAGTTTGCGATAACTATCACAGTTTGCGATAAAATATAGCCCTAAGAACTTGCAAATTACATACAGCAGCTAAAAAGCAATACAAATTTGTCAGTCTTAAAATTAGATACTGTTATATGCATACCTACTATTTTGATATACAGGGTGGACCAGTAAGGAATTTTTCTAGAAGTTTTTTTCTGCGCATTTCATCAGGAAACTGTCTCTAAAATATAATAGGGGGCAGTAATGTATAGACTTTAGCAACTGGTCAAATTAAATCCAACCTGATTGGGTATACGTCGGAAATATAATTCTCACTTTTTTTGGTCGAAACGTCCCAGCATTTAGAAATTTCTTTATTTGTTCAAAATGAAATGTATATTTTTTTTCAATTTCCACGTGAAAAAACTTTTACCCTCGCTTGGTTCTTTGACACAAGTGGCATAAAAAAAATTCGTAATTACCTTTTTTGTTTTCAGACACTGAAAGGGTTAGACGGTGCCAGTAATAAGTAATAGTAAAAAGGCTCCTGCTACATTCAAAATTACAGCCTTCTCTCACTTTCTGCTGTGAGCCGGGTCACACCGGTTCGATCCCGAACCTACCAAAAAGTTTTTCTGATCGGCATTCACCTCTGATATGTTCAGCATGTCATGTTAAATGAATATCGAGGCTGTGGTGGTTCGGAACCCACCTAAAACTATAAATAATATTCAATAATGGTTGTTTATTTGGATTCTTCAGCACCACCAAATATACACAGGTCGCACAGTTCAAAGGTTACTTTTTTTTTTTCAATTAAAAAATTTTGTTTTATGAAAAAAGTGGTGTCAGAGGAAACTGACGGCGAACTCAAAATTGGATTTTCCGGTATTTGTTTTATCGAGTTATACTCGAAGTGACAAGGGACGAGCCCAGCACAGCCCCCCAACCATCGTGTTAGTATGCACGACGGGGACCTACAGTTTTAGGTGGGTAACCACCACAGCCTCGATATACATTTCACTTGACATGCTGAACATATCAGAGGTGAATGCCGGTCAGAAAATTTTTGATACCATCGGAATCGAACCTCTGTTCCTCCACCATCTCCACCAGTCGGCAATCCGCGGGCTATTGAGAGATAGCAGTGAATGAACGGGTTTTCAGCCTTTGTGTCAATGTGTCTAAGCTTTTCCGAGTTGTCAAGTTCTGGTATCCTGAAGCGTTGACAGAGACTGACCTAAACAGTTCACCCATGGGAGGGTGACGACATAGACCAAGTTTTCGCCTCGAGCTGTGTATGTTTGGACCCCAGACAACTGAAACTTCACGGACTGTCAAGAAGTTCGCCAACTCTGACGGTTAGGTAGATACGTACAAGGACAGTCTATTAAGGGCGTCTCCGCAGTCGTGTTTGTTTACGTTTTAACTGCACATTTTGTGGGGATACTGTTGGGTATTTAGGTGTTCTTAAATATAATATGCCTTTTTAACAGGCTGTGGGGTGATTTTCATATCGATCACCAGTACATGACGGGGACCTACAGTTTTAAGTGGGTTCCGAACCCCCACAGCCTCGGTACACATTTCAGGTGTTCTGAACATGTCAAACAGGTCCGAAAAACTTTGGATCCGATCGGAATCGAACCGCTGTATTTCTAAAAATAACCATCTAGTTCCCTTGGCAGAAGCGTTCCCTCTCTAGAGAAAATAAAACAACAGAACATAGTAAAGGAAAAGCAATCTTCCAACTTCATCCTTTTTCAATCCCTCATTCACTGAAGTAGCTGCGGAAAATAAGACGACTCTTAGTAAACCACTTACATGCGAACTTCTTACAGCTGTTCTGAAAATGTTTCCTCTGACTAAAGACCGAACATACATTCTCTATTTGTTTACATTTTTTCTGCACACTTCATGAGAAAACTATCGGATATCTAAATGTTCTGAAATATAATAGGTACGTCATTTTAACGCCCGAAATTAACAGGTTATTTTGTGATGTTATTATCGAGTGATTTTTGCCAACAAAAATTTGTCCGAGTTTGAAATCGGAACGTAAAAAAAGGGTTTGACAATAGTCGCACTTCACTTTCTCGCCCCGTATGAAATTTTCGCTTTTTTCACTCTTAGCCAATGTCATGACTGTCACTCATTTACTGTACTACCAAATGCGTTCCGACTCTTCAAAAACGTGGTTTCTCATTTTCAACACTTTTTTGACCAAAACGGCCGCAATTTTCAAGATAGATAGCGAGAAAGTAAAAAATAGGAATGTATGGTGGCTCACCTAAAACTGTAGGACCCCTCACACGATGGGTGGGGAGCTGGTATATAATTCTTGAAATGGTCTAGTTGCTGGGCTTGTTCCACCCTTGGATTTTCAAGACAGCCCTTAAGGCTAGTATCTGAAGGATACATCCCCAAAGTTGGAACCTACCCCCTCCTTTAGCTCTATATATTAATTGACCTGGACTTGCGTTTACTGCTAAACACAACAGTTCCAAAACTTCCAACTCAATCAGTGTCCCAAATTTCAAGGCTCTATAGGTGCCTAAGGAACCGAATTAGTTTGGGATGAACTATTGGCTATGAAGAAAGAGGACCTGACATCTAATCACGACTTATGGAGATTTTTTTTGTGTGGATCTTGCCGGTCCTGAGCCTATGGAGCTTCGTCGTCACCGGCTGGGGGGAAATCAACTGACTAAATCACCCTGTTTTGTACACAGGTACCTAGTAGCTGGAAGGCCCTCCAGTACCTTGTTACGTCAGAATCATAATTGATCTATAAAAGACATATTATACTTCAGAATATTTAAATATCCAATAGTTTCCTCAAAAAGTGTACACAAAAAAACGTAAACAAACACGATTGCGTGGTTGCTCTCAGCTCGGATTTCCATGAAAGGTTCAATGGTTTGATTTGTAGAGGAGTTAATTGCATATTCATGGTTAAAATGGAGTTAAGGAGTTGTTTAAATTCAATTAGCTGACCGGATTTCCAGCCAGGCCAGTCTCAAATAATTATTATTAAATTATGGCACTAATTTTAGAAATTAAATTTGCGGCAAATTTGGCACCCAAAAAGCTGTGGGGGATCTCACATATTGGACACCCTTTCCAGCGGCCTCACCGTGGTTGGGTTGGGGCCCTGGGTACTCAGGTTTTCCAAGATTTTAGAGGATCGAGAATTAGTTCTAAAAAGAACAGTGGAAAGTTTAGTCTTTAGAAAGACATTGGGTGTGGAAGTCCCTGCATGGGACTGGTTTTCCTCGCTGAGGTAGTGACAAGTCGGCAGATGGTTGGTAAGTGAGTGCATTCGTATAATGACATGTTATTTATACACAGCCAGCAGCCAATTTTTTATGCCTCTCTCTGATTGGCTGCTGGAAAATTTTCTAGTTTCTCATTGGTTGTTTGTTTTCTTACATTTCCCAGTTGACCTAGGGTCAGAATAATTATTATTTTACAATTAAAAAGGCTTTACTGCCTACTTTATTGATCTTTTGCTTATTATTACCATTTCTAATAAGTAAGTTCTCAAAATATGGAATGTTTACATAGGAAAAAGCGAGATTTTAGATCTGAGCAGAATGCTCGTCTGTGATTGGCTGAAATTAGATATGCGTTCTTTTGTTTGGGAATGCGACCTACTTGCTAGGGAAAGCGCTCCCGAACAGTGGTCTAGTGGGAAAACACTAGACTAGCACGACTGAGGTCCTGGGTTCGAATCCCGGTAGCAGCAATTTTCTGTTGGTAGCATGGATGTCACACCAAATATTCACTTGGCTTCGGACAACAACCATTTTTTTTTATATGATAAGACATTGTGCCCTCTAAAGTGACCTTTACCGACCTGTAAACTGTCAGTTAATTTAGCCCGGTAGCTAATAATAATTTAACGTCCATTTAGAAGCTCTTGCCTCTCAGATTAAACGTTAACCTTCGGTTTAATGGCTGCGACCTTCTCAGCTCCAGTTATATTGCAATGCTATTAACACCCTTCCCTTCAAAAGGCATCATCCATATTCCATATTTTCGTTATCAAGAACGCCGTCTACCCAGCCGCGCCGAGGCGCGGAAAAGAATGGTTTTTTTTACGTTTTGTTGACCTTGTCGCACCAAAAATAGGCGAAACTAAAGTATAAAACGCCTGGTTGTCCAGTTAAATTACAAATTGAGAAATTCCTCTTCACTGTAAAAAACATTTTCAAGTAAATATGATTTTAGCGATTTTTTAAATATTGTTAAACTTCAGATTTGATTTCAACCGGGAGAGCGTTATATAGACGAAACGTTACAAAAAAATATTCCGCGTGAGGTAGTGTTGTGTTTTCGCGATCTGTCAAAAAAACATGTGGACTGGTAGTTGACTGTTTAAAATCACTCCTGTGGGCTTATTACTCCATTTCATGCAAAAATACAACGCTGCCTCACGACAAAGAGTCTCAGGTCCCCCTATAAACACTTTTTACTCGCCCTGTAACTTCGGAGTAGGGCTTGAAGTACGTATAGCATTGCGAACCAAGTACGTGAAGTCGACCTTAACCACTCGTTGGGAATCTAGTTGGGAATCATTGGAAATCTCTATGAAATCTCAGGGAATCTTGGAATTTTTTGGAGTGGTTACCTCTTCGGGGTTCATCTTTCTTATGAATATCGTTGGGAATCATTGTAAATCTTAATGGAATCTCAAGGAATCTCTGGAGTGGTTACCCCCACGGATCATTGTGACCCTAATCTACTTCTTGTTCTGAACAAATTTTTTTTTTTGAAACCTCTCAACCAAGAGTGAATTGTAGAACTTTTGGCAGGTCCCGTAGGAAGGAACTGTCTAGTTCTGAAGCTGTGGGCTACAAAGGGGTCACATGTACCTTAATTTGAGTGATTGCTGAGCAGCAGTACGGTCAGCACTACTCCCAACGCGCACTCTGTGATTTCCCGAAGGCAAAGGCGCATCCGTTTGGCCCAAGGGAAGGGGGGGGGGGGGGGGCGTACCGAATCCAAAAGGGGCCCATTACGCCTCATTTCCAGGGTCAGTACGCCTGGCAGCACTACCAAATACCAGCTCCTTCTAAACATAAGGCAGGGTTTTCCAAGGGACTCTAGCGATCGCTCGTTATAAAGAGGTATTCGTTATAGAGAGGGGGATAACTATATTACATTTCAGAACAAAACTGCTGACCGTTTTTTTTTTGAAATTATTCATTAAAACCGTTCTGGTACTATCTGTGTTTCTTGCTCCAAAAAACTTGACCTTTTCCGGAATGTTCTGGAAAATTGCGACTGGAGAAGCGACCCCATTTTTCTCGACTGTCTCGTGTGACCACTTAGCTCTTGATGAACCCTTAATTATCAAGGGTAGTAATTCCAGTGATGAGATGAGCTCATCTATTGCCACGATGAACGGAAACGAGAAGTAAATAGTGAAATGGCGCTTCCATATCACTAATTACAAGCAAACAAATTCACGAAGTGTAATTCCACGAGGCGAGAAAGAAAAACGTTGAAATCGATAGGGAGGCTGTTTTGTGCTGTTCTCCAGTTTGATAAAATGTTAAATTTGCCTCTGTTTACCGCAGTAAGTACTTTTAAAAAAATCCCTTTCGGCAGCCCCGAAAGGCGTAGGTGGATTTCGAAGATTACTTCCATCCACTAAAAACAGTCGAAAATCATTTAGAAAGACGGTTAAGAAGATTTTAAGTTGACCCAAATGCATTCTCTACAATAACAACGGAGGAATTGAGTTTTGAAATTTCAGTGAAATTTCAAAACTCAATGAAATTATTTCACCCCCCCCCCCCCCCCCCTAACAAGAAAATGAAAGTGATTTTACAAAAAACTTTTTCAGACAAAAGTTGTAGATATTATTAATAGAAACTCATAGCAAAAAGAATAAACTCGATATCTCACCAAATAAGTGAGTTATGACGTTTTGAAAATTCAACCCCCCACCCTCTGCCTAAACGGATTTTGGGATCCAGGGGTCATAAAAAGAAGAACTGTGAAGAACTTTTTCGAAAGTAAGACTACTGGTACGACTACAATAGGTAGATTTTTCTTCGAAATCTACCTAAAATACCTACTGGAACGACCTATATTAGAAGGAACTAAACTGGGGGTGCCATCGTCATGGCAACCATGCAGATATCTATTGTGCCTATCTATGTTTAGCTTTTAGAGCAGTGGCGGTGAAAGCGGTACAAATCGTCATAGTAACGACATGTCTTCTTAACGTCATTGTCATTACTCATGAGTCATGAGGCTATGTTGTGATTTCACGATCGGTTAATTTTGGACAATTTTTTTTTTGTGACAAAAATCACTCGATCGTAAAACCACAACATAGCCTCATGAGTAATGATGTTAAAAATACCTACATATTATATTTCAGAATATTGAAATATCCAATAGTTTTCTCACAAAGTTTGAAATCGGAACGTAAAAAAAATAGCGAACGTCGCCCTTAAATTATGTAAACATCAACAAAAAGAATTCCTCGTTGTTGTGCCGTAAATTTTTGTGTTTAGATGCGTCAAAAGGAATCGAACGTAACCTGTGTAAGTTGTAAACACTATACCTGAATCGCTTATATTAAGTTAGAGAGAGGGTACAAAATGAAGAGCGGTAAACACTGCGGTCAAACACGGGAGTGCTAAGTTAAACAGAGTCAGCAGTTACAAAGGTAGATCAATCTCACCGAATTAGAAGTTTTAATCAAAGCTAAACCAATTTGGGCGCCAAAAGCAACAATTGCTCAAGTGCGGACTCTATAGAAACCTGCGGTTGGTTACCCGAGAACCAATGGGCGGTGAGTGCTGTTGAGTTTCAGCCTATAGCCGCTCAATCCTGTTTGATATGATGCATAGCCGTATCCACGGGGGAGGGGGGGGGGGGGGGGTTTAGGGGGTTAACCCCCCCCCATAACCCTAAACCCCCCATGACCGCTTTCTGGATACGGGCCTGATATGATGACTATTGTATCAAACACAATTTTTGAGGAAACTAGTAAAATATTCAGAAATATGACGCTATAAAGGTACAATACATTTGCTGTTTGTATACCTACCTTAAGGTTGTATATACATTCTCGACGAACTCCACCAAAACCACTGTGCGAAAGTAAATATTCGACAAAACTAATGTTTACATATTAGTACCGCCGTAGACTGGTAATTGCAATATCGTATTGGTTGTGTCTACTCTAAAAGCTAAACATAGTGTGCTATTTGAACTCGAAACGAACGAGTGAAAGTAGGACACTATGTTTAGCTTTTACATGAGAAAAAGTAGAGAAATGGTGTTGCAATTACCCACTTCCGTAAGTGAAATAAAAATTGCCAAAATGTAAGATGGCTACGGTAAATAGTACAAACATTTATCAAGCTTTTCTACTAAATGTGACGACAAAATCATACATTTTTTAATCCAAAAATTTTCAAAAAAATATTCCGCATGAGGTAGTGTTGTGTTTTCGCTATCTGTCAAGAAAACATGTGGACTGGTATTTGACTGTTTAAAATCACTCCTGTGGGCTTATTACTCCATTTCATGCAAAAATACAACACTACCTCACGACAAAGAGTCTCAGGTTTACATCCCCCAATAAACACCTTTCACTCGCCCTGTAACTTCGGAGTAGGGCTTGAAGTACGTAGCATTGCGAACCAAGTACGTGTAGTCGACCTTAAGGACAGTGTCAGTTTTTTTGTTCTGGAGTAAACTCCAAAAAAGTGTTTCTTATTACGCGTGCATACCCTCTGTTTAGTCTGTTTGTTTATGTGTATGTTTTCAATTTACTGGGCTGAAATATCCCGTTAGCTGCATCATTGTAAAAACTCTGCGTTTAGTAACAACCTACCACCCCGCTTATAATGGGTTTTAAGTTGTTCCCAAAATACGCCATGTGGGTACTCAAAATACTCGGGAGTACTTCCACAGGCTAGCTATATGGTCGAAAGGTTTCTCCGTTCGGTTTTGTTTGGAATGGTTTGCGAAATGTGCCGTGTGGGGTATCAAAATACTTGGATTTACTTGAAACCCACAAGGTGGGAAAGTATACGCGACCATTGTCACTTATCGTATACCCCTTTCCAAAGTATGAAAAATATTCGAGCATGGAGGAAAGAGCTTAGGCTTAGAAGATTAGCTCAGCGCTCAGTTCAGCAGTCTGCTATTAACGCCATTTGGGCGACAGTCGCCTTTTAGCGGTTACAGCTTACACTCAAAACAGCTGGGCAAAAAACCTTTTTATAATCTTGCCTTCCTTTCGGCGAGAAAAGGCTTATAATGAGCGCTCTGGCTTTTCCTTCGCTATTGTAAGTAGGATTTAAACGCAAGCACTGCTGAGTTGGGAATAATGGCACTGATGCTGACTAAATACAATAGAAGATCCGTCATAATACTCAGGCACAACTGCACCCGTTGTAAGCTTTATTTTATTATTTATTATTATTTTTTCCCCCATTATAGTGAGAAGTTTGGCCAGAATTTCTATCCAGATTTGTTCCCGCATGGTCTTCTCCCTTCGTAGATATAGCAGGTTGAAAATTTTGATTTCCGGTTTCATAGTTGAGACAGTAGAGTAGCTGTGTCCTTGTCAGACTTTGATACATCGATATCTTTAGTCGGTGTTTCTAAAGTTAGCTTACAGTGAGAAAGGTAGCAGAAGATGCGGTGCTTATATAGCGGAAGTAGCCAAAGCTTACGTCACTTTCGGTATTTTCACCTCCTATACCAACCTAAAATCCAGCCACTTTAGGCTCAATTTCACCACCTCACGATAGTTCCTTTTAACGATCAAAATTATCCTATCGTTAAATTTGTCGTGTCACTAGAATTCGTCTGCTTTGTTTACGTCAAATTTGTTTCTAGTTATAAAACGGCGAATAAACGTAAAAGACACACTAATTTTTCGGAGAAATGTATTAAATTGTTTGGTAGACAACAATCCCTGCCCGTTTCGCACCCAAATGATTTGAAAGTATGAAATTTATCGTTATCGGATAATCCACTCGAAAGCTAACAGTAAGCTAAAAGTGCATGGTGAAAGCCGTTAACTTTTATTAGCGATAGGATAGCGTTATCGTTTACACGATAGTCTTCACGTTAAAGTGGTGAAATTCAGCCTTAGACGAGGGGTTAACCACTCGTTGGGAATCTCGTTGGGAATCATTGGAAATCTTATGAAATCTCAGGGAATCTTGAAATTTTTTGGAGTGGTTACCCCTTCGGGGTTCATCTTTCTGTGAATATCTTTAGGAATCTTTGGAAATCTTTATGGAATCTCAGGGAATCTTAAGGAATCTCTGGAGTGGTTACCCCCTCGGCCTTAGAGTGCGATAATATGGAAACTAAGTCAGCCATCAGGATACATATACCTCAGTCGTGCGAGGCTAGTATTTTCCAACTAGACCACACATTGTTCTATTCATCGGTAATAAGTAGTTGCAGACAATATGAAATAACAGTACAATTAGGTGTATAGCAACCTATTCACAACGAGAATACGCTTATCTGATTGGTATATCCAGCAGACTCATTACCTCTGTAGACCGTATTCCAAAGTCTATTATTTGATGAGGTTGTCACATTCGAACGTAGAATAGGGTCTCTGGATGACGCCAATTTATACTGACGCAAATAAACGTCTGAGCGCTTCATAATGCAAGGCTCAAGTTGCTCGGATTCTCCCGAACCTCCTACGGAAGGCTTGAACACATTCAAATTGGTTAACCTATAAAATCAATATACCTTGTCTCTCGAAAGCTTTATAATGGGATATGGATTTCTGTGTGGTATTTGATGCATTCAATGAATTCTCATGGCAATTCCTTTGTCAGTCAAATTTGGATTAAGCGGACATGGGACAGTAGATGTTTGTTTATGTTAACTTGACCCAAAACAAAGCACTTTTTCTCACATAACCATAGAAACTAGCCTCCTTATTGCAATAAAAACATTGTAAATCCATAGTCAATTATTTTAAGAACATAAAGTAAGCAAAAATTCATTGAAATGACTTTTGGTTACTTCACAGTGTTTGAATTACCAAGCATCAAACCTACTCATCCAAAACGTCTACGGGGATTTTTGGATAGTGCATTTTTGTTCTGAAATATAATATTTTAAACGTTAATTAAGCGTGATTTTTCGATCAAGTACTTCGGTCAACAAAAAATCTGTAAAAGTCTCCTGACCGTATTAATAGCAGCCTAATAAACTAAAAAAAAAAAAAAAAAAAAAAAAAATCCTTTCGGCAGCCCCGAAAGGCGTAGGTAGATTTCGAAGATTACTTCCATCCACTAAAAGCAGTCTAAAATCATTTAGAAAGACGGTTAAGAAGATTTTCAGCTCACCCAAATGCATTCTCTACAATAACAACGGAGGAATTGAGTTTTGAAATTTCACCCCCCCCCCCCCCCAACAAGAAAATGAAAGTTATTTTACAAAAAACATTTTGAGCCAAAAGTTGTAGATATTATTAATAGCAACTCATAGCAAAAAGAATAAACTCAATATCTCACCAAATAAGTGAGTTATGACGTTTTGAAATTCAACCCCCACCCCCTGCCTAAACGGTGCGTCGGACAAAAAACGTTTTCAGACAAAAGTTGTAGGTAATATTGAGGCAAATGCATTAGAAAACAAAAGAACTCGATAACACCCCTAGGACACAAGTTATGAATTTTTTTGTGCGCCAAACCCTGTTTTTTAACCCTTATTCAACCATTAAGGGTGGGATCAAAAAACGTTACATAGAAAAGTTGTAGGTAGTACTGTTAGACGACCCTCAGACAAAACCACGTTTCATTAGTTGCAATATTAAGGGAGTTATGGCCAAAAAACCAGATTTCGAAAATATCCCCCCATTTCCACCCCCCCCCCCCCCCCCCCCCCCTTCGTCCGATTTCCCCCATTAACGAACCGGACCGAAATTTTAGTCCCTTATATTTTATTAAATAGTCCAAACCAATTATTTTCCAAAAATACGGCTCCTACAGCGTGTTCACAAGAAAGTGAAAATGATATATATATATAGATAGATATAGACACGGTTCCCTTGTCAAACCATGACTCGTTTGGCAACTCTCTCTATGTAGCGAGGGAATAGACACGGCCCTTTGACGACCGTTATAGAGAGAGATTTCCGTAGTTTATTTTCGCTGATTTTGTCAGAAATAAGAAAAGAAAGAACAACAGCAATGCGGTGCTTTTCCACGTGGGAATAGACTTTCCCTGTTTCCAGTGAGAACATAAATAACTATTGATAGGTTCAAGTCTTTCTTAGTTTTTATTTCTTATAAAGGAAATAAGATTAGAGTCTAAAGTGGATTCCACCAGAGAAAAATTAAAATAGTCAGCATTTTCCTAAAAAAATGAAGGGTCCGACAATGGTCGCACTTGACTTTCACGCAATTTTTATCGAAAATTTTTATTTTTTTTTACGTGAATTATTTTTTTTTTTTTGCCAGAATTTTAACTTTTTCTGAAAAATGTTTTCCCACATACTGGACAATAATTTTAGACACCTGCATACCGAATTTCAAACATATCCGTCAAACAGTGAAGTGTCGTTCGACGCGCAAAGTACATGCTTTCTATTTTGCATGTCAAGGACTTAATTTCCAAGTAATTAAAAATCTATTGAAAAAAACATAACCTCGAAGCATCTATCTGAGACCACTTTCACCAATTTTCAAGAAAATCTGTCGATTAGTATTCTGGGAAACCTGACCTAACCATTCAAAAACGTGATTTCATTTTTGGAAAATTTTCCTACGATAATGCCAATATTGGCCTAAATTATTATTTTGGATAAATTTCGTTTTGTAAAACTTTAAACTAGGTTAAAGTACACCTCCCTACCAATTTTTATTGAAATCCATCGAACAGTGCTACCGGAGTGACGACCAACGCGTTTGGGCCAAAACTGGGCCAAGTTATTGGCCCACCTCCAAATGATTGTAAAAGACCTAAAAGCATCTATTCAAAAACACTTTCGCATTTTTTCAATCTTCCAACTTGATATACGTAGCTTCTAGCCCTTCTTATCAAAAGTTATCAAAAAACATGTCCAGATATTTACATTAGGTACCTACATACCGAATTTGAGCAAAATAGGACGAACGGTGTGACGTCCAGTTGCGCGACAGACTGCATGACGCACGTACGTACGTACGTCGGACGGACATTTTTTTAAAACCACTTTTTTGGACTCGGGGGACCTCCAGGTTCATGGGAAACCCAAAATCTCAAAATTGAAATTTTGCACGAAGACATAACTTTCTCAGCCCATGTATTACATACGGGCGAGAAAGTAATAGCGAATGTATGGTGGCCCTTAAAGAAGGCAGTGTATATGGTGTCGAGAGTACCAGTAATCCAGAACCGTACCCAGCAAGTGGCACCACCAAGATGGTCGCTATTGGTGCCATGACCCGCGTCATTCGAGATATCGTAGTTGAATCGATCGAGGTATTCACGCATACAGAAGAAAGAGTGAAATATCGTGGCTTATTTATTGCGTACGGTAGAATGGGTCAGAGTTCCATATAGTATGCAAGCTGGGGGCCTTTGTGAGCTGCGATAGAGAGAAAAAAATGTCCGTCCATCGCTTTCCCGCCGATGAGATGGGTTTCTACGGTCGATCCTTATATCCTTGCTTGAGTAAAAGCGATAAAAGGTGCCGGGGTATCCTCCAAAGAATAAATTCGAAAAGGGAAACTCTATCTATTTAATGCGATAGACATCTATTTTCCCGCAGAAACTGTTTCTTACAAGGGCCACTATGCATTCTAGACGAATTCCACCAAAACCAAATATTTGACAAAACTAATGTTTACGTATTAATACTGCCGGAGACTGGTAATTGCAATATCGCTATTGGTTATCTCTACTCTAAAAGCTAAACATGGTGTGATATTCGAACGCGAAACGAACGAGTGAAAGTAGGACACTATGTTTAGCTTTTACAGGAGAAAAAGTAGAGAAATGGTGTTGCAATTACCCACTTCCGTAAGAGAACTAAAAATTGTCAACAGTATAACGGAGTCGTGAAATAGTACAACCAGATATCTTCTACTAAATGTGACGACAAAATCTACATGTTTTAGTCCGAAACGTTACAAAAAAATATTCCGCGTGAGGTAGTGTTGTGTTTTCGCGATCTGCCAAAAAAAAGTGGACTTGTAGTTGACTGTTTAAAACCGCTCCTGTGGGCTTATTACTCCATTTCATGCAAAAATACAACGCTGACTCACGACAAAGAGTCTCAGGTTTATATCCACTAATAAACACCTTTGACCTGCCCTGTAACTTCGGAGAATGACTTGAAGTATGTAGCATTGCAAAACAAGTACGTGTATTCCACCTTAAGTGTTCAGAAATATAATACGTCTTGTGATTTTACGACGGAGTAATTTTTGTCGTTAACAAAATTGCCAAAAACCTTCTTCCTTCACGTCCAATTCCAAGATGGAAATCGAAACGAAAATATAGATTTTCTTTTTGACTTCAATTCAAGAAACCTTTTGAAGGCCTCCTTCAAAGAAAGCTATGAATTTTGGATTAAGGTACTCTAACTAGGTTATGAAATTAACACTGAGGTCCTGGGTTCGAATCCCGGTAGCAGCAATTTTCTGTTGGTAGCATGGATGTCACACCAAATATTCATTTGGCTTCGGCCAACAATCATTTTGTTTAATCTGTGCTTTTGGGACAAGGGCTGTAAGCAACCTAAGAAAGGTTTCCAGGTACAAAAGAAAAATTCCTCATGCGAAATCAGAAAAGGTGAGATAGATATAAAGAATGCCTTTGATGTACAGCAACCATCCATCCGGAAAAAAAAGTCTCTCTCTTCTAAGAATGGACTTCAAGGACCCATGGCCAAAGAAAGTTCTAGAAAAAGAATAAGAAAGTACAGAGGAAATCCATAAATTACACAAAGAGGCAGCAGGAGTCGAGAAGGATTCACAAATACTATCTTTCTTTTGTATTACTGTATGCACAAATACAAAGGCTGTTGCTTTTGTGTTCGTACAAACACAATGTTGGATGAACTTCCGGCCCCCGGAAATGCTTCAGCTTGCCTCACGGTGACTGGTCAAAGCTAGAGAAGCGCCACTTCCGCTACTTCCGGCGGAGACATGGCTGTGTCAATCAGTGCATGCCTGCAGCCGCATTTTCAGATTTTTTTAAAAGTTTTTGAATAGCTTTTTTATATGTTTTGGTCAAAGTTAAGATAGAGTGTTCACGTCTAGCACTTTCAGTTAAAAAATATTAAACATAGGTACATAGAAATATGTGTAGGTATATCTACAATTCTACACAAAAATATATTAGCTGTTTGTTTACGTTTTTTTCTGCACACTTTACGAGGAAACTATTGGATAGGTATTTAAATGTTCTGAAATATAATATGTCTTATTATTGACAGAAATTAACAGCCTCTATGGTGCTTTTACGATCGGTTAAGGCTGAATATACGTTAGCTATTTTTTTACGATCCGATTTCAAAATTTGTGAGAAAACTATTGGATATTTGAATATTCTGAAATATAATATGTCATTTAAACGTCATTACTGTCACCAAAAAAATTGTCCAAAATTAACCGATCTTGAAATCACAACATAGCCTCATGAGTAATGACGTTAAAAAGACATATTATACTTCAGAATATTTAAATATTCAATAGTTTTCTCACAAAGCTTGAAATTGGAACGTAAAAAAATAGTGAATGTATGGAGGCCCTTAATATCGGACAATTTTTTTTGTTGACAACAACCACTCGATCGTAAAATCACAGAACACTTAAATATCCAATGGTAACATCAAAAAACGTGCAGAAAAAACGTAAACAAACACAAACCTACGTATCAACTACTTATTCTTGTATAACCGGAAGTGAAAAACTTAGCAAGGAGATTTCTCCCTGCCTTTTCCCCTTACTTCCGGTAGAAGAGCAACAGCTCAGGGCAAACTTCGTTCTAAGTAAACAGAATTGTTAAGAAAGAAAAAGCTCGTTGCTTCGTTTAAACGGCGCCAAGAGCTTTCAACAAAAAAAAAAATTACCTTCCCTTGGATTTTCTTAATTATTTTATGGGAAACTTTTTAAGAATATTAAGAGGGAGGTCAACCTAAAAATAACACTTCCATGGTTTACCATCTTCCATAATAAACTTTTTTAAAGCCATCTTGAATAATTATTTTATGAATACTCAATAACTCGCACGTTGTGATTCAAAAACGTGGCGCCAGATAGCTTCCGGGGAAAAATTTTGGGTACTAATTTTTTCTGAAATATAATATGACTTTTTAACGTCATTGCTGAACACAAGGTGGTGATAAAGGCAAGTTTTGGGTAAGCCTAGAAGAAATTTCAGCAACTCAGGACTAGATTTTGGGCCCACTTGCTTCCAAGCTCGGACTTGTTCTGCAATGCTACGTACTTCAACAAAAACATGTAGATGTCATCGTCCAATTTAGTAGAAAAGCTTGATAAATGTTTGTACTATTTAACGACGCCATTTTACTGTTGACAAATTTTTAGTTTACTAACGGTAGTGGGTAATTGCAACACCATTACTCCACTTTCTCTCCTGTGAAAGCTAAACATAGTGTCCTACTTTCCCTTGTTCGTTTCGCGTTCAAATAGCACACTATGTTTAGCTTTTAGAGTAGACACAACCAATGCGATATTGCAATTACCAGTCTCCGGCAGTACTAATATGTAAACATTAGTTTTGTCGAATATTTACTTTTGCACAGTGGTTTTGGGTGGAGTTCGTCGAGAATGTATATAGTGGCCCTTAAATAATATAGAGATATTTCAGGCTAACTTCAGTTTAACTAAACTAATCATAAATTTTATTCAAATAGATACAGGAGAACCGTTATCCAAATAGGTTTTTAATGAGTTAACGTCATACAATAATAGCAGAAGAGTAATTTGACTTCACAGCGGATGAGTAACGACATTCTAACGATAATGTACAAAAACCGATGAAACATTAAGGCTGAATACATCGTACATTCGCTATTTTTACTTTCTCGCCCGTATGTAATATATGGGCTGAGACAGTTATGTTATCGTGCGAAATTTCGATTTTGAGATTTTCATTGCAAAAGGCGTTTCAGAGGTCCCAGATCACAAAAAAAGTGGTTTTTAGGTCATGTCCGTCCGACGTACGTACGTACGTATGTTTGTCTGTAGCGCGGCAGAGGTCACACCAATCAACCGATTTGCCTTAAATTTGGAATATGTGTGTCTAAAATCAGTTCCAAGATACATTTTTAATATAATTTTGAGAACTCAAAAATTACGCCCACCATTGTCAAAAAAGTGTCAAAAAAAATTAAAAATCGTGTTTTTGATTACTCGGAACGCTTTTGACGGTTCATTTATCAAGTTAGAACATTCAAATTTGGCAGTTGTGTTCCCAGATAGATGTTTCAGGACCATTTTCATTTTTTTTAGATAGGCCAAAAATTTGGGCCCAAATTGGCCCATACGTGAAAACCTTGGCCCCGGGAACAGTATTCGCCGGAATTTCTCAAAAATCAATAATCTTTGTGCTAACTATTTATCGAAGAACTTTTCAATCAATTCAAAATTGCGGCCGATATAGGCCAAATAATGTCAAAAAGTGGAAAAAACGAAAATCGCGTTTTTGATTGGTCGGGACGGATTTGACAGTACACTAACGGAGCGATAATCTTGAAAATTGGTAAAAGTGACCTCAGATAGATTTTTAAGACTCATTTTCAACATAATTTTGATTTTCCAAAAATTACGGTCGTTATAAATAAACGAATAAACAAGTAGTTTGCCCGTAAGCTGAAACTTCACCGTTCAATGGATATGCTTGAAATTCGGGATGCATATGCGTAATATTATTGCCTAGGGGTGTGCAAAATATCATTGTGAGCAAATCACAATTGTGGTCAAAAAGAATAATTCCATAAAAAATCAAATTTTTCGTTTTTCAGTAGCGTAAAAAATGCGAGGAAGTCAAGTGCGACCATTGTCAGACCCTTTACATTACGTTTGGACTTCAAACTTTGTGACAAAACTATTGGATATTTAAATATTCTGAAATATAAGATGTCTTTTTAACAACTATTCCAACGGTATCTTGCTATAGCGCTATAGCGAACATATTTATACTCGGTCGTTATAAAGAGAGAGACCACTATACATGCATGAAAATAGTAGTGTCACTTCCAGGCTCTTTATTTACTTCCCTGTCTCAGACGTTGTCGTCTTCAGAAAATAGGCACAAAATTAAATCTGAAAATTTTCAAAGACATTTTTCGAAACGAGGTCATGCTACGGATGATAACGGAGGCACCTCCGAAAATAGGAAAAATAAAGGTAAGAGAAAAATAAAAATGTGGAAGGTGCAAAAAGCGCTGCAGGAAGGTCTTTGGATCTGTCTGTCAGAAAATTGCATTGTGTTCAAAGCAAAAACGTTTAGAAGTTAGTTGGCAGGGCTATATATTCTGTTAAGGCTGTATATCCTTTCTCGACGAACTCCACCAAAACCGCTGTGCGAAAGTAAATATTCGACAAAACTAATATTTACAAATTAGTACTGCCGGAGACTGGTAATTGCAATATCGTATTGGTTGTGTCTCCTCTAAAAGCTAAACATAGTGTGCTATTTGAACGCGAAACGAAAAAGTGAAAGCAGGACACTATGTTTAGCTTTTAAAAGAGAAAAAGTTGAGAAATGGTGTTGCAATTACCCACTTCCGTAAGTGAAATAAAAGTGACATGGCGTCGTGAAATCGTACAAACATTTATCAAGCTTTTCTGCTAAATGTGACGATAAAATCATACATGTCTAAGTCCGAGACGTTACAAAAAAATATTCCGCGTGAGGTATAGTGTTGTGTTTTCGCGATCTGTCAAAAAAACATGTGGACTGGTAGTTGACTGTTTAAAACCGCTCCTGTGGGCTTATAACTCCATTTCATGCAAAAATACAACACTACCTCACGACAAAGAGTCTCAGGTTTACATCCCCCTATAAACACTTTTCACTCGCCCTGTAACTTCGGAGTAGGGCTTGAAGTAGGTACGTAGCATTGCGAACCAAGTAGGTACGTGTAGTCAACCTTAAGGGTACTGCACAAGAATTAAGGGTGACCATTTTTAGGACAGTTTTGGGTATTTATAAATGTTCTGAAATATAATATGTCTTTTTAACGTCAGAAATTAACGGGCCAGTTAATCTCTGACGTTAAAAAGACATCTCATAGTTTAGAACATTTAAATATCCCACAGTGTCCTAATAAATGTAAAAATCTGTATACCTAGGACAGAAATCAGACCCCTCAACCACTAGCCAAACTTCAAACCTTGATGATATATAGACCTTGGGTTGGCACAGTGCCTGCAGTTCAGCTTGCGGCCGAATGCACCCATAAAGCTGGAAGCTCGTGCATTATTGCACGGTCGACTGAGCAGCCAGTGGCCAGAATACCCGGGAATTTCCCCATTCAAAACCGTATCAAATACTTTCCAGGTATCGCTTCCGTTTTGGGGTTTTTTATTTTATTTGTCGATAAAAATAGAAAATAAATAACAATAGGTTGGTTAGGGAACAGTATTTTGGGAACACTAGATTTCGTATTTCTTCAGTAGAAGGTTAGGTAAATATAATACGGTTATCGATTGAGACAAGTAACTGCACCTCCATTGCTATATCTTTCGATTTTATTCGATCTCCCGTTAAAGCTAAACATTTTCTTAAAGGTACAAGTTCAGGTACTTACCTTACGTATCCCAAATTCATTTACAGCACCTCTTTTTCCTGAAACAAAAAAAAAGTCGTTAGTAACCACAGAAGTTTCAAGAATTGTTCACCGCGCTCATAGCAGGCAGCACTACCAAATAACAGCTCCCCACCCATTGTACACGACGAGGACCTACAGTTTTAGGTGGGTTCCGAACCACAACAGCTTCAGAGGTGAATGCCGATCAGAAAATTTTTTGAGAGGATCGGGATCGAACCTGTGGTTTTTTGTTTCGTTCAGGTATATGCAAATTGGGCGAGATGGACTCCTCAGTGTGATTGGAGGTTTCTTTGTCATGGTAATTTCCCCCCCCCCCTACTGGGGGTCTTTTTGTACGCCTATGGTCAGTCAACCAGGAAATTAACATGTGCTGAGGCTTTGTCGTGAAGATTATTTTTTTTTCACTGTCCGTAAAGTCAAAGGAATTGTAATTCAGAGGAGAAGATACGGCAAATAGGCAATCTTTTTTTTGCTGACAGCCTATATACCCACCCTTGGCCCGAAGGCACAGATGTTAATTATTCAATAAACTGATTGTTGGCCAAAGCCAAATGAATATTTGGTGTGACATCCATGTGACCAAAAGAAAATTGCTGCTACCGGGATTCGAACCCAGGACCTCAGTCGTGCGAGTCTACAGTTTTCCCACGAGACCGCGGTGAGGTCACTATGGAACTTAACTTATTTTACCTTATGACGAGACAAAAATCAGTCGATCGTAAAATCACAACACAACCTGTTAATTTCGGCAGTTAAAGAGACATATTTATTATATTTCAGAACATTAAAATATCCAATAGTTTCCTCATAACGTGTGTGGAAAAAACGTAAATAAATAGCGAATGTTCGGCCTTAAGGCTAAATATACATTCACAATTTTTTTTTCATTCGGACTTTGTGAGAAAACTATAGGATGTTTAAATATTCTGAAATATATTATGTCTTTATAACGTCATTGTCATTACTCATGAGGCTATGTTGTGATTTCACGATCAGTTAATTTTGGACAATTTTTTTTTGTGACAAAAATCACTCGATCGTAAAATCACAACATAGCCTCATGAGTAATGACGTTAAAAAACATATTATATTTCAGAATACTTAAATATCCCATAGTTTCCTCATAAAGTGTACAGAAAAAACAAATAGCGAATGTTCGGCCTTAAGAAGAGGTGAAGTACAGCCTTAGGAAATAATGGTAATGATATGCGGGTCCCACTTAGGGGTGCTCTGGTCAAGCGTCATTGATTATTCAAACTTCAATCGATTAACAGTCAAATGCATTCCGTAGTGCCAATCAACTCCAGGTTCTGCTTACAGTGCTTACCATCCAGCTGTCAGCGCTAACTGAATGATGTTAGGTACAACATCCTCCGTATAATAGCACGGAGTAACAATAAGATAGACTGGCAGCACCATATGCAAAATAAGGCTGTTCCATGGTATCAAATATGGAGAATTTCAGCCGGCAATAAAGAACTTCTAAGCGGTGTAGTAGAACCCTAAATTTGTTCCAAAGGTCTTCTCCTTTCGTAGATATAGCGGGTTCAAAATTTTGATTTCCGGTTTCATAGTTGAGACAGTAGAGTAGCTGTGTCCTTGTCAGACTTTGATATATCGATATCTTTAGTTGATGGTTCCTACAGTTAGGTTACAGTGAGATAGGTAGCAGAAGATACGGAGCTTAGCAGAAGTAGCCAAAGCTTACGTCACTGTCGTGACACTTTCCTGAGGTACTGATTTGTTGACACTGGGGCGAATGCATGGTTGCTTATAGAGAAACACCGGTTCTATCCCGATCCCACCAAAGTTTTTCTCACTTCTGATATGTTTAGAAGGTCAAGTGAGTGTATATGGTGGCTGTGGTGGTTCTGAACCCACCTAAAACTATAGGTCCCCATCGTTTATGACAGAAAATTCATGACGAAAATTTAGTTAGGTATAGAAGAAGATACATTAACAACTAAACAGAGTGAGAAGTTTCTAAACGCAAAACTTTAGGAAATAGACGAACAAAGGAGACTTGATGGATGATTCATGCAAAGTAGAAATTACGATACCTCGAGAGATATTGGTAAGTGTGCCACCATTAAGAGGACGCTATACCTGACGGTGCATTTTTTGTCACCCATAAGATTAACATTGCGAGTGGCGATTCATTTTCAAGGTTTACCCTTCGTTGGAAAGACACAAAATTTTGCCTGTACCTAGCCCTAACAATGTTCTAGGGAGTGTTCGAAGCAGATTTCCCAATTTCTCACTGGCATCTTTTATTGCAACTGTTTTGCAAATGCTAGCATCGCATGCCTCAAGAAAAGTGCTGTCTCTCGAAAACCAGTAAAAAAATGGGAAACTGCTTCGAACACTCCCTAGAACATTGTTCGGGTTAGGTACAGGGGCAAAATTTTGTGTCTTTCCAACCAAGGGTAAACCTTGAAAATGAATCGCCGCTCGCAATGTTAATCTTATGGGCGGCAAAAAATGCACCGTCAGGTATAGCGGACCCTTAACGGCCATGTTGAAGTAATGCCACGTGCTGTGTAAAATTTATAAACAAACCCATACAATAATGCAACACTCACTTGTTCGATAAACAAACACAGTTGTTACCATGGAAACTAGTAACTTTCGATAATATCGATCGATAGTTGGGACAAGATGGCGGTGTACGTACCACCATCAAATCGAGATATCATAGTAAGAACCAGCTGTAAGTTCGATAAAGAGATTGAATCCCGCGCCCTTTTGTTAACGGAAATCTCAGCTCGCAACAACTTCTCCATTAATTGCTCTTTGCTCATCTCCATAAACCTCATTACCAGACTTGGTCGTGGCTCATTTCTGGCGCCAAGTCTTTGCTGCTCCCACGATTTTCCTGCTGCCACGATTGTCTTTCCGTTACAATACCTTCATCTTATATCCGGGTCTTCAATCCAATTTCCGGTAAATAAAAGGATAATTTGTTTTCTTTCTTGCAGTTTGAAATTCCGAAGTAATTTTGTAATGTCGTTTGGAAATAATAAAGGATGTTGCTTTTACTGGATCTCCTTCGATGGGAAGGCTTCAGTGGACTTTCGAATCTTTCTGAAGAACTTTCGGAAGAATTTGCCGAAAAACTAAATCCCTTGGACGGCCACGGAGTTTGCAAATGGCCTGGATGCGATTAAATGCTCAGAAGAAAAGGAGCAAGGAACCCAAACTCTGAGCCAAGACACACGGGTTCGATCCCGATCCTACCAAATTTTTTTGACAGGCATTCCCCCTGATATGTTCAGCATCTCGTGTGAAATGTATATCGAGGTTCAGAACACACCTAAAACTGTAGGTCCCGTCGTGTACGATGGGTGGGGAGATTTGGTAGTGTTGCCAGCTGAGCACGATGTATAAATTCTTAAAATTGTCTAGTGGCTAAGCTTGTCCTCGCTACTACTTCTAGAGGTCAGGGCTCAGGACTCGCCTAGATCCTGTGTTCAAATCCCAGGATCAACGAATTTTCCATTAGCAGCAAGGATGATCTATCGGCTTACTGGCTTCAGTCGTCTAATTCCTAATGATATTCGACGTCTCTCGGCCACAGAGGTGCAAGTTCACTATTAAGGGTCCGCTATACCTGACTGTGCATTTTTTGCCGCCCATAAGATTAACATTGCGAGCGGCGATTCATTTTCAAGGTTTACCCTTAGTTGGAAAGACACAAAATTTTGCCTGTACCTAGCCCTAACAATGTTCTAGGTCGTGTTTGAAGCAGATTTCCCATTTTTTCACTGGTTTTCGAGATACAGCACTTTTCTTGAGGTATCCGATGCTAGCATTTGCAGACAGTTGCAATAAAAGAAACCAGTGAGAAATTGGGAAATCTGCTTCGAACACTCCCTATAGAACATTATTAGGGCTAGGTACAGGCAAAATTTTGTGTCTTTCCAACCAAGAGTAAACCTTGAAAATTAATCGCCGCTCGCAATGTTAATCTTATGGGCGGCAAAAAATGCATCGTCAGGTATAGCGTCCTCTTAAGTCTACACTGTCTACAGCAACGGTTCTCAAACGACACACTCGATCGTAAAATCACAACACAGCCTGTTAATAAGACATATTATATTTCAGAACATTTAAATATCCAATATTTTTCCCATAAAGTTTGTAGAAAAAACGTAAACACATAGCGAATGTCATAAGGAGATTTTTTTGTGAACAAATTTCAATGCGCCTGCAAAATCATGATTATGTAATTTAAAAGTCGGTGTACACGAAGTTAACTGCGCTTGCGAAACCGTTATGGGATTGAGCTATGGAAGAAGAGGACCGTGGATCTAGTCCTGGCTTGGTAAAATTTTTCCAGATGAATCTTGCGTGGCTCTGGTCCTACCCAGTGTTGATGGGTACCTGGCCGGGGGAAAACTGGACTGTCAGGCGTGATAGTGACCAAATCAACCCCTTGTGTGCCGAGATCGGACCATGCCTGTGTTTCCAGTTCAAGCTCAACATTCCAGCCCCACCTTTCCAGCACTGGCATTCCAGGCTCGTCTTTCCAGCCCCAGCATTCGAACCCCTGGACGCATCGTGTAACGCCAGCTTTAGAAGAGCTGACTTGTCGACGCCATTAAGGGTCCGCTATACCTGACGGTGCATTTTTTGCCGCCCATAAGATTACCATTGCGAGCGGCGATTCATTTTCAAGGTTTACCCTTGGTTGGAAAGACACAAAATTTTGCCTGTATACCTAGCCCTAACAATGTTCTAGGGAGTGTTCGAAGCAGATTTCCCAATTTCTCACTGGTTTCTTTTATTGCAACTGTTATGCAAATGCTAGCATCGCATACCTCAAGAAAAGTGCTGTATCTCGAAAACCAGTAAGAAAATGGGAAATCTGCTTCGAACACTTCCTAGAACATTCTTAGGACTAGGTACAGGCAAAATTTTGTGTCTTTCCAACCAAGGGTAAACCTTGAAAATGAATCGCCGCTCGCAATGTTAATCTTATGGACGGCAAAAAATGCATCGTCAGGTATAGCGGACCCTTAACACTTCCGTCTCTATTAGTTGTCTCGTACATTAACAACCACCTATTTACCCAAGAGACCGTAAAAGACAACTGTTAATTTCGAGATAAGTCGATCGTTTCGAGAGCGATAATCTCTCGAGCGAAAATTCCCAAGAACCCTGCAGGTGTATTCCCTTTCTCGAACGCCAGAAAACCCACTCAAGTAACACCTTCAAAATGTTTTGCAAGACGAACTGTTCTCCATATATTGCATCATGGCGTGCCTTATCTTCTTACAATAATTTTTGAAGGTGTTACTTGGGTGGGTTTTCTGGCGTTCAAGAAAGGGAATACACCTGCTGGTGTCGGTAATTGTTTTTCCATTGCCTCTTCGTAATTTCATTTCCAATTTAACGGTACTCAGTTCTCACACCGTCAATTTCATTTCAAGAGGTTTCAAACTGGCGAAGGAAAACGTCAAAAAATGTCAACAGCAATTCAAGTTTTGTACTTAATGAATTTTATACCATATATGACGTTCACGTCATGAATTTTGGATTTGTCACTTTCAATAAAGGCTGTCCGCTGTCGACAAACTCCTGTTAGATTTTTAAACGTTAAATATCAAACAGTGTCCTTATAAGTTGTCTCTATGTTGGAATGTTCAAATCTTGAAACGACTGAAATTTTTTTCTACACTATTTGGTCAATAACTTAAGTTACGTTCAGCTTCTAAACATTTCCTTCAAGCAATATTTGGAACTATATTTTAAGCAGGTCTATCCCAAATTTCATCAAAATTGGATGAACGGTATACATTTTAGAACAAGAAACTTACCGCAAGACAGTTGGATTGACGGACAATTTTCAAAAACCACTTTTTTGACAAAATTTGACATGGACGTTTTTCCTCAAGTTTCCGTTTGGATCAGGTAAGTAATTACTACTTGTGGTGGCTTTCACGAGTTCGTAAAGTCTACTTTAGAGTATCCTTAAAGTCCACTATAGCGTTATCATCCCGAAAAGAAACGTTGGTGCCTTTCACCATCCTGCCGCTAGCGCTCTTATCACAACGTTAGCTAGTGGACTTTTAACTGCAAGATAAAGTTATCTCCTGCTTTATCAGGAAGATTAATTTACTAACTTTGCCTGCATGGTTTAGGATTATCTCCATCGCATTTTAACGTACCTGAACTTCCCCGAAAAACTACCGAATGGACTTTGTACCTTTCTAATGAGATTATGTAGGTAAATGGATGGCTATCATCCCTCTAGGAATAGAGGAACAAAAACCAGGTATGGGGTCTAGGGGGCAAAAAATTTCAGCATGGTGAAGACGGATAAGGGGTGAGCCCTAAATCCCCAAAGCTAAATCCCGAACTCCGACAACCTTTCCCCATAAATTTAGGTATATATTCATCCCGGAAAATTTCTGCATATACGTAGGAGTTTAGGTAGGTACGGTATATGATTTCTGATAGTTTTTCTAATCGGCATTCACCTCTGATACGTTCAGCACGTCAAGTGAAATGTATACCGAGGCTGTGGTGGTCCGGAACAAACCTAAAACTGTAGGTCCCCACGATGGTGGGGAGCTGGTATTTGGTAGTGCTGCCAGCTGAGCACGATGGATAATTCTTGAAATGGCCTAGTTGCTGGGCTTGTCCCCCAGGGGGGGGGGGATAGGGGGGGGGGAGGGGGGGGGAGGGAGGGGGTATGGCAAAGGGGTTATTGAAAGGATAAGCTCAGCGCTCACTCGCGCACTGCGGCACTAATTACGATTTTAAATGAATTTCCACGGTCTTTCCAACTAATTTTCACTCTCATCTCGCTCATGTCATTTCCATTTATATGTATGTTATATGAACTAGAATTAAGTACACGCTACGCATGCTAATGGAAATGCACCCAGTGGGGACACCAAAAACTGAACCTGTGAAGCGAGAGCAAACGAGATCTATTCCCGAGTTGACGAGATTTTTTTCTGGTGAAAAACGTAACGTGTTTACCCCAGACAGCTGCGCTCTCTGGTGGCCTTGTGCGGCGTTAAACGTAAAGTGAAAACAATAAAAAGAAAGAGAAATAATAATAAAATGTCGTCAAAGTCGCACCCCGCCTTTTACGCTTTCAGCTAGTCACCCCCTCCACGTTCCTCCCCTATGCTCCACCGAAACAAAACAAGTGGTTTCTTTCTTAAGACCCCCACCCACCTTACCGCGCCCCGAAGGCACAGATTAAACAAACTGATAGTTGGCCGTAGCCAAATGAATATTTGGTGTGACATCCATGCTACCAACACAAAATTGCTGATACCGCGGGATTCGAACCCAGGACCTCAGTCGTGCGAGTTTTCCTTGATTTATTTATTTAGCTTTTGAAATTTCAGCGGGAAAAGTTCAAACGGCGTAAAATCCGCTTTGAAGCAATTGGCTTTTAATCTGTGCCTCTATCTCTCTATTTTACCTTCATAAATAAAAATACAATTGAGGTAACCAATCAGCCATGTGATCTAATCGGAATTAGGGAAAAAAATTTTTTTGCACCGATAACAAAAAATAGAAAATTGCGTATCGATTGCAGCCGTAAACCTTTGGGGCATTGCATTGGTTCATCGTGGCAACGACAGACAAAAGTCCCAGGGTTGAATCCTGAGTTCTCGAAACTTTTTGGGTGGAAACTTATTGAATGGCTCTGAGCCTCCCCACGAAATCCCCCCTATATCAAAGTTTTTCTGCTCGGCATTCACCTCTGATATGTTCAGCATGTCAAGTGAAATGTATATCGAGGCTGTGGTGGTTCGGAACCCACCAGCAGAGCACGATGGATAATTCTTCCTGGCTTGGATGGTAAAAGAAAAAACCTAAACACTGTACCGAGCAGACGACAAATTTAGAAGCCAATGGGTTGTTTGACTTTCACTAAAAAACCTTTCTCGCCAAAGAGAGTAACTCTTGCTCGTATTTTCTTGTTTCCGGGCTAATCAACGGGATGGAGTGTGTGTAGACTCACCCACTTCCCTGCGGAAGTCACTCTTACCCAAGGTACATGTACTCCGAAGGTTGTCAAATTTCAATGTGAAGAACAACTAGACCATTTCAAGAATTATCCATCGCGCTCAGCTGGCAGCACTACCAAACACCAGCTCCCCACTGTCAGTAAACGATGAGGACCTACAGTTTTAGGTGGGTACCGAACAACCACAGCCTCGGGATACATTTCACTTGACTGCTGAACATATCAGAGGTGAATGCCGATCAGAAAGAAGACAACCTTTAAAATAAATAGATCTTGAGTTTGGATTTCACTCTCACTTCTTCCCTTCCTTCCACACCGCATTTCAATCTTGAAATGTCCTTCACTGTTTTACAAAATAAACTCGTATACACCTATTTATACTATGGTTCAAAGCAGCTAAAGTCGTTGGGGAGAGATGTTTTAAAACCGAACATACATTCGCTATTTGTTTACGTTTTTTCTGCATACTTTATGCGGAAACTATTGGATACTAAAATGTTCTGAAATATCTTCTTAAGGGTCCGCTATACCTGATGGTGCATTTTTTGCCGCCCATAAGATTAACATTGCAAGCGGCGATTCATTTTCAAGGTTTACCCTAGGTTGGAAAGACACAAAATGTTGCCTGTACCTAGCCCTAACAATGTTCTAGGGAGTGTTCGAAGCAGATTTCCCATTTTTTTACTGGTTTTCGAGATACAGCACTTTTCTTGAGGTATGCGATGCTAGCATTTGCAAAACAGTTGCAAGAAAAGAAACCAGTGAGAAATTGGGAAATCTGCTTCGAACACTCCATAGAACATTGTTAGGGCTAGGTACAGGCAAAATTTTGTGTCTTTCCAACCAAGGGTAAACCTTGAAAATGAATTGCCGCTCGCAATGTTAATCTTATGGGCGGCAAAAAATGCATCGTCATGTATAGCGTCCTCTTAACGTCATTACAATAATACTCATGAGGCTATGTTGCGATTTTACGATCGAGTAATTTTTGTCATCAAAAAAATTACCCAAAACTAACTGATCGTGAAATCAAAACATAGCCTCATGAGAGTCATGAGTAATGACTAATGACGTTAAAAAGACATTTTATACTTCAAAATATTTAAATATCCAAAAGTTTTCTCACAAAGTTTGAAGTCCAAACGTAAAAAAAAAATAGCGAATGTATATTCAGCCTTATAAGAGGATATTTTTGTACCTATACCAACCATACAAACCTTCTCAAAATCTGTATACAAATGTATTCAGCTTATTTAAAGCTGAGTTTCTCTGATATGTTGTTTCCCTGAATGGGAGTGCAAAACCGCGTTTTCCTTCATCTTTTGTTTTTATTGCCATTGCGGCGAACTACCCAACCTTGGCTCATTCAAAATGGCTTCTCCCAGACCTCAAACTTTCTATGAACCTGAAAGTTTTCTCGTTCATATGGTTTGAATGCAATGGGGGAAACAAAGCAGCCTCGATGGCTGTCTTAGAAGGAAGTCAGGTTCGATCCCGATCGTGTCAAAAATTTTTCTGATCGGCCTTCACCTCGGATATGTTCAGCCACGTTCAGTGAAATGTATATCTAGTCTGTGGTGGTTCGGTACCCACCTAAAACTGTAGGTCCCCGGCGTGTACGTTGGGTGGGGAGCTGGTTATTGCTGCCAGCTGAGCATGATGGATAATTCTTGAAAAATAAACAAAATCCATCCCTAATATATTATCTTGGAAAAATATATTTTTTTTAAATTACCTACCCTATTTTCCAGACAAAATTCTAAGAAATGAAGGAAATATAACGGTAGAAAAATTGCTCTAGGATGTCAGACAGCTGTTATCCCGAGAATACATTATGTAATAACATTTTTTTTTTTTACTTTCTCGCTAGCCATATATGGCGAGAAAGTATTGTTTTCGTGCAAAATTTCGAAATTGATATTTTGGGTTTCCCATGATCCTGGGGGTCCCCCGAGTCCAAAAAAGTGGTTTCTGGAAAAAGTCTGTCCGTCCGTCAGTCCGTCCGTCCGTCAGTCCGTCAGTCCGTGCAGTGCTCTAGCGCCTATACCGTTCTTCCGATTTTGATGAAATTTGGTATGGACCTGTCTAAAATTACTGCCGAGACACATTTTCAAGGATTTTTTGATTGGTCAAAAATTGCGGCCGCTATTGTCAAAAAACCGCCAAAATAATTCAAAAATCGTGTTTTTGGTTAGTCGGACAAGCGCCGACGGTACACTTTTCAATCTATAACACTGAAAATTGGTAAGTGTGTTGAAAAGTAGATGCTTCGAGGTCATTTGCAACTAAAATTGAATTGGTTGAAAATTACGGCCGTTCTGGACCAAAGTTCGATCCTTTCGGCGCCATTCACATATATTGACCGATTGTCATGAAATTCGGTACATTTGTTTAAAACTACGTAACTTAAACATTTGTCGAACAGAATTTTGTTATCTTGAAAATTACGGTCGTTTTTGTCAAAAAAGTGTTGAAAATGAGTAGAGAATGAGAAACCACGTTTTTGAATGGTCGGAACGCATTTGGGACTACAGTAATAGAATGACAGCCATGAAACTTGGTAGGAGTGATCTCAGATAGATGCTCTTGGGTCATTTTCAACCGATTTTGGATTGCTTAAAAATTACGCCCGCAAAAAAATCTCAAAAAAATAAAAAAAATAAAAAATCATACGGGGCGAGAAAGTTAAGTGCGACTGTTGTCGGACCCTTTATTTTTTAACGCTCGACGTTCAGAGAACATATGCGCCGATGAGTTGGTTTATTAGATGTTTTTGGCCGAAGCCGAAGATGAAGTGGCCGAAGCCGAATATGAGTGGGCCGAAGCCAGTTTAGGAGTGGGCCGAAGCCAATACATCCATGTCGGAAGCGGAAAATTTTTCTGTTCCGCCGGGATTCGAACCCGGACCTCTCAGGACACAAAGCGGACCCCTTGACAACTCGGCCACTGACAGGCACTATGTAATAACATATTAAGAGGACGCTATACCTGACGATGCATTTTTTGCCACCCATAAGATTAACATTGCGAGCGGCGATTCATTTTCAAGGTTTACCCTTGGTTGGAAAGACACAAAGTTTTGCCTGTACCTAGCCCTAACAATGTTCTAGGGAGTGTTCGAAGCAAATTTCCCAATTTTTCACTGGTTTCTTTTATTGCAACTGTTTTGCAAATGCTAGCATCGCATAGCTCAAGAAAAGTGCTGTATCTCGAAAACCAGTAAATAGATGGGAAATCTGCTTCGAACACTCCCTAGAACATTGTTAGGACTAGGTAGAGGCAAACTTTTGTGTCTTTCCAACCAAGGGTAAACCTTGAAAATGAATCGCCGCTCGCAATGTTAATCTTCTGGGCGGCAATAAATGCACCGTCAGGTATAGCGTTATTTTAGCAGAGGGTAAACGGGACAAGCCCAGCAGCTAGACCATTTCAAGAATTATCCATCGTGCTCAGCTGGCAGCACTACCAAATACCAGCTCCCCACCATCATGTTAGTCCGGAGACCTACAGTATTAGGTGGGTTCCGAACCACCACAGCCTCGATATACCTTTCACTTGACATGCTGAACATATCACTATCAGAGGTGAATGCCGATCAGGCATGTATTCCCCTGCCTATGAACTCTATCAGCACAATATGATGAGCTGACGTCATATCCATTGTCCAATATTCCATGTACGTGTATTTCTCACAATATCGCTCTTTATTAAATCCTTCCTGGCTCGGATACAACTTGATGAAGCTTCGAGAATATGTATGTAATAAAAAATTTCTTCCCCGTGAAATAGAATTCCAATTCTCAATCTGAAGTATAATATGTATTATATTTTTGAAATTTTCTTTCCGTACAGTTGGGTAAGACTGTTACTTCTAAATACCAGCTGCTCACCCATCGTGTTAGTATATAGTTACCTACAGTTATAGGTGGGTTCAGAACCACCGTAGCCTCGATATACACTTCACCTGACCAGTCAGCAGTGAATGCCGATCAAAAAAAAAAAAAGTAATACGGTTGGGATCGAACTCGGTAATCTAGGCACTTCTCTTCATCTAATTTTCCCACAAATAAACGAATTGAAGGCAATTTAAAATCCCTCTTCATAAGGATAAATAAAAAGTGAGGGGGATTAAAATCTGATTGGCTGCAAGAGGATTTCACACACGTGCCAACAAATCGCGTTTTTCCAATTTAAAAATAAAAAAATCACTTCATTCATCTTCGGCGAGAAAAAAAAATTCACCACCTCAGGGATTCGAAAAGGCACTTTCAGAGGGAGTGGAGAAGTTGTGGGAAGGTGTGACTGTAAACTTATGACAAGTCCGACTTATGTAGGTCAGGGAAGGTAGAGAGAGGTCACACCGGTTCGATCCCGATCGTGTAAAAGTTTTTTTGATCCGCAATCACCTCTGATATGTTCAGCATGTCGAGTGAAATGTATATCAAGGCTGTGGTGGTTCGGAACCCACCTAAAACTGTACAGTGGACGATCCTCAGCCTGTGTAAGCCATCGCCATTATGTGGGCAGCTCATCTGGCTGACGCTTCTACCGCAGACCTGTCTCTATTATCCTAAGAAGACAGACACTTTGTTTGAGAAAGAAACAGTGTTCTTGTCTTCTTAAATAACAGGCTAAGAAGACTGATGGAGTGCATAAGCAAACAGTTGTTACTGGCCCATCTCACAAAGTTATCCGTCTTTTTTTTTGTAAGGTGACCCTATCAGACCCTTCTCTTATACACTAGCTCCCTCTTCTTAGCCTGTTATTTATGAAGACAAGAACACTGTTTCTTTCTCAAACAAAGTGTCTGTCTTCTTAGGATAATAGAGTCAGATCTGCGCTAAAGTTGGTTTCATCATATGATCTTCAACTTTCGCAACAACCAATAACCAGTTTCTGTTTCTGAAGCAAAGTTATTTTATGTTTCCGAGCGTTATTTTGAACCGAGAGTCCAGAACAGGCAATTTCCTGCTAGGCGGAGACGTGGAAAACTTTTTTTATTCGAGAGGAAATAAACCTGAACGTTTCACCACGTCAAGAATAGCGGTCGGGTATTCTTTTCGAAAACATGAAAATGACGGAAAATATATATGGAAAGGGATTCCGTATTTGAAAATATAATATGTTGGGAAATTCTTTATGATGAATGACATTCGGGTTTGCTATCACGCTTTCAAAGTCATAGAGTTAGGGACTACCACACATTTCTGTTTGTTCATGTATCTGTCCCGACAAGAGGACGCTATACCTGACGATGCATTTATTTCCGCCCATAAGATTAACATTGCGAGCGGCGATTCATTTTCAAGGTTTACCCTTGGTTGGAAAGACACACAATTTAACCTGTACCTAGCCCTAACAATGTTCTAGGGAGTGTCCGAAGCAGATTTCTCAATTTCTCACTGCATGGTTTCTTTTATTACAACTGTTTTGCAAATGCTAGCATCGCATACCTCAAGAAAAGTGCTGTATCTCGAAAACCAGTAAAAAATTGGGAAGTCTGCTTCGATCACGACCTAGAACATTGTTAGGGCAAAATTTTGTGTTTCCAACCAAGGGTAAACCTTGAAAATGAATCGCCGCTTGCAATATTAATCTTATGGGCGGCAAAAAATGCACCGTCAGGTATAGCGGATCTATTCTGGACTTGACCAAATTTTTTCAAGTGAATTTTGCCTTGACCTGGTCTCTACCGGATGGGGGAAATCTCAACTGACCAAACAACCCCTTGTGTACAAAGGTCAAGGCTCTGTATCCCTCTACTGCCCCTGTAGGCCATAAAGTTCAACGGGAGGTATAGGGTTGTTTGGAATTCCGAATTCCTATTTTGAAAATCAAAAGGGCGCTTTTTTCATCATGCAGAGGAACATAAAAAGTGACTATACTCGACCGCATATTGGTCGCATTTCATTGCAGTGATGAAAGCTTCATAATAATCAAGTTTTCCTGTATAGATGGACATTTCAATATGTCATTACTGTTTTATGGCCCACCCATATTGGCCAACGAACCATTATCATCAAATCCGCTGATTCATTATTTCAAAACACTGTTTTTGGGCCAATAACTCATATACAGTAGTCTCTCTCTATATAACGACCAGTTGCTCGCTATACAAAGGATTTCAATGTGGTCCAAAAAATTCTGTAACCAATATACTATTGTATTTATTAGTCCCAATTTCGTAGAAAGGGACTATTGTGACGGCAAGACGAAAAGTTCGGGAGGAATTGCGCTTTCCTCAGTAGCTCCCTTGTTATGGAAGTTACCGTTACCAAAATCGGTAGACCGGCTAATTATAAGAGCCAACAGGTCTCTACAAAATTTCAGCAATGTGGGGGCAATCAGCTCCGAGATAATTACTTCTTTAAGGCTGAATATACATTCGCTATTTTTTTACGTTCCGATATCAAACTTGGTGAGAAAACTACTGGATATTTAAATATTCTGAAATATAATTTGTCTTTTTAACGTCATTACTCAAGAGGCTATGTTGTGATTTTACGATGGAGTGATTTTTGTCACCAAAAAAATTGTCCAAAATTAACCGATCGTGAAATCATAACATAGCCTCATGAGTAATGACGTTAAAAAGACATATTATAATTCAGAATATTTAAATATCCAATAGGTAAAAACCGAACCACCAGTTATCCCTCCAACGTCAATGACCAGTTATTTACTTATACTCTAAAATTTATTCTTCGTGCGAGAAAGTAATCTGCAACCATTGTCAGTTTTATGATTCGATGTGAACTGAATGAACAATTCAAATGTTAATCCCTTGTGTGGTGGGGCGTTATATACTTACGGTAGGTAATTCTTTATTCCGATCGTTCGGTAGTGCTTTCATCTTTATAACCATTGTATTCTACAGCGTTTATTATCATCCAATACCATTCGAGCATAGGTATGAGAAACGAACGTGCTGAAAATACAAATTGCTCTTCGAAATGGGAATATTCAGGGCTTGAACGAAAGCTTCACCGTGGTCCAGTGGGAAAAAATTAGACTCGCACGACTGAGGTCCTGGGTTCGAATCCCGGTAGCAGCAATTTTTCTCTTGGTAGCATGGATGTCACACCAAATATTCATTTGGCTTCGGCCAACAATGGGTTCTCAACTTTGGTGTAGAATCCTCTTAAAACATTCTTCCGCTTTCTCGCCTTGCGAAAAAGGGTTGAACTTTTATTAAGAGGACGCTTCTGTTGACGGTGCAAGTCAGCGCTGGCTCCGAGGCGAGATGAAGCGTATATGAGTGAAGAAGGCTATTGTGATTACAGAGACCCTGACTTCTTATGGCTGTAGCAACTGGGTAGGTACGTACAACTGCATGCGGGTTCTGTTATCTTCGCTTACTCTGCATTACGTGACCATACCAGGTCCCCAGTACCTGCTGTCACTTTACTAATACCATTCATAAGGCGATTCACGTCCAGAGTTCAGCCAACCCACAATTTCCCGGGGGGGGGGGGGGGGGGGGGGATGGCCGGTATTTTTTTGTTCAGATCGGGGAAAACCCCCAAAAAACCCGCTCAAAAAATTTTTTTTACTTGACGGTGCACAAGTGGTCTTGGAATTTTTGTCCTTCACTTTGGTAAAGGTTAGTTCCATGATATCGGCTCGGTGCGCGGTGCGGTGCACCATATTTTGGATAGGAAATTATATCAACATCTGGGAGGGCCCGGTGAATCAGTGAAGGCCCTCTGTGTTTCGCTTATGTGTTGTTGTGAAATTATGACCGAATGACCGTTTATTTTTGGTTCAGAGGACGTCCAGTGGCAGTTTAGTAAGTATCCTGCAGGGAAAGTCTGAAATCTTTGTTCGTAAGTAGGTATGGTGCCTACCTAGGCAATTCTATTTTTTCAGATTTATTTCAAATGCAATACTATACGTGATACAATACAAATTACGAGAAAATACAATACATTTCCAAACAACATTATTCATAGACCCAAAATATGTACCAGGTGTGGGTACAGGTGGAGGCAGGTATAGTAGGCAAAACCTACATGTCAGAAATTTGTATTGGAGTAATAGGGAAATGCTGTACAATGTCTGACTTGACTGCCATACAGGAATGTATAGATAATGTGTAAATTTTTATACCTACAATATACTCGGCTGTCGAGGCTTTCTGTTACCTAATAAGTCACACTATACAGAACAAACTGTTAGGTGCCTAATAGGTCCTACGCCAAATAGGAAAAGATCGGTCTAGGTAGGTAGGTAGGTGCCTACATCCCTCCAGGAGGTAAACAAAACATATACCTAGAAAAATGCACCCCACACCACCACAATAACTACTCTTCATTCAGCGCAGTCATATCTATGGGTAAACAGAACAGCCTCGATAGCCGAGTGGTCGAAATGGTTTTCTATAGAGGAACACTGAACAATCACACCGGTTTCACAACTGAAATGTTCAACATTTCAAGTGAAATTTATATTGAGGCTGTAGTGGTTCGGAACCCACCTAAAACTGTAGGTCCCCATTGTGTACTGCACGATGGCTGGGGAGCTGGTATTCGGTATTGCGGATAAGGTGTACCTACTCATCGCACTTCCGCCGATACTTGCTTCGGATTGTCGCACGACACTGCGACTTAGTTAGCAGAGGGTTGGGGGGGACAAGCCCAGCAACTAGACCGTTTTCAAGAACTGTCCATTGTGCTCAGCTGGCAGCACTACCAAATACCAGCTCCCCAGCCATCGAGTAAACGATGGGGACCTACAGTTTTAGGTGGGTTCCGAACCACCACAGCCTCGATATAAATTTCACTTGACATGCTGAACATATCAGAACAACTTTTTGGTAGGATTGGGATCGAACCGGTGTGACCAGGCTGTCTCTGCTCCTCAAAAGTCGACCATTTAGACCACTCGGCTATCGAGGCCGTGACACTGCGACTACTTCGGAGTGTACTTCTTACTTGTTCCCAATGTTCGTTGACTGGCGGATGGGGTTCGAATTTTTTATTTTCCAGAATGATTCACCTCTAGCGGCGGCTCACTCTGCCGCTTGGTGCACCTGGTTACGGGTCGCACTGACTGGAGGATATTTTTTTTATATATATGGAACAGCCCTGTGATTCACCTCTAGCGGCGGCTCACTCTGCCGCTTGGTGCACGGAAGTGCGATGAGTAGACCTTTACCGGTATTGCTGCCAGCTGAGCAAAATGGATAATTCTTGTAATGGTCTAGTTGCTGGGCTTGCCCCCCCCCCCCCCCCACCAGTCTAACCTAACCTATGGGTAAACAGAAAATTGCGGAATAGGTCCTACCCACACCATAGGAAGGTAGGTACGTGTAATAAACCAATATTAGGTAGGTACCTACCTACGTACCTCCTAGTGATTTGACTGATGTGCGATCCACATTTTATGCAATAGGTGTCCAACATAACATAAAATCCAAAAATCATTTTTTTAGATAAACCTATGCCCACAGAATGTGGCAGATAGGTAGGTAAGTATACAGCCTACCTATATACCTACCCACGACACGGCAGTCACAGAATAAGGGTCTCTCCTGTATTACAAAATTTAGATAAGTAGGTAGGTACCTACCTAATTGCAAATTGCAACCCATCCCCCAATACAGTAGATGTCATCATAAGTCACCCAATCTATACCTACCTACGAGTCCTGTCCTACGACACCTACGATTCTCAGATGACAGGATGTTACACAAAAGCAGCTCATATCAACCAATCGACATGTCAGACATAAGAAGACAGGTCGTGATGTTCCGGTCGGAGCTAGTACGGCCGAGGGACGTGAGAACCTCTCCCCGCAAGAGCTCAAACGATACTGAGCGGTGACCGCGCGTTTGCTTCTTCACTATGACTTTTTTTCAAAATGTGTTTTTCACACATATTTATCATTTATTATTTGCCAACCTAAGGAGAAATTCAAAAAACTGCTTCGGTCACGAACTAAGTTACACCTTCTACATAACAACTGTAATAATTCGAAATTTTTATTCCCAGTCAAATACGCTCCCTATCCGTTTGAAAAAACCGTGTTTCACGATTTTTAATTTACTAAAAAATTAATTTCTAATAATCCGAGAACAAATTCGAAATTCTGCTACGAACGTTCCCTAGACATTTACTGGAGCTACTTCTATACAAAATTTCAAGGCAATCCGTCGGCCCGAAAAAATTAAAAAAAATTCAGAAGATAACATGGTAATCTAATGGGTGAAGCGCAGCCTTAAGAAATTTCCGAAATAAGTTACTTATGATTAATGAAGTTTCTTATCGACTGCTTCAACCTCCTGATAAGTTCTAGGGTTATTTTTAAGTTTGATCACGATTTCACCTTGTAATCGAATAATACTTCCACAATTCTATTCTGTTCTTTTAGAGAAACGTGTTTAATTAAATTTCTGATGTAATCTCTTTGAATCTCTTCATAGAGTTCTATAGATCCACTCCAGAGATTGCTAGAGACTGCATGAAGATTTCCTGAGATTCCCAACGAGATTCGTGGAAGGATGCACCCCGAAGGGTTAACTACTCCAGAAATTTCCAAGATTCCCTGAGATATAATAAAGATTTCCAATGATTCCCAACGAGATTCCTGGAGTGGTTAACCCCTCGGCTTCGGCCCAACCCAAAATTTGAACTTCTCACTTTCCAGGCTGTCGGGGGTGATTCTCACCATATTGCCCCTTGTCTACAGAGCTCACGAAACAGTCGGGAGAATAACAGAATCACTACCCCCGTGACCCTCGCACGGTCTTGGCTAAAGCGGGAACGAGATGTCGTAAGTTTTTGTGGGAGCTTTGCCCTATATTCCTCCCGGAAATGAAGCTGTGCTACTGACCAGCTTCCGCGCTCCATCATATCCATATCCGGTCTGTGTTCTCCATTAAGGGTCCGCTATACCTGACGGTGCATTTTTTGCCGCCCATAAGATTAACATTGCGAGCGGCGATTCATTTTCAAGGTTCACCCTTGGTTGGAAAGACACAAAATTTTGCCTGTACCTAGCCCTAACAATGTTTTAGGGAGTGTTCGAAGCAGATTTCCCATTTTTTCACTGGTTTTCGAGATACAGCACTTTTTTTGAGGTATGCGATGCTAGCATTTGCAAAACAGTTGCAATAAAAGAAACCAGTGAGAAATTGGGAAATCTGCTTCGAACACTCCCTAGAACATTGTTAGGGCTAGGTACAGGCAAAATTTTGTGTCTTTCCAACCAAGGGTAAACCTTGAAAATGAATCGCCGCTCGCAATGTTAATCTTATGGGCGGCAAAATATGCATCGTCAGGTATAGCGTCCTCTTAAGGGGAAATATACGTACTTGGTTTTACAATGCTACGTACCTCAAGTCCTTATCCGAAGTTACAGGGCGAGTCAAAGGTGTAAATTGGGGAATATAAACCTGAGACTCTTTGCGTTGTATTTTTGCATGAAATGGAGTCCTTAATAAGCCCACAGGAGCGGTTTTAAACAGTCAACTACCAGTCCACATGTTTTTTTGACAGATCGCAAAAACCCCACGCTTCCTCACGCGGAATATTTTTTTTTTTCAACTTTCGGGCTAAAACATCTAGATCGAGGCTACTATTGGTTATTTAAATGTTCTGAAATATAATATGTCTAAACGAGCAATTGCAATTTTACGATCGGACAATTTTTTGTTGACAAAAATCACTCGATCGTAAACCCACAACATCATAAAGTGTGCAGAAAAATATATCCACGACTCCACGAGAAAAAAATTTCGACACAACGGAATTTGATCCCCGGTCCTCTAGTCTCATAGCTCACTGCCAGTGAGATAATCCTAAATATCCCACAGCTATCTCTATACAAAGGGAGCAGAGGTGGAAGGAAGATTGGACCACTTAAGTATTAATATACGTCTTCACTGAGCTCGGAGGAACAATGGAGCGGTGGTCTAGTCGGAAAACACAAGACTCACAAGACTGTGGTCCTGGGTTCGAATCCCGGTATAGCAGCAATTTTGTGTTGGTAGCATGGATGTCACACCAAATATTCATTTGACTTCGGCCAACAATCAGTTTGTTTTATTAACATCTGTGCCTTCGGGCCTAGGGCTGTAACCACCAATAGGGGTTTGGGATTTTTATTCCATAACTATGGAATACTATGGAATTTTTATTCCCAGTATTAAAATTTGAGAGAGAGTAATACGAACCATCTTTTACTTGTTCAAACCGAGAATAGATGAAGATGGATTGGACGAGGTATGCATTTCTTTATCCCATATTGACTCTGCTTCCACGTCAATTCTTGAGTATTAAATATGGAAATGGGTTGCTTCGGAAGAATTTTTGAAATTTTAAAAAGGCTAAAAAACATTTTCAGCGTTCAAACCAAGGTAAATTAAGAAAATAGAGCCAAAAACTTGTGATTATGATAATGGCGCTATCTGCAGGATAGTGAAAGGCACCAACTTTTCCCTTCCGGAGGATAAAGCTATAGTGAACTTTAAGGGACACCATATTAACCTTTAGCAATCGGTAAAACCACCCTTTTACATATTGTCTTAAGGGTCCGCTATACCTGACGGTGCATTTTTTGCCGCCCATAAGATTAACATTGCGAGCGGCGATTCATTTTCAAGGTTTACCCTTGGTTGGAAAGACACAAAATTTTGCCAGTATACCTAGCCCTAACAATGTTCTAGGGAGTGTTCGAAGCAGATTTCCCAATTTCTCACTGGTTTCTTTAATCGCAACTGATTTGCAAATGCTAGCATCGCATACCTCAAGAAAAGTGCTGTATCTCGAAAACCAGTAAAAAAAATGGGAAATCTGCTTCGAACACTCCCTAGAACATTGTTAGGGCTAGGTACAGGCAAAATTTTGTGTCTTTCCAACCAAGGGTAAACCTTGAAAATGAATCCCCGCTCGCAATGTTAATCTTATGGGCGGCGAAAAATGCACCGTCAGGTATAGAGGACCCTTAAGAGGAAATCTAAATAGAAATGGAATCTCACGTATTTTAAGATGAACGTGAATGTAACTAATTTACAGAACCTCCGTTGTTGCTGAAACTGTTCGTAAATATGCAGATAAAACCACCTATGTGAGGGCTGAAACTTTGCTGAAAATTTATTGCATGTAAGTCTCAGCAACTAATTATTGTACGAGGTGCATTCCTACAATGTAAGGGTTATGTGTATTCTTATTATTGCTGTTATACTATCTTCATATCTTCAAATCTAACTTTTAATAGGAAAACTTTAAAAATAATTTCTCCTTACTTACTTACCAACCGAGAGGTCTAGTAGAGAAACACTAGGTTCAATTCCTACCCTACCAAAAATTTTCTGACCGGCATTCACTGGCTGATATGTTCAGCTGGTCAAGTGAAGAGGATATCGAGGCTGTGGTGGTTCGAAACTCACTTAAAACTGTAGGTGCAAACTAGAAAACGGTTGTCGTTTTCATTTTGTTGTTATGTTTCACAATGTAACCGCAGGATTTAATGTTTATTTTTATCTGCCGTTCCGAGTCAAACAGTTTCTACTTTGAATAGCTCGTTCCTCAAAAAGTACTCATCAAAACAAGGTTCATACATTCTCGAGGTTGTCTTGTTTTATAAAGATACAGGGTCTCGCAATGACGTCACAACACGGTGACGAACCAGAGCGCTGGAGCAGTTACACGGCGAGGACTCTATATAATCACAAGGAGACCCTCTATATCTTTTTTAATAAAGGCAACCTTTTAAATAATAAACCTTGGTTTCGGTTTTACTTCCTTCTTCGCCACATCAGCACTTTGGTTTTTGTTTACTGCTTGAAACAAAATATGTTTTATCGGAAAAGCTAACTGCGGTTTGTACTTTAACTGCTGGTTAGATTACTTGTCAAATAAATGTTTCATAGTATGTTAAGGTGGAATATACCTAGATTCACTATTTTTTTACGTTCGGACTTTTTTAAGGACACAATCTAAGTACTTATTTGATGTTATAACTGAATGTTTGGACTTCAAACTAAGGCTGAATTTCACCACTTTAACGTGAAGACTATCGTGTACACGATAGCGCTATCCTATCGCTAAAAAAAGTTAACGGCTTTCACCATCCTGACGATAGCACCCTGATCTTATCGTTAGTGAATCCGTGCGTTAGCAATAACAATAACTTTCATACCTTCTTCAACTCGTTTGGGTGGCAAACGGGCAGGGATTGTTGTCGTACCCAATACCTACCCAACTATTTAATACCTTTATCCGACAAATTAGTGTGTTTTTCCCCGTTTATTTTCTATTTTTGAGTTGAAATTATTGAAACGTACAATGAACGTACTTACACCTAAACAAAGTTGATGTAAACATTGTAAACAAAGCAAACGAATTCTAGTAACACGACAAACCTAATGATAGGATAAGTTTAACGGCTGGGTTTACCGATTCGATAGCTATTCGATCGTTAGGAGGCACTATTGTGAGGTGGTGAAATTCAGCCTTAGTGCGAAAACTATTGGAAATTTAAATATTCTGAAATATAATATGTCATTGTAACGTCATCACTCATGACTCATCATGACTCATGAGATGAGGCTATGCTTTGATTTTACGATCGAGTGATTTTGGAAAATTTTATGGTGAAAAAAATCACAACATAACCTCATGAGATGAGTAATGACTTTAAAAAGACATTATATTTCAGAATATTTAAATATCCGATACTTAGTTTCCTGTAGACTGTAGACCATTTCAAGAATAATCCATCGTGCTCAGCTGGCAGCACTACCAAATACCAGCTCCCCAACAATCGTGTTACTACACGACGGGGACCTATAGTTTTGGGTGGGTTCCGAACCACCACAACCTCGATATACATTTCACTTGACATGCTGAACATATCAGAGGTGAATGCGGACCAGAAAAACTTTGGATCGCTATCAAGGGCGTAGGAAATAGAGAAACCGGATTGGTAGATTCTGTAGAAATGAATGAATTTCACGATCCTGATTGGTGATTTGTCAAAGAGATCACATTGAAGTCAGCCAATGATTGATGAGCTGGTCCACAAATAATCGACTTTCGGCTAAAGTTCAGTCAGATTTATGTTTTCATATGTTTTCTTCAATTACCAGAATGATTCCCAGCGAATGATAGATTGTTTGATTGATCGCTGAAATCAGCTTGTTGGGAGAATGTGTATATCAGCCGCGATAAAGGACTTCTAAGCGGTTTTGTAGAACCCGAAATTTGTTCCAAAGGTCTTCTCCCTTCGCAGATATAGCGGGTTCAAAATTTTGACTTCCGGTTTCATAGTTGAGACAGTAGAGCAGCTGTGTCCTTGTCAGACTTTGATATATCGATATCTTTTGTTGATGGTTCCTACAGTCAGCTTACAGTGAGATAGGTAGCAGAAGATGCGGAGCTTAGCAGAAGCAGACAAAGCTTACGTCACGTTCGGTATTTTCACCTCCTATACCGACCTAAAATCCGGCCACTTTAGAGTGTAATAAATATTTATTTAGAGGTCAGAATCTAAAGGTGGCTGGTATGTGAACTCAGAGATGGCTGGTGCCCACACACGATACTTCCAGCCCCGCATCCCTGTGATTTGTCTTTTGTTTGTCAGAAATTGATGAGACCTTGATTTTATCGTGATAATCACAGTGTTTCGTCTGTCTCTTGATATATTTCAATAATATACTCAAAACAGTTCTATCTGACTCCAATTTGCAAAAAACCTCACTAGAAAAAAACGGACTTAATGCAGAAAGGGCATATCTCCAACAACTGGACGCCCTTCAAAACTGACCATTCCATCCAAAACGCCTGGTATGTGGCCGCTTACTATAGAAACTAAGGGTGCGTCCCACCATGCCCAGTTAAAATTAAACTGGAGATTTTGTCCTATGTTTACCATGTTAAATTCAACTTTTAAGTTCAAATTAACATGGTAAATCTCCAGTTTAATTTTAACTGGGCATGGTGGGACGCACTAGTCACCCATTAGACTACATAGGTTTATAATCCAAAACCCAACGATTTCCGGAGGTACCTAGGTACCTAGTGTAACTGACGGCACAGAATCTTACCTTTTGCATGCAGGATCTCAAAATTCGACGACAGTCAGCAGTTAAACACAATTGAAGATATAAAGATAATCAGGAGATTAAGAACCAATACAATGGAAAAGGACAACTGCACTGCAGCGTTCTTAATATGGGCAGCAGGCTACGCCGATAGCTGAGAGGTTTCACACTTAATCGCACAAGACACAACTAACTGTTGGGAACGAGAACCACGATAGTTTTTACAACAAATACCAAAAGAAGCGCGAAAGAGGAGTCACTTTGCAGGAACGCATAGGACGAAACATCATCACTAGGGTTCGGAAAAGATATATAATGCATATTTTTTTCCTTAGCTTCGAATACTTCAAATTTTAGTATTTAGGTGTTTCAGTAACTATGGACCCCACCCACCAAGTTTTATAGGGAATATAAATATATATTTCGAGGGAAAGGGAATATTTTTGCATATTTAAGACTTTTTGTAGTTTTTGGGAATATTTAGGTGTTTTTGAACAAACTGAGTGCAAGAAAAACAAAAATTGATAAGTGAAAAGCAATGTCAGAGGTCAGTGTAGCGAAATTAACATGAGATTAGGCCATTGTCACTCTGACATGGCATGGATGTAAGGTTTAAGTGCGGCCAATGAACTCCACCTGGGGTAGGTAGGCACGCTGGCCGTACCAGGAGCCCTATTATGGATCTTTTTATCACGCGTGATCACGCAGTTATCACGAAAACATAGGGAAAATAGCATTGCAAATGTTTATCACGCGGTTATCACGCGTGATAAAAAGTTCCGTAATAGAGCTGCAGGTAGGTCCAGTTACGTTTAAAAATAGAACTCGCCTCAACCACCCCTTGTCAACAAGGCGCATTCGCATTCTGACTCTTGAAGTTGTAGTTTGTTGATTAAGTTTATTTATTGCGTTTTTTAAATAATGCCTAAAGAAAAGTCGAGCCGCTCTGCACTCCTACGACAGTGGATTATTGGAGATTCGTCTTTAACCACTGACGGCAGAATGCAAATTCCGATTTTTAGGAGAATATTTTAGGGAATATTTAAGGCAATTTTAGGGAATATATTGAGAATATTTAAGGGCTTGAAAGAGAATATTCTAAGGGTTTTAAGGGAATATAATTCCGAACCCTAAATTCATCACAGTTCGAGAGCTCGCGCATCACTAAGCATTAACTCGATGAAACGATGATAGGAAGCGCGAGCGCGGAATTCAAAGTTTTGGCGCGTAATCTTTTCGCGGTAAAAACTCGATATTATATTGTTCTAAATAAATTTAATAAATACCTAATTACTTCAAGAAGTTTTGGTAAAATCAGGTAATTAATTGATGAAGTTAAAAAGATGTATTATTAGGTATTTCAGAACTTTTAAATATTCAATGTCCAGAAAAAAATGTACATTTCGTCACAAAAGCAGAAAATGTTTTACGAAAAAATAAACGCTAAAAATGGTCGTTCTATCATCCCCATCCGAGAAACATCAAGTTTGCATTCTCCAGTAGGGATTTGTGAGTCCCCAGCTCATTAGGCGTTCTTAAGACTGAATTATACATACGCTATCTTTTTACGTTCCGATTTCAAACTTTGTGAGAAAACTGTGAGATATTTACAGGGGCACCATATTTTGAAAATCCGGGGGGGGGGGGGGGGCAAGAAGTTGTAAACATTAGATAGGTATTCAATTTACTTATCACTCTTATCAGTCTGATAGGTCTCTGTGCCTCTCAGTGACCCAGCGTCCAAGGCATTCGACTTTTAAAAAGTTACAATTAATTTTTTACTATCTCGTTTTTTTTAAATTTAATTTTTAAGTTCAGATTTACTTACCGGCAATCTGGACTTAATTAATCAGCGAAAATTATTATTTATTTATTTATTGCTTTTTTAACGTGATAATGAAGTTAACGCCAAATATTTGACATGATAAAAATAATTGTCCCCCAAATTTCCGGGGGGGCAGTGCCCCCGGAATATTCCGGGGGGGGGGGGGGGGCCAACTGGACCCTGCCCCCCCCCAAGATGGCGCCCCTGGATATTTATATTATGAAATATAGGTAAGTAGGTAATACTTATGTGTTTTTAACGTCATTACCTACTCATGGAGGACGCTATAACTGACGATGCATTTTTTGTCGCCCATAAGATTAACATTGCGAGCGGCGATTCGTTTTCAAGGTTTACCCTTGGTTGGAAAGACACAAAATTTTGCCTGTACCTAGCCCTAACAATGTTCTAGGTCGTGTTCGAAGCAGATTTCCCAATTTCTCACTGGTTTCTTTTATTGCAACTGTTTTGCAAATGCTAGCATCGCATACCTCAAGAAAAGTGCTGTATTTCGAAAACCATTAAAAAAATGGGAAATCTGCTTCGAACACTCCCTAGAACATGGTTGGGGCTAGGTACAGGCAAAATTTTGTGTCTTTCCAACCAAGGGTAAACCTTGAAAATGGAGCGCCGCTCGCAATATTAATCTTATGGGCGGCAAAAAATGCATCGGACCCTTAATTTTGGAACAATTTTATTTGTGACAAAAATCACTCGATCGTAAAATCATAACGTAGCCTCATAAGTAATGACGTTAAAAAGACATATTACATTTCAGAATATTTAAATATCCAATAGTTTTCTCACAAAGTTTGAAATTGGAACGTAAAAAAATAGCGAATGCATGGTGACCCTTAAGTACGCTGAGAATAACCTGCTTCGCCATCGGCCGAGTGGTCTAAATGGCTGTTTTTTGAGTAACACAGACCTGGGTTCGATCCCGATCCCACCATTAGTTTTTTTCTGATCGGCATTCACCTCTGATATTTTCAGCATGTCAAGTGAAATGTACATCGAGGCTGTGGTGGTTCACAACTCACCAAAAACTGTAAGTCCCCATCCTTCCGCCAACTAACTAAAACAAACTACGGAAGCACTATACCTGTTTTTTACCAACACGCACTAAGAGGCATTTAGGACATTTTCGAAAAATAATGGCCTTTTTGGCGGGAAAGTGCTCCAAAAAACAATAATGGACGAAATATGAACCCTGGGTGGTGAAAACAAGAACATAAATTTTTGACACCGAGTGCGGATTTTCCAGTTTTAGGTTCATAAAATTTGCCTACAACAGAAATTTGGCGCTCGACACCGCTATTTGTTTACGTTTTTTCTGCACACTTTATGAGGAAACTATTGGGTACTTAAATGTTCTGAAATATAATATGTCTTTTTAACGGCCGAAATTAACAGGATGAATTGTGATTTAACGTTCGGTTAATTTGGATAATTATTGATTTATAAAATCACAACACAGCCTATTAATTTCGACCGTTAAAAAGAACATTTTAAATATCCAACAGTAATCGGAAAAAATACCCGCAAGATGTCTCCGATATTGTGGACTCTTTGTCTGTAACAAAATTTTTGAGGAATTTCAAAGCTCTTTCGGAGGTTTAGGAAAATAATCCTTTAGCGATAAAAATGAGGTTTGTAAAGAGAAAAGGTAAAAGGCTTGGTAAAAGGCGGGAACGCCGTTTATGAGTTTAAAACCACCCATTCCTCCCGCGCGATTGATTTCCCATCTCGATTTAATTAAATTCCGACGTGCGAAAAAAAATGAAAAATACCTTATATACCTTAGCTTCTTCTTCACGCTTGAGTCGTACATCACTTCTCAAATTTCTCTATCTTCGAAAAAAATCATTTTCTCATTTTCGACGTCCTCAGCGATGAACTGTTGGGTTTTCCTGAATGGCAGTTCGGAACTCACCTAAAACTGTAGGTCTCCGTCGTGTACTAACACCATGGACGCTGGTATTTGGCAGTGCCGCCAGCTGAGCACGATGGAAAATATATGTGTAAATGAACTCTATAGAACAAGCTCTGAAAATCTAAAACAGCAGGCAATGAGAAACTGAGTTTAGCTTTCACTTTGATCGCTACATTTCATTTCAGCGATATTTTCCCTCTCTGCCTGATTTCTATTTCGTAAATTCATTCTGTCTTTGACTTCGGTATTCAAATGTATTCCAGAGAATTTTTTTATTTTTTTCACTACAGTCATCAAATATGGCAAGAAAGTATTCTCTTCTTGACGTTGCGAGCTAATTAGGTCAGAATTGTGGCAAAAAAAATCTCGACATCTCGCGACTAGAACCGGGTCCTCTTGGTTTTGTGGCTCAGTGCCGTGCCATTGCGCCAGACTACGGCCCGCAGAACCAAGGTTGTTTATTTTAATTTAAGCTTACAATACGACCAGAAAGCAAGTGGAGAATGCCTGTAGGGCCCCTTGCAGTTCCAACAGCAAAACTCAATTAGAAATGTCCTAACAGACCAACAAACTACACGACCTGTTGTGTTTTCATAGTTATGCCGCTAGAGAGAAAGACCCGTTGTTGCAAAAGGTCCAGATTTTGGGTTTTGAGCTGCTTAATTTATTCAGGGGTCAGCTAGGGAGGGAAAAAATTAATAACTCCATCCGGATTGCTGCCTTTCAAGGCACACTGACATCGGGTCGATCCCGAACATACCGATGTTTTTCTGATATGTTCAGCATGTCAAGTGAAATGTATATCAAGGCGGTGGTGGTTCGGAATCCACCTCTCGTTGGGAATCATTGGAAATCTTTATGAAATCTCAGGGAATCTTGCAATTTTTTTTGGAGTAATCACCCCTTTGGGGTTCATCTTTCTATGAATATCGTTGGGAATCTTTGGAAATCTTTATGGAATCTCAGGGAATCTTGGATTTTTTTTTTGAGTAATCACCACTTTGGGGTTCATCATTCTATGAATACCGTTGGGAATCTTTGGAAATCTTTATGGAATCTCAGTGGAATCTCTGGAGTGGTTACCCCCTCGGAACCCACTTAAAACTGTAGGTCTCCGTCGTGTACTGACACGATGGGTGGGGAGCTGGTATTTGGTAGTGCTGCCAACTGAGCACGATGGATAATTCTTGCAATGTGTATGGGATTGAGTGAAGTTCCAATGTCATGCAAATGGAGAAAAGCGGACGAGGTTTTGAAGGGAGACAAAACGTTAAATCGGAAAAGTTCGCCGGGTGTCCCTCGACGCCCTGAGGTCCTTCTGTCCCTTGGGGGGACATCGGGTCCCGCACAGAAATGAGCAAAGTTTCCATGGATGTTCTCATACCATTGGCGTCGCGGTAAAGGGGTGTTTCCCCCTTTGAAACAACAAAATAATTGAATAGAAATTGATGTGAAGGTTAGCCTCCATGCCATGGGCGTAGCAGGACCAAAAACCTGAAGGGGGGGCTAAGCCCCAAGACCTTCTCCTCACTTGGGGGGGGGGGGGGGGGTCAGAAAAATCCTTGGGTTGATTCGACGGTTTCGGGGGGGGGGGGGGGGGGGGGGACACCCCCTTGCTACGCCTATGCTCCATGAAGGTAAGTCTCAATGGGATTGTCCCTTTAGAACTCTATCGTATTGCTCTTGATCCGGTTGAATCAACCTGATCCTTGACTCTGTGGCATACATTTCGAAAGAATTCGTTCTCCTGTGTTATACTGTTAGAAATTTATCTGGTCAACAGTTGTCTCTCTATAACGACGATGGGACCATGTAAACTCACTCGTTATAGAGAGGTTTCTGCTATAGACAGTGGCAATTTGACTCGACCTGCTCCTGCCGCCTTACAACGTCCGTGCGGTTCTGGAAGGTCCGCGGGTTCGTATTTCAATGTAAGCATTTTTACTTTCTCGCTAGCCATATATGGCGAGAAAGTATTGTTTTCGTGCAAAATTTCGAAATTGAGATTTTGGGTTTCCCATGATCCTGGGGGTCCCCTGAGTCCAAAAAAGTGGTTTCTGGAAAAAGTCTGTCCGTCCGTCAGTCCGTCCGTCAGTCCGTCAGTCCGTGCAGTGCTCTAGCGCCTATACCGTTCATCCGATTTTGATGAAATTTGGTATGGACCTGTCTAAAATTACTGCCGAGACACATTTTCAAGGATTTTTTGATTGGTCAAAAATTGCTGCCGCTATTGTCAAAAAACCGCCAAAATAATTCAAAAATCGTGTTTTTGGTTAGTCGGACAAGCGCCGACGGTACACTTTTCAATCTATAACACTGAAAATTGGTAAGTGTGTTGACAAATAGATGCTTCGAGGTCATTTGCAACTAAAATTGGATTGGTTGAAAATTACGGCCGTTCTGGACCAAAGTTCGATCGTTTCGGCGCCATTCACATTTATTGACCGATTGTCATGAAATTTGGTAAATTTATGTAGAACCATGTAACTTAAACATCTGTCGAACAGAATTTTGTTATCTTCAAAATTACGGCCGTTTTTGTCAAAAAAGTGTCGAAAAAGAGTTGAGAATGAGAAACCACGTTTTTGAATGGTCGGAACGCATTTGGGACTACAGTAATAGAATGACAGCCATGAAACTTGGTGGGAGTGATCCCAGATAAATGCTCTTGGGTCTTTTTCAACCGATTTTGGATTGCTTAAAAATTACGCCCGCAAAAAAATCTCAAAGAAATAAAAAAAAAAAATCACATGGGGCGAGAAAGTTTAGTGCGACTGTTGTCGGACCCTTTATTTTCTGTCTTTTTCTGTGCGAGTGTTTTAGTCAATAAAATTATAATATAGTGAACTACTTTCTAACGTAAAAAAAAATATATATATATATATATAATATTTCAGAAAAATCTTGGAAAATGGGGATTAAAAAATATCAATAATACGTAGGATGGTATGGATATACAAATAAGTACCCACCTTTACATTCTTCTTTAATGTTATACAGTCGTTTAAGATGATTTCAATATTTTACACTTGAACTCCCTCTTAAAGCTCCAAGCAAGGATTAATTAATCGCCCCTTCATTAGAAGACCTTGATTAAAGCAAGCTCAAATTCCTGCTTCTGCTTCTTCTATTAAGAGATTACACAAATTACACTATTTTCTGTTTAAGAGGAGTCTGCACCCAAGTGACCTAAAATGCATATTGTATGGGAAAACGACTAAGGTCCTGGGGTTCGAATCCCGGTAGCAGCCATTTTCTGTTAGTAGCATGGATGTCACACCAAATATTCAGCTGGCAGTAGATACTACCATGTTCCCGCTCCCCAGTAAACGACAGGGACCTACAGTTTTAGGCTGGTTCTGAACCACCACAGCCTTGATATACATTTCACTTGACATGCTACATATCACAGGTGAACGCCGGTGAGATCGAACTGGCTATCGAGGTTGTTTATCATAGACCCTTAAACTGTTTTCTTAAGGTGAAAGCAGAATCATTACTAGAGACCTTTCACCGAGGAAAGTAGGTTAATACTCTTAATCTTAGCACCTTCCTTGTCTGTACACCGCGCACGAGTTCATCTCTATTGCATGTTTATAGCCTCTTCCCTACAAAGTTTTTACACTACATTTCGAAAAGTTTTTTTTGTTCCTTTTGAGGAGGTAATATCATGTTAGCACTAGAACCGGAGTAACGTAGTAGTGTTTTTTTTTTGGTACACTACAGTCACTACACCCATGTCGTAAACGGAAAATATTGCTCACGGTGTGATTCGAACCCTGATCTCTCAGGGCACAAGTAGGACTCCGACCAGTGACAAAAAAAAATTAGACTATTCACCCCACCCGACAATTTAAAAAAATTCCAAAACTTACCGCCCGGAAACCGCCAAAATCTCCACCGGAAGCAACAGGAAACCACAGAGAGTCACATCCGGTCAAACTGAGAACCAAATTAGACACCGCACCCTTTCTAACAGAAGGTAAACATAGACGTAAACGAGAGCGTGGAGCACCGAGACTGCGGGGGAGGAGACGAAGACGCGACCTCACCCCGTGCCGGCCAGCAGCGCACTGAATTAGAAATCGCCCTGTCTCTCAACGCACCCTCAAAAACTCCTAGGCTAGACAATGCTGCTTGTTGACGTTTTTAAGATGGTCAAACATTTGTAATCGGAGGGTCCTACGTTGAATCCCGGTAGCTCAGATTTTTTTCTGTTGGGACTACAAACTTTGTGCGAAAACTATTGGATATTTAAATATTCTGAAATATAATATGTCTTTTTAACGTCATTACTCATGAGGCTATGTTGTGATTTCACGATTTGTTAATTTCGGATAGTTTTTTTGGTGACGAAAATCACTCGATCGTAAAAGACATATTATATTTCAGAATATTTAAATATCCAATAGTTTTCTCACAATGTTTGAAATCGGAACGTAAAAAAATAGCGAATGTATGTTGTTGCGGTAACATCTTTGATAATGGAAAATATCAAGATTCAGCTGTGTCCTGCCTTTACCTGCGGGGCTGCGGGCATACTGATCTGCATGGAGGAAACAGTTGGGTATTCGCCCTGAAATATAATGCCGCTTTTAGCGTCAGCTCAACGTAAAGGCAGCAGAAGTACTATACTAAACAGTAGCTCCCCAGCCATCCCGTTAGTAAACGATGGGGACCTACAGTTTTAGGTGGGTTCCGAACCACCACAGCCACGATATACATTTCACCTGACATGCTGAACATATCAGAGGTGAATGCCGATCAGAAAAAGTTTGGCAGGACCGGGATTGAACCGGTGTGACCTTCAGACCACTTGGCTACAATATCTAGAGATAGATGTGTCAGCGAATGAAAACGGACAAACTAAAAACTTTCCGTGTCAGAAAAAATGAAGAAGAGAAATGGTGAAGTGAAATAGGATTCTCTCCAAAAAAAAAAAATATAGACAATTAATTAAAAAAGTTTTTACAAGAAAAATATGTTATTTCTCTTTAATCATTTTAGCTTCTTTCTAGACAGAGCTGAGATCGAGTGCCCAGGTTACGATTTTTTTTCGACACGAAATTAACTTTTGACCTGTACATCTAATCAGTCTCAATTCGTCTAACTGCATCACCAGCTGTTGCCTAGCCAGACAGAATGCAGTTGCATGTGTTCTGAAAAATAATATGTCTTTTTAAGGCTGTCTATATACATTCGCTATTGTTTTACGTTCCATTTCAAACTTTGTGAGAAAACTATTGGATATTTAAATATTCTGAAATATAATATGTCTTTTTAAGGCTGTCTATATACATTCGCTATTGTTTTACGTTCCATTTCAAACTTTGTGAGAAAACTATTGGATATTTAAATATTCTGAAATATAATATGTCTTTTTAACGTTGTTATTACTCATGAGGCTATGTTGTGATTTTACGTGACCCGACACTTCGCCGACAGACATTTGGCCGACAGACATTAGGCCGACAGACATTTCGCCGCCGGACAGTTCGCCGACACTTTTATGCCGACCGGACACTTCGCCGACAGGACAATTAGCCGACAGAACATTTGGCCGACTTTTTTATTTTTTTACTAGCCGAGAAACTATCCCACTGAGGATTAAATCTTTTAATTTGTTATTGTAACATGTTACCTCCTGGGAAGGCTGGCACCGGGCGTTCCAGCACCGGATGCCGGTGACTCATCCCACCTTATGCCGGCTGGTCAGCGCCCTAAGGACAGAGCAGTCCTCTTGGGAGCTGACCATCGAACAAGTAAGGATGGGTGCCCAGCTTCCGGTGTCAAAAAAAAAAAAAAAAGGAACGCTTGAGGAACGTTTACTGGCCTTAAAGGCAAAATGCAAGGGGGCCAAAGCCGAGTATTTAAAGTCAGTGGCTCACAACATGTAGATAGTATTTAAAAAAATTGAATTAATTGTTATATATATTATTATTATATTATAATTAATTATTCCTTCAGTGTGTCTCTTCACACGTTAACGTTACACGGCGTAGCTAGTAAAAAAAAAATAAAAATAAAAAGTCGGTCAAATGTCCTGTCGGCTAAGTGTCCAGCGGCGAACTGTCCGGCGGCGAAATGTCTGTCGGCCAAGTGTCCCGCGGCGAAATGACTGTCGGCCAAATATCTGTCGGCGAAGTGTCCGGCCACCGTGATTTTACGATCGAGTGATTTTTGTCCCCAAAACAAATTGTCCAAAATTAACCGATCGTGAAATCACAACATAGCCTCATGAGTAATGACGTTAAAAAGACATATTATATTTCAGAATATATAAATATCCAATAGTTTTCTCACAAAGATAAAGCATTCTGGTGCCACGTTTTTTTTTAACCCGTTAAACTGACAAACTAAAGAAATTGACGCGATTCCCGAAGCTTCTGGAAACTTGTTTCCTTTCTGATTTATGCAAAACAGAAGATATTTTTTACGTGGCCCGTCGCTACATCATTCGTGTTGAAGGCTTATCCATCACTTTCAACATGCATTCCCTGGTGTGTCCTCTCGTTGCCATTCGACAGCATTTTTCTGGATGGGGGGGGGGGGGGGGGGATAAAGCATTCGAATTGAGAGGCCTGTCCCTCCCCACCATGACAAAAGGGGCCATGTATTTCAATCAAGAGAGGGTTGAGCTGGTCACCAGGGGTGGACAAAAAAAAGTAATCGATTTTTCTGACAACAAGTTTTTCCATTTCTACAATTTTCTGCACACTTTATGGATATTTAAATGTTCTGAAATATAATGTGTTTTTTTAACGTTATAAATTATTTTTGGACAATTTTTTTTTTTGACAAAAATCACTCGATCGTAAAATTATCAAACAGCCTGTTAACTATGGCAGTTAAAAAGGCATATTATATTTCAGAATAATTAAAATATCCACTAGTTTCTGTTAAGGGTCCGCTATACCTGACGATGCATTTTTGCCGCCCATAAGATTAACATTGCGAGCGGCGATTCATTTTCAAGGTTTACCCTTGGTTGGAAAGACACAAAATTTTGCCTGTACCTAGCCCCAACAATGTTCTAGTGCGTGTTCGAAGCAGATTTCCCATTTTTTTTTTACTGGTTTTCGAGATACAGCACTTTTCTTGAGGTATGCGATGCTAGCATTTGCAAAACAGTTGCAATAAAAGAAACCAGTGAGAAATTGGGAAATCTGCTTCAAACACGCACTAGAACATTGTTATGGCAAGGTACAGGCAAAATTTTGTGTCTTTCCAACCAAGGGTAAACCTTGAAAATAAATCGCCGCTCGCAATGTTAATCTTATGGGCGGCAAAAAATGCACCATCAGGTATAGCGGACCCTTAAGCCGTTATTCGAACCCTGACCTCACAGGACATAGGTTGGACTCTTTGACCGCCCACTTGGAGAAAAAAAAAATAGTTTCAAGACTTCTTCCATTCTCGCAAAGACCCCACGCTACGCGTTATCAATTTGATTCCCTTAAAGGAGCCATTGGAGCCTTCTCCTATCTCTGACTTGAAAAATTCCACACGCCTGACCCATTTCGGATTCGAATCCTTTTTTGAAATGGAATCGCCCCCTGTCATCCCTTTATCCAAACCTGAAATTGTATTTTATTGTCAAGGTGTTTTCATCTCCTTCTACATTATTCGTAAGGTGTTTTCCCGCTTCCTCCCCTCGTCCTTGTGAGAAAGGCATAAGCTGCCCACGTAAACCTTTCAAACCTTATAAACCCATTTTCTATCATTTAAGGCTGAATATACATTCGCTATTTTTTTACTTTTGGACTTCAGACTTGGTCAGAAAACTATTGGATATTTAAATATTCTGAAATATAATATGTCTTTTTAACGTCATTACTCATGGGGCTATGTTGTGATTTTACGATCGAGTGGCTCTTGTTGTTTTAATTTGTATTTTAGCTCCAGTGATAGCGAAATGATTGCCCTACCTATAATACGAGAGTTTCAGGGGTGAAGTTCAAACCATCACCGGTCAGGAATTTTCGGCGCCAAAGATATAACATATATTATTGCTGTTATAGGCAAATTCAATTATTACCTATTCTAATATAGCCACTTCGTAGGCAATTGGTTGGCCTATCGACCGCATTGTTGCTCTATTGCAAAGGTTCAAACCCTGACGTTACAGGATTTTTTTTTTCCATCCGATTTTTTCCAGAAACCATTGTCCGTCCTAGGGGACCCCTATAGGACCATGAAAAAAGAATCCCAAAATAGTAAACAATACTTTTCCGTTATATTGGCTAGCGAGACTGCGAGAAAGTAAAATTTTCAACCAATCAACGAACAGCATTGCGTTTGAGAGCCCTAGCTGTAAGAAAAATTACATTCCTTTCCGCCTTGTCTAACCAGTTCAATGGCAGACGGGGAACCACCACAGCCTCGATATACATTTCACTTGACATGCTGAACATATCAGAGGTGAATACCAGTCTGAAAAAAAATTGGTATAGGACCGGGATCGAACCGGCGTTCCTCTAAAGCGAGGGTGGTAGGAGAAATACACGGGCACCATCTATCACTAAAGCCGACGGGAGACAGTTGAAGGATGATAGCAAAACGGGGGAGAACTGGGGAGATGAAGAGGGGAAAATGAGGAAAAAGAGAAAAAGACAGGTAATTTAGGAGGAGACACCGGGCCGTCCATTATCTTGATCACCGCTCTGTAATTATTACCATTTTAGTGACACAGACTAAGATACCTCAAGGTCACTTCCCACTTAAGGTTGCACTGTCCCCATTTGAATTAACATTGCGACTTTCGAAACGTCTGTCGTGGTTTCTACTGAACGTTTCTTCTTGAAATTTCACACGAAGGTAGATTGAATAAATATCTAGAACTATATTGCAGCCGATTTTTGAATTTCCTTTTGGTTTTCTAACAAAAAATTTTTTTCCAAAAAGAAGAGCTGCAAAACACTGTTCACAAAAAAACGCCGTGCCTCAATACGACTAAACTGAAGACATTGAGATTATCGGAATTGTAAACAAGAAGGTTGCAGGTAGAACTATATCGAAGCCGTTTTTTCAATTTCCCTGTGGAACAAAAAATATGGCTGTTTGAAAACATGCAAAAATCGCAAAACAGCCATAAAAAGCCAGTGCACGGCTTGATGCGATTAGTACCCGACCAGCTGCCCTAGGAGACGCACACATTGCGTTCACCGTACTCCACAATTACCGCACTTCGCACACTCCTTCTTATTGAAGACTTCACCTACGTTGTTTATTTCCAATGAAAGATAACAAGATGCCATTGTTGTTTTTACTTCCAATTTCTTAGAAAGAGACTATTTTTTTTTTGCATTTTGATTTTAGATTTTTCTTTGAAATCTACCTATTGTTAGGTAGTCGTACCTACCAGTAGTCTCACTTTTGAAAACTTTCTTCACAGGTCTTCGTTTCATGATCCCTGCTGTATTCCAAAACCACCATCAGCTCAAAAGTTTACCTAATTGTACCTATATATATGATATATTTCACTTTCTTGAGAACAAGCTGTGAACAGTAAATACTACCTACCACTTTTCTTGTAACGTTTTTTGATCCCACCCTTCATGATTGAATAAGGGTGAAAAAACAGGGGTTGGCGAAAAAAATTCATAACTTGTGCCCTAGGGGTGGTATCGAGTTCTTTTTTTATATAGATTTGCCTCATGCAGTATTACCTACAACTTTTGTCTGAAAAGTTTTTCGTCCGACGCACCGTTTAGGCAGGGGAGGGGGCATAGCCGTAGCCGGGGGGGGGGCTTAGCCCCCCAGATACCGTTTAGCTGGCCCCAGGATTTTTCTGGCCTACACATAACGTCACATAAAGCCATGCATGAGGAGAATTCCCGGGAGAGGGGTAGGGGGGGGGGGGGGGGGGGGGATCCTGCTACGCCCATGGATGGGGGGTTGAATTTTCAAAACGTCATGATCGTCCCATATGATCCTGGAGGTTCCCCGAGTCAAAAAAAAAGGTTTTTAAAAGATGTCCGTCAGACGTACGTACATACGCCACTCTGTCGCGCGCCAGTACGTCACACCATTCATCCGATTTTTCTCAAATTCGATATTTAGGTACCTTATGTAAATATCTGGATAAATTTTGTGATAAATTTTGATAACTCAAAAATTCCGGAATTTTTTTCTTACGCTTGGATTTGAACTCGGACCTTAGTGGTCTCCGCTCGGCTGCTGAGGAGAATGAGGTGTTCATTTTTTTTTTTTTTTTTAACGCGCGACGTTCAGGGAACATAAATACGCCAATGAGTTGGTTTGTTAGATTTTTTTTTTTTTTTTTTTATATATTTTTTTTATCGAAGCCGAAGACGAAGTGGCCGAAGCCGAATATGAGTGGGCCGAGGCCAGTTTAGGAGTGGGCCGAAGCCAATACATCCATGTCGGAAGCGGAAAATTTTTTCCGTTCCGCCGGGATTCGAACCCGGACCTCTCAGGACACAAAGCGGACCCCTTGACCACTCGGCCGCTGAGAGGCACTATATTTTGTTATTATCAACCTGAAGTAGTAAACCCATTCTGTCACAATGTGAGGATAAATTTCCTAAAATATATAGGAAAAGCTAAAATTCATTTCTTGCTTTCTTCACTCATTTTCATATTACTTACCTATACTCGGTTTTTTTTTTTGTGGGTGTGAGGGCACTGAGGGCCAAGATTGGCCCAAGTTTTTGGCCCACCTCCAAATGGTTTCACAAAACGCAAAAACATCTCCAGTCGCACTAGGTAGGTACCTACATACCGAATTTGAGCTACTCGATGAACGGTAGGACGTACTCCACAGGTTGCGCGGTCCTGGCAGAGTTCCAGAGCATCAGTACCTATTACTGAGAACTGGCATTAGGTAAAGGTGATAAGAAACTGCTAACACAGGTTTGCTAAAACCTTCCCGTTTTGGGTCTGGTCATGGACACCTGTTTTGAAAACCATCGTGGGAAGACCCATAACGGCTCTACGTCGGCTCCTTCAAAACTATATTTTAATATAGGTACCTACACCCCTTTTACCCTTTTCTCATTTTCTCCAATTTCGGAGGAGGAGGGGGGAACGTCCTAGGTGTGTATAGGTATTTCTGAATACGTTCTTGGTTGCTTCTCATGGTCATCTAGGAACCATAGCCGTGTGTGGGCTGGTAGGCATGAAGGAGGCATCATAGTTGTATCCGCGGGAGGGGGGTGGGGGTTAGGGCGTTAACCCCCCCCCCGTGACCGGAAAATTAACATGGTAAGGCCAATGTGAAACCAAAAAATATAGGCGAAACACCCCCCCTCCCCTCCCCGTGACCCTAAACCCCCCCCCCCCCCCATCCAGGATTTTTCTAAACTACACATTACGTCACATAAAGCCATTCCTACCCCTCCCCCCCCCCCCCCCCCGGTGAGGAGAAGGTCTGTGGAGCATACCCCCCCCAGGTTTTCGGTCCTACTACGCCCATGAAAAAAAACGTGGGTGCAAAGATGAACTCCAGAATCATCCTGGTACCTGGCACCTGGTGACGATGAAAGATTGAGTATTGAAAAGTGGCGTCGCTTACACGGGACTGGGATGAGATAAGAAAGTGCACAGTAAGCTGAATCCACCTGGCTAGTTAGTTCAGCCATAAGAAGTCAGGCTTACGCGCTCAGGCTCATTATAGGTTCATAGTCGCTCCTTGCGGCCGCGCTGAGTTGCATCGTCATCGATTAGGGCGCCTTAAGGGTCCGCTATACCTGACGATGCATTTTTTGCCGCCCATAAGATTAACATTGCGAGCGGCGATTCATTTTCAAGGTTTACCCTTGGTTGGAAAGACACAAAATTTTGCCTTTACCTAGTGTCCAAAAACTTGAATTACGCGGTATAAACTATACGAGCCGTCAGGTGCTGCCCCCTGCCGGCCAACCTACCAACCGCGCGGGCCGGTTTGAAAAATCCTGCCCAGAACAGTCGTATGCTAGTACTTCGAAAAATACACCGGTAAGTGTGCTAACACAAAAATAAACATGGTAATTTCGAGCCAAATATCGGATAGCGCTGTGCAACGATAAAAAATACAGTCCACTTTTAATTCTATATTCCGTGCGTGAGTGTTAAGTACTACGGTCACCGAAAAATGGCAAGTAAATTCAATTTCGACGTTTTAAACTTTCGTAAACAAGACCTGTTCGCGCAACTGACGGTGCTGAACGTTAGAGCAGCAGCAGGTAATGCGACGCCAGAAGATGCTGTGATCTTTCTGGACGATGTGAATCGCATACGTGACACGTTTCGAAACTTAAAAATCGATATATTTAAATACAATGCTCGGGTTGAGGAAGAGGAAGATAGGGTTAACGTGAATGATTTTCAAGCTTTTGATGATCTGATGTACGTCATCACTAGAACGTGCTCCGCGTTGCGTGCTAACGTACCTAATCCTGTTGTACCTATTCAACCTAATCATGCTGTACACCTTGAAAAGTTATCCTTAACTCATTGGGATGGTAACATAGGGGGATGGAATTCGTGGTATAGCCTATTTCACACTGCTGTCGAGAACAACGCTGCGTTGGATCCACTGCAGAAATTCCTATATCTACGAAAATATCTCACCAAGGAACCATTAGCTATTGTCAGTTCGCTGGAACTAACTGCTGAGAACTTTCCTACGGCTTTAAACCTACTGAAAGCCAGGTACGAGAACAAACGAAGATTGGGTTCGTACTATCTTAATAAAATTATTTCCTACCAGAAAGGAGAAAAGGACTTCAGCACATTCCTAAGTGTGCACCGTACTGCTATTGCAGGCCTGAAAGCTTTAGGTGATATAGACTTAGCTGATTTTTGTCTATTTTGTCTAACCTATGCAAATCTAGATAGCAAAGTTCAGAAAGAATTTGATATGGCTAGAAAGCCAGAAACTGTACCTACTACAGAGGAGTTACTCAAATTTGTACAATTAGCTGCTACCAATGAAGAACTAAAGCTAGATAGAGGAGAACCTAAAAGTACCTATACGAAAAAAGAGGTACCTAAGAACAAGAAAAGTTCAAAACCATTTGTGGCGCATGTCGAAAAAGAATGCAAGCCTGATCCTGTTTCTATTATTTGTCCACACTGTAGTGCTAAGCACAAGCTGTATTTGTGCGACAATTTCAAGAGTTTGTCTCCTACAAAACGTCTGGAGCTGGTCCAGAAATGGAGCCGATGTACAAATTGTTTCTCAAGCTCACACCTGTCTAACTGTCCGTCCAAATACACGTGTTCGGTTTGTAGACAACCTCATCACACACTTCTGCACTGTGACAAAGCTTCTTCTGCTGAAGGTGAGTCATCGTCCTCAGGCGTGGTCGGTTGTGCTACAGCGAATGCAGAAAGGAAACAAGTACTACTTGGTACTATTGCTTGTGAGGTCGAAACTTCAACTGGGGAATTTGTCAGAATTCGATGTTTGGCTGACGATGGAGCGCAACTTTCGCTTGCTCGAAGCGATTTGGTTACTCGTTTGGGGCTGAGTCCAAAAGGGTCTAAAGGCCAAATTAGTGGCGTTTCTTCGGTTAGTGTACCTACCCTGGGTACCTTAAAGCTCAAACTGAGAAGCTTGCATGACAAAGATGTCACAATGGAAGTTGACACGACTCTCCTAAGAAAACCTTGTAAAGATCTCCCAACTTATAATGTAAATAAAAATATCAAAAGCAAGTTTTCTGCTCTGAAGCTTGCAGATGAAGATTTTGATAAATCAAAGCAGATTGATGTCATCATCGGGTGCGACGTGTACGGACATCTACTTTCTACCGTCGAACCAAGTGTCATCAAATACCCTGAATCAAATATGTTTGCTGTAAACACTATTTTTGGCTACGTTCTGCGCGGAAACCTGTCTGAGCTATCAGATGAGGAAGACTCTCCTTCTGTGTTGTTTACAAGCTCGTTGGAACAATCAATGGAGAAATTCTGGCAGATCGAGGAGGTAGCTGTACCTCGAGCTGTAAATCCTGACGATATTTGTTGTGAAGAGCTGTTCTCCTCAACAACTAGGCGCTTGCCTGATGGAAGATTTTCGGTGAAACTTCCCTTCAAAACTGGAGCTCATCCAGAAAAACTGAACAATCGTAATTCTGCGCTCGCGAATTACAAAAGCTTGGAAAGACGTCTGGCAAAAAATTCTGAGTTAGCGCCTGCTTACAACAGTCAGATGTTGGAGTACCTGAAACTGGGTCACATGACGCTGTACCGTGGGCCGCCTGTCTCATACGTCATGCCGCAGTTACTGGTCATCCGAGACCATGTGAGAACAACAAAGCTGAGAGTTGTTTTCAATGCCAGTTCATTGACACAGGAGCAAATCACGTTCAATGATTTGTTAATGACTGGACCTAAACTTCAAGCTGACTTGGCAGACATTCTGTTGCGGTTCAGATTGAATCAAGTCGCGTTGACAGCTGACGTCAAGATGATGTTCAGAATGGTCGAGGTCGAGCCTGAAGACAGAAAGTTCCAACACATATTCTGGAGAAAAGATCCTGGGTCTGCAATCCAAGAATATGAAGTCAATGTTCTCTTGTTTGGAGAAAGAAGTTCGCCATACCTAGCTCAACGGGTGGTGAAGCAACTCATCACGGAGGATGGTCAGAATTGTCCAGAGGCTGCTCAAGCTTTAAATGACAACCTGTACGTCGACGACTACGTTGACTCCGTATCCACTGTTGAAGAGGCTAAGAGAAGGAAGCTAGAAGTCTCCAACCTAATGAAAAGAGGTGGCTTCACCTTAAGAAAATGGGCCAGCAGCCATGAGCAAGTTCTGGAAGACATACCAACTGAAGATGTGGAGAAAATCGAGTTCACTGATGAAAATTCTGCTGTGAAGGTACTTGGCCTTCAATGGGAACCAAAAGAAGACTGCTTCTGTTTTCAAGTTGCCGGCTTTGAGGGTATCGTCACAAAAAGAACCTGTCTTTCTTATATTGCTAAAACCTTTGACTGTCTCGGTCTGGTCTGCCCTGTCATATTTTGGATGAAATCATTCTTCCAAAAATTATGGTTGGAAAAGCTGTCATGGGATGATCCCCTTTCTGATCCACTCCTCAGCCAATGGGTGGAATTTACAAGCTATATGACTGATCTGAAGTCACTGAAAATCCCGCGCTGCGTGAAAAAAGGCGGAGTCAGAGCTGTTGACTTGGCTGGATTTTCTGATGGAAGTCAAATGGGGTACGCTGCTTGTGTATACCTAGTTGTAAGATACGAAGATGGTTCTGTATCCAGTAGTCTCCTCAAAGCTAAGAGTAAAGTGAGCCCTTTGCGGACAGTCTCAGTACCGCGCCTGGAGCTATGCGGGTTTGTGCTGCTGAGCAAGCTATGCAAGAATGTTGTTGCAGCTATGCCACACATAGAGCTGAATTCTGTTCATCTTTTTTCGGACTCACAGATCGTCCTAGCCTGGGTACAAACGTCTCCGCATTTGCTGAAAACTTTCGTCGCCAATCGCATCACAGAAATTCTGGAGAGGACTCAAGGAATGCTGTTTTCTCACGTCCGATCTGAACTGAATCCAAGCGACTGCGCTTCTCGTGGATTGCTACCACACCAGCTTCCGTCACATCCGCTATGGTGGGCGGGGCCAAAATTCTTGCTGGAAGATCCCTCCACTTGGGGAAAGAAGATTGAAGATGTACCTACGTCTGCAATCCCAGAAATGAAAGCTCAAAAAGCTGTACATATCGTGAAGGCTGAAGATGAAGATTCTCTGTACCACACGCTAGTGAAGAGGTTCTCATCGCTGAGCAAGCTGCAACGTGTGACGGCATACATGTTACGTTTTCTGTTTAACTGCAAAACCGCTGTGAAGAGGACGGGTCCCTTAACTGTTCGGGAACTGGAGGATGCATTGCTGAAATGTGTCTACGTCAGCCAGAAAACCGACTTCGCAGAAGACATGAAAAATCTTGCTAAGAAAAAGAAACCAACTCAAGGTTTGCAGAAACTGAACCCATTCCTGGATGAAGAAAACCTGATACGTGTTGGAGGGCGCTTGGTCCATTCGAACCTACCTTCCACTGAAAAACATCCGTTGTTACTGGCCAAGAAAAACTACTTGTCTCAGTTAATCTGCGAGTACTACCACAAGGTTCTGTCACATGCTGGGCCCAGAACTACGCGGGCTATCCTTCAGCGAAAATTCTGGGTGTTGTCAGCTCACTGCCTGCTCAGAAAACTTATCTACCGATGTCATAACTGCTTGCGCTGGCAAGCTAAACCTCAACAACCCTTCATGGGAAATCTGCCAAGCTCTCGTGTACAAGTCTCTCGCTGCTTCGCCTATACCTGTCTGGACATGGCTGGTCCTTTCACTACAAAAGAAACTACCAGGCGCAAATCTCCGTGCCACAAGTCCTACTTCTGCATCTTCGTGTGTGAAGCCACGAAAGCTGTTCATCTGGAGGCTGTTTCCGACCTGACTACTCCGGCATTTCTTGCTTGTTTTGACCGCTTTACTTCCCGGCGCTCACTACCCGTTGAGCTCCGTTCTGACAATGGAAGAAACTTCATCGGTGCGCGCCGAGAACTGAAAGAATGTCAACGCTTTTTGACAGAAAACAGTGAAGAAATCCACTCCGAGCTACGTTCGCGCCAAGTAACCTGGAAGCTGAACCCAAGTTACGCGAGTCACTTCGGTGGATTGTTCGAAGCTGGTGTCAAGCAAGCAAAACTTCTGCTATACCGGACCATGCAAGACTTAACTCTGACATTTGAAGAATTCTCAACGCTGCTTGCTCGTGTGGAAGCTGTGCTGAACAGTCGTCCAATGGCGTTCGTGCCAACCGACCCTTCGGATGGCACCGACTACCTATCACCAGGACACTTCTTGGTGGGCGGTCCTCTCGTCAGTCCGCCTGAAGCGCCCATGGATCTCGATGTCTCACCTACTACGCGCTGGCTGCAAGTGCGTCGCTTGGCGCAACTCTTCTGGAAACGGTGGACTCGGGAGTACCTCCACACCCTCATGCAACGCGAGAAGTGGACCAAGATGACGACCGACGTATCCATCGGACAGTTGGTCTACCTGACGAACGCGAACACGTCGCCGCTATCCTGGCCCATTGGGCGAATCGTCGCTACTTACCCAGGAGCTGATTCCATCGTACGTGTGGTCGACGTGAAGACTACAAGTGGGACGTACAGGCGACCAGTTAACAAACTGGTGACCATCCCTACCACCAATGAGTAAATGAGTAACCCTATCCTGTACCCTATCCCACACGCTGTAAATATCTTGTGTATAAACTGAATATCCCGTGCTTACGGACCTTGTGTTTGCGCGAGTGAATTTTGTGCAAATTCGGTGGGCGGAATGTCCAAAAACTTGAATTACGCGGTATAAACTATACGAGCCGTCAGGTGCTGCCCCCTGCCGGCCAACCTACCAACCGCGCGGGCCGGTTTGAAAAATCCTGCCCAGAACAGTCGTATGCTAGTACTTCGAAAAATACACCGGTAAGTGTGCTAACACAAAAATAAACACCTAGCCCTAACAATGTTCTAGGGAGTGTTCGAAGCAGATTTCCCATTTTTTTTACTGGTTTTCGAGATACAGCACTTTTCTTGAGGTATGCGATGCTAGCATTTGCAAAACAGTTGCAATAAAAGAAACCAGTGAGAAATTGGGAAATCTGCTTCGAACACTCCCTAGAACATTGTCAGGGCTAGGTACAGGCAAAATTTTGTGTCTTTCCAACCAAGGGTAAACCTTGAAAATGAATCGCCGCTCACAATGTTAATCTTATGGGCGGCAAAAAATGCATCGTCAGGTATAGCGTCCTCTTAAACAAAAATCTTCTCAAAGACAGGGTTCAAAAAGCACTCTATACCGCTACTGAGGGGACGACAACACCATGGTATACTGGTTAAATATCGGACTGGTACAGGAGTTCGCGAGTTCGAATCCCACCGGGACGAAATTTTTTCTGTTAGGTTTTACATTATTTGTCTACTGGATAATGGAATAGTCTGTACCTGACAGTACGGAGCCCATCTTAAACTGTAGGTCCCCATAAAATTGCTTGAACACATAGCAGAGATAACTAGTTGGTCTCGGGAGTGGCTATATACAACACACACCAGGGATTGAGCTGAATAAATTCTCCCAGGGAGTGATGATGGCCATGCTGTGGAAAAACTCCAGAGGGATTGGTTTGTTCGGGAGTCTTGGGTTCGTATCCAGAAATTACGGATTTTTACCACAGAAGAATTAACGTATATTTTCACAGATCTCGCCCATAGACGATAAATTCCAATAATGTCTATGTCTAAAATATAAAGCACCAATAATAATTATAAAATATTTATAACAAACTGTAAACTCGGAGCCAACTTCCAACTAAAGCGTACTTTAGTGTCTCCAATGAACAGATTTAACTTATCGTAAGCTAAACAAACGTTAAGATAAATGTTGGGAGACACTATAGTGTACTATTAGAAATGGTGAAATGCATTCTAAGGCGAAACACACAATCGTGAAACTGGCAGCAAATGATTCTTCATCCCATTTTACGAGGAAACTGTTGGATATTTAAATTATTACTGGCTTTAATCCTACCGCATAAGTTAAGAGGACGCTTTACCTGACGATGCATTTTTTGCCGCCGATAAGATTAACATTGCGAGCGGCGATTCATTTTCAAGGTTTACCCTTGGTTGGAAAGACACAAAATTTTGCCTGCACCTAGCCCTAACAATGTTCTAGGGAGTGTTCGAAGCAGATTTCCCAATTTCTCACTGGTTTCTTTTATTGCAACTGTTATGCAAATGTTAGCATCGCATACCTCAAAAAAGTGCTGTATCTCGAAAACCAGTAAAAAAATGGGAAATTTGCTTCGAACACGACATAGAACATTGTTAGGGCTAGGTACAGGCAAAATTTTGTGTCTTTCCAACCAAGGGTAAACATTGAAAATGAATCGCCGCTCGCAATGTTAATCTTATGGGCGGCAAAAAATGCACCGTCAGGTATAGCGGACCCTTAAGTATACAATAGGTCTTTTTTAAGTACAGTATGTGTCACGTTACTCACTGACTGGGGGAAAACTCGACTGTCAGGACTTTATTTGAGAAAGAAACAGTGTTCTTATCTTCTTTAATAACAGGCTAAGAAGACTGATGGAGTGTATAAGCAAACAGCTGTTACTGGCCCATCTTACAAAGTGAACCGCCTTTTTATTCGTAAGGTGACCCTATCAGACCCTTCTCTTACACTAGCACCCTCTTCTTAGCCTGTTATTTAAGAAGACAAGAACACTTTTTCTTTCTCAAACCAAGTGTTTGTCTTCTTAGGATAATAGAGACCGACAGGTTGATTTCATCATGGGAACGTTCACCATTGAGTGCCCGGTGCGCACCGTCCAAAGTCAATTATACCTGAACTTTGAACCCGTGCTTTTTCTTTAATTATAATAAGTACGCCATGACTTGATTAGGGCTCTAAAAGAACATGAAAGAAATGTCAAACACACTTTCAGTACCAAAGTTCGGAGAACTTCTTTCTCAGCGTTTTATTTCAAATTGACACAGGAGTATATACTCTAAGACTTTATTACTCTTTTTGCCCCGACCAGAAAGAGTCCTTTTCCCCCCTTGTTAATGAAATGCTTTTTGCTAAAAAACTTTTTCTCTCTGGGACATTTTTCAAGACGTAAGAAACGTCACATTTTCTTCCTAGATCTCCCCTTCAAAGGGAAACGGTTGGATTTTTAACTGTTCTGAAATATAATGTGTTTTTAACGTATCCATCAGTTTCCTCACGGAAAAATCATTCTGCTACCACGTGCTTCACGACTGAAAGAGGACTAGGTTCCAATCCCGGTGTATGGAATATTTTCCGCTTGCGCAATAAGATGACTTCGGCTCACTCTTACTCGGCTTCGGCCGAACTCCTCATGATGCCCAACGGGGCCGAAATGACAGTCCTACGTTCACTCTACTATATTGTAGTCGACCTCACTCTTAGATGGGAGTACCGTCAGTGATATTCAGGGGTGGATAGACTACACAAATGTCAATTATCGCTGCTAAACTCTTTTAGATCATTGTGACCCCTTCTTCTTAAGGGTCCGCTATACCTGACGGTGCATTTTTTGCCGCCCATAAGATTAACATTGCGAGCCGCGATTCATTTTCAAGGTTTACCCTTGGTTGGAAAGACACAAACTTTTGCCTGTACCTAACCCTAACAATGTTCTAGGGAGTGTTCGAAGCAGATTTCCCATTTTTTTTACTGGTTTTCGAGATACAGCACTTTTCTTGAGGTATGCGATGCTAGCATTTGCAAAACAGTTGCAATAAAAGAAACCAGTGAGAAATTGGGAAATCTGTTTCAAACACTCCCTAGAACATTGTTAGGGCTAGGTACAGGCAAAATTTTGTGTCTTAAGTCTACTACTTGTTCTGAACAAAAAATAATTTTGGGAACCCTGTGTTTTTTTAGAGCAATGGGTGTCGTTACTCTCATCCAAGACTGAGGAGGACTATACTAATATATATAACTGCATATGCATTATACTGGTTATGTGACGCAAGGTCACAATCGAGGAATGCAGGTTTGGAATGACAACTCAGGGATGGCGGGTACCCACACAAAAAAACTGCCATCCCTGAACAATACGTCCGGGGATGCCACCTCGCCAGTACGGCCGTCCAGGACGCCAGCATTAGACGTACCTTGGTTTAGTCGTGAGCCAAAGGTAGAGGGCACAGCTGCCTATCTTCTACATCGGTGACAATGGCAGCAGGTTTCAGCAGTCGTTCGCTGTACTGTCCATCTTTGCTGACTTTTTCAGGGCCGTGCAGAGCGTGCGACTGCACAAACTCCCGTACGGCGTTCGGACTAACAGTGGACATCAACATGCGAACGCCCCAAGCCACCACAGCGAACGGCTAGAAAATAACAATCATATAAGCATACTTTTAATATTTCTTGAGCGATCGCATAATCGTGTTTGTTGAAGTTTTTTACTCTCTCGCCCGTATGGGCTGAGAAAGTTATGTCGTCGTGCAAAATTTCGATTTTGAGATTTTGGGTTTCCCGTGATCCTGGAGGTCCCCCGAGTCCAAAAAAGTGGTTTTTAAAAAATGGCCGTCCGTCTGTGATACGGTAACGATTAACAACATGCTGGCAGTGCATTAATTAATTAATAATTTTAATTAATTAGTTTACATTTTAATTTTGTGTGTGTTCTGGTTCGCAAGATTTACCTTAAAAAGATACGTCGATTAAAAAAAGGTTGGGTACCACTGGTTTACATAAAGGATGAAATAATAAGATTCATAATAGAACTGCGCGCGGCGAAAGCGCGCGAACCTTCCCCGGGCTGCGCAGCCGGGCGATCGATACTCCCCTCACCCCTCACTCCCCTCAGTCAGCCGCGCTCGCGCTCTGGGGGTGGACGTTCTTTGCAATCAGCTCGTTTTCGTTCTACGTGTGTGTTCTGCTCATGCTTTCTTTCCTTCCCCTTCATCAATAAGGTATTTTATACCGTTATTTATATTTTACAGTGTCGTTCTTTTAAATAGGAATATTTTTGGGATCACGATGGTGTGTTTGGCCTAATTTTCTGACGAACCTACTATTTTAAAATAGTAGCCTTTCGTGACTACCTATTCTTAGAATCCTGGGCTTGTAGGTTACCTTGCGAGGGTGGTTGACCAACATCAAAATTGCGAGAAAGTCAAGTGCGACCCTTGCCGGACCATTTATTTTATAAACACTCTATGAGGAAACTATTGGATATTTAAATGTTCTAAAATATAATATGTCTTTTTATCATGACAACTTATGAGGCTATGTTGTGATTTCACGGTTACCTATAATAATTTTGGAGATTTTTTTTTTTTTTTTTTTTTTTTTCGACAAACATCACCAACTTGACTCATAATTTATGATGCTAAAAAGACATACTATATTTCAGAACATTTAAATATCCAATAGTTTCCTCATAAAGTGTGCATAAATAAAAAGTAAACAAACACGATTGTGTGGTCCTTCTTAAAAATAAAACATTCAGAACAAATTGTAACTTTGAAATTTTTTTACCCTTTCTCTATCGAGGGCTGGCCAAGGAGTGATGACGTGGCGATGTAAGCAGCTCGTCACTGACTTCTTCAGCACTGCAATACTACGTAGATCAGCACAAGGGTGGTATAGGGCTACAATTCCTCCATGCTGCAAATATTATATAAATATACAATAATATAATCAGTACCTTAGTTTCTATATTACCCCAATGTATATTCTGACCACTAAATAAAAAGTTATTACACTCTAAAGTGGCCGGATTTTAGGTCGGTATAGGAGGTGAAAATACGGAAAGTGACGTAAGCTTTGGCTACTTCTGCTAAGCTCCGCCACAGTACAACTAAACATAGTATACCCAAGCCGCGGCCCAGATTCGTCTGCTTCGCGCATGACGTCAGCAACCACACGCGGCCGGGGCTGGCTATATACTGAGCTTACGAGTCTGGTTGGGGATGCCGAGTTTTTTTACCTTTTTCCATTCGGTTCTTGTACTTATGCCTTTGTGCGAGATTGCAAGGTGTTCAACGTGAAACAGGAATTTACGGGCTAGGGGGCTGAGGTGCCAAAAATGTCCCAAAACTCCAAAAATATTGGAAAAATGGCAAAAGGCTTTTTTCACGGGGTGAAATGAAAGTGATTTTAGAAAAAAGTTTTTCAGACAAAAGTTGTAGAGAATATTAATAAAAACTCAAAGCAAAAAGAAAAAACTTGATATCTTACCAAATAAGTGAGTTATGGCGTTTTAAATATTTATCATCCCACCCCCTGCCTGAACGGTACGTCGGCCGAAAAACATTTTTATACAAAAGTTGTAGGTGATATAAAATCATATTCATAGCAAAAAGAAATAACTTAATCTCATTCCTACTAACGACGTTATGAATTTTTTTTCACTAACCTCGGGTTTTTCAACCCCCTAAGGGTGCGATCAAAAAACGTTTTAGACAAAAGTTGTAGGAAACACTGTTAGACAACTCAGGAAAGAATAATAATTTCACTATTTTCAATATTAAGGGGGTAATGGCCAAATTGTATTGTTTCCAAGAACCCTCCCCATTTCTACCCCCTTTGTCCAATTTCCCCATTTTACGAACTTAACCTAGACTATGAGTTATCTTCTTGCTATGAATGCAGTAACAGCTTCAAATTGTAATTATAAATGCTTTAAAAAAATTTAGTAAAAACACGTTTTTAACACACGAACCCTATGGCGGGAATGTGGAATGTGTGGTTGATGACGTCACGGCGTGGGTACCACGTGGGTACGGCCGCCATGACACATGCGCATGGGTCTACTATGTTTAGTTGTACTGTGAGCTCCGCATCTTCTGCTACCTATCTCACTGTAAGCTAATTGTGGGAACCATCAACTAAAGATATCGATATATCAAAGTCTGACAAGGACACAGCTACTCTACTGTCTCAACTATGAAACCGGAAATCAAAATTTTTAACCCGCTATATCTACGAAGGGATTAGACCTATGGAACAAATTTAGGGTTCTAAAACACCGTTTAGAAGTCCTTTATTACGGCTGATGTACACATTCTCCATATTCGATACCATGTAACAGTATCAATAACAATTAACTCACCAGGTTCTCTGTCAAGGCATATCACTGTATAATTATAGATACTGACCTCAACAGAATGAAGCCAACGTTGAGCAGGCAGGTATTTGTATTCGCCGTAGACAGGCCACAACTGCCGGTGGGAACCACTGAAAAACAGTTAATAAACAATTAAGACGGAATATACATTTGCTATTTGTTTACGTTCCCTCCGACCAAAAATCAAATTTCTGAGGGTTGTTTAATTGTTCTGAAATATAATATGAATGAATAAATAAATAATAAACTAATTTAAAATTGAATCGGTTCGACGTACAAAGTAGGAACTGCGGAAGAGTAGGCGATGCTCTCATTCATACACCGGTGATCTGCCTGAAAATAAAGACATATTTTAATTATACGTTGGGGACCTACAGTTTTAGGTGGGTTCCGAATCAATATCTATACAACAAATACCTTACCTGATAAGCAAGAGGAATATTTTCAAACTCCAGCACTGGAGGAAGAGTTGAGTCAGGCACTATGCGATTTCTGGGCGTCATGCAGATGTAGGCTGAGACATCACGAGGTACATCTACCGCCAGATTCGTCTATAAAAAAGGCAAAAATTTAGAAAAAACTACTACAACAGTTTTTAGAACTTAAGACCTGGCTAATGCACACACTCTCACGATCGTAGGGTAACCTGCACAGCCTCGGCTCTTTTATGTACAATAAAATAACTGCAATAAGTAGTATTCTCTCTATAGGTAACTGCAAGGGTGGGAGGTCGTTCGTTATAGAGAGTATCGTTATTTGCATACCTTTCCGTCGTCGCAACTATCTTTTAACCCCATGCCTCGGCTATTTCCACCATCGTCCCCATGGCTTGAACTGACGGGAGATTCCGTTGTAGAAACCATCCTATCAGGGAACCAACGCCCGGTCCAATCTTCCGGCGTTTCTGTAGTTGACCTGAAATAAAAGAAATCGAGGCTATATTACAGGCTAAAACTGTAGGTCCCCGTCGTATAGGAACACAATGTATGGGGAGCTGGTATTTGGTTGTGCTACCAGCTGAACACAATGGATAATTTCTTGAAATGGTCTAGTAGCTGGGCTTGTCCCATCTGCCTACTAACTACTAACTAAATAACCTACTAGGAGGTCAACTTGATATTCAAATCGCACCTGTATATTTCCTCCTATCGTCAGTACGTAGGTAGGTAGGTACTTATAAATTTTGTAACATACCTAGATAATTAAGAAATGTACCTAATTAATGTTCAAATACACCCGGAAATAACAACATACCCAAACGGCCATGCTAGGGAATAGGCGCAAAATATTGCGACTAAAATAAACTGAATTTCACGCATATTTAAACTATAATTATTACATTCATTACATCGAAAACTAAGAGAAAGTCTCCAAGTGCAAAAATTTTGAAATGTTTATTTACAAAATATGTCAGCCATTCAACGTTGCGTGTCTATTGACACGTTTCTTCTTTCACGAAAAAGCGCGGGAAAACTTTTATCTGACTTGTTTGCGTGTTCGTTTAGGTAATGTTTTTAAATGAATTTTTATTTCAGTTTCTAATAAATAATATAAAGAATATTTAAGCATACACTTAGGATATTAAAATTTTATATTTATTTCACTGAAAGATTCGTTGCTAAGCGACAGTTTGTAAACTACAAATTATTACTATTGGAGTTCTTTATAAATAATATAAAAATATGGAGAATTCAACGGAATACCACCAATTTATCAAAAAAGAAAGTGAAGGAACAGAAATGGACGATTTTGAAGATTTTGAGAAAGAAGTTGAAAATATTGGAAACATGATTCGTGGTCTTGCCTGTGGAGATTTGGCTCCCGAGGATGTCGACGCTATTCAAAATTCATCGGAACGGTACGTAGGTGCCTAATTGAATTTTTTTTATTTATTGCGTTCCACTGCTAACCATGCCCCTTTACTGGTGATACATTACAGCAAAACGAATTCGACTGGTGTAAATAAGAAACCGATAGCCGAAAAACCACCGATGCAGGGGTTCTCGACGGAAAGAATGTCTCAGGAAGATTTTATGCGAACTGTAGAGCAGGACGCCAATCGCCGATACGAAGAAAGAGAAGAGAGAAACCGAAACTGGCGAAGGTTTACGAAGAAAGCGAAAGTAGCTTTCCAAGAAGAAAACTATGAAAGAGCGTTGAGTCTATATAACCAAGTAAGTGAAGTAAAAAATCCTCGATACCCGAGTGGTCTAGCTGTCTTTCGAGCCGGGTCACACCGGTTCGATCCCAGTCCTAACAAAATTTTCCTGATCAGTTTTTTCTTTTTAGGCGCTAGACCTTCGTCGAGATAGTAGCTTAGTGTACTGCAACCGGGCGACAACATACTTGAGACTTGGCCTCTTCACCAAAGCTTGTCAAGACTGCGACGCTGCTCTCAAGCTTGAAGATTCCTTTAGAGCCAGACTGCTGAAAAGTAGGGCTTTGTTCGAAATGGGGGAAAGCGTCGCTTCTGCCTATTTGATTGAAGAGACGAAGCAAATGTTTCCGCGCCGGGAGCCCTTTATTGCAGGTACGTACCAACGTACCAACGGTCCACAAAGTCGTGTATTACGTATGGCATAGGTACTGTATAGATATCTGACTATAGAACGCTTCTCTTTTTGCAGAATACGTTGCAACATGGAACCCGAATTCATAGGTCATGTACCTTACCCATCCTAATCAAAGTTTGTAAGTAATATAATTATTATTTTATTTCAAAAAGTAATGTGGTGGTCAAACAGACGCTAGGTAGCTGTCTGTAGGTACTGAATCAAGGCAAATTTTTGAATTGGTTAGATGGGCAGGCAGGGCGAGAGACCTACAGTTTTAGGTTTTAATCTTGCGGATCCATTCTCTTTAAACATATTATAATAATATCATAACCATACCTATACAAGTACTGGAATATAAATGAAATATCCTCATAGGACATGTTCCTTCTTAATATTTTTTTTGTGGACCTGTAAATATTGTATAGTACGTACCTACCAACTGAAAAATGCGCCCAAGATTCTGGTAATGATCAAAATACATATTCTATAGCTGAATACATGCAGATGTACCTAGGTATATTCTCAATAATGGTATAATAACTACCTAAACCATGAGAAACAACCGTTCTATACGTAAGAGCTATGAACTTTAATATTCATCGCTGCAATAAAAAGTGCCCGCTACATCCCCGAAATTTTGGTAGGAATAAATCAAAATGTTTTTTGACGAAAAGTTGCTTCATGTTACATATTGCCTCAAACATTACCCATAGTCACGCATGAATTCTAAATGTAACATGACAGCAACTTAGCCCAGCAGTGAAAGTTAGTGACTCGTGAAAGATGGATTTCACCACTTCCTAAAGTCTACTTTATTGTCTCCTAAAGTTCACTTTAGCGTTATCCTCCCAAAAAGAAAAGTTGGTGCCTTTCCACATCCTGCCGATAGCGTCTTTATCATAACGTTAGTTACGGGACTTTTAACGGCAATCCAACTTGGATTTTTATTTGCTCTGAAATATAGTATGTATTTTTACCGTTAGAAACTATAGTTCGTGATTTTATATTCGAGTGAATTTTGATACATTTTTTTTTACTGACAATAGGTACCTTAAACTATTATATTTCAGAACAATTAAATACCCAAAATTTTCCTCAGAACAGTGTCAAGATTACTTGGTGAACGAATGATTGGGGGACTCCGAAGAACTTGCCAGTTGTACCTCTCTATAACGAATACTGAATACTTCTCTACAACGATCAAGGTCCCTTAAGGGTCGCTATAGAGAGAGAAGCCTCCGTAAGGGTCCGCTATACCTGACGGTGCATTTTTTGCCGCCCATAAGATTAACATTGCGAGCGGCGATTCATTTTCAAGGTTTACCCTTGGTTGGAAAGACACAAAATTTTGCCTGTAACTAGCCCTAACAATGTTCTAGGGAGTGTTCAAAGCAGATATCCCATTTTTTACTGGTTTTCGAGATACAGCACTTTTCTTGAGGTATGCGATGGTAGCATTTGCAACACAGTTGCAATAAAAGAAACCAGTGAGAAATTGGGAAATCTGCTTCGAACACTCCCTAGAACATTGTTAGGGCTAGGTACAGGCAAAATTTCGTGTCTTTCCAACCAAGGGTAAACCTTGAAAATGAATCGCCGCTCGCAATGTTAATCTTATGGGCGGCAAAAAATGCATCGTCAGGTATAGCGTCCTCTTAAAAAACAGCATGCATGCAAAAATGGCCCTGTACGCATATCTGGTTTCTGGACTTTTTTTATCCTCCAGTGCAATGGCTCCCGAAGTTTCGAAGTGCGTGAGAACAATAGCAGACAAACACATCAGTCCTGGGATCGTATCGGTCTACTACCCACCGATGTTCGAAACACCTGTTTACGAACACATCGAACACATTATTAGTTCCCTTATGGAAGCGAACAGATGGACGCTGGAAATATTTTCCGGAACAGCGCGACCCATACCCACGATTTTTCGAAAAAGGAGCCCGCAACATAGGGCGATAGTTATTTTCTACGGTCAGAGAACGTCTTGGGAGAGATCGGTCCACGTGGTGACGTCAAAAAGAATATTGGGGTCTGATACAAAAGTGCTGATCGTCGGGAAAGGTATCCAAGCAATGCCAGAAATTTTGAAATACGTCTGGCTCAAACTGAGGCTCCTCAACACGTATGGATTGTCAGTTAACGATAAAAACGTGACACTCCACAGTTTGGATCCATTCGATCCAGACTTCAACGTGACTGTGGACAACGTCTGGACGGATCGCTTTGAGAAAAAAGAACCGTTATTTCCGGACAAACTGACTCCGAACATTAAACGGTTCCAGGTTCGGGAGCTAATCGTTTGGGAGCTGGGACACACTAGGGTAGTCGCAGAAACGACCTGCACAAACGCTATAAAAGCAATCGCTGAATCAGTAAAAATGGACTGGATACCAATCGTTCGGATAATAAAGGTCGCCCACTTAGTTCACAACGGTGGCACTGGAGAATTCAAAGCCGGGAGTATGATTTCGTACCTGAACGATCAAAAAGCTGACATTTCGTGCGCGAGGAATAATTTTTTGGATTTCAATACTTTACACCATACCGAACCGCTTCCAGCGATTTTCCACGGTGAAACTTTATGGATGGTGAAGAAAACGGAACTAATAACCGACTGGAGGGTGTTCGTCTTCGAATTTTCGGCGTTGGTTTGGTTGTTTGTTGTTTTAACGTTGTTCTTTACGTCAACTGTGTTGTTTCTCTACTACCGGCTCTTGAAAATCAATGTACCGTATCCAAAAATTTTGTTTGGCGTCTATGGAATGCATATGGATAATCCACCCGCCAATATCAGTGACGATTTCCGCCGGTTGCTCTGGATTTTTATTCTGTATTTAGTCGTTATAACAACACTATACAAATCGGAGCTAATTAGCATCATAACAAATCCACCTAACGATGTTCAGATTCGAACTTTGGACGAAGGGGTGGCTGCTGGGCATGAGATTTACATGCATAAGCGATGGAAAGAGTGGTTTGAAATTTACAAAGCCGAAAACCCAGCGTTTACACAGGCTGCTAAATTAGGTAAAGTTGAGTATTTTGACTCAATTCAAATCGGTCATGAAATTATTCAAAATCGTTCACGAACTATTTCGGTTTTCGAAAGAACAATCGAAAGTGAGTCGATGTCGAAAGTCAGAAATCATCCTTTTACTGATTATTTGTTAAGGTCGTTCGATTTTCTACCAAATAGTTTTTATAACACACTTGAAGGTCCTTACATGGCTACTGCCAACCCTTTAACACCAATTTTTATGAAGAAAATTCTTTATGTTATTGAGTCTGGTCTTATTTATCATTGGGAGGAAGAACTTCGCCGCAAAAGGGCAGGCAACTGGTCCAAATCTTTTTCTTTCCCTTCAAGTGATCCAAAACCGATCTCCTTGGACCAAATACGTTATTTTTTCTACCTTTATTTGTTCTGTTTACCTTTCTCTGTAGTATATTTCGTTTTTGAGCTGTTCTGTTATAGATACAGTACACGAAACCGTCACTAAGTTCTAATAAGGTGTATAAAACTCACTCCCTATAACGAGATCATTTTGAAGCCTTCGTTATAGAGAAAGGCCACTGTATATATTATGTTATTAAAATGTTCGATGGTTTGATATGTCATAGTTTGTTTCTGGTGGACCTACATGTACTATTGGTTAGGTACCTTACAAGAACCATACCTAGTACCTTTAAGGGTCCGCTATACCTGACGGTGCATTTTCAAGGTTTACCCTTGGTTGGAAAGACACAAAATTTTGCCTGTACCTAGCCCTAACAATGTTCTAGGGAGTGTTCGAAGCAGATTTCCCATTTTTTACTGGTTTTCGAGATACAGCACTTTTCTTGAGGTATGCGATGCTAGCATTTGCAAAACAGTTGCAATAAAAGAAACCAGTGAGAAATTGGGAAATCTGCTTCGAACACTCCCTAGAACATTGTTAGGGCTAGGTACAGTCAAAAGTTTGTGTCTTTCCAACCAAGGGTAAACCTTGAAAATGAATCGCCACTCGCAATGTTAATCTTATGGGCGGCAAAAAATGCATTGTCAGGTATAGCGTCCTCTTAATAAGTACGTACTCCTTTCCAACCGATATGTATAGCGCTACCTATAGTGATTCTTGTCACATAAGGGGCCTAAAGAACTTAAAAACCTTTTTTTTCGGAACGCCACCAGACTGAAACACTAACAACTACCAAATCTTCGGTGAAAAGTTCTGAGATGTCATCAGCAGGGCAAAGTCAGCGATGTTAGTTCCTACTTCCCGCCACCAGATGTCAGAAGCGCCGCCCGCAGTTGAAGCAGGCGGGAGACTTGCCTGAGCCCGCCCCTACACGGTATATCATCCCTCGGTATGGGGCGATTTTCCACCAAAATCCGAAAGTTCTCGGATTCGAACCCACACAGTCTCCCACGCAGTTGACTCTTTAGGTCACTTGCGTTGTGGTATAAGGTTATAGTTAAATGCGGGGGTGGCTGGAACCGAGAGGGGGCGGAGGGGGTATGGGGGGGGGGGGGGTGACCTACTTGCGCCCGGGGTCGCCGATCTAGGTCACCGGGGTATGGGAGAGAAAACTCATCTTTCATTCGAATTCGGGGATTCGGGAAGGGAAGGAGCGCTCTGCTTCTTTTATGTGGGTCTGTTATAAATGATAGGATCCTGATTGCAATACTAAGCACAAGGATGTGTCTAAAAAGCTGACATGATTGCTTGGACTTAGAGATGCATTTTGAATCGATATTTTTGAGGGCAGGGCCGGAACCAGAGTTCGAACTCCACCGGACCAAGATTTTTCTTTGAGATTTGAGTTTTTTTACTGTAGGTTCCCATCAGCTTGAACCCATACCAGAGATCATTAGTTGGTCTCGGGAGTGCTTCCCATGGCTATACAACACACACCAGGGATTGAGCTGAATAAATTCTCCCAGGGAGTGATGATGGCCATGCTGTGGAAAAACTGAAGAGGGGTTGGTTTCTTCGGGAGTGATCAGCTATGTATGTGACTTATAATAGACCATGGCGCCAAAAAATAACACTGCGTCAGACTAGAGCGCTGACAGAGCCACTGTCTTAAGAAGACCGTCCATCTAGCAGCACCGCGGTTTGTGATTAAATCGAATAGGATAAAGAGCTTGACCCTGCTGCACCGCGATTCTTATCCTACCCCTATCCTACCTTATTATTTTCAAAATATCTTGATGAGAGTGTTCGAGACGAAAAGATAAAAATTCCTTTGGCCCAAAGGTACAGATGGCAATTAAACAAACTAATTGTCTACTGAAGCTACCAACAGAAAATTGCTTCTGCCGAGATTCAAACCCATGACCTCATGCAGTCGTGCGAGTCCAGTGTCTGACCACTACACCACGGTGATGGCACATAGGTAATTGAAGGGTCCGCTATACCTGACGGTGCATTTTTTGCCGCCCATAAGATTAACATTGCGAGCGGCGATTCATTTTCAAGGTTTACCCTTGGTTGGAAAGACACAAAAAAATTTGCCTGCACCTAGCCCTAACAATGTTCTAGGGAGTGTTCGAAGCAGATTTCTCATTTTTTTTACTGGTTTTCGAGATCAGCACTTTTCTTGAGGTATGCGATGCTAGCATTTGCAAAACAGTTGCAATAAAAGAAACCAGTGAGAAATTGGGAAATCTGCTTCGAACACTCCCTAGAACATTGTTAGGGCTAGGTACAGGCAAAATTTTGTGTCTTTCCAACCAATGGTGAACCTTGAAAATGAATCGCCGCTCGCTATGTTAATCTTATGGGCGGCAAAAAATGCACCGTCAGGTATAGCGTCCTCTTAACCGTCGCCAGACATGGACAACGAGTGGTTCGTAGGTGGCTGTGTTCGATCGCGCTCCTACCGAAGTTTTCTTGATCGGCATTGAAGCTGTGGTGGTTCGGAACCCACCTAAAACGGTAGGCCTGGTCGTGTACCCACACGATGGGTGGGGAGTTGGGATTTGTTAGTTCTGTCAGCAGAGCACGATTCTGGATTTGTACCTCAACATTTCTATTATTGTGAGAGTTGAAATTGGATGAAACTGAAATTGAAAATTTTTTGTAAAGATCTTGTAGGGCTTCATAGCTAATACGATGTCATGAACAGGGAGTAATATTGTGTTCTTGTAGTGCTTGGCACCATGCTCTGTGCTATGATGGGGCTGCGAATGCGGGCGGGGCGAGGGGGTGGCAGTGCGCCTGCGCCCCATCAGCAGGGCGGCTGACTCTGCCAATCCTGCCTGCTGCCGACACCGCAGGTTTCGCGGCCCCCCGAAAATAGGTCGACTGGCGGGTATCTGATGCTTGTGCCGCGTGTGACACCTCGAAAACTGTTCGGGGCCCAGCCCTAGCCGCGCGGGCTGCCTGGTGGTGAGTTGCCCCCGGCAGGAGGGCGTCCGCCCCCGATCGGAGTGACCCTCCCTTGCCTCGCCTAGTCGATGCAGTTCTATGGTTTTGTGAATAACCTAGTGCTGTGGGAGTGTTTTGGGGGGCTGAGTGCCTTAAACTAGGTAGTCGACTAAAGTGTGACACCAAAAAAGCACTAGAACAGGGCGGAGGGAGAAGCAGCTTGCACAGCAGATCCACCCACCGATCGTATCTTTCCCCTTGTACAACCCTTTGTTCCTCCCCTAAATTGACCCAGAAAAGCGCTAAAAATAATTGGGCAACCTAGACTTCACCCCTTTTTCAGTTGTTGGCCCTCCCTCGCCGCAGAAAGTTGAGTTTTCCCGTTTATTGACAAATCATGTACAATGTGTTTTATCAAAAAACCGATAAGTTGAGTCTCGAAAATCCTATCTTTCTCTTCGCTGGGTTTCGAGGTCAGTCTCCAAACTTGTCAGTTGTTAGATGTCTATACTTCACCCATAGTTACTTGCTAAGAAGTTCGATTCTCAGTTTTTTAAAAGTCTGTGTTGGACCGCCATTTTTAACCTATTCAGGCCCGTTCTCATAGACAACTACAGTCGTCTCTCTCTATAAAGGAAACCTCTCTATAACGAGCTCTCTTTATAGAGAGTAAATTCACATGGTCCCTTCACTTCCGCTGGAGAGAGGCGACTGTATTTGATGCGCCCTACCCGTAGCTAACTGTCAACAAAGAGTTTTATAGAGCAGGGCGTGTCAAGTGTCCCAATAACGTCTTTGGTAACGGTCCGATAGAATATCCCGATAGAGCGATGGCAGTGGCAAGGACGGTAGTGATTTCGGAACACTCCTAGTGCGGTCTGCGGGACTTACAGGGACGGCCTATAGGATAAGAAACAGGTACGAAGGCGGGCAGACCGTGGGCACGGCCAGCGAAGTAAGTCGGCAGACGTTCTCCTAGGCTTGCGGATGTGCCTACGAGCCAGGGCCGGCTTCAGGGATGATTCACTGGAAGGAGGGGTGAGGGACTCGTGGGGGCACCCACGGCCATCGCCATGACGTAATGGCAAGAGAGGTAAGTCCCTCTCTTTAACGAACGAACCAACAAACCCTATCTCCACAATGCTTGGAATGAAGGGGCGGGAATGGCGGGGATGGAGGGTGTGCCTACAAAGAAGGATCAGGGCCTTGTGGGTAAAGGGTGGCAGGTTTCTTGACCCCTGTACACAAGGGGTTGATTTGGTCACAGCCACGCCCGAGAGTCGAGTTTTCCCACAGCCGGGTACTCATCAGGGCCCAAGGCCATACAAGATTCACAGGGAAAAATTCCGGAAGGTCGGGACTTGATCCAACACCACGAAGAGTCATTACAAGAAGGATTCGTAAAATCACAAAAAGGCTAACGGGACAAGTTAGACATAATAATATGTCAGAAGACTCGAAGTCTCCTTAAAAAATGGTCGAAAAAATATTCACAGGATTGTGTGGCGAACCTTAAAACCTATTTGACAACTGCATGATCAGGGTATTGGCAAGGAACAGATCGGCTATATCAATCTTAGATGGTCGTCTTTAAAGCAATACTGTTGATTGCTGACTCACACCGGTTCGATCCCGATCGTATCAAAGTTTTTCTTATAGGCAGCATATCAATTGAAACGCCGGAACCCGCCTAAAACTGTAGGTCCCTTGGAATGGTCTAGTGCTGGGCTTGTCCTCCCACCTCTACTGCTTTGAGTTTGTACGTATATAACACGTCACTCAATAAGTCTCCGGTCTAACAAAGAAAATCAATTTTTTTTTAAAAGATCCGAACTCATCAACATAGTCTCCTTCAAGAGTGATTCATCCATTCCAACTCCCCTCTTACTTGTCGATGCCTCTTCTATAGAACTATTTGTCTATGCTCTCAAATTTCGCCAAAATTTCAGTGACAACGTCTTCGTTTGAGCCAAATTTTTTTCCCTGCAACATTTTTTTGATATCTGCTGAATGACAATAGTCGCTGGGAGTCAGGTCTGGAGAGTACGGTGGGTGAAGACCAAATTCGAAGCGTACTTCTTTCAATTTCGCCATCGTATTCATTGACGTGTGAGACGGGGCATTGTCTTGGTGGAACAGCACTTTTTTCTTCTACAAGTTTTTTCTTTATTTCGGTACTCGATCGATCCAATAACGCTTTATAATATTTGCTACTGATATTTTTTCCTTTTTCAAGATAGTCGATGAAAAAAATACCGTGCGCATCCCAAAATACCGATGCCAGAAACCTTGCCTGCTGGTTTTTGAGCTTTTGGTCGTTTGGACGGCTGGCACCAGCTCTGCCCACTCAGCTGACGATACTTTTGATCCAAGAGTGTAGTAATAGATCCAGGTTTCATCAATTGTCATAAACCGACGTAAGAAACCCTCCTTATCTCGCACTGAATCAGCGACGCGCTGTTGTTTTTGGTCCGGGTGCGAAGATGCGTCACCCACTTCGAAAGCAACTTACGCATGCTCAAATTTTCATGTAGAATTTTAAAAATAGGTACCGTCTTCTGATATCTTCAAGATGTCAGCTATCTCACGCGGTTTCACGTTACGGTCTTCCAAAACTATTTTGTGGACTTTTTTTTATGTTTTCTGGAACAACTGTCGAATTTGAGCGACTAGAGCATTCACCGTCGTCGGTGTCTGTACGACCGCATTCAAATTCAACATACTAGTCAATAAAGGGTCCGACAACAGTCGCACTAAACTTTCTCGCCCCATGTGATTTTTTTTTTTTTTTTTTTTTGGATTTCTTTGAGATTTTTTTGCGGGCGTAATTTTTAAGCAATCCAAAATCGGTTGAAAATGACCCAAGAACATCTATCTGAGATCACTCGCACCAAGTTTCATGGCTGTCATTCTATTACTGTAGTCCCAAATGCGTTCTAACCATTCAAAAACGTGGTTTCTCATTCTCAACTCATTTTCGACACTTTTTTGACAAAAACGGCCGTAATTTTGAAGATAACAAAATTATGTTCGACAGATGTTTAAGTTACATGGTTCTACACAAATTTACCAAATTTCATGACAATCGGTCAATAAATGTGAATGGCGCCGAAACGATCGAACTTTGGTCCAGAACGGCCGTAATTTTCAACCAATTCAATTTTAGTTGAAAATAACCTCGAAGCATCTATTTGTCAACACACATACCAATTTTCAGTGTTATAGATTGAAAAGTGTACCGTCGGCGCTTGTCTAAGTAACCAAAAACACGATTTTTGAATTATTTTGGCGGTTTTTTGACAATAGCGGCCGCAATTTTTGACCAATCAAAAAATCCTTGAAAATGCCCCTCGGCAGTAATTTTAGACAGGTTCATACCAAATTTCATCAAAATCGGATGAACGGTATAGGCGCTAGAGCACTGCACGGACTGACTGACGGACGGACTGACTGACTGACGGACGGACTGACGGACGGACAGACTTTTTCCAGAAACCACTTTTTTGGACTCAGGGGACCCCCAGGATCATGGGAAACCCAAAATCTCAATTTCGAAATTTTGCACGAAAACAATACTTTCTCGCCATATATGGCTAGCGAGAAAGTAAAAATAGTCCATTTCCCCTGTGCAGAGTCCCTATAACGCTTATCAAGCCACTCTTTGGCTTCAACAGTATTTTTTCTCATCAAAAAACAATATTTAGACAACGCAAAAAATGCTTTTTTATCAATTTTTTCGAAAATTAGAAAACTGCGGTCACTAAAACCACTGTAACCTATAAACTAACTGTCAGAATGACATGAAATTTTGACATTTATTGTTTGAAGGTAGGTACTATCCATAAATGATATGCGTTTTTCAACAGAGGCGCTCTTTGTATGACAGACCGGAGACTTATTGAGTGACGTAGTACAATACAATGTACACAAATTAATGGTCTGATTCCAGGAAGCACGCGGCAAGCGTCCATTCAAAATATGGGACGGTTGGAGGAATGTACGGAAAGGACTCGTGGTCAGCTCTTTTGAAGAACTTCTTCTTAGAGGTTAGTATCGCATCTCTAAAGTCTCTGCCAACAACTACGGTAATTCCCGCTATCCTAACGCCCAGTTAGCGCACATTCAACACCAAGCGGTATGGGAGAAACACCACTGGAGGTGTATTCCCTTTCTCGAACGCCAGCAAACCCGCCCAACTAACACCTTCAAAATTTATTGTAAGGTAAGAAGATAAGGCACGCCATGATGCAATATACGGGGAACAGTTCTTCTTACAATAAATTTTGAAGGTGTTAGTTGAGTGGGTTTGCTGGCGTTCGAGAAAGGGAATACACCTGCTGGAAGCGTCGACCAGCATCTAGAGAACTTGTCTCTGCTCTTCAGGATAATACATGTGTTTGATCTGGGGGAACAGGTAGGGGGATTAGATTTGCGTTCAAGGAACTGCAACAATCTTTCCCTGGGGTGCGTTGCTACGGCACCTACGTCGATGTTCGACAAGAGGGGCTGTACAAAAAAGAACAGTACGAATTCAAAAACCTTAGCTATCACCCGACCCCTACCACAATTTTATATAACTTCCAAAGAGTTAGAAACTAACAAATGAATGTGATTTTCAGGGAAGGAGAAGCTATCAGTGCCACCAGGAGAGTCCGTACGTTTCGTTCTTGACATAGATGGAACCCAGGTGGAAGATGGAGAATATTTCCGAACACTGCCTAATAATACGGTGCTCCTTTTGCTGCGGCAGGGCGAGCGCTGGCACCCCCATGGGGTCGACGTTATACGAGCAGGTAAATACAGAGGAAGGGATCAGTCCAAAAGGACGAAGTAGCTAAAGAGCGCAGATTATTCAGCAGCAACCGGAAAATCTTTGGAGGATAAACGTACTTATGCATGGGCACGCCTAAAGAAATGTTACGAACAAAACTTGCTGAATCGAACTTCGGTCCTTTACACACCCCCGCCCCATTCTTGAGGCAATCACCCTTGTATCTTGAGGTCTAACATACCCCTAACGTTCCCCGTTGTTGCAGCAATCTCGGCGATCCCGAAGATTGTCTGCGAGACGATCCACGCCCTGGAGCTGCATGAGGAGGTCCCGTCCTGGAAAATTATGGACAACAAGGGGCGCGTTACGGTGGTCCTTCACTGGGACCACCCTCGAGGCGCCGCCCCTCCGCCCCAACCGCCCCTCTCCAAACACCCATCTATAGTCTCCCAGCCCAGTCTCGACAAAGGCTTACCCCCGGGAACTATCATTACAGCGGGAGGCAAGAAGGAGACTCTGATCAACGACGTGTACACGCCACCACGCTACACTGCCAGCCCCCAAATCACGGTCATCAACCACGATGACGTCCTCAAGCCCCCGGCCTCCGCCTACCACCCACCGCATCGGCTCCAAAAGCAAGGCTCGTCCTTCGACAGCACCATCCACATACACACGCCCGAATGTGCGAACCACGCACACAACCCCGTCCGGGCCGGCAGCCCAGGCCCGGACTGCGACTTCCACTGCTGCGCGCTCCACGAGGAGGGCCGCAAGATCGCTGTGCACAAGTCGGTGGCCACCAGCCCCATCCACGATCAGCAGGGCTCCCCACAGCCCTCCAGCATGGCCGAGGGACGACGCACTGGTCTGCCTAAGCAGCATGTCCGCTTCCTGGACATAGAGGGTGGGGCAATGATGCGTGCGGCCCAGCCTGATCACGACTCGTCCGAGAGTGAGAACGAGACGACCGTGGTGGAGGAGGAGCAAGTCACGACCGAAAAGTTCCTGCTGCTCATCGACCAGCTGAGCGTCGAGCAGAAGCGGCACCTCACCATCAAGGACATTGGCGTCATCCTAGAGCGGCTGTCCTCCAAGATCGTGGATGTGGAGCGGCTGGACCGTGAGAGCGAGAGCGAGGACTGCTACAACTGGACGATAAAAGCCACAATCCGAGGTGACGTGCTGCGTGAGCTGGGAGTTATCTACAACGGGAACTACTACGCCATCAGCGAGCACCCCGGATACCGCGAGGACGGCGAAGACAACCACGAAGAGGTGGAGGAGGAAGACGAGGAAGAAGAAGACCGCCTTTAACAGCGGGAAAGCTGACTAGGTGCTAAGTACTTGCCAGGGGAGGCACAGGAGGCAGAGAGGGGAGAGCACGAGCTAAACAAAGGCGATCTGATGAGGGAGAGTAAGACAGGGTAGAAGGATGGTGCGGCTGGCAGCGGTAGGAAAAAGCGCACAAAAATACGAGTACTATTTCACTTGGATGCTATCTAAGTCTTTGTTTACCTTCTTGCGAATAGTTCCCGCAAAGTCTGCAGTCTCTTGTATCTCCCCACAGTCCACTGCCCCCGATCCTCGGCCAGTCCCTGACTCGGCCAAGGTAGGGAATAGAAAAATGCGTAGAGGGGGCGAAGCTCGCAGCCTAGGGATGAACCTAACGCTCGAGAGTGAAGCCCCCCATCGCAAGGCTAAAACTGGCCCACGCTGTTTGATTTAGTGTCGGCAAAGGACTTTGCTTCAACTAAATTACACATTAAAGATAATCATTATTTCCCTAAATAAAATATTTAACGTAATGAAAAGTAATATAATTTTTCCTTCTTATAATAAAATGGACGATGTTAGAAGATTGGAAGAAGAAAGGTGCCGTGTGGTGAAGTGTGATTTTCATCTCTGCATATTATAATATAGCAATTATAGTAATAAATAATAACTAAACATTCTTCCAGAACTTTCTTAAGCGTACTGACTCACACTGAACACCAGTTCAATATGGCAGCCAAAAAGTGACAATCGCCACAAAAATTGCAAAAATTGCAAAATTACCTATTGCTATAATTTCATCAGTTCTTCAGACTGTACCCTTAGAGGTTCGTTAAACCAAAAACCAGAATACCAACCCAACTACTGTGTGCCAACAACAGTTTATATGTCTGAAATGTCTAAAGATGTGCCAAAAACCAGTATTATCGAAAAACGGACCAGCCGTTACAAAATGTAAGGCAGTCCATTGGCTGGAAACGAAACGAATCAAAACGAAGCATCGGAAACTTAAAGTTTCGTTTCGGCCAATGGACGGCCAGCTAAATTCTTATACCTGAGGCACAAAATTCGGGTAAGTTGAACATCTTAAGGTGTAATGGGAGAGGTAATTTTTACTTAAGTTCACCTGAAAGAAAACAAAGCACTTTTTCTCATATTATCATCGAAACTAACCACTTTATTGAAAAAAAAATCTTTCGTCAATTTTTTTACGAACACAACGCAAAAAAAAATTCATTAAACTGACTTTTCGTTATTTCACAGTGTTTGAATTACCGAACTTCAGTAATCTTGTAGACTTTTAATATTTCAAACACTGTGAAGTAACCAAAAGTCATTTTAATGAATTTTTGCTTACTTTATGTTCTTAAAAGAATTGACTAAGTAAGTACACTGTTTTTATTGCAATAAGGAGGTTAGTTTCGATGATAATATGAGAAAAAGTGCTGCGTTTTGGTCCAGGTGAACATAAACAAACATCACTTCCCATGTCGTCTTAACCTGGTTTAACTTAACCGGGTTTAGTACCTTGTGGCAAAAGGCCTTTACTGGTTGTAAAATATCTATTAACGACAGCTCAAGTTATAGTCGTACTCAAGGCATATTATTTTTTAAGGTTTGATATTTTCAGTCAGCAATATAGAACGCTTCTATGTTATCGTAATCGAGATTTAAAAAAAAAATAGAAAATATGGGAACATCCACATTATGTCAAGTTCTAAATTTTAACGTTATCGTTAGAATTATGTAATTCCTACATAGATTATAAGTGTCAAAAACGTCTTAAATAAAACTAAAGATGTCTCTCTATAACGAATACCGTCTCTCTATACCGACCGATAAACCCCATGACATGATGTTGTGAACCAACCAAATTTACGACGTCCGATCGCAGTTGTTATAGTGAGAGACGTGAATCTTTTTCTTTCCCAAATCATTTCGAGATATCGAAACTCGATGATACCGGTAACTGCACCTCCATCTTGACTCAATTATCGATCGATAATATCGAAAATGGTGTTTGTTCATTGAACAAGTGAGTGTTGTTTGGATTGTTGTATGGGTTTGTTTAGTCGCTAATGGTCGTGCAGGTACTGCAGGTACCAATATCAATCGAGATATCGTAGAAAAAATAATAACTCGAAACGAAAAAAACGAATGAGACACCTACTCCGCCAAAAAACTGACTTTTTTTATATATAAAAAAAATGTGGTTAAATATAGAGGTGATACCTAGGTACTGTCGCACAATTCCCATCTTAGTAGAAATATTCGTGTTTAATAAATAAATAAATAAGCATAACAGGAGTCTGACGTATTGTTGTTTGTTGACGTTCTCCATGGCCAGAGAAAACAATTGGAAAATTAATTGCCCTGAAATATAATATGTCTTTTTTACGTCATTACTCATGAGGCTATGTTGTAATTTTACGATCGAGTGATTTTTTGTCGCAAAAAAATTGTCCCAAATTAACCGATCGTGAAATAGCCTCATGAGTAATGACGTTAAGAAGACATATTATATTTCAGAATATTTAAATATCCAATAGTTTTCTCACTAAATTTGAAATCGGAACGTAAAAAAATAGCGAATGTATGGTGGCCCTTAAAAAGAGATATCATATTTCAGAACAAATAAATATGTAACAGTTCTCTCAGAACGTCAACAATCAGCTACACGTGGTGAGGCAGTGTAGTGTTCAGTAGCGTTTCTATTTGTGCGGAATATTACACTGGCGCAATGGTTCTGTTACACTGATAAACAAACATCCCCAAACAGTGATGTTTGTTTATGTTCACTTCAACCAAAACGCAGCACTTTTTCTCATATTATCATCGAAATTAACCTCCTTACTGCAATAAAAACAGTGTACTTACTTAGTCAACTCTTTTAAGAACATAAAGTAAGCAAAAATTCATTAAAATGACTTTTGGTTACTTCACAGTGTTTGCACAACCAAACAGACTCCACATTTTGGATCAGTGGGTTTGTTGGTGTTTGGTTGTGCAAACACTGTGGAGTAACCAAAAGTCATTTCAATGAATTTTCGCTTACTTTATGTTCATAAAAGAATTGACTAAGTAAGTACACTGTTTTTATTACAATAAGGAGGTTAGTTTCGATGATAATATGAGAAAAAGTGCTGCGTTTTGGTCCAGGTGAACGTAAACAAACATCAGTCGTGTCATCTTGACACAATAGTATTCCCAAATGGAAACAATACAAATAATTTAATATGTAATTTTAAGGCGCACCTCCACTTGATGCAAATGTCGGATCTCAATATTTACACCTATGTCTACCTTAGGGAGCATTATTCTTTTTTGATGACTCAGGCAATTAAGGTAGTGATTTCAGAAGGAGAGCATGGCGGTAAAATATTCATCCGACATTTGGCTTGAGGTTTCGTCATTAGAAAAATGCATCCCAATATCGACATTTTAACAGGACATGGGAGAGGTCTGAAACCAAAACAAAGCACTTTTCTCGTGTATTCACAGAAAGTAACCTCCTCGTCAAAAGAAAAACATCCTATGTAGGTATCAAAAATTCATTAAGGGTCCGCTATACCTGACGATGCATTTTTTGCCGCCCATAAGATTAACATTGCGTTTCATTTTCAAGGTTTACCCTTGGTTGGAAAGACACAAAATTTTGCCCGTATCTAGCCCTAACAATGTTCTAGGGAGTGTTCGAAGCAGATTTCCCATTTTTTTACTGTTTTTCGAGATACAGCACTTTTCTTGAGGTATGCGATGCTAGCATTTGCAAAACAGTTGCAATAAAAGAAACCAGTGAGAAATTGGGAAATCTCCTTCGAACACTCCCTAGAACATTGTTACGGCTAGGTACAGGCAAAATTTTGTGCCTTTCCAACCAAGGGTAAACCTTGAAAATGAATCGTCGCTCGCAATGTTAATCTTATGGGCGGCAAAAAATGCATCGTCAGGTATAGCGTCCTCTTAAAATGACTTTTCGTTACTTCACAGTGTTGGTTGCTTACTTTTCGTTCTTAAAAACAGTTGAGAAAAAGTGGTTTGTTTTGGTTTTCGGTTAACAAAAATAAAAATCACATCTCTCATTTCATGTTAAATATTTTTGTATGGGGGATACCGGCTTCGTTAGCTTACAAGCAGAATATCCACCCAGATGTTACTAGAATACCCACCTAAGGGTGACCAAAAGATTCACTGTTAGATAGTCCCCAAATTTTTTAACATTCACATCAATTGTTTAATTATGTAAACCTGAACCTGAAAAAATAGTTCTTTGAATTTACCACCTCAGTATACCTAACGATATTAACCGTAGTTAATTCCAGCTGTTTACAGCGACCACACAGTCGTGTTTGTTTACGTTTTTTTATGCACACTTCATGAGAAAACTATTGGACATTTAAATGTTCTGAAATATAATATGTCTTTTTAACGAGGCTATGTTGTGTTTATACGATCGAGTGATTTTTGTCAACAAAAAAACGGTCCAGAATTAACTGATCGTGAAATCCATCATCCGATAGTTTCCTCATAAAGTGTGCATAAAAAAACGTAAACAAACACGATTGAGTGGTCACTCTTAAGCTTAAAGACACCAAGATGATCGTTGACGTTTTTTGTTTTCTTAATTTCCTGAGAAAATCCAAAAAGAAAATATCTAAAAATTATTGGAGGGTAATCTATTATAATTTTGTCTAATCTATAGAAAATGTGATAGGGTATGCAATAAATATACTATTAATTGTTTTTATTAAGGGTCCCCACACAACCCTGTTTGTTTATGTTTTTTATTGCCATTTGGATATCCAGTGAATATATTCGGACGATAAAAAGACACATTATACTTCAGAACATTTAAATATCCAATCCCTTCCTCATAAAATGGGAAGAAAAGATAACAGGGTTGTGTGGCAGTGGTGGGTTATTGTTGTAGGTTATATGAATTCGGTACTCCCATGTCCCTTTAACTAAAATAAACATTTCACTTAAAAATACACTTCATCACACAAGTGTAAGGTGAAATCCAGAACATACCTATTAATTAATTAATTAATTAATTGGTGAATTGCTTTAATAGATAATTGGTATAATTAAGAGAATAGGACGTGTAGAGAAAATGTTATATGACATCTGTGAGGGGTATGATACTCTGGTTACTACGTTTGTATTTTTTATTTTTTCCTAATTGTTATAATTAAAATAAGACTAGGCTGCGGCGGTCCTAAGGGTTTTAGGTAGGCATTTTTTTTTTTTTTTTTTTTAGGAAGTGGTTACATATTTAAATGTTCCAAGATGTAACGTCAGAAGCTGGGCTCAGCTGCGATTGTACGATTAACAATACTGGTCAATAAAATTTTGACCAAAATCACTCGGTCGTCGATTACAGTGGTTCCTGATGTTACATGCTTGAGAACATTTAATGATCCAGAATTCGGGAAGAAAAATAATTCTGCTGCCACGTGTCTATTTAACGAGGGTTGTGAATGATTGAAACCGAACATAGGTACATTTGTTTACTTTCTTTCTGCCCACTTTAATGTTTTTTTGTAATGTGGGGAAGTGGGCTCTGGGGTTCAACGATTTGGTCCATCGTCGAATCACAACCTTCCCTGACGTTACAAAGACATGTTTTAGAATATTTAAATACCCAGAAAGCGGAAGGAGAAATCAATTTGCTGCCACGTGTGACAGGCATTGAAACTTCATAACCAACCCAATAAAAAAATTCGAAAACCCAATATGGCCGCCTAGGACAGCCTTAACAGTAGGGTAGTGGGTATGTTTCCATGAAAAATAAGTTTAGTTAAGAAGTAAAGAAAAGTTCTTTATCTTGTTTATGTAAATGAAATAATAGTAATAATAAGATGGTCGAAAGATTTATTGTACATTTTCATTGTTGTTGTGCGAAAATGCTAGATTTAGAATTTCTTTTGTTTTTTTACTTTTATTTTAAGACGGAATAATTTGAAAATTCTAGGACAGCATCTGAATTCAAAACGATCAACATGACAAAGTGGTGTCAGAAGAAGGTTCGATGAGTCTCAGTTAAATGCCAGTTATACTTACCTGAGGTTTCACTAAACACTAACCTCCAGTTAAATTTAACTAAGAATCGTCGAACCCAACTTAGAAGATTGGTACTGGTTTTAAGTGAGAGGATGCTATGCTATATCCACTTAACTAGGATTTCACTATAAGGAACGGAACACTTTGTTAGCTTCCATTAATGAATCACATATATCTAGTAAGGCAAACATATGCTCAATAGGAGTTAACGAGTTATGAGCATCCTTGTACTCTATTGTGAATTCACGTTACAATTGGCGCCCAACGTGGGGGAAAAAAATTGTTATGTACACATACAACATATTGGATGGACTCTTAATACGGATACATGGCATCCTCTTAGGTAAAACTGGCCTTATAAGATCAAATTAATATTTAAAACTGGCCAATTCAACTGCCAAATTCGCTGTAAGCTGGGTTGTTCCCTTGGAAACGAAAAAACACTCCCAAAATCAAAAAATGTTGAATATCGCCAATTTTTATAGATTCTTTGTGTTTACTATGTGAAACTCAGCTAGGGAGACACTCAAGTATTTACAGTATTATACGTTTTTAAAAATTAAAAACAGGGATTCAGAAATTTAAGAGGTGAGTGAGTCGTGTGTTTTGATTATGAGATGTCCCCAGTCGAGCTACAAGCCAAATACTCGGCCGCTCTTTTAGCTACAATTTCCCTTCCCACGTAGGTTGGAAAGCCACCAAGCAAGGCGAGAAGATATCCAAACAGGAACATATCCTTGTTCTAACTCTTAACATAGCCGAGTTCTAAAGAACAATGATAGAAATGTTGTAAAGAACGATGAGATTCGATCCCGAACCTACCAAAAAGATTTTCTGAACGGCGTCATCGATGATTACTTCAGGAAGGTTTTTTTAACTCTGGAATACACGAGTAGTTCCTGCTCTTTGGACGGCGTCCTGGCGAGGATGCATCCCTGGACGCCTCGAAGTGGGGAGGGATGTACAGTTCTGAAGGGATGCCGTCCCGATCTTGGAATTCCAACTTGACCGAATTCCACGCATCCCACATGGGCGTCCAATTGTTGAAGATATGCCCTTTTTGCATTAATCCGTTATATCAACTACTTTATCGACAATAATTGTACTTTATTTTCCTTGTGTATTTTTTGCAAGTTGGAGTCAGAACTGTTTTAAGTATATTTATTGAAATATATCAAGAAACAGGCGAAACACTGTGATTATCACAATAAAATCAGGTCTCATAAACTTCTGCCAAACAAAAGACAAATCACAGGGATGCGGGTCTGGAAGTATCGTGTGTGGGCACCAGCCATCCCTGAGTTAACATCCCAAACCCCGCATCCCAGCCAGGGAGCCAGGACGCCGTCCAAAACGCATCGTTTGTGGCCAACTTAAAATGCCTTACAATGGCGATGTGCCATTTGGCCGCTGAGTAACCACAGCGAAGGTACCCATAGGTCCAGGCAAAATGCCCTCAAAAAAATAAAAAATATCTCTATGGCGTAAGGCGTATCTCGTGCCCCTTACAGCTATAAAGCTTGCTGACATTTTTTTAAATAACACTTCTCTGACGAAGCTCTTGGATATTTGATCTGAAATATAAAATACATTTTTAACGCTGGAAAGTAGTTTCTTATGATTTTACATTTCAGAGCAATAAACATCCATGAAAGTGTCATCAGAAGAGTGTCAGAAGGTATTAGAAAGGAGCTGGATGTGTACAAGAAAAAAAATCTACTACTGCCACCAGGTGAACCCTAGACAGGAAGTGGAAGAAACACAAAAAGAGTCATTTACACCCAAAGTCCATACACCTCACTCGTTGTGAAATCAGCACTTTACGCCAACAGGCACCTATGCTTAGCTTACGAACGATTTGTCAGCAACCCATCGACCCGTAGCTGAGCAGCTTATCGGCACACCATGTGAGCAAAACGCATGCAACTCATCTTCATTCAAAAATTCAAATTTGGCGGGTTTTTTTCGATTAGCTCTAAAGCACTATTGGATCCAGATTTATATCGATAATATAAATTAAATTTTATGGGTATTTATCAATAAATTATGGATTTTTAAGCCGCGTAGTAATTTAGTCAACTTCTTTTGGTACATCCAACAATTTATTTCAATTTTTGGAGGGAAAGAGGGTGGGGAGTGTTCCTATAGCGAGGAATTGGCGTAATAAAACAAATTCTTCCGTTTCAAATTTGTAACAGTTATTTTTATTAACCAGTTACAGAGTAAATCACATATTCCTTACCTCGTCTTCTTAGCGTGCAGATTTTGAAAAACTACGAGGAAACTGTCGTATATTGTATTGTCTCTCTTTTTTTACGTTCCGATTTCAAACTTTGTGAGAAAACTATGGGGATATTGAAAAATATTCTGAAATATAATATGTCTTTTTAACGTCATTACTCACGAGGCTATGTTTTGATTTCACGATCGGTTAATTTTCGACAATTTTTTTTTGTGACAAAAATCACTCGATCGTTAAATCACAACATAGCCTCATGAGTAATGACGTTACAAAGACATATTATATTTCAGACTATTTAAATATCCAATAGTTTTCTCACAAAGTTTGAAGTCCGAACGTAAAAAAATAGCGAATGTGGTGGCTCTTAAATATATTCAATGTTTCACCAGCAGAATCGAAGTTAGGATCTATCAATCGAATTAAATTTGTCAATTTTTTTCTGCACATTTTATGAGGAAACTATTGGATATTTAAATGTTCTGAAATATAACATGTCTTTTTAATGGCCGAAATTAACAGGCTGGTGATTTTGCGATCGAGTGATTTTTGTCAACAAAAAATTGGTCCAAAATGAACCGAACGTTAAATCACAACACAGCCGTTAAAAAGACATATTATACATATCCAATAGTATCCTCATAAATATGCCGAAAAAAACGTAAACAAAACGATTGTGTAGACGAACTGCATCAATACTACTGGACAGTAGAATATCGCGAGCCTAGAACAGTCCACTGTAGAAGAATAAATATCAAACCTGGTCAAGAAGTTAGACTTTCTTCACGATCTGGACGACATCTTCATCATTGAGGACGTGGTCTTTCCCCACTTTCTGCGGCTGATGTTTCACGGAGGAGCCCCAGACCAGGGCGTACTTGAACTCCTTCGCTATACTCCTGTGCAGCTTATTACAGAAGTCTTCCACAGACTTATGGTCCGAATGGAGGACCACCGGGGAGTTGTAATCTGGCAGCTGGCCCTGAAAATAATAGTTGATTTCGTCAGAATCACGCCCAACAGTCAAGTTTTCCTCCAGCCAGTGAAGGCCAGGTACCCGGAAGGGCTGGAAAATCAGAGTTGCCACGCGTCTCAAGACAGTGTGGAGCGTCGAGTGACCGCACAATCGTGTTTGTTTACATTTTTTTCTGAACACTTTATGAGGAAACTATTGGATATTTAAATGTTCTGAAATGTAGGTAATATGTTTTTTATAACGTCATAAATTAGGAGGTTATTTTGTGATTTTACGATCGAGTGATTTCTGTCAACAAAAAAAAAGTCCAAAATTAACCGATCGTGAAATCACAACATAGCCTCATAATTAATGACGTTAAAAAGACATGTTATTATATTTCAGAACACATAAATATCAAATAGTTTCCTCATAATATATGTGCTCAAAAAAACGTAAATAAATAGCGAATGTATGTTCGGTCAAGGGTCCGCTATACCTGACGGTGCATTTTTTGCCGTCCATAAGATTAACATTGCGAGCGGCGATTCATTTTCAAGGTTTACCCTTGGTTGGAAAGACACAAAATTTTTCCTGTACCTAGCCCTAACAATGTTCTAGGGAGTGTTCGAAGCAGATTTCCCATTTTTTTACTGGTTTTCGAGATACAGCACTTTTCTTGAGGTATGCGATGCTAGCATTTGCAAAACAGTTGCAATAAAAGAAACCAGTGAGAAATTGGGAAATCTGCTTCGAACACTCCCTAGAACATTGTTAGAGCTAGGTACAGGCAAAATTTTGTGTCTTTCCAACCAAGGGTAAACCTTGACAAAAAGTCGCCGCTCGCAATGTTAATCTTATGGGCGGCAAAAAATGCATCGTCAGGTATAGCGTCCTCTTAATTCAAAGTATGAATTAGTATGAATGGCCATACCTTAGGTTTGGTGTAGATGCGCACCAGCCTCAGGTATAGCCACATTTTTTCCAAAAGGTCGTCAAAGTTCCACTTGTGATGAGCAGAGATGGGGACGGTATGCGGGATCTTGTAGATAATGTCCAGTTCCTCAATGCTGATCTGGTCAATCTTATTCAGGACGTAGATACAGGGCACGTACACACGATTCCCTTCTATCACGTCTATTAGATCATCACTTGTCGCGTCATACCTGAAACAACAGGGGTCAGAATCACACACGACAGTGGAGTATTCTCCCTGCCGGTGAATGCCAGGCATCACCAGAAAGAATCTCACCAAGTCGAGACTAGATACCAGAGACCACATACAAAATAAATATCCAACATTTTACACGGAAAATGGGTATTAAAAAACGTTTTTCTGCACATTTTATGAGGGTACTACTGGATATGTTAACGTTCTGAAGTATAATATATATTTTTGTCAACAAAAAATTTGGTTGAAATTAAACTATCGTAAAATAACCTTACAACCTGTTAAAAAGACATTATATTTCAGAATATTTAAATATTCAATAGTTTCCTCATAACGTGTGAAGACAGAACGTAAACAAATACTTTCGTTATTTTTTTTACGTTTGGACTTCAAACTTTGTGAGAAAACTAGGTATTGGATATTTAAATATTCTGAAATATAATATGTCTTTTTAACGTCATTACTCATGACTGACTACGTCGTGATTTTACGATCGAGTGATTTTTGTCATAAAAAAATTATCCAAAATTAACCGATCGTGAAATCACAACACAGCCTCATGAGTAGACAATGACGTTAAGAAGACATAATATATTTCAGAATATTTAAATATCCAATAGTTTTCTCACAAAGTTTGAAGTCCCAACTTACAAAAATAGCGAATGTATATTCAGCCTTAAGGGGAAAAAATAATAAAGTATAGTTTCATTGGAAAATCTCCCACGAAGAAGGATAGAGGCAGTGAAAATCAGAAAAACCCCCAAAGAACCCTTAAAACCTATCCCCCCTCCCCCAAAAGGGCTCCCCGTGTAGTCAATAAAATTAGCCGTCAGTTTGGGAACATGTTATCTTCCGGTTAATGACTAGCGTGCAGTAGAAGCTTTTCGGCTGACGTCGCGTGACCCTCCATAGGAAGTAATGTCTTTTTAAATCGGCCTTAGATTTGCCTTGGGTGACCTTAATGGCCCATTACAAAAAAAGAAACCGGGTTGAAAAAAACGTGGCACTAGAATAGTTTCTTCTTCCCCTTTTTCGAGGAATCTATTCTCAGACCTGTCTATCCGTCTCTATTATCCTAAGAAGACAGACCATTTGTTTGAGAAAGAAACAGTGTTCTTGTCTTCTTAAATGACAAGTTATGAAGACTGATGGAGTGTATAAGGAAACAGTTGTTAATGGGGCATCTTACAAAGTTAACCGTCTTTTTTTCGTAAGGCGACCCTATCAGACCCTTCTCTTATAAACTAGGACCCTCTTCTTAGTCTGTTATTTAAGAAGTCAAGAACACTGTTTTTTTGCCAAACAAAGTGTCTTTCTTCTTAGGATAGCGCTGAAGTTGGTTCCATCATACCTCACTGCCATATTTTTATGGCATTTCTATTCCTATAAAGTCTCAACAGTCACACCGTAACTCAAGATTGGAAAATGTCGTGCCTTGAAAGACAGTTCGAGGATATTATGGCCTCTATCCCCAAACAGAGCTATTTATAAAAGTATGAATAGCATTCGGGGATAAATGAGCCGCCAATAACGTCGGGCTTTATGGGCTATTTGTGATATCACGCAACATCCTGATCCCCGATTTCGAGAATTTTCTAGAGCTTAGGTTTCTACTGTGCTCAGCTCAACAGTTACCAGCTCCAGTACACGAGGGGGACCTACAGTTTTAGGTGGGTTCCGAATCACCACAGACATGCTGAACATATCAGAGGTGATTGCCGATCACAAAAAACTTTGGTAGGATTGGGATCGAACCCGTGTTCCTCTGAAGATAATGACTAGACCATTCGGCTATCGAGGCAGCCATAGGATAACACTGGGTAATTCCATGACCACCAATGACCGTGGCTGCTCTAAAAGCTAAACATAGGGTGCTATTCGAACTGGAGAACGAATTCCTTTGAAAGATAGAAATGGTGGTGCAATTACCGTACTAGGAAAAATCTCGGGAAGGCTGGAGTAGAACCTCGGCTGTTTCACTCACCTGAGAGTGATGTCAGCGTTATGTATCTTATATTCAGATAAGATACTTTTAACGGTGTCCAAATCCAGTTCCGACTGCGTAACCATGGTCTGTAGGTTGACTCCTCCCTTATCTTTCCTCCTGTATACGATATTTGGCGGCTCCTTGTTGAGACGAAGTCCGAAACCTTCCAGCTCGTGCTCGATAAGCTTCTTATGCTGAAGAGGCTTCAAAACGTCCAGAACGATGAAAATCAGGCTGCAGGTACGTGCGACGGCGATTACCTGCCGACCACGCCCCTTCCCGTCTTTCGCACCCTCGATGATACCTGGGAACAAAAAAGAGTTAAAAGTGAAAACAAAAGAAGTCTGTTGCATAATATCTAATTTGGAGAATCTATATATCAACCGCGGTGTTGTAGAACTCTAAATTTGTTCCAAAGGTCTTCTCCCTTCGTTGATAGCGGGTTGAAAATTTTGATTTCTGGTTTCATAGCTGAGACAGTAGAGTAGCTGTGTCCTTGTCAGACTTTGATATATCGATATCTTTTGTTGATGGTTCCTACAGTTAGCTTACAGTGAGTTAGATAGCAGAAGATACGGAGCTTAGCAGAAGTAGCCAAAGCTTACGTCACTTTCGGTATTTTCACCTCCTATATCAACCTAAACTCCGGCCACTTTAGAGTGTATCAAGTCATTGGATATTTAAATGTTCTGAGAAATAATACGTCTTTTTAACGGCCGAAATTAACAGGCTATGTTGTGATTTTACGACCGGTTAATTTCGGGACAAATTTTTTGTTGCCAAAAATCACTCAATCGTAAAATCACAATACCTATAACCTGTTAACTTCGGGATACTATACTTCAGAACATTTAAATATCCAGTAGTTTCCTCATAAAGAGTGCAGAAAAAAACGTAAACAAAAGCGAATCTACGTTCGGTTTTAACCACTTACCAGGCAGGTCGAGCAGTTGAATTTTGGCGCCTTTATACTTAATACACCCTGGCACGGTGGTAAGGGTAGTAAACTCGTACGCAGCCACCTCTGAGTACACCCCCGCCAAGTTGCTCAGCAAAGTTGACTTCCCCACAGACGGAAACCTGAAATTTAAGGGTTGAAAAAAACCTTGGTACCAGAATTGGCTTTTTCTTCCAATTTTTCGAAGAAAATATTGGAAATTAGTTGGCTATAATCATAATAATATTGGTGTTTAAAAGACGTATTATATTTCAGACCAAAATTCGTCAGTTTCTTCAGAAAATGGACATTACAAAACTGGTGAATTCCACCCCAGTAAAGGGGAGGGTTGACGTGCTAGTATACGATGGGGACCTACAGTTTTAAGTGGGTTCCAAACCTCCACACCCTTAGAATGTATATCAACTGACATGCAGAACATATCAGAGGTGAATGCCGATCAAAAAAACTTTTTTGGTAGGATCAGGATCGAACCGGTGTCCTCCGACCCACTTCACAACTTACCCTACAAACCCGATTCTGGCATCTCCAGTCTTGGCGACGTCGAAGCCTTCCCCTGGGCCTCCTCCACCACCCTTGGGTGTAATGAGCTCGCGCCTTAGTTTGGCCAGTCTGGCCTTCAGAAGCCCGAGATGGCCAGCTGTCGCTTTGTTCTTCTGCGTCCTCGCCATCTCGGCCTCGATCGAGGCGATCTTCTCCACGACCGTACCCATTTTAACTCACCTAAAATAAAGAAAGTATGAAAAACTGATTTGGGATGGCCGTTCTGGCGACTGGCATCCCCGGACGTACGGTTAGTGGGGAGGGATGGCAGTGTTTGTGTGGATACCCGCCATCCCTGAGTTGCCATTCCAGCCCCGCCATCCCTGAGTTGCCATTCCAGCCCCCCATTCCAGAACGCATGCTTACTCTTTCGGCTTGATTGTCAACATCACCATCTTCTACACAGAACGAATGTGGCCAAAGTACCGTTTATACTCACAGCTCTTCAGCAGTAGATGGATGAGACGCTCAGTAGACAGATAAGCTAGGCCGAAGCCGAAACACAAGAAGGATATTTAAGTTACTCAAAAAAAAAAAAAAAATCGTGACGACCTGGAGTCGAACCTGGGGCTCAGTTCTTCTTGACATTAATCTAAAGAATTTATGAATAGGCAAAAAATATTTATTTGTTCGAACAGCGAAAGTATTGTCTTAATAAATTCACAAGAACTTCAGTTGGAAATTTGGTAACGCATGAAATCGTCCTTTTTGTAGTCAAACGATCCCAGCTGTTCACCTCCAGCGTTCTTCATAATGTCATCAACCTCTTCTTTAGCTTTGGCCAAGCCATCCTTCCCACAGCTCAGAACATACCTCGACGATTCTACCAACACCAAACAATCTGGTTTACACATGGAATGCCAGTTCAACGGCAGCTGCGACACCAAATGCTGTGGAATCGTGACGAGATCAAAGAGCCCCTGAAACTGAGGCTTGCCGGGGTAGTCTTTCAACGCCGAAGTCGGTAAAAAAATTATTTCGGAGTCGTGCGTAGGGATCGCAGAGTAGCAGTCACTTTCTGATGGTTTCTGACAGTCTGCTTTCCTTATTCTTAGGTTACTCGAACCATCCTGCCGTATTACATGGCTGTCGAACCCCTCACTAGGAGGTTCAAACGGTGCCTGATTTTCCAGCTCAAAAAACATTTGCTGAATATTCCAAAGTGATGTTTCGGTAGCTGTTTTCTTTAGCTGCCCGTTGTATTTTTTGAGGAGCTCTTTTTCTTCGCTTGCTAGTCCAAAAGCGGGGTACGGCCCCGTCGTAATGTCTCCGAAGTAGCCGGGAGCCGGAGTTTTTGCACCGGGTGGGAAACTCGCAAGGGTAACGTTCGGGATACAGGGATCTGTGTCATCCTGCAGGAAAGACAGACCTTTCTCACGGAACTGGTTGTATTCTTGAGTAGCTACTACATCGGCACCGTAGGGGCGGTACCTCATGTGAAGGTCCCAGTCAAACACCCCCCGCCGGGAGTCATACCTAGTTCCAAGCAACGCCCTAACCCTATCCTCCCAAAACCGCAAAATATCAAACCCATCTCCACCAACGGTCCAAAATTTAAAAATATGCTCCAGCTGATCACGATCTTTATACTTCAGACTATCCAGAGACACCGAAGGCAGAACGTTCTGAGCGTAGTTGAAGTTCGTCACGATTTTGACCAGCCGGTTAGCAGCTTCGTTCAAATACTGGCGAGTTGACGGACGGATCAACGAATTTCCGTAGAGGTCCATGAAGAGTTGGGCCTTGCGTCCAAGTCCTAGCTGCTGGTCAAGGCCCAGGGTCAAAAACAGCATGGACCTTGCTACGTTGTTTAGATGGGGTTCGAAGACATGCAGCTTTAGGTTCGTACATTTCGGGTGACGATACTTCTTGGACAAAGTTTGGATGACATGGCGGCAGTCACTTTGGGCGATTAACAGAATATTTCCTTCACGTTCGGCAGCGAGGTCTATAGCCGACGAAAGTCCCCACCACATGACGCCGGCAGGAGTTCAACACAAAATGAGACTCTCCACAATTCCGGTTTTTATTTATACGTGTTGTTATGGGAACCATCTGCTTTTACGGGAAAATATCACGAATAGTCCTAGATTTATATCCAACAGATAGAAGTGATATAACAGTATGAAACTGGATACTTACACGATATGTTCGGCAGCAACAGTCAGGATTTCAAATAATATTACATCGAGAAAGAGATGAAGTTTTCCGAGCTAACCCAACATGGTCAGCGCGTTGGTCGTGGTGACGTGGTTTTAGACAGAAAGTCGTGGCTTCAGATTGAAAAAAGGCGCGAAAATTATTATTTTTAAATACTTTTTCTCCATTTATAGAACACAATAATAATATGATTATTTTTATTTTTATGGTAGAAATTAACTGGCTATATTTAGACATTACGATCAAGTGATATTTTTTCATAAAAAAAAAATCTCGATCGTAAAATCACAGGTAGGTAGGCCCTACACTTCCTACAGTAATCTACCTACCTCTAACAAACACTGTAGAGTAACTGAGTCAACAATAATTAACTATTTATTGATAGTTTAATTACAAGAACCAACCACGAGAATGAAATCTACAAACAAAACTTTTAGGAACTAATCACACAAAGCAATCCATAGACTAAGCAGCTCAAATGTAACAAAATAAATATAGCTAAGTAATAATGTAACATGATACGGATGCAAAGGTTGTTGTTAGTGATACATTTAACAAGGAGATAGGGATATTTTACCATTAAAGTAGGTATAGTCCAGCAGAATGAATATTGGATATTTAAATGTTCTGAAGTATAGCATAGGTACCTTTTTAACGTCCGAAATTAACTGGCTATGTTGTGATTCGTGCAATTTTGGACATTTATCGACAAAAATCACAACAAACCCAGTTAATTTCTGACATTAAAAAGTCATACTATATTTCAGAATAACCACATTATTCATTCAACGGTCTATTGGCGATAAGTTCCGCAATTGTGAAGAGATAGAAAGAAATAGGTAGGTAAGGAGAACGTACCTAGGTGTGTCAAAGTAAAGGAGTCAGTCAGTTAAAACAGTCATTGTTGGTTCCCGCAATAAAAAAACCCAAATAAATATTAATGAAACTGCCTAAAGATTCATTTTGAAAGGGACTCATACGTTAAGTAATATCAGCATCTCCGTTACATTTGTACAGTATGGAACATCTAGTCAAGGAAACATTATCATCCAATTCACGTTAAGACGCTCCACACGGTCGTGAAACTCGTGGCAGCAGAATGACTTTTCTTCCCAGCTTTTGGGAAAACTATTGGATATTTAATATTGTAAATATCCAACATTTTTCTCAGAAAATTGTTATTAAAAAACATCAACAAACAAATGCCGACAGCCTTTTATAACGATAAATAATTGTTTATGGTAGAAGGACACAGATAAGATTTAAAAACAGGAGAGACTTGAAGGCATGCAATAATAATGATACAGTAAAGTGTCTACTTAAAATAAGCTTTAAGGTTAGGCTTTTGCTGGAGATGCATTCCAGCCACTCACAAGGTAAACATTGTAAATTTTTTCTCTAATGCCTAAAAAGACTGACACTTTGTTTGAGAAAGAAACCATTTTCAGGTCTCCTAAAATAACAGGCTAAAAAGATAGTCCGGAGTAAATAAGAGAAAAATACAGTTAACTTTGTAAGATGATCCTATGAGTCATGTACTAATACACTCCAGAACCATCTTCGTAACCGGTTTATTTTAGAAGTTGTTACTAGACGCGAACAATGTTTCTTTCTCAGACAAAGTGTCTGTCTTCTTGATCATTATAGAGAGTTATGGACCAGACTGAGGATATCCTCGCTGGACTGACGTTAGGTCCCGTTGGCGATTCATGGGAAATTTAGTCTTCCCAAACAAGACGAAAATAAGTTAAAACCAATTCACCACTCGCAATTTTATCTTACGGCGGCAAAAACGCATCGTCTGCTAAAGCCTAACCTTAACTGAGTTAAAATAAATAAAAGTAACTACGGTGCAGCTGAATCTGAGCATACGATGCATTAAGACCGAACATACATTCGCTATTTGTTTACGTTTTTTTCTGCACACCTTATGAGGAAACTATTGGATATTTAAATGTTCAGAAATATACCAATTCTTTTTAAGGTCACTTACCAAGAATATTATATTTCAGAAGATTTAAATATCCAATAGTATCCTCATAATACGTGCAGAAAAAACGTAAACAAACTGTGCATACGATGCATTAAAAAAACATTGATGTGTGAATGAAAAAACGATGATGAGACGACTTGCTGTTTCAGCAGTTAGAGTTCCAGCAGACTAGGTGCAACTTGCTAAGATCCAAAGGTACGGCCCTTCAAAAACTGAAAAGAAGAAAACGAACGGGGTTAAGAGGAAATACACAGTTGAGAAAGACGTGGCAGGAGAATGATAATTCCTGTTCTGCAATATAGGTAATAAGTCTTTTTAACACCGAACCTACTAGTTTCTAACGTTAAAAGGACATATTACATTTTAAAACATTAAAACATCCAACAGTTTCATCAAAATCTTGTTGTGGACTGTCTTAGTATCTCTGAACAGGGCAATACCTTGACTACTATTGATACTGCTTGAGGAATTTGTCTTCGAAAATCTCGAGCTCGTGGGTAACGTAGTTGGCCTTGTTGCGGAGAACTTTGGCCGCGTTGCCTGCTTCCTCCAGTAACCTTAGCTCCCTGTCCAGCAGTTTGATCTTCGAGTCCATGTCTGCGGTTGACTCATCCACCAAGTGACAAAGTCGCGCGAACGTCGACGATAACTCTCTGAAAGATAACACCGGTTAGTTGTAGGGAGGGACAAGCCCAACAACTAGATTATTTCTAGAACTATCCACTATAAAGGACTTCTATGCTTCTAGATTTGTTCTAAACGTCTTCTCCATTTGTAGATATAACGGGTTGAAAATTTTGATTTCCGGTTTCGTAGTTGAGACAGTAGAGTAGCTGTGTCCTTGTCAGACTTTGATATATCGATATCTTTAGTTGATGGCTCTTACAGTTAGCTTACAGCGAGATAGGTAGCAGAAAATGTGGAGATTAGCAGAAGTAGCCAAAGCTTACGTCATTTTCGGTATTTTCACCTCCTATACCAACCCCGGCCACTTTAAGGGTGTAGTAACTTTTTATTTAGCGGTGAGAATCTAAAATGCGATAATATAGAAACTAAGTCAGCCATCAGACTTACTCCAATCGTTTCCCGTGGTAGAGATTTTCCCCTAGTAAACTTACTGCTGAACTTGATGGCTGCAGTTAGCGGAGGTCAGGTCCACGATGAGTTTGAGTTTCTTGGTGGCATGGTTGACGTACTGTTTTTTGAACGCGCGCTCTTTCGCCTTGTTGGTCCATGTCAGCCGTTCATACAGGTAGATGCAACCGTAGATCGCCCCAGTCGCCATTATCAACCGCCAACCAACTGTTTTCAGCATCTGTAATAGACATAATAATTTAATAAAGACGCAAGACAGTGCACGTGGCAGCAGAATAATTCATCTTCGCATTTTTTAAGGCTAGGAAATGTTCTGATGCATAATGTCTTTTTAACGTCAGAAATTAACTGGCTATGTTGTGATTTTACGATTGAGTGATTCTTGTCAACCAAAAATTAACCGATCGTAAAATTGCAACACAGCCAGTTAATTTATGAAATTAAAAAGACATATCATACTTCAGAATATTTAAATATCCAATAGCTTGCTCATAAAGTGTCGAGAAAAAATGTAAACAAATAGCGAATGTGTGTTCGGTCTTAACTTGCTCTACACAATCGTGAAACACGTGGCAGCAGAATGATTTTTCTTCCAATTTTTTTTAGGAAACCGTTGGATATGTTCTGAAATATAATGTACTTTTAACGTCAGAAATTGACTGGCTATGTTGTGATTTTAGTTCAACATTTAAATATCCAATAGTTTCCTCAAAAAATGGGAATAAAAAAGCATTCTGGTGCCACGTTTTTTTTAAACTCACCAGACCGGTAACCAACAAGCCTCCCATGGTACCCTGGGAAGAGATGGAAGCGAGGGCGATGCGTGAAATGACAGACAGGTAATCATCGTGAGGCGCGGCGGGAGTGAGAGCTCCGTTAGACGTCAGGTCCATACTGTAGTCTGGCGTTCCCAGCATTGAAGGCATCTGCAAACAACAACATAATATCACAAACAGCAAGTGATAATTCAAGGAAGGAGACATTCTTCTGAGGCTTTCACTGGAGAACAATAGAAATGGTGGTGCTATTACCGCACTAATTACAGTAGGTATGCCATACTCATACCCAGTAAGACGAATGGTAATTTGTTTTATGCTACCTCGTTGAGGCTGAATATACATTCACTATTTTTTTAAGTTTCGATTTCAAACTTTGTGAGAAAACTATTGGATATTTAAATATTCTGAAATATAGTATGTCTTTTTAACGTCATTACTCATGAGGCTATGTTGTGATTTCACGATCGGTTAATTTTGGACAATTTTTTTTGGTGGCAAAAATCATTCGATCGTAAAATCACAACATAGCCTCATGAGTAATGACGTTAAAAAGACAAATTATATTTCAGAATATTTAAATATCCAATAGTTTTCTCACAAAGTTTGAAATCGGAACGTAAAAAAATAGCGAATGTATTTTCAGCCTTACTACTTACCCTGTTGTAGTTGGCAATGGTGACCTTATGGCCGGCACTGCCTAAAAACCGGTAGATGAGCGCTGTAATGCCCCACGAGAAACGAAACTCCAAATCTTCGTGGAAGTCAGCGCAGAGGTTGTCGCAGTTAAGGCGGTACAGGATTTCAAACGGCTCCCGACGCGGCAAAACACTCACTGACAGCTGCTTCTTGTCGGCCGGAAGAAGGGCCGACATTCGTTCTAAACAAACAAAATTAATAGGGTTAAGAGCGTCTACGCAGACGTGTTTGTTGACAAGACATATTATATTTCAGAACTTTTGAATTCCGATGGTTTCCTCATAAAGTGTGGAGAAAAAAACGTGGTCGCCCTTAAGAGGACGCTATACCTGACGATGCATTTTTTGCCGCTCATAAGATTAACATTGCGAGCGGCGATTCATTTTCAAGGTTTACCCTTGGTTGGAAAGACACAAAGTTTTGCCTGTACCTAGCCCTAACAATATTCTAGGTCGTGTTCGAAGCAGATTTCCCAATTTCTCACTGGTTTCTTTTATTGCAACTGTTTTGCAAATGCTAGCATCGCATACCTCAAGAAAAGTGCTGTATCTCGAAAACCAGTAAAAAAAATGGGAAATCTGCTTCGAACACTCCCTAGAACATTGTTAGGGCTAGGTACAGGCAAAATTTTGTGTTTTTCCAACCAAGGGTAAACCTTGAAAATGAATCGCCGCTCGCAATGTTAATCTTATGGGCGGCAAAAAATGCACCGTCAGGTATAGCGGACCCTTAAAAGACCCTAGAGAGCTAGGGGCTATAGTCTGCGTCACTCCTGAAAGAGAGTAATGTGAGTGATATCCAGGGGTGGATAGACTACACAAATGTCAATTGTCCGTGCTAAACTCTTATAGATCATTGTGACCCCTTCTTCATAAGTCTACTTCTTGTTCTGAACAAAAAATAATTTTGGAAACCCTGTGTTTTTTTAGAACAATGGGTGCCGTTACTCCCATCCAAGAGTCAGGTGGACTATTATCCTTATACGCAAGGGGGTGAGCCCTCAGCCAGTAAAAACTAGGCATACAGAGGAAAAATCTTGACCGGGCTGGGCTAGATCCCAGGTCCTCCTGCTTGACAGCTCTGTGTCTACACACCTGTCATTTCCCGCTGACTGTTGTCGATGTTAAGGGCGAGGGCGGTGGACAGCCTCGCCCGAAGATTGCTGCCCAGTCCGCTCTCCACATGGGAATGCATCTCCTTCTTGTAGACATTGAGGACCAGGGGCTCCGGGTGAAATGGCACGTTGAACTCGTCAACCAGGACCCCGAGACGACGGATTTCTTCGTTTAGGGCTTTCGACACCTGTTGAAATGGAAAAAGTTACAAATCAAGTTCCGAACAGTTTACACACTTAAAAGTTACTGATATTTTTCTGAGGAATCTAAGGAATCTTTTCTGGAAATTAACGTCTCGTTTAGGTGGTCACATACGATGCGTTTTGGACGGCGTCCTGGCTCCCTGGCTGGGATGCGGGGGTTGGGATGTTAACTCAGGGATGGCTGGTGCCCACACACGATACTTCCAGACCCGCATCCCTATGATTTGTCTTTTGTTTAACAGAAATTGATGAGACCTTGCTTTTATTGTGATAATCACAGCGTTTCGTCTGTCTCTTGATATATTTCAATAAATATACTCAAAACAGTTCTATCTGACTCCAATTTGCAATAAATACACAAGGAAAACAAAGAACAATTATCGATGAAGTAGTAGATATGACAGGACACATCTTCAACAACTGGACGTCCACCTGGGATGCGTGGAATTCGGTCAAGTTGAAATTCCAAGATCGGGACGGCATCCCTTTAAAACTGTCCATCCCTCTCCACTTCGAGGCGTCCAGGGATGCATCCTCGCCAGGACGCCGTCCAAAACGCATCGTATGTGGCCACATGGACGTATGGTTAGTGTGGAGGGATGGGACTTTTTGTGTGGGGACCCGCCATCCCTGAGTTGCCATTCCAGCCCCCCATTCCAGGACGCATCCCATGTGACTATCTTTAGAACCTAGTTCAGTATGACAATTGTCTGAGGGAACTGTAGGATATTTATTCGTTCTGAAATGTAACGGCTTATTACCGTTAGAAAACGACAGTAGTCTCTCTAAAACGACCGCCAAAGGACCACGTAAATCCGTTCGCTATAAAGAGAGTTCGCTATAGAGAGGGATGCATTATGGAGACAGAGTTTGTCAAGGGATGGTAGTGTACGCTAATTACGAAGATAGTCGTTATAGAGAGTGAGAACATTATGCAAAGTACCCTCTGCTCGACGTCCTCGACCATCACATGGATCTTCTTCTTCATCTCCTGCGTGATGAGCAGTAGTTGCTGCTCCGTGAAGTTGAGTTTGTCGTGCTGCTCCTTCTTGGCGGCCGCCTTGTCCGCCTTCAACCGCAGAGCTGTCTCGTATATTCCGTCCATCACATTGTGAATTTCTCTGTAAAAAAAAAAGGCAGAATATAATGGAGGAGGTGAACGCAGATAAGAAAAAATTGACACGATCGGGATCGAACCGGCTACTTACGAAGCAATGAATTTTCCCCGTTGACTATGCTGCTCAAATTTGGTTTTTACAGCTGACTTAGAAATACATTCCTCGAACTTCTTTTCGAAATCTTGAAATTCAAAGTATCGCTTGGGGAATCCCTCCGCCAGAGCACCAGCTGAAATCAAACCCAACTATATCACATAAACGTGGCAGCAGAATTATTTTTCATGCCACTGTTTGAGGAAAATCCTGGGCGTTGTAGCTCTAGAAGGGCCAGAGCATAGTGGGGTACAGGGTGGCAGGTTTCGTGAGCTCTGTACACAAGGGGGTGATTTGGTAAGAATCACCCCCAACAATAGAGTTTTCCCTCAGGAAAAATTTCGACCAGGCGGCACTCGATCCCTCTTGCTCCTTACTTACAATGGGATGGCATGCCCTTCTGCTCCTGAAGCCGTGCCTGCAGGGCTTCTTTGGCTGAGACGAAGAAGATTCGCTCCTGTGCCTCCTTCTGGGAGCAAACCTTCAGCTCCTTCACCAGGAAATCTATGGCCCGCTCTAGATGCTGCGCTCGCACCTAGTCCCACAGAAAACGACATTACAAACAATAAATAAGGTAGTTTCGTAAAAAAACAGTCAATAAGGAGAAAGAGCCGTTTTGCTTTGTGGTAAAAGGTCTATACTGTACCGTCCCCAACCAAAGCCCGTACGGTGACGATCGATCACATAGCTGATCACTCCCGAACAAACCAATCCCTCTGGAGTTTTTCCACAGCATGGCCATGATCCCTCCCTGGGAGAATTTATTCAGCTCAATCCCTGGTGTGTGTTGTATAGCCATGGGGAGCACTCCCGAGAGTCACTAGTTATCTCTAGTACGTGTTCAAGCTATGGTTATCAAGCGTCCCAAACGGACTTTGATGGGGATAAGTAAATGAAAAACCCACGAGGAAAAAAATCTCAGTCCCATGGATTTAGAAGTCGCATGCATACTGAAAACTTCAAAACCTTTCAACAGGAGAAACATGTGACCATGCATACTAAAATCATTTCCAAAATCAAAACAGAAGAGGGCAGATTACTAGATAAAATTCAGTTCCAGTGCAGTTTCATGATAAGCTTGAACTGTGAAAACGAGTGCTACGTTCTAAACTAAATACATAAAGTAGTCTCTCTATTACGACAGTCAAGGGTGCAGATAAATTTGCTCGCTACAAAGACTGCTCGTTATACAAAATGACAACAGTAAATATCTATATACTTAACCTACCTTTTCCTGCTCCGATTGGAGCTTTCAAATGCAAAAACAACAACAAATTAATCAGATCCAACTCTACCAAGGGTGAATTTCACCATTTCTTTAAAGTATACAATAGTGTCCCCTAACGAACAGATTAATCGTATGTTTAGCTTATGACTAGTGCTATCGCTCAATATGTTATACTGAAAGAAAAGGTGCAATCCGCCCTAAACAGTACAGCTAAATTAGTGAGAAGGTAGGGAGGGGCACAAGCAATAAGATATTACGGCTGAATATACATTCGCTATTTTTATACGTTCTTATTTCAAACTTTGTGAGAAAACTATTGGATATTCAAATATTCTGAAATATAATATGTCTTTTTAACGTCATTACTCATGAGGCTATGTTGTGACTTCACGATGGGTTAATTTTGGACAATTTTTTTGGTGACAAAAATCACTCGATCGTAAAATTACAACATAGCCTCATGAGTAATGACGTTAAAAAGACATATTATATTTCAGAACATTTAAATATCCAATAGTTTCCTCATAAACGTGAACAAGCACGATTGTGTGGTCGCTCTTAACTGAGGGTTGTTGAACCGACCTGTAATACTGTCTGTTGACGTTTCCTAGTGACACTTTTCTACCGCAACTGCTGGACAGTTATTTGTTCCGAAATATAATATGTCATTTAAACGTGATCTTAGGGTAGATGTTAAAAAGACGCTACAGAACAAATAACGTGTCAGTAGAACACGTCAGAAAACAGCACTGTACCTTCTGAAGAATTAACCAGCTGGCTAAAACTACTCATACTCACATCATCTAGATATTCAGGCTCAGACGCGGAAGCATCCCATCTATTGTTGAGGATGAAAATGTTCGGTTTCGAAAGTCTGGTCGAGACTTTGTGGAAGAAGTTCTTTTCCTGTAACAAAGAGCAGTGTAGTATAAAACAATGGATATGACATAATACGACGTCGCCAATGACGCCGATGGCGCAGTTCGAATTCGTTACATTATATACAAGCTCTCGATAACACTGGTAATTGCACAATCGTTAATGGCCGTGGCTGCTCCAAAAGCTAAACATAATGTGCTATTAGAACTAGGAAACAAATTACTGAGAATAGGACACTATGTTTAGCTTTCACTGGAGGAATTCCTTCGAAAGATGGAAATGTATGCCATACCGTAAGCATGAGAGTACTCTCAGCGTTGGCGACCAGTACGAAGACGTCGGCGTCGAGGCAGTGTTTGTCTATCCAGTCATCTAAGTTGGGAGTGACGTCAATACCAGGAGAGTCAACAAAGACTACGTCATCACGGAGCAGAAGACATTTGTCTCTGGGCCAGAAGATGCGAACCAGCTGACTTTCCATCAGCTTCTCTTTGCAGAGTGCATGCCCGAGCTGTGCCACCGACTGCGGAAAATAAAGAAGTTAGAGCAACACCGGTTCGATCCCGATCGTACCGACGTTTTTCTGATCGGCATTCACTGGTGGTTCGGGACCAACCAAAAAGTGTAGGCCTGCCAGCTGTGCACCATGGATACTTCTGGAAATGGTTTTGTTTCTGGGCTTGTCCATTCTCATTCATACCTTGACGTTTTGTTTCTCCGATGACCCCTCGGTAATAAGGTAACTCTCGCCATTCTCAGAACCCTCCACCTGTAGGAAACAGTTGGTGGTATGGCCGATCCCGCTAGGAAGAATCTTATCCCGTAGCATTGCATTGATAACTGTGGATTTTCCATTGCTTGTGCGCCCGAAGAAGGTTACCTGAAAAAAAGGGAGATGTGGTACAGCCCTATGAAGAAGGGCCAGGGTCCAGTGGGATATTTCGCTCTGTACACAAGGAGATAATTTAGTCAGAATCACGCCTTACTTACTTTCATGTGATCCCGCCGAAGGACTTCTCGAATCCCATGCACTTTGTCCACATAGCTTTCAACAGCCTTTACTTGATCGGTAGATGCAATTTCATTTTCACTGTCCAAGGCTAAAAACAGAACAACCCATTAGAAATAAGTGTGGCATACAGCATTTGGTACGGTTATTGCACCACCATTTGTATCTTTCGGAGCAATTCGTTCTCCAGTGAAAGCTAAACATAGTGTCCTATTTGTTTAGCTTTTAGAGCAGCCAGGCCAGTGTCAGCCAAAATTACTCGATTGCATGACAACATAGCCAGCTAATTTTGGACATCATTCTGCTGCCACGTGTTTCACGATGTGGAGCGGCTTAAAAAAAATTCTACAGTTTTGGCGGGAACTTACATTTGATGTAAACGACGGTTTCTTTGACGTACTCTTCGATTTCCGCAAAAATATCATTGATTTCCTTCTTGGCGTTGACAAAAATCTGGAGAGGAGACTGAGTGAGGCGGGAGTCCCCGTTGGGAGCTAGCCCCCCTCGGTGCAAGATACCTTCTCCAGGCATCATAGACAAAGTTCTATTGATGTACGCTGCCATAATCAACACTGATGTCGGTACACAGGCCTAACAGTCTGACAAACATCGATAGTGTGGGCTCTGTTACAAAATAATAACCAAAACGCTGAAATAAAATGAATTAAAATTTTGAAAAAAGCGAGGCAGGATGGTGGTGCTATTGGGACAACTTCTGGCTTATTTTTGTCTTCAGTCACACAGTATCATCTGTTACCAAGAAGAGTCACAAGTTTTGAGATTAGAGCAAGCCTACTTGTTTCGCTTCGTCGAAAGTGTGTGTTCAATTTGGAAACCCTGGTGCATATACTTATGGAATGTCCAGTGACAGAACTATCAGAAAGAAGTAAGTATGTCACGTTTGAAACATCTGTTCTGTGAACCAACTGGCTAGGTGCCAAAATGAGGAAGCAACAAGAAAATCTGGTGGGACCGAGATTTGAACCGAGAATTCGGACACCAGCACAAATAAACCAGAAAATAGTACCTAAATACTCTACCTATCTAGTTACGATCTAGTTCAATCCAAGAGGTATTCTCCTTCTGAAGCTGATTTTTTCAACAAACCGTCTCCAACCGAGAGAACCTCTGAATTAAATAGACCCTGGGAACCTACAGCCTCAGCCATGCAAGGGTTTCAAAATAAGGAAGCGCGGATGCAGTGCAAATTAAGAATCAACAAAATTCTTGGCAGACAGCGGGTTATGTTCATGTGACCGCTTGTAAAAGCAAATAAGAACTTAAACTGTGACAGCTAGAACGGGGGACCATGCAGGCTATTCTGGACGTAAATATCAACCTGTTTATTTCTAGACATTATCTATTTCGTCATGTTTGGGACAGCTGACACGGGAACCTGCAATCAGAGTCGCTGAATTTATATTGGGTTCTTCGCAGACAACACATACTGTAATGAGGAATTCTCGTGATAGAGAATAAACTGTTCAAATATTTTTAGTTACATAAAAACGCTGTTGGCTGTTAAATAAATAAAATAATGTTTATACATAGATAAACGTTAACAATCTCCGTCTTACCTCTAAAAATAAAATATTCGACCTTCCACCATTTTTATTTTTCATGGAACGAACTTTTACCACAGAGTATGAATAAAAAATTATAACATATTACCTGATAACTGTTATTTTTATATGTTAAGAAAATAATAAACTAGATTGAAATTAAAAAAATAATTATTATATTTCAGAATTAGAGATACTAAACCGTTTTGTCTGTAAAAATGTTAGAAAGTAAATAGTCTAGTGCCACTTCTAGCGCCAAAATTTAAAAATAACGCGCGTTTTGCTGGATTCTCTGGCTGTATTTCTATGATTATTTAAACACAATATACCGGAGGACTAATAATTAAAATTTGGTATATAATATTTAATAATATTGTCCTGTATTTTGCGAAAGTATTGGTTAAACTTTTGCGCATGACAAAAACCTTGAAAAAAGGAAGAATCGCCATTTTGTATTGATCAGCTTCGAGGTTAAATTTTCGCGGGGCGTCCCTCTTGCCCTGTAATTTTTATGGTTTATTTCTCTTGTTGCGACATAAAAATCGATTAACATCTGTTTATACGACGCAATTTGAGGTAAGATTTATTATTTCTATTATTTTCTTTCAATACTTGGAGAGTAAAAGGCTATGCGGCCTTGTAAACTCAGGACCATGTCTCTTCCTACACGCCGAGTATTGATTTTGCAGGGCCCAGCCCGGTGCCCGATGACCCCGGTGACTTTTACTGAAAATAACGTTGAAAGCGAGAGTTTATTAGCTTATCGAGTAGGAAAATATGATATAATGTTTATTTTTAATAGATTTTAAAGGATTTTAGTGTTTTAATACATCTTCGCTTCATGGCACCTCGACCGTAGCACGGAGATATGCTTCCACTGTAAGCTCACAATTTAGATGCCTAGAATTCTAAACGGTTCCTATAATTCTTCCAGAAATGATGAGCACGGCACATCTTCAACAGTTCCCTCACGGAGGAATGAACGGGTCTGGCGACATGAGAGCGGTCGGTGGCCGGTCCCAGCCGTCGGACCCGTTGCCTAACCCAGTGTTGGGCAACCAGCAGACCGAAACCAAGAGGAAGCGGTACTGGCCTCCCAAGCAGAAGAAGTCGGTCGTTGATGCCACCATGCCGCTGGAAGAAGCTGCTAAAGAGGTGTATATCCGGAGGGGGATGTTTATGTTCATTTGAACCAAAACAAAGCACTCTTTCTCATATTATCATCGAAACTAACCTCCTTATTGCAATAAAAAGTGTAGGTACCTACTTACTTAGTCAATTCTTTTATAACAAGAAGACAACCAAACACCAATAAACCCACTGATCCAAAATGTCCAATTTTTGCTTAAAATTATGATTTTAAAAGAATTGACTAAGTAAGTACACTTTTTTATTGCAATAAGGAGGTTAGTTTCGATGATAATGTGAGAAAACGTTCAAGGCTAACCAGTAGAAGAATAAATTCCGGCCTATCTTTTGTCTGGCTGATTTCTTTTTGGTAGAGGAATTGTAGTTTCGTCACAGTATTTTGTAACCTTTCAAGATGACATACCTGCCTACCTTAAACAATAATGCCAGGGGTACCAACTTATCTCTCTTAGCGATATCGTAACGGGGTGATATTTGTACCTGTTGAGATTTACTAACACTACCCGCTCAAACACTACAACCCTTTTCAACCCAGCCTCTGGTGCTAGTTCACTGCGGGCATTCAGGATCATTTGAAAACAATGAACTAAACCTTAAGACTGATTATGTATTTGCTATTTGTTTACGTTTTCTCTGCGCAAAATTAACCGATCGTAAAATCACAACGCAGCCTGTTAAAGAGGCATTACCTATATGTCAGAACATCCACAACCGGTCAAGGTTCACCAGATTCCTCTTGCTTTTCTGGTTGCCTAATGAACACCTTTTGTTTAGGAGCTGGCAAATGTCCCGGCCAAGACCCCGGTGTCCATCCTTCAGGAGATTCTGAGCCGCCGAGGCACCACCCCTAACTACGAGCTGGTGCAGATCGAAGGAGCGATCCATGAGCCAACCTTCCGCTACCGCGTTACTGTCGCAGAGTACGCAGGTAAGACTAAATTTAGGTGGGTTCCGAACCACCAAATAACATTAACTGAACATATCAGAGTGGTATGCCGGTCAGAAAATTAATACCGGCTGTCGGGGTTATTTTTAAGATTCCACTGTTTGTTGCAGCTCTCGGTTTGGGACGTTCGAAGAAGGAGGCGAAGCACGCTGCTGCTAAGAACGTCCTGGACAAGATTGTCGGCAACCCTGTAAATGACGAGGGTCCAGCTATTGAAGCTGATGCCACCCCCCTGCCGGCTACGACCTTTGTCGACAAGATTCCCGGCAACCCCATCGGAACATTGCAGGTACGTCTACAATAGTCTCTCTATAGCGACCGTCAGGGACCATGTAACTTTGCTCGCTATATGGAGGAAGGTGCTGCAGAATTCGTTCGTTATAGAGAGTGACCACTGTACACATATTAAGAAAGATATTGAACCTGTTCTTGTTGTTTTGAATGATTGTCCCTACCTTTTGTCTGAAAAATATTTTTGTAGAATCACTTTCATTTTCTGTCGGAGGTTGAAATTCCAAAAAGGAGTATCTCCTTTGGGTGAGTCCGACTTGTTACCTGAGAGGTACGGGTTCAAATCCAGACGTAAGCAAAATTTTCCATCTACGGCTTTGGCCAAACTCAAGACCTAAAATCCCTCCCGCTAGTGTTCTTGTAACAATCCCCAAGCCATAGACCACTCGGCTATCCACTGAAACTGTACGCCCCCGTCGTGTACTATCACTATGGGCTGGGGAGCTGGTATTTGGTAGTGCTGCCAGCTGAGCACGATGGACAATTCTTGTGATGGTCTAGTTGCTGGGCTTGTCCCTCTACCCCTCTACCAACTACTTTGCTGTTGACAGGAGTTATGCATGGCACGCCGCTGGCCTCCTCCACTGTACAGCCTGAACGCAGAGGAAGGCCTTCCGCACGAGCGTCAATTCACCATCACCTGCACCGTGCACAAACACAAGCAGGTGGGAAACGGCAAGTCCAAGAAGCTCGCCAAGCGCCAAGCCGCGCAAAAAATGTGGGAGCTGCTCCAGGACCAGACTACTACCCCGGCTGAAGAAGAGGTTAGTGCCACAGTGGGCGATCTCGCACGAATATACATTGGCTATTTTTTTACATTTGGACTTCAAACTTTGTGAGAAAACTATTGGATCTTTAAATATTCTGAAATATAATATGTCTTTTTAAAGTTAATTACTCATGATGCGATTTCACCGTCGGTTAATTTTGGACAATTTTTTTTTGTGACAAAAATCACTCGATTGTAAAATTACAACATAGCCTCATGAGTAATGACGTTAAAGAGACATATTATATTTCAGAATATTTACATATCCTTCAGTGTCCTCAAAAAATGGTCGACAAAAACGTGTTGCGGCCGGAACGCTGACCTGACCAAAAGTCACTTTAAATCACAGCAAAAACGCGCCAGATTGGCCGTGACGTCACTTTCCGAAATCCAGGGGTGGCCAACCTTTCACTGTTAGCGAAGCAAAATCAGGTTTAGTATTTTGTCACAGCGTTCTTCAGGGCATCCAAATTAATTCTCTTATTTTTAACCTGTCTTTATGTGATATCATTCTAGTACTGTGAAATTAACTAGTTATACTAACAATAACATATATCCTGTGGTTACTTTGGAAGGGTGAGATTTTACTAGGCGTAGATTTATATATGTTATTTTCGCAAGATGCGTGGCTCAATCCCTTAGGCGTTAGTTAGCGTCTGTTGTTAACAGGACGTGGGAGAGGTGTTATTAATTATTTATGTTCATCTGAACCAAAACAAAACACTTTTTTGCCCCCCCCCCCCCCCCCCCCCCATTTATTTCTCTGATTTTCTGCGTATTTCTCGAATACCTTCCTACATTCTACAACCTAGTTCCTGACGTTAAAAAGGCATACTATATTTCAGAACAGGTAAATATCCATCAGTTTACTTAAAAAATGGCAAGAACGAATTGTTCTGCTGCCACGTGCAACTCTTCAACATTATTTATGGTGAAAAAAATTCAGATCTGATATGAGTGAGAAGTACGCAGAAACCGAGTTGGAACACTAATAACTAGTTCAATAAAGTGATTTTTGTCAGTTAAAAAAGGCTGTTAAAAATCCTTCCAGAATATACTACTTTTTGAAGTAAAAAAAAAAAAAAAAAAAAAAAAAATGCGTCTACGCAGTCGTGTTTGTTTAGGTTTTTTCTGGACATTCTCTGAGGAAACTATAGGATATTTAAATGTTCTGAAATATAATATGGCTTTTTAACGCCCGAAATTAGCAGGCTGTGCTGTTATTCGGAATTTCGGACAAATTATTGGTTGCTCCATCGTAAAATTACCTCAGAACATTCAAATATGCAATAGTTACTTCATAAAGTGTGCAGGGAAAAACGGGAACAAATTGCGAACGTTCGGTGTTAACAACGCGCTAACTACCGCTTTGAGAAGAATATAAGAGCCCCTAGCAATCTTTGGTTTATCTTTGTAGGCGGCGGAGTCGCCCGAAGCAGCCATTGCACAGTTCGCGAGCTTGAAGTCTAGTAAAATCTCAACCCTGACAGCTCCACACACCCATAGGGTGGCTGCTTTCCACAGGAGCCTCAAGACTCAAATCGGCGTTAAGCTTGAACAGCTTCAGGTAAGCTAAGTATGGGTGCTGAAGTACGAAGGGGAACTACTGCGCGGGCCTATTACGGATGTCGTATCACGCGAAACACCCCTTTTTTCCACGAAGATAATATCACAAAAAGTTGATTTTGCTATTACGGATCGGCTTTTGGCGGAAGGCGGCCGCCCTTTTATCACGAAGAACTACCGCCACGGAAGGGGAACCTTTCCCGGAATGGCTCCCTTCATAGTGGCCATTAAGGCTGAATATACATTCGCAATTTTTTTACGTTTGGACGTCAAACTTTGTGATAATACTATTGGATATTTAAATATTCTGAAATATAATATGTCTTTATAACGTCATTACTCATGAGGCTATGTTGTGATTTCACGATCGGTTAATTTTTGACAAATTTTTTGGTAACAAAAATTCCCCGATCGTAAAATCACAACATAGCCTCATGAGTATTGACGTTAAAAAACAAATTATGTTTCAGAATATTTAAATATCCAATAGTTTTCTCACAAAGTTTGAAGTCCAAACGTAAAAAAATAGCGAGTGTAAGGTGGCCTTCCTTCGACAATAAATTTAGGTACCAGAAAAAGTAGCCGACAATTTTATTTTGCCATTAAAAGTCCATTAGCTGGATGGTGAAAGGCACCAACTTTTCTTATCGGGAGGTTAACGCTATAGTGAACTTTTAAGTATATTTAGAAACTTGTGAAATCCACCCGTAGTCTGCCCATTTGCTGTTTTGTTTGCAGTGTGTTCCTGCCTGTTCAAAAATCAAATTTTAAAGGGGTGGTAGTTTGATTTCTTAGTACGGTATCGTACAGAGTGGCAAGGTGGAAGTGAGCAGTGTTGGATAACTTTAAGTTTGGAAAACTCCCTTCTCCGAAAAAAGTATTTCAAATCTTTCATCTAAGGGAGAGAAAAATTAGACGTTTATTTTAGGGTGAGGACCCCCAGAGGGGCAAAACACACAGGTGTATTTTCGGCCGAAGCCTGAACTTGATTGTTACAGTGATGCCACTAAAAACTTACCTACACCGGTATTCGAACCCAGGACCTCAGGCGAGTCTAGGGTTTTTGCCCAGTAGACCACGGTGGGGCCACAACCTCCAAAAAACAACCAGTGAATTGTGCAGAAGTTCCTGAAAGCTTGGGAAAGTCTTGATGAATTTAAATTTTGCGATCCACATTGCGCTTGGTTTTTACTACAGAATTGATAATAACTTCCGCTATAAACACGAGTAGAGATGCGGTAAGTAGCACAGAGAGCAAGATGAAGGCGCCTTGTAGAGGTTCCAGCTTCAGGACCTGTGGAGAGTCACTCTCCTTGTGTGGGCGGTCGTAGAACCCCTTCCCCACGATATTCAGGTGGTCCAGCACTCCAGACTCGATAAGCTGGAGCGTCTTGGTGCGATAGCGGACCGTTAGAGGACTTCCTCGACAGCCATACGCCACCACTGGATTCTGCATGAACGGCGCTATGTACACCATGCTGTTCAGGTTCTTCTTGTACTTCAGCCGCAGAGCTACTCCGTCGCGTACCAGAAGCCCGATCATCACCGCCGACCTTTCCTCCACCACCTTTATTGACCAATCGGGATACACGTTCATGTAACGTCCGGGCATTAAGATCTTGTTCCAGACTTCGTGATCAGAGTGATTGAAGTATGGTTCTATCATGTACGCATACATAACGACAAGCAGCTCAGAGTCCGCGACTTCGCTTGGCTCAGTCATTTGTTTTTGCATTGGGGTGTTGCATAAATTCCCGAGCAGAAAAGACTGATAGAACCAGACTATGTGGAGACTGTAAAGCTGGAGAATAACGTAGAAGATTCTGAGGAGAAAAGATCCGGGCTCGTCTACAGGATATGCGACCAGAATAGCCACCATGTCGAGCCACCTCCACCGTACGGCTACCGCGTGGGACAGCGCCAATGCCACCGCCCCTGATACTGTGATCGTGCCCGCGACCCAAGCCCACATCTCGGGCGGAAACCCCGAGTATATCCCGCTCACTGGGTCCCTCGGCCACGCACGGGGGATCAGCCACACCAAAGGGTTTTCACGGAACATTGGTAGAGGCTCCAAAAAGTTGCTATACTCATGGAGCATATGCATAGAGCCGAAAGCAATGTCCGCTTCGCCCCTTCTGATGGTGGCGACTGCCGAGCTTCCAGTAAGAGTCAGGTGGAAGAATTCTTTAGTCGACGGTCCGTAGTGCACTGTCAGGTTTAGCGATACAGCGATGATTTCCATAAACGTAACTTCTCGGCCTGTGAAAGTGATGTTGTCGTCTTCGACGATCACATCGGGAAAAGCTCTTGTTGTTAAATAGTTGACCGGGCAACCCCCAAATTCGGGGGGCACTTTTTTGGGGTACAGGTTGTGCGACCACAGGTCCTCCTTCGAGCAGCTCCCGATATGGTCCAGGGTGGGAGCTTGGTGACACGTCTCCCGGCGGTACGGGAACCAGGTGTACGCGTCCACGTGTGACCCATTAGGCACGAGAACTACGGTGTCTATAAGACGAGATTTTATCCACAGCGGCAAACTACTGTTTAGATCTTCGGTAACAACCACCACGTGACCGTAGCGCCCCTCAAGATCGACCGTGCCCAGTGATCGGGCGATCAGCAACAGATCGACCGTTAGTGGTCTTCTTGGGGCTTGAAACTCGTCGGAAACGTAGAGGGCCTGATGTGTTTGCAGTGCAATACGAGTTGTGTCGACTTCTGCCAAAACATCGACTGTCGTAGAAGTGAAGTATGTCGTCATTAGGTTGAAGAGACAGTACCAGACATCTTCTGTCACCCAGCTCGATTCCAGCGGGACGGAAATCATAGTAACGAAATTCCCGTGAAAATTGAAACGCGTTTGGACTGGCCACCGATTGGACGAACATTGAGGCGAAAAATCTGCAACTCGACTGCATTATCGCATTACCTGACTTGTAATTTAGTACTCAGTTAACTAAAAATACCCCCTGGGATTATGTTTGATAAATTATGGCACCTTCTAAATCCCGAACGATCACGCAATTCGATTGATTGCTATCTTCTTAACGGCGTAGAACAACAATGGTTCAATTGTGATCAAACTGATGGTAATGGATGTTTCAGAGCAATTAGACTAACTGCGCTCTTTTACATCTAATGGGCTGGCGACTTTGCGAGTTTAGTTAGGTTTTAGGTTAGGTTAGGTTTTAGGTTGACGTTCCTTCACCAACTTCGTAGGCGTCTCGTCAGTCTGATTGTTACCTAGGTCAACCATAGAAGTATGATGGAGCTAACTTTAGCGCAGACCTGTCTAGCTGTCTCTAGTATCTTAAGAAGACATACACTTTGTTTGAGAAAGAAACAGTGTTGTTGTCTTAAATAACGGGCTAAGAAGGTCCTGTAGTTTATAAGAGAAGGGTCTGATAGGGCCGCAGCCAGTATAGTCCAGCTCAGTCTTGGATGACAGTAGCGTCAGTCATATCCAGGGGTGGATAGACTACTTCTTGTTCTGAACTAAAAATAATTTTTGGAAACCCTATGTTTTTTTTTAGATTAATGGATGTCGTTACTCTCATACAAGAGTGAAGTGGAGTATTAGAATCTACTATCTACTAATACTACATACTACCTACTACTACTACATACTACTGCATACTACCTACTAAAATATACTACTACCTACTACTATCTACTAATACTACATACTACCCACTACTACTATATACTACTGCATACTACCTACTACTAAAATATACTACTACCTACTACTATCTACTAATACTACATACTACCCACTACTACTACATACTACTACATACTACCTACTACTAATATATACTACTACCTACTACTACTATCTACCACTATCTACTACCTACTACTATCTACTACTACTACTATTGACTACCTACTACCTACTACTATCGACTACCTACTACTACTATCTACCATACTATCGACTTGTTCAGGAACGCTTTCCCTAGCAAGAAGGTCGCATTTCCCGAACATAAGAACGCAGATCTAATTTCAGCCAATCACAGACGAGCATTCTGCTCCGATCTAAAAACTCGATTTTCCTATGTAAACTTTCCATATTTTGTAAACTAACTTATTAGAAACGTAAATAATAAGCAAAAGATAAATAAAGTAGGCAGTAAAGCCCTTTTAATTGTAAAATAATAATTATTCTGACCCTAGGTCAACTTGGAATTGTAAGAAAACAATCAACCAATGGGAAACGAGAAAATTTTCCAGCAGCCAATCAGAGCAAAGCATAAAAAATTGGCTGCTGGCTGTCTATAAATACCATGTCATTATACGAAAGCACTCACTTACCATCCAACAGCCGACTTGTCACTACCTCAGCGAGGAAACCCAGTCCTAGGGACATCCACACCTAATGTCTTTTTAAAGACTTATAATTCCACGGTTCTTTTAAGAACTTAGTCTCGAGATTCTGAAGTCTTGGAATTCTGTGTACCCAGCGCCCCAACATGGTCCTTCGAGCCGGATCGGCCCAGATACCAAAAATCAAGACAGCTCTCAAGCAAGCCAAGCTGCGGGCAGCAGTTTCCAAGAAATAAGAAAATCGGGCTTCAAAGACGCCCTGTCAGCTCATCCACGGGGAGTCTTACCTCCTGGCCAGCGTGGCCGGGTGTGTATTTCGGCCTCTGCGTGACAGGGGGTCCTACGACCTCGGCCACCGCCCAAAACTCTTGGGTCGGTGGTGGGAGAGGCAGGTTAGCGCTACCACATTGCACGGTGGGTTGCGTGGGAGACAATCCACTAACCTCGTTAAATGGTTGGCGCCCCGGTGGCGTTTTATACCTATGTGCCGCGTGCACTAAACGCGTCCAGGCGTCCGTCTACAGAGTTGGCCAAGTGCGGGTGGCTGGATTTCGACTACTACTCGCGTCAAGAATAGCGAACGGTCGGGGACACATGCGTTGTCAATCGGTCATCCGCGTTGGTACACGAGTACTATCCAAGTGGACGACTACAAAGTAAGAAGAAATATTTCCAGGAGTCGTCAACACGGCCCCATCACGGAAGAAAAGAACGGGCCAACCGGCACCGTCGTCAAAGCCAAGTTCTCAGAACAAGAAGCACCAAGATGATGAAAGACTGGACTCAGGAAGTTCCAGCAATTCGAGTCGACTAATAGACTCAAATTTTGGAGCACAGCTCCAACAAACCAAGCACCAAGTTGCTGAAAGACTGGACTCAAGAAGTTCCAGCAATCCGAGTCGACTAATTGACTCAAATTTTGGACCACAGTTCCAACAATTCAAGCACCAAGTTGCAGAAAGACTGGACTCAAGTACCAGCAATCCGAGTCGACTAATAGACTCAAATCTTGGACAACAGTTCCAACAGACCAAGCACCAAGTTGCTGAAAGACTGGACTCAAGTACCAGCAATCCGAGTCGACTAATAGACTCAAATCTTGGACAACAGTTCCAACAAACCAAGCACCAAGTTGCAAAATCACTGGACCGAAGTTCCAGCAATTACACGGATACAAGTTCCGAAAACTCCGACGAAATGGAGGGATTTCTTCTAAGAAGGAAACAACTAGAGTGGCTGATAGAAAACTACAACCACAAAGTTGATGGTTTGACCAGAGAGCAGGCTATCACTTACAAACCAGCAGCAATAAGACTGGTAGATGATATTAATGATAATATCATGGACATCTTAAAAACATGTCCAGTTCAAGCTCAAGAGGAGCATAGAACAATTTATGAGAGAATGCTAGACAGCGCAATGCTTCTAGTAACGCTTTTCTCAAATGGGGCTACGCCTCGACAGGAGGGATCGGAGTCTCCAATGTCAACAGCAACAGTGCGAACGGCGGCCGGCCCTGCTTTCAAGCTGCCAAAAATGGACTTGCCTACCTTTGACGGGGAGCAGGTGCACTGGCCCGCATTTTCGGCAAACTTCCAGAATATGATGAATCGTTTTCCCGAATTATCAGACGAAGACCGGATCCACTACCTGAAATCAGCAATGAAGGAAAGAGCTAAAGACATAATTTCTTTCATTGCCCCAGGAGGGGGAAATTCCTTCAAAGAGGCATGGGATTACCTCGAGAAGCGATACAAGAATAAGCGTCATACAATTTATGGCATTGTTAAGAAATTCAAAACTCTGCGACCGCCAACAGATAGGCGAAGCTTTGAAAAATTTATCGACGATATACGAGCTGCAAGAGCTGCTTTGGCGTTGATGGGCATCAGCCAGGAAGACTCCGCTCACTTTTGGAATCCAATGATTCTAGAAAAATGTGATGAAGAAATTAATACAGCATGGGAGAACATGCATGCAGACGACTCGATACCAAAGACTGAGACGCTACTGAATTTTCTCCAACAACGTGCGCAATCAAAAATATTTTCGGAAGTTTCGGGGAATAGCCAGAAGCCATTCTTCCGGAAACCATACTTCGAACAAAAAACAGCAGAGCCTCAACAGCAGGAAAAACAAAACGCGCCAGGGAACCAATCAGCGCCGCAGAAGCCATTTAGAAGCCAAACCTGCCCTGAATGCAAACTGGAACATTACCTGGCGCGATGTCCCGTCTTAAATAAGGCGGAGATACATGACAAGTGGACAATTCTGAAGAAACACAAGGCGTGTTCGAATTGTTTCAATACAAACCACGTGACAAAGGAGTGTCGCCGGCCTGGATGCAGAAACTGCGGCAAGCTGCATCACATAACGCTCCACAAGGCACCTCCAGCAGCGCAGCCCGTTACCTGCGCTTATCAAGAAAAGGAGCCTCCGATTATGCTTGCAACAGCAATCGTCAATGTACAAGACAAGCACGGAGGCTTTCACAAAATGCGAGCTTTCCTCGATGGGGGAGCTACACTTTCAATGATAACAGAAGCAGCCGCAAAGAAACTCGACCTGCCAATGGAAAGAATTAACAAAAAGATTTCTGGAGTTGGTGCCGTCAAGCAAAACGTGTTCAAAAGGACTAAGTTAAAGGTGCACTCCACCATCAAGGAGTTTATGTTGCCAGTTACAGCAACGGTAATGCCGCGAATAATGGCGAAAAGTCCAGCAACCAACCTACCAATTCAAAACTCCTGGGACCACATTCGTGAGTTAATCCTGGCAGATCCAGACTTCAACTGTCCAGCCGATGTGGACATACTACTAGGAATGGATGTCTATTATGACATCATACTTCCAGAATTTATCAAGAAAGGAAATGGCCCTGCAGCTCAGAACAGCCATCTAGGATGGATTATTGCTGGTCCGATGCCAGTTGAGAATCACAATGATGATCAAGTTCTCCACGTAGCTGAGATGAAGCCAGACCTGTCAAAATTCTGGGAGCTAGAACAACTGCCAGCAAGAAAAATCCTTACACCAGAGGAAGCAGCTGCAGAAAAATGTTTTCGTGAAACCACCGAGATACTGTCAAATGGGCGGTACTGCGTAAAAATTCCAATGAAAAATGACCCTCCAGATTTGGGGGAAAGTCGCCGTCATGCGATAGCAAGACTGTTATCTCTGGAGAAGAGGTTCAACAAGGAAGAGGACTACAGAACCCTCTATTCCGAAACCATCGGGCAATACCTGAGGAATGGCTACCTGATCCCAGCAGAAGCAATGTGTCAGCGAGCTGTATATTTACCTCATCATGGAGTGATGTCGCAAAGCAGAACGACTAAGCTTCGGATAGTTTTTGATGCAAGTAGCCCAACAACAAATAACAAGTCATTAAATGACGAAATGATGAACGGACCAAAAACTCAGCCCGATCTCATCAACATTCTGATTCGCTTCCGAACATACCAAGTGGCATTGACAGCGGATATAGAAAAAATGTACCAGCAAATCCTGGTTCGAGAAGTAGACCAAGATCTGCAACGAATTGTATGGCGGGAAAATGAAGATAGTCCAATCAGAGACTATAAGCTAACAACAGTGACATGGGGCACCAAGTCAGCGCCATTTCTCGCGACGAGAGTCCTGAATGATATAGCAGAAAGAAATTCTCAATGGCCAGATGTGGCAGAGAAAATGAAAAATGATTTCTATGTTGATGATGCATTAAGCGGGGCAGACACAGTGGAAAAGGCACAGCTGCTTCAGCAAAAACTAACGGAGGTATTCCAGTCAGCGGGCTTCAATCTCCATAAATGGGCGTCAAATGAACCCGAAGTGGTGCAGAAAATACCCAGGGACGACCAAGCGTCGGAAACGTTAATCGCGCAACCAGAAACCAGTACCCTGGGAATCAAATGGAACACAAGGACCGATGCTTTCTCCTTCAAGTTCGGGGAGGCAGTTCATCACAAAAAAGTCACAAAAAGGACAGTACTGAGTGATGCTGGAAGAGTGTTCGACCCTCTGGGCTGGCTGACACCAGTCATGTTAAATGCAAAGCTGCAGATACAAAGACTGTGGCGAGATGGAGTACTGGCGTGGGATGCAGAGCTACCTCCAAAAATCAAGCAAAATTGGAAATCATTTCTAGAAAATTTACAACTGTTGCAACAAATAAACATCCCGAGATGTATAGTGCCTTCACATGCAGTGGGACTCACACTCTGCGGCTTCTGCGACGCATCGGAAAAAGCTTACGCAGCTGTTGTGTACCTGCGAACAGAAACATCGGACAACGAAGTTCACGTACAATTGGTGGCGTCCAAAACAAAGGTGGCTCCATCAAATCCATCAACTCTTCCCCGTCTAGAACTGTGTGGAGCAGAGCTTCTCTCGCAGCTAGTAGCAACAGTGCAACACAGTTTTAAAGAAAATCTACCGTGTGTGGCTTACACGGACTCCACTATCGCCCTGGGATGGATACAAGCACACCCAAGCAAGTGGAAAACCTTTGTGGCAAATAGAGTAGCTCAGATTCAAGAAATTCTGCCTCCTGACTGCTGGCGCCACGTCCCGGGAGAAGAAAACCCAGCTGACTGTGCGAGTCGCGGGATTACGGCTGAAGAACTAATTGATCACCCACTGTGGTGGTCTGGTCCGTCATGGCTGACTGATGAAAACTTTGCAGCGCAAGAGATGCCAGAGGAAATCAATCATCAGTTACCGGAAGAAAGACCAAGTCAAGTTCTGACCACGAATGAAGAAAATCCAAACTGGCCAGTTCTGGAGAAAGTGTCAAATTTCAAAAAATTGGCACGTGTAATGTCATATGTCCAAAGATTCATTAAAAAATGCAGAAATCGGTCCACTGAAAAGGGACCAATCACAGCCGAGGAAATCAAAGATGCAAAAAACCTCGTTCACAAACTGGTGCAGCACGAAGCTTTCCCAGAAGAATTAAAAGCTATTCACAAGGGACTGCCCTTAAAGAAAAATTCTCCATTGCAGAAACTGAACCCAATTCTGGATAACAATGGAATATTACGAATTGGTGGTCGCCTCCGTCGAGCAGACTTACCAGAAGAGGTGAAACACCCTATAGTCCTACCTAAACATGGGAACGTCACAACGAGCATAATTCGAAATCTGCATCAGAGTCACGAGCATGCAGGACCGCAACTACTCATGGCAATAGTGCAAAGAGAATATTTCGTAACCAACCTACGCAACATGGTGCGAAAAATAACCAGATTGTGTGTGCAATGCACAAGAATTCGAGCAAAAACTCAAACTCAGCTGATGGCAGACCTACCAGAAGCAAGAATCAACCCGTCACGCCCTTTTCACAGAACAGGGGTGGACTTAGCGGGTCCGTTCAACCTGAAAACGGAACTAGCAAGGGGAACAAGACACTATAAAGCATGGGTATGCTTATTCATCTGCATGGCAACAAGAGCTGTGCACCTTGAACTACTCTCCAGTCTATCATCAGAAGCTTTTCTGGCGGGATTTGCTCGGTTTTGTGCACGAAGATCGACTCCAGACACAATGTACAGCGACCGTGGAACAAATTTCACGGCAGCATCAAAATTCTTCAAATCACTACGAGAAGATGAAATCCTACAGTCACAGATTGCCTCAAAAGAAGTCAAGTGGCAATTCACACCAGGCAATGCACCTCATTGGGGAGGGAGCTGGGAAGCAGGAGTAAAAAGTACCAAGTACCATATGGCAAATATTGTCAAAAATCAAACTTTAACTTACGAAGAAATGACGACAGTGCTCTGCAGAATTGAAGCTGTTCTCAACTCCAGGCCTCTGACAGAGCTCACGTCTTACGAGGATGACTATCAGCCTCTTACGCCTGCACATTTCCTGGTCGGTGGTCCACTCACCGCCCCACCAGAAGAAAAAAGCGACGAAAAACTACTCCCCAAACAACGTTGGCAACTGGTCCAGCGCATGGCCCAACATTTTTGGAAGAGATGGTCGTCAGAATACCTAACACGGCTCCAACAGCGACCGAAATGGTGCAGTCCCGCACCAAATTTAGTTCCAGGCCTGCTGGTCCTCATCAAGGATGAAAATCTACCACCGCTCAGATGGAAGCTGGGACGGATATCGCAAGTGCACGAGGGAGATGACGGCTATGTCCGCGCTGTCACAGTAAAAACACAGTTCGGCTGCCTCAGTAGGCCCATCACCAAAATCTGTGTCTTACCTCTCGACGCAACAATAGAAACTTCAGTTGGGACTGAGCCTGGCTCGTCTCAATCTAATAATGATCAACTGCAACATCAGGACGGGGCCGAGTTGCCACCCTGTTCACCTCGTGAAAAATCCAGTAACGTGCCAAAGTCAGTTCGTGCCAAATCCAGTAACGTGCCAAAGTCAGTTCGTGCCAAATCCAGTAACGTGCCAAAGTCAGTTCGTGCCAAATCCAGTAACGTGCCAAAATCGGTTCGAGCCAAAGTCACACCTCGGCTTCCGAGGGCGGCGAGCAGCACACCTCTTGGGGCCATCATACCCCTTGAGGGCGGCGGGGACGAGGCAACGCCCAAACGGCTGGCAATACCAGAATCTTGGGTGAAGAACGAAATGGATGATGAGCCAAGGCGGTCGGCGGAGCCTCCCAGTGGTCCACGGCGAAGTCCACGTCTTCATCCAGGTTCCAGTACCAAGACAAGAAATCAGTCACGTAAAAATAGTTAAAAAATGTACATATCTATCTAGTCATTTTAATTTTTCTTTTTGAACAAAGTTCAAGGCGGCCGGAATGTTCAGGAACGCTTTCCCTAGCAAGAAGGTCGCATTTCCCGAACATAAGAACGCAGATCTAATTTCAGCCAATCACAGACGAGCATTCTGCTCCGATCTAAAAACTCGATTTTCCTATGTAAACTTTCCATATTTTGTAAACTAACTTATTAGAAACGTAAATAATAAGCAAAAGATAAATAAAGTAGGCAGTAAAGCCCTTTTAATTGTAAAATAATAATTATTCTGACCCTAGGTCAACTTGGAATTGTAAGAAAACAATCAACCAATGGGAAACGAGAAAATTTTCCAGCAGCCAATCAGAGCAAAGCATAAAAAATTGGCTGCTGGCTGTCTATAAATACCATGTCATTATACGAAAGCACTCACTTACCATCCAACAGCCGACTTGTCACTACCTCAGCGAGGAAACCCAGTCCTAGGGACATCCACACCTAATGTCTTTTTAAAGACTTATAATTCCACGGTTCTTTTAAGAACTTAGTCTCGAGATTCTGAAGTCTTGGAATTCTGTGTACCCAGCGCCCCAACACGACTACCTACTACTACTATCTACCACTATCTACTACCTACTACTATCTACTACTACTACTATCTACCACTATCTACTACCTTCCACAATCTACTACAACCATCTACTACTACTATCTACTATAGTCCAAGACAGGCTAGGAGCGTACCGATTACTCATAATTTCTTGCAAAACTAGGGCTGATCAAAACTTTTTCTTGATCAGGGAAATATCTGCTCATAGGGTCGGATTGGCATTTTTAGCGTATGGTAGGATATGGAACCCAAATCCGGATCGGCGTCAACTGAAAATTATGAATAATCGGTACGCTCCCAGCCTGACTTGGACTATACCTACTACTATGTCATTGTACTATCTACTACTCTCCTTTTTCTTAACTGTGTATCATGTTTATGTGCAGACCGAGGTGATGAGCGCGCCTGGCTTCAACTACGTGCAGTTCCTGCAAGAGATAGGTACCGAGCAGGCATTCGAGGTCACCTACGTCGATGTCGAGGAAACTGCCAAGGGCGGTAAGGAATTTACTATAATGAGCTTGTTGCATGCTATCAAATTTGGAGAATGGACTTCTAAGCTGAGAGCTTACAGTGTGATAGGTAGAAGATGAGGACCTTAGCAGAAGTAGCCAAAGCTTACGTCACTTTCGGTATTTTCACCTCCCATACCAAACTAAAAAACGGCCACTTTAGAGTGTAATAACTTTTTGTTTAGTGGTCAGAATCTTAAATGCGATAATATAGAAACTAAGTCAGCCATCAGACTACGTAATTCACATTTTTTAGCGTAAACGTTGGCAGCCTCGGGTTCGGTCCCTATCGTATCAAAAAGTTTTTCTGACCGGCTTTCACCTCTGATATGTTTTGCATGTCATTTAAAATGTATATCGAGGCTGTGGTGTTTCGGAACCCACCTACCACTCCTGATATTCTTTCTGTCTTAGGCTGGATTCCACCACTTTATCGTGTAGACTATCGTGTACACGATAGCGCTATCCTATAGGTAAAAAATGTTAGCGGCTTTCACCATGCGCCCTTATCGTATCGTTAGCTTTCGAGTGGATTATCCGTGCTATAGCGAAAATGACAACTTTTATACCTTCGACTCATTTGGTGTAGTGTAGGGTGTTTTTTGCGTTTATTTCCAGTTTTTAACTTGAAACAAATTTGACGTAAACTAAGCAGACGAATTCTAGTGACACGACAAACCTAATGATACGATAAGTTTAGCGGTTCCTTTACAGATTCGATAGCTATTCGATCGTTAGAAGGCACCATTGTGAGGTGATGAAATTCAGCCTTCAGCTATTTTTTGTTTTTGCTGCAGGGAAGTACCAGTGCTTGGTGCAGCTTTCCACCATGCCAGTGGCAGTGTGCTACGGTTCTGGCCTCACATCCAAAGAAGCCCAGTCTTCCGCTGCTCATAACGCTCTGCAGTATCTCAAGATTATGACCAGGAAGTAAAACATCTACACGACAGTATCTATTCAAGTCTCTCTTGACTACTATTGGCACTTGTGTTGCCCTTACGAAAATTATATCGTACTGAGACGTGAATAGGCACACTACAGAGAAGGGTGATTTTACAGGGCCTTTTTAAGGGCGTCCACGCAGTCGTGTTTGTTTACTTTTCTTTCTGCACACTTAATGAGGAAACTATGGGATATTTAAATGTTCTGAATTATAGTATGTCTTTTTAACGGCCAAAATTAAGAGGCTATGTAAAATCACAACAAAGCCTGTTTATTTCGGCCGTTAAAAAGTCATATTGCATTTCAGAACATTTAAATATCTAATAGTTTCCTCAAAAAAGGTGCAGAAAAAAACGTAAAAAAACACGATTGTGTGGTTGCCCTTAACGGTTACTTATCATTAGATTGCCAGATGTCCTGTCAGCTTCACTATCGGGCACTTATGATAAGCTAATGTGCTGATAAAATTTATTTCGCCCGTTCAACTGGGCATGTAAAGTCCGCCTGGCTTTAGCTAAGGGAACGGGGATGAAGATTTACTGGCACAAGTGTTTTGGAAAAAACGAGCAGAAAAATCCCCATCCCCTTGGATGAAGCCAGCCTAGACGCGACTCTTTTTCAAGTGCGCTATTTCCCTTACAGTTTTTTTTTTCTAATCCAAAAGACAGTTGACGTAAAGGGGGCTTTTAAGTCTGTACGACAGTGCAACTGTTTAGTATTCGACACCGCAGAAATAATAAACGCTAGAAATAATAATTTCTTTCCTCGTTACTTTTGTATGGAAAAAATATTTCCAACCCCTTGGGATCGACCTCGTTACTTTCACTTTCGCAGTTTTGGGGGACGTTAAGACACCAGATTGTCTTAAAATTTGTAACAGTACCAAAAGAATGGTAAAAATATGACATAGTCAAATTTGGCTCCTCGAAACACGTGGCAGCAGAATGATTTTTCTTTCCATTTCTTATGGACACTGTTGGAGATTTATTTGCTCTGAGATAGGTCTTGGTAACTTCAGAAATTGTTGGCTGTGATTTTTGTCAACAAAAAATTTGTCGCAATACAGCCAACTACTTCCTGACGTTAAAAAGACGTATTATATTTCAGAACATTTTAATATTCAATAGTTTCAGCAAAAAATGGGAGGAAAATGATTCTGCTGCCACGTATGACATTCACCGCCATATTGGGAGCAAATGACACAGTAGGAAAAATCTTCACCCAATTGGCGGCACAATTAATTCCTATTACCTGAGTATGGTATTATTGATTCTCCGGTTTTATTTTTGATCGGCGTTTGGGAGGAAGTTTTGAAGGTGTGCGTGTGTATTGAGGTTTCTACAGGCTATACTTTGCATAGAATTAATGGATAATTTCCATATTTTAATCCCTATATATGAGTGTGAAGTGATATACAAATATTACAATTATATATAATCATACTGTTATCACAGTTTTAGATTTAGGAAACCAGCAAATGAACGATTTCACTCACTATCTTGGTAAATTATATAACGCGAAGGTTCAAACTGTTGACGCTTTAAAGAAAAGGATGATGGTTTTTGATGGACTTCTATGAGATTTAAGTAGAAAGAAGTGATTTAAAATTGAATATACATTTGCTATTTGTTTGCGTTTTTTCCGACTATGTTTTCAGTACACTGTTGGATATTTACATGTTCTGAAAAATAATATTTCTTTTTAACGACTAAATTTTGGGCATATTACAGATATTCTAAATAATGGAAAAGTTAAGAACGTTGATGATTTTTGAATGTGTATGCGAAAAAAATCATCTAAATATTCTAAATAATGGAAGAGTGAAGTACGTTGAACATTTTTGAATATCTGTACGAAAAAAAATCGGTGAGTGATTTCTGTTTGCTGGGATTTAAACTGTTCGTAGATTAATGTGTGTAGTTTAGGGTAGGAAGATATTGTTCTTTACTATTATCAATCTTACTACCTAATCCTAATTAGTAAACCTAATTAGTAAGAAGGCACTTCGCTTTGTACCTAGTTAGCGTGTTACTCTTGTGTAGTAAAAGTATCGATTTAAAAAAGCGCAGTCTCGGTGTTGTGGAGTGTACAACTGAAAACTGTTAACAAAATCGTACAGTAAAGTTGGAATCGTGGAGAAATCTTTGTCTGTTCATGTAATTCGGCTTGTTGACAGAGAGCATTGTATTAGACATGAATATGGATTTTTACTGCTGTATGTTATCTTTTGAGTAGAATTCATCTGTCTTTGTGACTGCCCACAGCTGAGAATGCGCTCGATTCATGCGACTTAGGGCGTAGCTCCACTTGCGGTAAATGTCACATCAGTTTATTTAAGTCTCTCATTTGGCCCAAGTGGGGTAGCCACTGAGGTAAACTTTAATCGACTTTTAAGCACTTAGGTATATTATTCTTGTGTGTTGCTTTACATTTACTAAATTAGTGGTCCATGTACGGAATTCACGTGTTGTCAAAAAGTATTGATTGCAACGGAATAGATTTTTCACAGCACCACTGTGAACTCCGTAGGAAAGTGGGCATTATTTTAATGCAAAGTATAGAGCTTGTAAAATTATTTGATTGTTTTATTTCTCCTATTTCGATTATTTTAGTTGAGGGGTGGGGACATGCTTAGCAAAAAATAGTCTATTTCAAAAAGTATCCGTCATGTTAGTATACGATGAAGGCCTCGATAGCCGAGTGGACTAAATGGTCGACTTTGGAGGAGCAGTGAGAGCCGGGTCACGCCGGTTCGATCCCGATCCTACCAAAAAGTTTTTCTGCTCGGCAGTCACCTCTGATATGTTCAACATGTCAAGTGAAATGTATATCGAGGCTGTGGTGGTTCGGAACCCACCTAAAACTGTAGGTCCCCATCGTTTACTCGATGGCTGGGGAGCTGGTATTTGCTAGTGCTACCAGCTGAGCACAATGGATAGTTCTTGAAATGGTCTAGTTGCTGGGCTTGTCCCCCCCAACCCTCAGCTATTATTATTTTTAGTATACGATGGGAACCTACAGTTTTAGGTGGGTTCCGAACCACCTCAGCCGCAATATACACTTCTCTTGACAGTCGACCATCTGATTGGCTAGGGAGAAGTTTTGAAAATTACAGAGCAGTCTTTGACTGAATTTCGATCAAATTACCTAAGTAGGTACCTACTGACGGATTATTCTGAAATTTAGTTTACTTTTGTTTAAAACAACGTTAGGTAGGTATGTACCTACTTAAACATTTGTAGAGTAGAATTTTTCGTAATTCCCTACCTATGGCCGCTAATTTTAAAAAAGTGCTCCAAATGAGAAACCACGTTTTTGAATGGTTGGAACTCGGAACGCACTTGGCAAACTGAATCTTAATAAAATAGAAAAAAAATTAAAAAAAGAACGAAAATTTGAGAGAAAGTAAATTGCGGATATTGCAGGACCCTTGAATTTTTTTTTTTTTTTTTTTTTTTTTTACTAGCAAGTGGGTAGGTATGGTGAGGTAAATTTGCTTTGACGCCGTTCGTTTAGAGGTTGTCCATCTAGCCACAGCGCGCCGCGGCTAAATGGACGACCTTCATAGAAAATCAAAACAAGTAATTAGGCCGAAGGCCCAGGTGTCTAGCCCCACGCAGTGGCGAGGTGAAGAGCAGGCGGAGCCTGCGCTTTAGCCATTAGCTCGTTGTGTATTATTTTTACGGAAATGGTGAACGCGCTCACTCCGTGAATATTTTCGAAAAAATGGCGGCGAGTTCACAACATCACTTTTGAATTCGTAAGGACGCGCTCACTGAATAAAAAATAAAGGGTCCGACAACAGTCGCACTTAACTTTCTCGCCCCGTATATGATTTTTTTTGTTGGGTTTTTTGAGATTTTTTTTGCGGGCGTAATTTGTAAGCAATCGGAAATCGGTTGAAAATGACCCACGAGCATCTATCTGAGATCACTCATACCAAATCTCACGTCTTTCCTTTTATTACTGTAGTCCCAAATGCGTTCCGACCATTCAAAAACGTGGTTTCTCATTCTCAACTCATTTTCGACACTTTTTTGACAAAAACGGTCGTAATTTTTAAGATAACAAAATTCTGTTCGACAGATGTTTAAGTTACATGGTTCTACACAAATTTACCAAATTTCATGACAATCGGTCAATAAATGTGATTGGCGCCGAAACGATCTAACTTTGGTCCAGAACGGCCGTAATTTTCAACCAATTCAATTTTAGTTGAAAATGACCTCGAAGCATCTATTTGTCAACACACATACTTACCAATTTTCAGTGTTATAGATTGAAAAGTGTACCGTCGGCGCTTGTCTAACTAACCAAAAACACGATTTTTGAATTATTTTGGCGGTTTTTTGACAATAGCGGCCGCAATTTTTGACCAATCAAAAAATCCTTGAAAATGCCCCTCGGCAGTGATTTTAGACAGGTCCATACCAAATTTCATCAAAATCGGATGAACGGTAGGTATAGGCGCTAGAGCACTGCACGGACTGACTGACGGACTGACGGATGGACGGACGGACAGACTTTTTCCAGAAACCACTTTTTTGGACTCAGGGGACCCCAGGATCATGGGAAACCCAAAATCTCAATTTCGAAATTTTGCACGAAAACAATACTTTCTCGCCATATCCTATGGCTAGCGAGAAAGTAAAAATGGGGGACGAGCAGCTAAATTTCGAAGATTTTTTTTTTGACCTTTTTCGAAAAACTTTCTTTGACAAAAGATGTAGGTAATGTTAATACAAACAAAAAATTGTAATATATTATTTCAACATCTTTTATAACAGCTGAGTTACACAGCTAAGTAACTTTACGTTTTCAAAAATTGATATCTAGGCTATTTTTAAATATTTTGGGTCGGTGTATTACACTTTTTTCTTAGCCTATCTACCTCCTACAAGTCTGCTGCAATAACTCTTTACGAAAACCCAACGAGTGGACTCTGCCTCAAATTTGAACGAAATTATTTTTGGGTTTATGAAAAAACTCTTGGGAGAAAAGTTTTAGGTAGTACAGAGACGAACATAAAAGTTTTTTATACAGTAACTCAAAATCCATCAAAACAAAGGAGATATAAATTTATTAAAACTTTAAAAACTTAGAATTTTTTCGAGTTTTTCGAAAAATGAAAATTAGTTTTTTTGGACTCAGGATGGCTTGAAACGTCTAATGAAATGAAAATCTCGAAATCACCCTTTGACGAAAAAACTTGGAAAAATTTCGGTGGTCCCCTTGCCCGGACCCCAACCACCTTATTGGAAGCAGCCATTTTGAAACCCCCGCAAATCAAGGTCACTCACTAGTGCTCCACCTCTTGGCCGCGCTCACACTGTTCACTGATTGCGTTCACTTCGGAGCATTTCCGTAAGGGCCAAAAATTGATCGCGATCAGTTAGTTTTCAATTTCGTAATGGTTGGTCACTGATCTGTGAACGCAATCACCATTTCCGTAAAGGCCTGATCAGCTTCGAGGATAGATTTTCTCGGGGCGTCCCTCTTGCCCTGTAATTTTTTTGGTTTATTTCTCTTGTTGCGACATAAAAATCTGTTTATACGACGCAATTTGAGGTAAGATTTATTATTTCTAGCAATTTCTTTAAAATATGATATAGGTAGGTACCTAATGTTGTATTTTTAATATAGGTATTTCAAAGGATTTTAATGTTTTAATACCTCTTCGCTTCATGGCACCTCGACCGTAGCACGGAGGTATGCTTCCACTGTAAGCTCACAATTTTAGATGACTAGAATTCTAAACGGTCCTATAATTCTTCCAGAAATGATGAGGACGGCACACCTTCAACAGTTCCCTCACGGAGGAATGAACGGGTCTGGCGACATGAGAGCGGTCGGTGGCCGGTCCCAGCCGTCGGACCCGTTGCCTAACCCAGTGTTGGGCAACCAGCAGACCGAAACCAAGAAGAAGAAGAAGAAGCGGTGGTACTGGCCTCCCAAGCAGAAGAAGTCGGTCATTGATGTCACCATACCGCTGGAAGTGTTCATATTCATATTGTCACCTTGGACAACTGTGCCGAGCCGCCCTCCGAAGGTAGACACGTCTGTTTGGATTCTTTTCCCGTCCCCTTATGAGAGAAGAGGAAGATTTTCTGGCCACAAGGACAAGAAAGATTTCACACAGAATTGCACAGGTTTATTTCTTAGTTAACACACACTCACGATCACCAACAAGATTCTAGGTTTTACGTTACTACCTACACTTATACAACATTCGAACACTCAAAAATATCATCCGACCTACTTATCTCCTCAGCGACGCGTCCTGAGAGAGAATGCCCCTTTTCTTTCCTCCGAAAACAGTTTTGTTATTACTTCTTCCCTTCGTCCCCTACAGGTGACCTCCTTATCCCCACCTGTAGGCTAGGCGAAGGCTTATTCCTCTCCTCCTATTGGTAGAAAATTACGTCATTCCCCTCTCAGGTCAGCAACGCCGGTTGCGCAATTTAGGACACCTCGGCCCTAGGCCGAGTTCGCCCAGTGCTGACCCGCCTAAATACCTACTACTCCACTGGTTCCTGTGAAATAGTAGGTACCTACTATCATTACCATGGGTATACGACCGGTCGGCACTGAGGTAAACTTGGTGTCCCTTTTTGTTCTACCCCGAGGGTCCTGACAATATTATCATCGAAACTAACCTCCTTATTGCAATAAAAAGTGTAGGTTCCTACTTAGTCAATTCTTTTATAACAAGAAGACAACCAAACACCAATAAACCCACTGATCCAAAATGTCCAATTTTTGCTTAAAATTATGATTTTAAAAGAATTGACTAAGTAAGTACACTGTTTGATTGCAATAAGGAGGTTAGTTTCGATGATAATGCGAGAAAACGCGCTAAGTATTCTTTTGGTCCAGGGGAACGTAAATAAACATCAGTCGATCCATTTCATGTTAAATATCCAACAGTTTCCTCAAAACCAGATGACTTCAAGGCTAACCAGTAGAAGAATAAATTCCGGCCTATCTTTTGTCTGGCTGATTTCTTTTTGGAAGAGGAATTGTAGTTTCGTCACAGTATTTTGTAACCTTTCAAGATGACATACCTGCCTACCTTAAACAATAAGGCCAGGGGTACCAACGGGGTGATATCTGTACCTGTTGAAATTTACTAACACTACCCACTCAAACACTACAACCCTTTTCAACCCAGCCTCTGGTGCTAGTTCACTGCGGGCATTCAGGATCATTTGAAAAAAATGAACTACCCCTTAAGACGGAGTATGCATTTGCTATTTGTTTACGTTTTCTCTGCGCACTTTTGTCGACATTAGTCCAAAATTAACCGATCGTAAAATCACAACACAGCCTGTTAAAGGGACATTACCTATATGTCAGAACATCCACAACCGGTCAAGATTCACCAGATTCCTCTTGCTTCTCTGGTTGCCTAATGAACACCTTTTGCGTTTAGCAGCTGGCAAATGTCCCGGCCAAGACCCCGGTGTCCATCCTTCAGGAGATTCTGAGCCTCCGAGGCACCACCCCTAACTACGAGCTGGTGCAGATCAAAGGAGCGATCCATGAGCCAACCTTCCGCTGCCGCGTTACTGTCGAAGAGTACGCAGGTAAGACTAAATTTTATGTGGGTTCCGAACCACCAAATTACATTAACTGAACATATCAGAGTGGTATGCCGGCCAGAAAAATAATACCGGCTGTCGGGGTTATTTTTAAGATTCCACTGTTTGTTGCAGCTCTCGGTTTCGGACGTTCGAAGAAGAAGGCGAAGCACGCTGCTGCTAAGAACGTCCTGGACAAGATTGTCGGCAACCCTGTAAAGGACGAGGGTCCAGCTATTGAAGATGATGCCACCCCCCTGCCGGCTACGACCTTTGTCGACAAGATTCCCGGCAACCCCATCGGAACACTCCAGGTACGTCTACAATAGTCTCTCTATAGCGACCGTCAGGGACCATGTAACTTTGCTCGCTATATGGAGGAGGGTGTTGTAACTTATATAAATAAATTCAACATTACGATAATCATTTTTAATTCCATTTTATTTGTACGGCCATTTTTACCGAACTATCATCAACAGTCCCAACCTAACAGTCGTAGGTACCAACATTACAAACATGATAGAAAAAGCGCCAAATATAACACTCCTCCCCCCTAAAAGAAAAGAATACAGTAAATATGTATGAAAGAAAAACCCCAACTTATGACTAACACATTACAAATCTAAGCGAACAATGGGTTTACGTGTGCGCTTTGGATAGCGTCTTGATTCATCAGAACTGGCTGTCACCATAGGAGGTTTCAGTTTCACTTTAGGTGACCTCGGAATTTCCGGCAAATCATTAGTAGTCTTATTTGGTTCAATAGACATTTCGTTCGACACATCAACTGGGGGTTCTTGTGTAGGTACTTGTACAAGCTTTAGAAGCGAAGGCGAAGAAGAAGGCGAAGCACGCTGCTGCTAAGAACGTCCTGGACAAGATTGTCGGCAACCCTGTAAAGGACGAGGGTCCAGCTATTGAAGATGATGCCACCCCCCTGCCGGCTACGACCTTTGTCGACAAGATTCCCGGCAACCCCATCGGAACACTCCAGGTACGTCTACAATAGTCTCTCTATAGCGACCGTCAGGGACCATGTAACTTTGCTCGCTATATGGAGGAGGGTGTTGTAACTTATATAAATAAATTCAACATTACGATAATCATTTTTAATTCCATTTTATTTGTACGGCCATTTTTACCGAACTATCATCAACAGTCCCAACCTAACAGTCGTAGGTACCAAAATTACAAACATGATAGAAAAAGCGCCAAATATAACACTCCTCCCCCCTAAAAGAAAAGAATACAGTAAATATGTATGAAAGAAAAACCCCAACTTATGACTAACACATTACAAATCTAAGCGAACAATGGGTTTACGTGTGCGCTTTGGATAGCGTCTTGATTCATCAGAACTGGCTGTCACCATTATTTTATTTAATACATTATTTATTTATTTATTTATTTATTTATTTATTTATTTATAGGAGGTTTCAGTTTCACTTTAGGTGACCTCGGAATTTCCGGCAAATCATTAGTAGTCTCATTTGGTTCAATAGACATTTCGTTCGACACATCAACTGGGGGTTCTTGTGTACTTGTAGTAGGTAAGTCTTTAACTTGACCAGAGTCCATCCCAGTTGCTGAGTCCGATGACGAATTTACAATAGCAGGTAGCAACTGATAATCAACTGAGTCAGCAGGTGCACTGATTTCTGTTTCTGAAGCTATCAATTGATCAACGTGGTGAGAAAATGGCCGAAAGTGGTGGTGGCGATGGAAATCCACCGAAAAAATCTGAGCCGCGGGAGGAGAAAATCCGTGCTGTGCGGGAGAGACAGGCGGAAGAGCGTCTGCGGCGGCTGGAGGAGCTCAAAAAACAAGCTTTAGAAGCTCAATTCCTTCGTGAGCAGAAAGAAGCAGAGAGGAGAAAGAGAATGGATGAATTGCGGGTGAAGGAAAACGAACGTCGAACACAGGTATGCATTTTCTTTGGAGGCTTTTCACAACGATTACTGGATTCATTATTAATCGCAGCTTAGAAATTATTGAGAATACTTCTAAGCAAGTCTTCAAAACCAAGAGAAAAAATCTAAATAATATGAAGCTTGGAAAATTGAGCACTTCGAATTTTAACTTACAGTGGTTTTAGTATGCAGGGTCCAGGAAAGTGAAAGCCGTGAAGAAATTTGCGGAAGTCTAACACAGTAACCGCTAAAGTCTTTATTTCAGAAAAAAACTTCTAGTGTACGAGAGGAAAGGAAGAATAAGTAAACAAGTTGAATAGTGCTTCTTAGGGGGACTTAGGGGAACTTATATAAATAAATTCAACATTACGATAATCATTTTTAATTCCATTTTATTTGTACGGCCATTTTTACCGAACTATCATCAACAGTCCCAACCTAACAGTCGTAGGTACCAACATTACAAACATGATAGAAAAAGCGCCAAATATAACACTCCTCCCCCCTAAAAGAAAAGAATACAGTAAATATGTATGAAAGAAAAACCCCAACTTATGACTAACACATTACAAATCTAAGCGAACAATGGGTTTACGTGTGCGCTTTGGATAGCGTCTTGATTCATCAGAACTGGCTGTCACCATAGGAGGTTTCAGTTTCACTTTAGGTGACCTCGGAATTTCCGGCAAATCATTAGTAGTCTCATTTGGTTCAATAGACATTTCGTTCGACACATCAACTGGGGGTTCTTGTGTAGGTACTTGTGCTGTGCTGTGCTGTGCGGGAGAGACAGGCGGAAGAGCGTCTGCGGCGGCTGGAGGAGCTCAAAAAACAAGCTTTAGAAGCTCAATTCCTTCGTGAGCAGAAAGAAGCAGAGAGGAGAAAGAGAATGGATGAATTGCGGGTGAAGGAAAACGAACGTCGAACACAGGTATGCATTTTCTTTGGAGGCTTTTCACAACGATTACTGGATTCATTATTAATCGCAGCTTAGAAATTATTGAGAATACTTCTAAGCAAGTCTTCAAAACCAAGAGAAAAAATCTAAATAATGTGAAGCTTGGAAAATTGAGCACTTCGAATTTTAACTTACAGTGGTTTTAGTATGCAGGGTCCAGGAAAGTGAAAGCCGTGAAGAAATTTGCGGAAGTCTAACACAGTAACCGCTAAAGTCTTATATTTCAGAAAAAAACTTCTAGTGTAGGAAAGGAAGAATAAGTAAACAAGTTGAATAGTGCTTCTTAGGGGGAGGTAAAGTGTAAAGTTACTCGCGGCCGCGGCATCCTTAACCCACACGTGCCTCCTGGGTGGTGCGAAATGAGTAACAAAAGGGTTTATTCCGGATCTTTGGTCGCTGATTGCAAGTTGGGCTCCTGCCGCTAATATTGGGCTGAAAATAATCCACTCCGTCTTTGTCTCGTCGTTACCTATGAGTTAACAGATCCGGAATAGACCTGTTGCTTGTAGGGCGATCAGGTGGTTCCCTTATAGCCATCCTGACACGCCAGAGGGTCTCTGATAGGTTGCCACGGGGGAGACATAGATCCCGGGGGGTGGGAGCATGACAGGGCCAGGCAGGTGGGCAGCTTCCTCATAGCTGTACTACTCGCCGCGGGGGGTGCACATCAGGACCCGGCTTTTACCAATTGCATTTTGACATTTACAACACTTAGAACAACTCTTCTTTACCTGTCGCTTGTTATCATTGCTTGTAACGTTGCTCTGCGTATTGTAATGCTTGCTTTGTTGGTCTCTGCTGTTCTGCTTGCATTTTTTCAGGGAAAGGGGAATGGTAAGTATGATGACTAACCCCTTTACTACATTGCGATACACCTCACCCCACCCATACAAGGGAACCGGGCCAGATCTGGTTTGGAAACACTGCACCAACATTCACGGCCCCTGTGCAAGATAAGTATTCTCTCCACAATTGTTAGTCTCCCTAGAAGTAATAGGATCGCATATAGGATTGGTTAGACATCAGGTGGCTCCAATCACAATTGAGATCGGTAGGTTGACTGCCGGAATGATTCAACCCGGTAAGGGAGGCGAAGAAGGCTGGGTGGCAATAGGCGAGGCAATTTGCGGCAAGGGGGACGGGTCGGGCAGACTGAATACTGGGGGCACATCTACAGACGAGAGCAGGAACGTCTCATCCGTGAAGCGAAGGCATGGAACCTCGCATGGAAGGTTGGACGACCATGCTTGATATGGGAGGACAGCTTGGAACAGATACCCGCAACTTACCTTTCTCATGTCGTCACTGTGGACAGACAGTGGGTAATCGAAGACGTTCAGTGACACGGCGGGGTTCGTAAAGCATGAACCGACAGTGTGGGGTCCATACTAATCTCCATCGCCGCCCAGCAAGGTGGTGGACCGCATTGGAGTGGGTCAAAGAGCGGTGACGGAGTAGTTCGGAATAACCAGATCTAGTGGCCAATGACGCTGCGGCCGTACAAAAGGGCCACCGGAATTTTGGACTCAAACACGCCGCGATAACAAAAGGGAAAGGGTCGACTCCAAGACTAGAAGGAAGAGAGATACTATGACCAATCTAGGAGCAATCCCGGGGCAGGCTGGTCCGATTCAGCGTCTCCCCGCTGTTGGTTGGGAGAGTCTTCACAAAAATAATTCATTTGCTCCGTATGCGTTACTGGGACATATTCGCAGACGGGAACTATGCCATATTCTTCGGGTGGTAGAAGCCTTGGCACCTCACAGGAAGGGCGCTCGTGCTTCACATGGGAGGACGGCAGGGAACAAGTCTTTAGCCGTTAAACTTCCACCAGGAACACTGGGAACAGGCGGGGGACAATCGCAGACCTTTCAATGACATGACGGCATCCCTATACGACCAGGCTGAAAGCGAAGGAACCATGCCAACCTCCCTGTCCAGCGACGGCAGTAGCTTCCCATAGGCAAAGGTGCAGATAGGCATTTAGGACGGGTGTGGGACGGAATCAGCCGGCGGAAGTAAGCCGCAAACATGACAGAGGGCAGGGCAGATTAGCGAAGGGCTAGGCTTAATATTTCAGGGTCACCACCAAAGCTATTCAATCTATATTTCCAATCTATCTCTTCCTCTTCTCTTTATCGTTATTCTCTTCCGCCATAGTCGTGACCAACAGGACTGGCACTGTTATTGTTATTGAACGGAGAGGAGGCCCTCGGGCCTTACTCCGGATGCTGGATGCTGGATGCTGAAGCTATCAATTGATCAATAACGTGCCTTTTCCAGATCACACCATTACTTTGAAGCTCAACAAGATAGGTTACAGGACCCAACCTCTGCTTAACAGTAGCATTTACCCAGGCACTCTTTGTTCCGGTATACGATTTGGCTAATACCAGTTGACCAACCGAGAAGTCCCTGAGTTTCACATCTTTTCCTTTCATTCTTTTTTGCTGCCGAATTACAGTAGGTAAAATCCTGTCAAAAGTGGTTTTTAAATTTCGATTGAACATCAACTCACTAGGTTTTTTCCCTGTCGTTGTGTGTACAGAATGCCTATAGGTACTTAGTCCCCAAGGAATCTTTGCAACCCAAGATCCAGATCGACATTTTCAGCCTTAGCTTTTGTCAAACACCAGAGGGCACTGCAGCATTCGTTTGTTATAGAGAGTGACCACTGTACACATAATATTAAGAAAGATATTGAACCTGTTCTTTTTGTTTTGAATGATTATCCCTACCTTTTGTCTGAAAAATATTTTTGTAGAATCACTTTCATTTTCTGTCGGAGGTTGAAATTCCAAAAAGGAGTATCTCCTTTGGGTGAGTCCGACTTGTGACTTGAGAGGTACGGGCTCAAATCCAGACGTAAGCAAAATTTTCCATCTACGGCTTTGGCCAAACTCAAGAACTAAAATCCCTCCGGCTAGTGTTCTTGTAACAATCCCCAAGCCCCTAGACCACTCGGCTATCCACTGAAACTGTACGCCCCCGTCGTGTACTATCACTATGGGCTGGTATTTGGTAATGCTGCCAGCTGAGCACGATGGATTATTCTTGAGATGGTCTAGTTGCTGGGCTTGTCCCTCTACCCCTCTACCAACTACTTTGCTGTTGACAGGAGTTATGCGTGTCGCGCCACTGGCCTCGTCCACGGTACAGCCTGATCGCGGAGGAAGGCCTTCCGCACGAGCGTCTGTTCACCATCACCTGCACCGTGCACAAACACAAGCAGGTGGGAAGTGGCAAGTCCAAGAAGCTCGCCAAGCGCCAAGCCGCGCAGAAAATGTGGGAGCTGCTCGCCAATATTCCCCGCAACCCCATCGGAACACTCCAGGTACGTCTACAATAGTCTCTCTATAGCGACCGTCAGGGACCATGTAACTTTGCTCGCTATATGGAGGAGGGTGTTGTAACTTATATAAATAAATTCAACAGGAGTTATGCGTGTCGCGCCACTGGCCTCGTCCACGGTACAGCCTGATCGCGGAGGAAGGCCTTCCGCACGAGCGTCTGTTCACCATCACCTGCACCGTGCACAAACACAAGCAGGTGGGAAGTGGTGGGTCCAAGAAAATCGCCAAGCGCCAAGCCGCGCAAAAAATGTGGGAGCTGCTATCTTTTGAGTAGAATTCATCTGTCTTTGTGACTGCCCACAGCTGAGAATGAGCTCGATTCATGCGACTTAGGGCGTAGCTCCACTTGCGGTAAATGTCACATCAGTTTATTTAAGTCTCTGATTTGGCCCAAGTGGGGTAGCGACTGAGGTAAACTTTAATGGACTTTTAAGCACTTAGGTATATTATTCTTGTGTGTTGCTTTACATTTACTAAATTAGTGGTCCATGTACGGAATTCACGTGTTGTCAAAAAGTATTGATTGCAACGGAATAGATTTTTCACAGCACCATCGCGCATCGTGAATTTCGTAGGAAAGTGGGCATTATTTTAATGCAAAGTATAGAGCATGTAAAATTATTTGATTGTTTTATTTCTCCTGTTTTGATTATTTTAGTTAGAGGGGTGGGGACATGCCTAGCAAAAAATAGTCTATTTCAAAAAGTATCCGTCATGTTAGTATACGATGGGAACCTACAGTTTTAGGTGGGTTCCGAACCACCACAGCCGCAATATACACTTCTCTTGTCAGTCGACCATCCGATTGGTTAGGGAGAAGTTTTGAATTTCCCGCCACTTTTCTATTGCCACGATTATCATTATAAATCCAAGATGGCGAACAAGTTAAACAACAAATCATTTTGCGTTGCTGAATTTGAAATTAAGAAATAAATACTGTTTTTTAATTTATTAGAAACGTACAGTTTATTATAGTAGTGTCTTAAATAGGTAAGTTATAAGTTATAAGTAAATTATTACCATCTTGGTCCTGGCTCTCTCGTTTCGAACTCTTCGTATCAGTGATAAGACGTTATCTTTTTATTTTCAGGTCTATTAAAGAACTAAAAATTCGGACAGAGATGACTATTTTCTATTTAGAAACTACTGTGGATAATATTGACCGCTCCATAGAGTTTCTAACCAAACAAAAACAAGAAATGTCAAAATTGCTAGTTGAAATTGTGGGGAGTGCCCAGCAGGGTGTTCCTGCCGTCAACACTGGACTATGCCAAAAAATATACCAATTGTACATTAAGCTGGCCCAAGCCCAGCCAAACACGGATGTACAGATTAATATCGAAAGTCTCAAGGGGAGAACCGCTGGAAAATGTTCGGGAGTTCAGAAGTTGGTTGTGGATGGTCATGCTCCAATAAACGTCAGCTTCGAGCCGGTAGAGGAAGGGGAACTTCTAAAAATGTTTCGGAATGTTGTGTTGGGAGGAACGTTTGATCGGCTGCACGTCGGACACAAAATTCTGCTTACTGAAGCCGTTCTTCGTTGCCAGAATAAACTTACAGTTGGTGTCACTGATGAATCTATGATAAAAAGTGAGTTCGTCTTTTTAAAACCGAAGGTAGGTAGGCCGCTTGTCTGTTTCCGCACCACCAATTTTGTTCCCCCTGTTTCTAGATAAAAAGCTGTGGGAATTGATTGAACCCGTCGAGCAGAGGATTGCTAACGTTGTTGATTTCCTTAAGTACGTTGACGGAGGTCTGACGTATGAGGTGGTGCCCATATCCGACATGTTCGGACCGACACAGACTGACCCGGAGCTGGATCTTCTGGTCGTCAGCGCTGAAACCGAAAAAGGAGGTCATAAAGTCAACGAGGTTTGTACGTGATTGAGTAGAAGAGCTTAGCCACCTGAGTCCGTATGGTGATGATCACTTCCAAAGAAAACAATCCCTCTGGAGTTTTTCCACACCATGGCCGTGATCAGGGATGACAGAGAATATATTCAACTAGAAACTAACACTTCTCCTCGCTCTGAAGTATAACAGATCTTTTTTTAGTCTCAGAAACGCACAAAATGTCAGGGAACCTACTGTGGTTTTACCCAGAAAACTCATGTCTGTTGGTTTTTGTTTTTTAAGGTACGACTAGAGCGTGGGTTGTCACCACTGGCGCTGCACACAGTGGGCCTGGTGGAGGCCTACACTACAGCGGAGGCAGACGAACAGAAAATCAGTTCCAGTAATGCGAGACTCAGACTGCTGGGTACGCGACTTCACCTTCCTCAGGTTTGATTTTTTTTTTTTTTTTTTTTTTTTTTTTAGTTAAGATCCTGTCTGTTAGCGCTTACAGCCCACACCTACTAGGCACTTGTTGAATATGACCCTGATTCTTTTTTTTCTGCAGCCGAAGCCACATCTTCCCGATCGGCCATACCTGATTGGTTTGACGGGGGGTATTGCAAGTGGCAAGTCTTCAGTGGGGAAGAACCTGGTCTCAAGAGGTGCTGGCCTGGTGGACTGTGATAAGGTTGCGCATGCGCTGTACCGCCAAGGCACGGCTACCTACCGAGCACTGGTGGAAATATTCGGGCCTAGGATTATTGCTCAAGACGGGGAGGTCGACCGACGCGCACTCGGTGATATTGTATTTAATTCGAAGGTGAGTTTAAGGGTTGAGAAACGTGGCTCTAGAATGTTTTTTGAGCCCAATTTTTTTTAGGAAAATCAGCTGTTTTTTTTTCTTTTGTATTTTAGGAAGAAATGGAAAAGTTGAACGGACTCCTGTGGCCTGCTATTCTGGAAGCAAGTATCGCCGAAGCTAACCGACTGTTTAAGGAGGAAAATAAAGACGTCGTGGTACTAGAAGCTGCTGTGTTGCTTCGTGCTGGGTGGCAGCATTCTGTACATGAAGTTTGGACTTGTATCATTCCACCTGCCGAAGTACGTATAAACCTACATGTAGAAAGTTGAAGTACTTAATTTAAGAGGACGCTATACCTGACGATGCATTTTTTGCCGCCCATAAGATTAACATTGCGAGCGGTGATTCATTTTCAAGGTTTACCCTTGGTTGGAAAGACACAAAATTTTGCCTGTACTTAGCCCTATCAATGTTCTAGGGAGTGTTCGAAGCAGATTTCCCAATTTCTCACTGGTTTCTTTTATTGCAACTGTTTTGCAAATGCTAGCATCGCATACCTAGAGAAAAGTGCTGTATCTCGAAAACCAGTAAAAAAAATGGGAAATCTGCTTCGAACACTCTCTAGAACATTGTTAGGGCTAGGTACAGGCAAAATTTTGTGTCTTTCCAACCAAGGGTAAACCTTGAAAATGAATCGCCGCTCGCAATGTTAATCTTATGGGCGGCAAAAAATGCACCGTCAGGTATAGCGGACCCTTAAGCAGTATGGGTGGGAAAGTGAGCCGCGAGTATCCGTTCATACGTATTGCCACTGGGCACTTTCGTATTTCCATGATTATTTACAATTTTTAATTATTTTTCAGGCGGTGGACCGAATACTGAAGCGAAACGGCCTAAGTGAGACTGCAGCTCAGGCGAGGCTGGCGGCCCAGCCCTCCAACAGAGACCACATCGCTATTTCTAACGTAGTCTTCTGCACTTTATACTCCTACGATTTTACGAACGCTCAAGTGGACAGAGCATGGAGCGGTCTTCTCTCATATCTGGAATTAACGAAACTTGCCACGAAGTTGTGACGTTCACTTCTTTAGGAAACTTCTAGTTGACTGTTGCGGACACGATTTTAAAGAGGTGATGGTTTATTGGTTAAGGGAGGAAATACGGTGAGTACTTAGGTGTATATTTTTCGCTATCATAAGTATTGAGTAGTCCGTGAATTTTCTATTTTCAATTTATTTTTTAATGACGTGTGTCCAGAGAAGTTGCTGAATGTATTTTTTTCTGAGTTTTAATAGGTTGAGCAGAAAAAAAATAATTGCAATGTAAAATGCCAAAAATAAACTAGGTACCTAGACTCAGGTGATGAAAATACCTGTTATCTTATTATATCAAAAATTATTTCCAATTGTTTCCTGCAATAGGCAGCCTAATTCATGTATTTTTATAATCTGTACTACACTGGTATTATATTTATTTAGAAATAACTGAGTTAAAAAGGTTTTTAGGTAGATTTCGAAGAAAAATCTACCTATTGTAGTCGTACCAGTAGTCTCACTTTTGAAAAATTTCTTCACAGTTATTCTTTTTATGACCCCTGGATCCCAAAACCACCATCAGTTCAAAAGTTTATATATATATATATATATATATCTATATATATATATCATTTTCACTTCCTTGTGAACACGCTAGCAGCCGTATTTTTGAAAAATAATTGGTTTTGACTATTTAATAAAATATAAGGGACTAAAATCTCGGTCGAGTTCGTTAATGGGGGAAATCAGACCAAGGGGGGGGAAATGGGGGGACTTTTTCTAAATCTGGCTTTTTGGCCATAACTCCCTTAATATTGCAACTAATGAAACGTAGTTTTCTCTGAGGGTCGTCTAACAGTACTGCCTACAACTTTTCTTTGTAACGTTTTTTGATCCCACCCTTAATGGTTGAATAGGGGTGGAAAAAGAGGGTTTTGCGCACAAAAAAATTCATAACTTGTGTCCTAGGGGTGTTATCGAGTTCTTTTGTTTTGTAATGTATTTGCCTCAATATTACCTACAACTTTTGTCTGAAAAAGTTTTTCGTCCGACGCACCGTTTAGGCAGGGGGTGGGGGGTTGAATTTTCAAAACGTCATAACTCACTTATTTGGTGAGATATTGAGTTTTATCTTTTTGCTATGAGTTTCTATTAATAATATCTACAACTTTTGTCTGAAAAAGTTTTTTGTAAAATCACTTTCATTTTCTTGTTAAGGGGGGGGGGGGGGTGAAATTTCAAAACTCAATTCTTCCGTTTGTTATTGTGTTATCGAGTTCTTTTGTTTTGTATTGCATTTGCCTCAACATTACCTACAACTTTTGTCTGAACAAGTTTTTCGTCCGATGCACCGTTTAGGCAGGGGGTGGGGGGTTGAATTTTCAAAACGTCATAACTCATTTATTTGGTGAGATATTGAGTTTATTCTTTTTGCTATGAGTTTCTATTAATAATATCTACAACTTTTGTCTGAAAAAGTTTTTTGTAAAATCACTTTCATTTTCTTGTTAAGGGGGGGGGGGGGGTGAAATTTAAAAACTCAATTCCTCCGTTTGTTATTGTAGATAATGCAATTGGATCAACTGAAAATCTTCTTATCCGTCTTTCTAAATGATTTTAGACTGCTTTTAGTTGATGGAAGTAATCTTCGAAATCTACCTACGCCTTTCGGGGCTGCCGAAAGGGATTTTTTAAAAATCCATCGTGAAAGTAGAAACATCGTAGGAAGTTTCATAATGGCGGGAAAATTTGAATTTGTCGTGGGCGGGCAGTCTCGTGCCACGTCAGATACCAGCTGACCCGATGACCGCTAGAGGCGTTCTTCTCGCCTCGGGCAATCGAGCGAGTAGCGGTATTAGCGGTGTTTTTACATTTATGGGCTCCTAAATTATTATTTTTAGTCCAGAAATGTATATTCAGTTTCTTAAAACATCTATAAACACAAATCTAGCAGTTAATTCAGTGGAAAAACGCAAAAATTGATCCGTCCAGGTAAGCGAACGTGCCTTTCCAAAATAGCTATGGAGGCCTAATGGCTTGTTGACATAAAAAGATCACGAAATGTTAATACTTATTTAGCTCTGACTGTGTTATTTGCTACTTTATTCTTTGCAGTTTGCTTTCTTTGTAGTTTTCGTGTAATATTGTTGGTTATTAAAGCAAAATGGCCGGCTAAAGCCAAAAGTCGGTAGGTAACGATTCGTTTTCTATTTTGCACCGCTGACGTCGTAGGTAAATCCAAGCGTTTTCGGGACAATTTTTTGTAAATCAAGAATAAATAACGGACGTTTCCGTTATATTTTGTAGTAGTTCGCGATTAAGCGCTTGGGCTATGAACAGGTTGATTTCTGGGGTTAGCGTTACCGTTATAGGTCACTAATGTGCTCAGGGCTTGACCCCTCTTGATTACTTCATTCATCTTCATAGTGTACTTGCTATTTACACTACCTAGAGTTGAAGCAACAGGACCCAAGATCTATTCCCGTGGTTTCAAGATTTTTCTAGGTGAATCTTGCCCGGTCCTAATGGCTACCCGTCTTTTTGTTGTTTTAGGTTTTCCGTCGAAGGTAATGACGTGGTGTTTGATCGCCAGGCTACGGTAGCGTCACTGTGAGGCGTACAATGATAGACAGCGTGTCACGGCGAGCGTTTCTAACGTCTAGTGGCTCTTATAACGTCCGGGCTAGCGAACTGGCCAAGGAGCGACCTAGGAAGGCCCTCGCGGCCGTCGTCCAGTTTCTTGATGACAGCCAGCACACTTTCCACGTCGACGTAAGTTGGATACCACAACATATAGGAGGTAAATACCGATCAGAAAGTTTTCGATGTGATCGGGATCGAACCGGTGTGACATGGCTCTCATCTAGACCTTGGGCTACAAGGAAAAATTTCAACACGTCGAGAATAGAACCTGGAATGTCTTTCATAGTTCATTATGCTAATTCGGGCCAATCCTTCACACTTTAACTCTAATTAAACCAATTCTTCAGGGGAAAATAACGCAATCTGTGACTTAATTTTCAGAAAAATGCGAAGGGGCAGGCATTGCTGGACGTGGTATTTCAACACCTGGAGCTGCTGGAGCGACATTACTTTGGCTTGCAGTATTGCGACACTGATAGCACGGCCACCGACAATCCCGACGTCATGGTAGGTTAGAAAAACAACTGAGGAAAGTTAGTGACTCCTCCCTATAACGTCCGCCAAGGGCCCATGTAAATTTGCTCGCTATAAGGAGAGTTATAGAGCGGGTTTCATGGCGAAACAGGGGTTTACAAGGGACCGTAGCGTTACAGCTCGTTATACAGAGGTTTTCGTTACAGAGAGTAGCAACATTTACAGTTTCTTACCGTGCAGACAAATTTATCTTCTCGATAGCTTTATCTTGCCGTTAAAAGTCCACTAGCTAACGTTATGATAAGGGCGCTATCGGCAAGATGGTGAAAGGCACCAACTTTTCTTATTGGGAGGATAACGCTATAGTGAACTTTTAGGAGGCACTAAAGTAGACTTTAGCAACTGACGAAACCCGCCCGTGTTTTACGCCAGTTGACCGGGAGCTCTAGCGTATTTTTTAAAACATCTATTTTTTATAATAATACTCTGTTTTTGTTTTCAGCGGTGGTTAGACCCCGCGAAGCCGGTGAAGAAACAAATCCGTAACGGAAATCTTCATTTCCGTGTAAAGTTTTATGTGTCGGATCCCAGCAAGCTGCAGGAGGAGTTAACGCGCTATCTGTTCTATCTGCAAGTTAGAAAAGACATTATTAGTGGCCGTCTGTTGCTGCCTCCTAGTGCCGCCTGTCTTTTAGCCTCCTATACTGTTCAGTGTAAGTAAAAAGCCTAGTACAGTTCAGTATAAGAAAAAGCTTCCTTTACCTGATTGCTCTTTTGATTACCAGTATATCCCCCTTATAAGACGGTTTGTTATTGTTTAAAAGAAAATCCTACGGAATTTGCTACTGTCAAATGAAATGAGCTCCGTAGGGCTACAACCCTCGAAAGGGCAGAGCGTAGGGAATACAGGGTTCCATTTCTCAAGACCTTTGTTCACAGGTGGCCAGGTTGCACAGTTTCCCCAAGCGAGTGATACCCATCATAGCTGTGTAGGACCAGGATCAGGCAAGATTCACTAAAAAAAAAAATCTTGAGAAGTCGGTACTAGATCCTGGATCGTCTTGCTTCATAGCCTTGTATCCCTTCCTGATTTATTTATTTATTTTGTAGCTGAATTAGGGGACTATCAGGTGGAGGAGCATGGAACAGGCTACCTCTCCGCGCTCCCACTTCTGCCAGGGCAAACCGAGGACATGGAACGAAAGATCTGCGAACTCCACAAACTTCACCGTGGGCAGACGCCTGCCGACGCTGAACTTCACTTCCTGGAGCACGCGAGGAGGCTTGAGATGTACGGCGTGGACCTACATAAGGCACGGGTAACGTTTCTTCTTTCTGTAGGTCACGTAGAGTTAGTACGCGATGGGGACCTACTGTTTTAGGTGGGTAACGAACCGCCACAGCCTCGATATGCATTTCACTTGACATGCTGAATATCAGAGGCGAATACGATCAGAAAAACTTTGGTAGCGTTGGGATCGAACCGTTGTGACCCGGCTCCTCTAGAAAACTCGTCGTGGTAGTAACTTGACTTCTTTCTGTAGGTTACTCATTTATTTATTTATTTCTTGTTGATGTTACAGGACAGCTGCAATAAAGAAATTCAGTTGGGGGTAACCTCCCTCGGACTAGTCGTTTTTCACAACGGCATTCGTATCAACACGTTCTCCTGGTCCAAAATAGTCAAAATATCTTTTAAGCGAAAGCAGTTCTTCATACAACTACGTCGAGAACAGGTAAATGAGGAAGATAAGTAGAGGTAAAATTAAAATTCGTATTTTTAATTTGACGAGACATTGCTGGTGCAAAAAACCCGAGCCACCCGAGCTCTTCCGAATGTGGTGGTGGTAACCACCCGGCTGCATTGTGGCCATTAACTCGTTCCTTCGACAATAACTGTGTTCTTAGTGCTGCAGGATTGTGTGGCGTACTTTTGGGATAGACCAATTTTTGCCCAAGCGTAAAACTCCGACCCCGTCAACATAGTTCGTTGGAGTGTCACAAAAATAAAAAATTTATAAATAAAAATACTATCAAAATTTTCTTTTTTTTCATTGGCGTAAAAAGTGCGAGAAAGTCCTACTAAGTAATTGTTATATTATTGTTATTATTTTTTTTTAGAGTGAAAACTACGACACCCTCCTTCAGTTTAACATGGTGTCATATCGGTCGTGTAAAAGCCTCTGGAAAGCCTGTGTGGAGCATCATACCTTTTTTCGCCTCCAGTCCCCCCTAACGAGGCCTCGAAGGTTCCCGCTAGGTCTCGGTCTCGGAATCGGGTCTCGGTTCTCGTACGCGGGCAAGACCGAGTTCCAGACAGTTGAAGAAAGCAAGCAGCGAGCACGGTTGGACCGCAACTTTATCAGGTGACTGGTTTGCTGATTAACACTTGCGCATTTAGGGCAGAATCAACCCTCAAAGTGTTTTTTTTAGTGACAAAAGTATAGTAGTGGATATTCACTCTTAACGTTCTCACAGCAGTGAATAGCCACTTTTAATTGGTGACCTTCTGCAGGTCAACCAGCAGAGGGGCCGTCCGCGGTGCTGGTGCCACTGATGAAAAGAAGCCTGCCAGCAGGAGTGTACGAGCTGACAACAAAGTGACGTCACTAGGAGCCCGAGAACCGCGTCGTGCATGGGAGAAATCTCCATCCCACGAGTACGTTTGCCTTTGATACTCGTTCGTTATTCATATAATGTTGTCACTCTCTATAACGAAAACCTCTCTATAGCGAGGGGATTTCTATTTGATCCATCCTGTTTAAATTTTTTGAGGAAATTTAAATGTTCTGAAGTATAATACGTCTTTTTAACGTCTGAAATTAACTGGATATGTTTCAGACACAATATATTTCAGAACATTTAAATATCCAACAGTTTCCTCAGTACGCGGGAAGAAAAGTCTTTCTGCTGCCACTTTTTTCAAGACTGTAGAACTAGCGCTGTATTGTGGTTGATGGTTGATTTCAGTGAGGGAGGTTTCGAGGACCGACCTTCGTTTGTGGCGAATGGTCATGGTGCGGTTCGTGGTGACGCGGAACCTGCTTCTGTGCCTGTACGGAGCCTGGCCCTGGATAACAACTCACTCACCCGAAGTCTTGGTAACCATATTTATTATTCTAGAATGTCTGAATCAGCAAAACACGTGGCTGCTCTAGAAGCTCAACATAGTGTTCTAGGCACAATAGATATTACCTGGTTGCCATGGCGATGGCGTCCCCAGGTTAGTTCCAAATTTTTCAACTTTTCAACTGTTGGTATGGGTAGATGTTTTCTGTGTGGGCTAGCAGTCTATAGTAATATATCCTTGGTATCTTGGTTGTTTTTCAGTGTACGCAGACGAAGACTCGTCCCCCTCGGACAAAGAGGATAAGACGGAGGGTTCGCGGAGTCTCTTCCGGGACTCCGACAACACGAGTGTTATGTACGTCCGGCCTGAGTCCGTAGCAGACGACGTGGTCATTATACGAATCAGCCCGGACGAGCAAGGTCGCTATGGCTTCAACGTCAAGGGGGGAAAAGATTTGGACCTTCCGGTTAGTATATATGATTTTTGGCCGATGCTGGATATGGAAAAAAAAATTGCTGATACCGGGATTCGAACCCTGAACCTCAGTGTCTTTCCACTGATGTGTATTTTCTTCTTGTTTTTTTAGGTCGTTGTCTCGAGGGTGGCGCCCAACACCCCCGCAGATAGATGTTACCCGAAATTAACCGAGGGTGACCACGTGGTACTGATTAACGATATGGACATCTCGTCACTGACTCATGACGAAGTCGTTACCCTGATACGTAACGCTCGTGATAACTCCCCTAACGAACTCGTCCTCGTCGTCCGCCCAAATGGTACGTTCCTGGCTAATTTACTACTATTGACGAAGGAAAATTAATGGCCACAATGTGTGTTCCCTCCACCTTCGGAAGAGCTCGTGGTAGCTCGGGGTTTTGCCAGCCTTTCATTGGCTACACTGCACTGTCCACTGCAGCACGAAGGGGAACTTTTCTGAGAATGCCTCCCTTCAAAGTGTCCATTAATTGGTTCCTTCGATAATAAATATCGGAATTTGTAATAATAATCACTAATTTGGTAGAGCTATCACTCACTCACTCATGGTGATTGTACCAAACATAACGAAATCGTAAAAAAAAAACCACAAAACATGCCATTACCGACACTTTCCGATCTGAAAGTTTGCTAAGTACCTTGTAAATACGAGAAAGTAAAGTGCGATCATTCATTGTCAGACCATTTGTCTTCTTCATTCCTCCCTGACTGACTGTTGTCTGTTTTCAGCCCTGTATGAAGCAGGGCAGCCTGTGGAGGAGCCTGCCTACCAGTACGTGCCTGAAGTAGTAACAGTGGCGCACCGTGTGGGGGGCGACGCCCTCTCCCAGTCCATGCTGCTGTTGGAGGATGGCCTCGCCAGTGGCGCTGTTCTCTCTCAATTTGAACAGCTCTATCGGAAAAAGCCAGGTAAGTAAATGTTCTCGAATATAATATGTGTTTTTAACGGCCAAAATTAACTGACTTTATGGTAATTTTACGATCAAGTGATTTTCGTCAACAAAATAATTTGTCCAAAATTAACCGATCGTAAAATTACAACACAGCCTGTTAATTTCGACCGTTAAAAGACATAAAATGTGCAGTAAAAAAGTAAACGAACACGACTGCGAAGACGTCCTTAAAAAGGCATATTATATTTCAGAACTTTTAAATATTGCAATAGCGTCCTGGAATAACAGGAAGAAAATTCATTCTGCTGCCACGTGTGCCATGATCGAGAATCATCATTAAGAGGACGCTATACCTGACGGTGCATTTTTTGCCGCCCATAAGATTAACATTGCGTACGGCGATTCATTTTCAAGTTTTACCCTTGGTTGGAAAGACACAAAATTTTGCCTGTACCTAGCCCTAACAATGTTCTAGGGAGTGTTCGAAGCAGATTTCCCAATTTCTCACTGGTTTCTTTTATTGCAATTGTTTTGCAAATGCTAGCATCGCATACCTCAAGAAAAGTGCTGTATCTCGAAAACCAGTAAAAAAATGGGAAATCTGCTTCGAACACTCCCTAGAACATTGTGAGGGCTAGGTACAGGCAAAATTTTGTGTCTTTCCAACCAAGGGTAAACCTTGAAAATGAATCGCCGCTCGCAATGTTAATCTTATGGGCGGCAAAAAATGCACCGTCAGGTATAGCGGACCCTTAAGAAGCGGCATTGTACCTTCTATCTTACCCTAGTGCCACGATAGTAATTATTACTGCGGTTCTAAATCAGACTAGTAATTGCACCACCGGGCTGCTCCAAAAGCTAAACATAGTGTGTTATTCAAACAAGGAAACATAAGACGACGAATAGGACACTATGTTTAGCTTTCACTAGAGAACGAATACAATAGATTTCCTGCAAATGGTGGTGCAATAACCGTACTAAATACAGTATGCCATAGTAATTACCGAGTTTGGTCGCAGGTTTGACGATGAACGAAGCGAAGAAGCCTGAAAACCTGAACAAGAACAGGTACCGGGATATTTCGCCGTATGATGAAACACGGGTAGTTCTGCTTGGTGGTGAGAGCGGGGACTATATTAACGCTAACTACGTTAATATGGAGATACCAGGCTCTGGTATTGTTAACCGCTACATAGCTACCCAAGGTAAGATTTTACTACTACTGCAGGTGTATTCCCTTTCTCGAACGCCAGCAAACCCACCCAACTAACACCTTCAAAATTTATTGTAAGAAGAACTGTTCTCCGTATATTGCATCATGGCGTGCCTTATCTTCTTACAAGAAATTTTGAAGGTGTTAGTTGGGTGGGTTTACTGGGGTTCGAGAAAGGGAATACACCTGCTGGATGGTGGTCTTTGAGGAACCGTGAGAGCCTGTTCGATCCCGATCCTACCAAAAGTTTTTCTGATATGTTCAGCATCTAAAGTAAAATGTAAATCAAGTGGTGGTGGGATGAAAAAATTATTCTGCTGCCTCGTGCGTGAATTTCAAACTTTGTGAGAAAACTATTGCATATTTAATTATTCTGAAATATAATGTCTTTTTAACGTCTTTACTCATGAGGCTATGTTGTGATTTCACGATCGGTTAATTTTGGACAATTTTTTTGGTGACAAAAATCACTCGGTCGTAAAATCACAACATAGCCTCATGAGTAATGACGTCAAAAAGACAAATATTTCAGAATATTTAAATATCCAATAGTTTACTCAAGTTTGAAGTCCAAACGTAAACAAATAGTGGATGTATGGTGGCCCTAAACTCCAAAATTAACAGGCTGTGTTGTGATTTTACGATCGGTTAATTTCGGACAAATTTTGTGTTGTCAAAAATCACTCGATCGGAAAATTACAACGTAGCTTCAAAATATCCAATAGTTTCCTCATAAAGTGTGTAGAATAACTGTCGGAGTTCGAACATAACTTTGATATTAATTCATTATTATTGTTAGTTATATGATGTACCGATAAGTAGCGCTACGGGCGTTGTTGTTACTTCAGTTCTCTGTGTACCGCCCTCGCTATTAGACGTAGGTACAGAGGCTCCCGCGACAATATAATACTGCGGCTATAATTATTCTATCAGGCTTAGTAAGTCGTGTTTGATTAGGATATTTTCGAGTGCTTATTCTCGTGACATCCATACCGGAATACTGAAGAGGAACACTGCGAGTTGGTTCGTCCTTTCCACTGATTATCTCTGTTGTATTTCCCATATCCTCCCTTATTTCTACATTATCATTATACCTACCCTACGAACCTAATTGTCCTATGCACCTTTACGGTCAACGAGGGTAAGTTGTGATTCATATTTCCCATTAGTAGGTATACCTACAAAAATCCATTAAAATATATACAGTCCACTATTACCAAAATAAAAAATATAACTGGGTGGTACCCAGACAAAAGGTCCTTACGAGCCAGATATTGAACTGGTCAAATTATTTAATTAATTAATTGTTGAATTAATATTGAGGGGTTCGTTCGGACTCCAGACTAAGAAGATTGCCTTCCTATAGAATGTGCATGGGTGAACCCGTCTTCTTAGCTTGTATTATCGATATACTCTATTTTATTCCTTATACATTGAGGTAAAAAGTCGAGCATCAGGAATTGAGCATTTTGCCTCAAACGTCAGGCAGGTTTGCTGACACTGTACTTTCTTATCGTTGGGCCGCTGCCAAGTTTGCTTTGTCGCTGTCCGCATAATTGCGTGGGATTCGTAATCTCTAAGAATTATTTATCTCTATTTATGGGTTTATTATCATTGGTAACTAACCATACCTACCTAGTCCAGGATGTGTGACGAAGGTCCAAATGCGAAGGCTCTGTCTGAGCAGAGACAGTACCTCGTGCGAAGAGTTCGTGAAGTTGTAGCACAGATCAAAGAGCTAAACGTGGAAACTCATGCTAGGGAGATCCTCTCTAAAGCAAAGCGAGTAGATGTATCTTATCAGCCTACTTGGGATAAGGTGGAAAATCAATGTTTTCTGTATAACAGTTCGGTTAGGAAGAGCCAGAAAATCCCTCTCGAGGATGATCTTCAGAAAGAGTTTGCGGATTGTGTGGATTTCATCAATACAGCAGCGATTACTGCTCAAGCTAAACTCCAAAATGGTCAGGCTCCTCCCACAGCTCCCTCTCAGCCAGTGGCAGGTCAAGAATCTGTCCGAAGTTACCTAAAGCCAATTGAGCTTCCCAAATTCTCAGCGGATGAATTTGAATATTTTTGGGGATTATTTGAATCTCTTGTGGATAAAAATCCTAGCCTAAATGCAATCTTGAAGTTTCATTATCTATCCAATGCATTGTCAGAAGATGCAAAAGCAATCATTTCGGGATTTTTACCCATATCAGCGGAAAATTACCCACTTGCTAAAGAAGCATTGATTTCTCATTACCGAAATCCTCGTCGGCAGGCCAGTAAACATGTTACCAGCCTACTGAACTACGATTCTCTGCCCGGCAACCACAAGCCAGCAGAATTAGCCAGTCTTGTCAATCATTTCCAGAATACTGTTTCTTCCGTTAAGAAAGTGGAGATGGAGGACTTAGGAGATTTTTTATTGTTCCAAATTCTCTACTCGAAGTTGGAGAAAAGGCTCCGTATGGCCTACGAACGATCGCTTGAAGATAGCAGGAAGATTCCTACCCTTGCAGATCTTCTAAAATTTCTTAAGGATCAAATTCAAATGTCAGATCTGAATGACATCGCTTCCTTGAATACTAAAAGGGATGCTAAGGAAACTCTTAAGCCTGACGGTGTAAAGTCAGTTCCCATCAGAAAACCTTTCGCTAAGTCTGCACTTCTCATCAAGGACGACACTACTTCTCCTTCACAGAAAAAGTGTGGTTATTGTTCTGGTGATCATTTTATTTACCAGTGTGAGAAATTTAAAACCATTCCTGTGGAAGAAAGGTATGCTTGTGCAAAGGGAAAGCATTTATGCTATAAGTGCCTAAAGGCGCACAAAGGCAACTGTACTTTTAGATTCAGCTGTAGAACCTGCGGTGGTGATCATAATTCATTGTTGTGCAAAGGACAAAGAAGCTTCAGTCCAAACGAAAATGCCGAGATAAAGGCGCAGGGTGCACCCAACCTTAATCAGACGCGGAACTCTGGCGACCAGCCAAGTAATTCGCTGAATACGCAAGCCCTATCATGCAACTCAAGGAATGCTCAAGCGTTACTTGCTACTGTTATCATTGAGGTCCGGGATACCTCTAACTGTCCTGTTCTAATTAGGGGTGTTGTCGACTCAGGCTCACATCTCAATTTTATCACTGAGCGGGCCGTACAAAAACTTGGATGTGCACGTACGTGCGATCGCACAATAGTTAATGGAATCTCAGGTACCACCTCTTCAAAGGGAAAGGTCAATCTTCATTGTGAATCACGATTCAGTCATCAGAGATTCAACGTTTCAGCATTGGTGTTACCAAAAATATGCAACGATTTGCCTAGTTGCTTAGTGAGTGAGGAAGCCATCTCACAGACAACAGACCTTCCACTCGCGGACCCATCTTGGGGAAGACCAGGGCCTGTTGATATGTTGTTAGGAGCAGAAGTCTATGCCCAAATTCTGTCAGCTGAACGTCCTATAGTCAACGTAACCAACAGCTTGGTAGCTCAGTACACTTCACTGGGATATGTACTCGTAGGTAGTGCAGATGCCAGTATCCTGCAAACTACTTCATTGCTATCAGTAGATGACACTCTTACCCGTGCTGTAGAGAAAATGTGGAAACTAGAGGAGTTTCCCGAAGTACCTATATTAAGTCCTGAAGAACAGGCAGCTGAGACATTTTATAAAGAGACCACTAAGCGTGACCCAGATGGGCGTTATGTAGTCAAGTTACCGTTTCGTTCAGACGTTACTGAACTCCATGCAAACAAGTATCCCCCGAAAAAGGCTTACGAAAAGTTGGAGCAAAAGCTCGAGAAAACGCCGGAAGTTTCGAAATTGTACAATGAATTCTTCGACGAATATCGTAAGACAGGAATGATGGCGCCTGCTGAAAATGCAGTCGAATATAAATTAATTCATCACGCTGTGGTGAAAAGTTCAACCACTACGAAGGTTCGGCCCGTCTTCAATGCGAGTAGCCCGGATATCCACGGCTACTCACTCAATGAGCAGCTGTTGTGTGGACCGTCGCTGCATTCTGATATTTTCGATGTGTTACTGTCGTTCCGATTTCAGCCTGTACCATTCGTATGTGATGTAAAGCGAATGTACAATTCGGTTCTTGTCGATCAGGACGATTGGAAGTTCCAGCACATTTTGTGGCGACCTTCCGCGTTGGAGGAAATTCAAGAATTCGCCTTGACGAGAGTTACATTTGGCATGGTTCCAAGTGGGTACCTAGCCCAAAGAACCATCCAACAGTTAGTAGAGGACGATGGTACAGCCTACCCTCTCGCTTCTCATGCTTTGCAGAATCAGATCTACGTAGATGACCTGGCATGTTCTTACCCTAGTATAGAGATTGCGTGTGAAGCAAAGAATGAGTTAATTGACTTGATGAAAAGGGGCGGCTTTGAGCTGCGCAAATTCGCTAGCGCCAATTCTGAGCTTACTAGTGATCTGCCGTCTGAGCACTGCGAAGATATTGACTTCGGTGACCAGAACGCCACCTTGAAGATTTTAGGACTATGTTGGAGCCCATCCAGTGATGATTTTCGATATAATGTTCGAGAATTCGATGGATCAATGACTAAGAGAAGTGTCCTCGGCTATGCTGCACGTCTCTTCGATATCAAGGGACTTTTAACGCCAATCACAGTCGCGATTCGAGCCTTTATTAAGAGACTCTGGGAAAGTGATTTGGGATGGGACGATAGGTTCCCCACCTCGCTCTGTGAAGAATGGAGTCATTACTCACAGGAAATGCCGAAACTGCAACTACTGAAAATTCCTAGATACATTCCAGTATTTTCATGCAATCGACTGGAACTGATTGGATTTTGTGATGGGTCAGCTGTTGCTCATGCTGCCTGCATTTATTTGCGTTGCGTACAGGAAAAGCAAGTTGGAATATACTTGATTCGTGCTAAGGGGCGTGTTAACCCCTCAAAGCCACAATTGACCATACCCCGAGTAGAGCTTCAGTCAGCAAAATTACTCGTCGATTTGTACAAGAGTGTTCTGCCCAGACTGGCGAACCTCCCCATCGCAGAAACTATTTTTTGCACTGACTCGACCATTCTCCTATCCTGGTTAAGGATTCCCCCGCACAAATTGCAGTTATTTGTTGGGAATCGAGTGTCCCACATTCTTAGTGTGACCGATGTGGAACAATGGAGGCATGTTAATTCGGAAAATAATTGTGCTGATCCGGCATCCCGCGGTTTAAACCCTTCCGCGATGGTTGAAAACCAGCTGTGGTGGGCAGGCCCTGAATTCCTGCAGAAAGAACCGATTGAGTGGCCATCTATTGAGCCTACATCAGTGCAGCCCTCAGAGTTGCCCGAGTTAAGAAAAACTGCATTGGTTTGCACCGACGCTGCACCGTGCTTAGACCACGAGCTATTTGAGAAATTCAGCTCCTTATTGAAATTAAAACGCGTTCTCGCTTGGGCGAGAAGATTTATAAACAATGCGAAAGCCAAAGCAAATGGTACTCCTCGGAACAATGGTCCTCTTACCGTTAGCGAGCTTCAGGCAGCTATGGAGAAAATACTACTAAAGGTTCAGATGGCACATTTTCCTGAACTGTACAATGGGAGCAAAGTTCCTAAACATTTGCGATCCCTTACTCCCTATGTGGACCCAAACTCTGGACTGGTGCGAGTTGGTGGTAGGTTAGAGAACGCCCCTCTCCCCAAAAATTCCAAGCATCCATATTTGATCCCAAGCCGATGTCATCTGGCCATTCTACTGTGTAGATATGCTCACAGCGAAACTGTACATGGTGGACAAACCGATATGAAGGTACTGATCCAGCAAAACTACTGGATACTTGGTATAAACCGAATCATGAAGAAATGTATATATGAGTGCGTGGCATGTCTCCGACATAAAGGTCGCCCGACTCCTCCTCAAATGGCCGATTTACCCCCTTCTCGGTTTTCTTCTATTAGGCCCTACTATCATACAGCCTCGGATTTTTGTGGACCATTTCTGATCCACGAAGGAACACGACCCCGAGCTCGTGTAATCAAGGTTTGGATTTGTATTTTTACTTGTATGTCAGTCCGCGCTGTTCATTTAGAAGTTGTCCATGAACTGTCATCGGAAGCCTTTCTAGCAGCCCTAGACAGGATGACGTCACGAAGATCTTTAATGCACACACTGTACTGTGATAATGGTACAAATTATCATGGAGCGAGCCGTATACTCCAGGAAGTCAAGGATTTTTGCTAAAAAATGGCACGGAGTTGCAACGCAAGCTTGCCAACCGCCAAATCAAATTTACTCACTCGCCCCCTCTTTCTCCTTGGATGAACGCCGTGTGCGAACGCCTTGTCGGTGTTCTGAAAAGCCACTTAGTGGAGAAAATCACGCATATGACTTATGTGGAATTTGAGACTCTTGTTACACGAATAGAAGGTGTAATGAATAGTCGGCCTCTAATCCCAATCTCTGTGGACCCGCAGGATGGTATTTTAACCCCTGCGCATTTCCTTGTGGGTGACACCATTCAGACCCCACCTGAAATAGATTACGAAGGTGTGAAAATGAACCATCTGTCCCGATGGCAGATGATTCGAGCTGCGCTGCAGGTATTCTGGAAGCAGTGGCGTCAGCAGTATTTACAGACCCTCATGCCACGCAGCAAGTGGCAGGGTACCAATCCTAACTTGACCCAAGGTTCTGTTGTAATCTTGAAAAATGAGCAAACGCCACCCATGGTGTGGCCGCTAGGCATCGTGGAGGAAATTCTGCCCGACTCCAGTGGAACTGTCCGTGTTGCTCGCGTACGCACAGCGAATGGAACGTTCCTGCGTTCCGTTCAAAAATTAATCCCAATTGTGCATGCTTAAGGCTGAATATACATTCGCTATTTTCGACTACACGTACTTGGTTCGCAATGCTAAGTACTTCAAGCCCTACTCCGAAGTTACAGGGCGAGTGGAAAGTGTTTATAGGGGGATGTAAACCTGAGACTCTTTGTCGTGAGGTAGTGTTGTATTTTTGCATGAAATGGAGTAATAAGCCCACAGGAGCGATTTTAAACAGTCAACTACCAGTCTACATGTTTTTTTGACAGATCGCGAAAACACAACACTACCTCATGCGGAATATTTTTTTGAAAATTTTCGGACTAAAAAATGTATGATTTTATCGTCACATTTAGTAGAAAAGCTTGATAAATGTTTGTACTATTTACCGTAGCCATGTTGCATTTTGGCAATTTTTATTTCACTTACGGAAGTGGGTAATTTCAACAGCATTTCTCTACTTTTCTCCTGTAAAAGCTAAACATAGTATCCTACTTTTACTCGTTCGTTTCGCGTTCAAATAGCACACTATGTTTAGCTTTTAGAGTAGACACAATCAATACGATATTGCAATTACCAGTCTCCGGTTGTCCTAATTTGTAAACATTAGTTTTGTCGAATATTTACTTTCGCACAGTGGTTTTGGCGGAGTTCGTCGAGAATGTATGGTGGCCGTTAAGTAGCAAGTTCATAAGTTAATTATTAATTACTAATCTATTATAATATCCTTTTTTTATATAATGGTTATAATGTTTTAATATTTACATTCATCTCATTATTCATTAACCTATTCATGCTCAATATTCACTAATCTTAACCCATTATTATCTGATTATCTATTCACTATTCTTTTATTAACTGCATGTTCTTACTCTTTAAACAATGATTTCCCTTGGTCAATCATGGTGGTCGGGATGTCGGAGTTCGAACATAACTTTGATATTAATTCATTATTATTGTTAGTTATATGATGTACCGATAAGTAGCGCTACGGGCGTTGTTGTTACTTCAGTTCTCTGTGTACCGCCCTCGCTATTAGACGTAGGTACAGAGGCTCCCGCGACAATATAATACTGCGGCTATAATTATTCTATCAGGCTTAGTAAGTCGTGTTTGATTAGGATATTTTCGAGTGCTTATTCTCGTGACATCCATACCGGAATACTGAAGAGGAACACTGCGAGTTGGTTCGTCCTTTCCACTGATTATCTCTGTTGTATTTCCCATATCCTCCCTTATTTCTACATTATCATTATACCTACCCTACGAACCTAATTGTCCTATGCACCTTTACGGTCAACGAGGGTAAGTTGTGATTCATATTTCCCATTAGTAGGTATACCTACAAAAATCCATTAAAATATATACAGTCCACTATTACCAAAATAAAAAATATAACTGGGTGGTACCCAGACAATAACCGTAAACAAATAGCTTGTTTTTCTTTGCTTAGGTCCCCTTCCGTCAACAGTGGCGGACTTTTGGCAGATGGTGCTTGAGGCTGGCACTGGGCTGATAGTGATGCTGACGCCTCTGGTGGAGCGAGGGCGAGTCAAGTGCCATCAGTACTGGCCTGCGTGTGGGGATGTGCTGAGGGTGGGCAGGCTGGAGGTGTCGTGCCTTAAACAGGAGACGCACGCTACCGGCAGCTTTGTGTTTAGAGAATTCCTACTTCGGGACACCGTGGTAGGTATCTTTTTTTTCTTTCTCGCTAGCCTAAAAGCCAGAAAGAAATTATTCTGAACATAATATTCAGAAGTCGCTGAATGCACCAAAATTCCTTATCGGAAGGATAACGCTATAGTGAATTTCAGGCAACAATGTAGTGCAAGTACCTATCATACAGCTCCTTAGACTGACTTTGACTTCTTTTTCTACCCCATTGGTGGCTTTTACCACTTATTTAAAGTGTAGTATAATGTCCCCTATCAAACAGATTTATCTTACCGTTTGTTTACCGAATGAAAAGTACCTTGCGATTGCACTTGTCATAAGCTAGACATACAATAAGATAAATCTGTTCGATAGGAGGCACTATAGTATACTGTCAGTAGTGCCTTAGTGTCGCTTTTACCAGCCCGGTTTATCAATAACTGTAAAGCATATACTTAGCTTATGAGAAAAGTGAAAACCTCTCTTGGAATGCTTGACACGTGCGGTAAGCTAAACATAATGCTTGCCATGTTTATAAAATTTGGTCGCTAAACTGGACTATACCCAAACCAACTTTAGCCTAGACTTGTCTATCTGTCTCTACTATCCTAAGAAAACAGACACTTTCTTTGAGAAGAAACAGTGGCTAAGAAGACTGAAGGAGTGTATAAGCAAACAGTTGTTACTGGCCCATCTTACAAAGTTAACCGTCTTTTTTTTTTTCGTAAGGTGACCCTATCAGACCCTTCACTTATACACTAGCACTCTCCTCTAAGCCTGTTACGTAAAAAGACAAGAACACTGTTTCTTTCTCGAACAAAGTGTCTGTCTTAGGAGAATACAGGACTGCGCAGTAATTGTGGCTTTTGTTACAGCGGAATGAAGAGCGTGATGTGTCCCAGATGCAGTACCTCGCCTGGCCAGACCACGGCGTCCCGGACTCCCCTGCGCAGTTCCTTGAATTCACTCAGAGAGTGCGCGCAGGACGGGCGGGGATGGTAGAACCTACGCTTGTTCACTGCTCTGCTGGCATTGGTAACCTCCCTCTTGCTGTTCTTGTATAGTATCGCCACCCTGACCTGCCTGGCCCGAGGGCATTCTGCACAGTTCACTGTTCACAGAATGCCCTCGGGCCAGGCAGATCAGGGTGGCGATACTTCACTGTTGGACGAGAGTAATGACACTCTTTGCCCTATAAAAACACAGGGCTCCCAAAGTTATTTTTTGTTCGAAATAAGAAGTAGACTTAAGGTTGCACTGTCCCCATTTGAATTAACATTGCGACTTTCGAAACGTCTGTCGTGGTTTCTACTGAACGTTTCTTCTTGAAATTTCACACGAAGGTAGATTGAATAAATATCTAGAACTATATTGCAGCTGATTTTTGAATTTCCTTTTGGTTTTCTAACAAAAAAATTTTTTCCAAAAAGAAGAGCTGCAAAACACTGTTCACAAAAAAACGCCGTGCCTCAATACGACTAAACTGAAGACATTGAGATTATCGGAATTGTAAACAAGAAGGTTGCAGGTAGAACTATATCGAAGCCGTTTTTTCAATTTCCCTGTGGAACAAAAAATATGGCTGTTTGAAAACATGCAAAAATCGCAAAACAGCCATAAAAAGCCAGTGCACGGCTTGATGCGATTAGTACCCGACCAGCTGCCCTAGGAGACGCACACATTGCGTTCACCGTACTCCACAATTACCGCACTTCGCACACTCCTTCTTATTGAAGACTTCACCTACGTTGTTTATTTCCAATGAAAGATAACAAGATGCCATTGTTGTTTTTACTTCCAATTTCTTAGAAAGAGACTATTTTTTTTTGCACTTTGATTTTAGATTTTTCTTTGAAATCTACCTATTGTTAGGTAGTCGTACCTACCAGTAGTCTCACTTTTGAAAACTTTCTTCGCAGGTCTTCGTTTCATGATCCCTGCTGTATTCCAAAACCACCATCAGCTCAAAAGTTTACCTAATTGTACCTATATATATGATATATTTCACTTTCTTGAGAACAAGCTGTGAACAGTAAATACTACCTACCACTTTTCTTGTAACGTTTTTTGATCCCGCCCTTCATGATTGAATAAGGGTGAAAAAACAGGGGTTGTCGAAAAAAATTCATAACTTGTGCCCTAGGGGTGGTATCGAGTTCTTTTTTTATATAGATTTGCCTCAGTATTACCTACAACTTTTGTCTGAAAAGTTTTTCGTCCGACGCACCGTTTAGGCAGGGGAGGGGGCATAGCCGTAGCCGGGGGGGGGGGGGGGGGGGCTTAGCCCCCCAGATACCGTTTAGCTGGCCCCAGGATTTTTCTGGCCTACACATAACGTCACATAAAGCCATGCATGAGGAGAATTCCCGGGAGAGGGGTAGGGGGGGGGGGATCCTGCTACGCCCATGGATGGGGGGTTGAATTTTCAAAACGTCATGATCGTCCCATATGATCCTGGAGGTTCCCCGAGTCAAAAAAAAAAGGTTTTTAAAAGATGTCCGTCAGACGTACGTACATACGCCACTCTGTCGCGCGCCAGTACGTCACACCATTCATCCGATTTTTCTCAAATTCGGTATTTAGGTACCTTATGTAAATATCTGGATAAATTTTGTGATAAATTTTGATAACTCAAAAATTCCGGAATTTTTTTCTTACGCTTGGATTTGAACTCGGACCTTAGTGGTCTCCGCTCGGCTGCTGAGGAGAATGAGGTGTTCTTTTTTTTTTTTTTTTTTTTTTAACGCGCGACGTTCATGGAACATAAATACGCCAATGAGTTGGTTTGTTAGATTTTTTTTTTTTTTTTTTTATTTTTTTTTTATCGAAGCCGAAGACGAAGTGGCCGAAGCCGAATATGAGTGGGCCGAGGCCAGTTTAGGAGTGGGCCGAAGCCAATACATCCATGTCGGAAGCGGAAAATTTTTTCCGTTCCGCCGGGATTCGAACCCGGACCTCTCAGGACACAAAGCGGACCCCTTGACCACTCGGCCGCTGAGAGGCACTATATTTTGTTATTATCAACCTGAAGTAGTAAACCCATTCTGTCACAATGTGAGGATAAATTTCCTAAAATATATAGGAAAAGCTAAAATTCATTTCTTGCTTTCTTCACTCATTTTCATATTACTTACCTATACTCGGTTTTTTTTTTGTGGGTGTGAGGGCACTGAGGGCCAAGATTGGCCCAAGTTTTTGGTCCACCTCCAAATGGTTTCACAAAACGCAAAAACATCTCCAGACGCACTAGGTAGGTACCTACATACCGAATTTGAGCTACTCGATGAACGGTAGGACGTACTCCACAGGTTGCGCGGTCCTGGCAGAGTTCCAGAGCATCAGTACCTATTACTGAGAACTGGCATTAGGTAAAGGTGATAAGAAACTGCTAACACAGGTTTGCTAAAACCCTCCCGTTTTGGGTCTGGTCATGGACACCTGTTTTGAAAACCATCGTGGGAAGACCCATAACGGCTCTACGTCGGCTCCTTCAAAACTATATTTTAATATAGGTACCTACACCCCTTTTACCCTTTTCTCAAATTTCGGAGGAGGAGGGGGGAACGTCCTAGGTGTGTATAGGTATTTCTGAATACGTTCTTGGTTGCTTCTCATGGTCATCTAGGAACCATAGCCGTGTGTGGGCTGGTAGGCATGAAGGAGGCATCATAGTTGTATCCGCGGGAGGGGGGTGGGGGTTAGGGCGTTAAACCCCCCCCATGACCGGAAAATTAACATGGTAAGGCCAATGTGAAACCAAAAAATATAGGCGAAACACCCCCCCTCCCCTCCCCGTGACCCTAAACCCCCCCCCCATCCAGGATTTTTCTAAACTACACATTACGTCACATAAAGCCATTCCTACCCCTCCCCCCCCCCCCCCCCCCCCGGTGAGGAGAAGGTCTGTGGAGCATACCCCCCCCAGGTTTTCGGTCCTACTACGCCCATGAAAAAAAACGTGGGTGCAAAGATGAACTCCAGAATCATCCTGGTACCTGGCACCTGGTGACGATGAAAGATTGAGTATTGAAAAGTGGCGTCGCTTACACGGGACTGGGATGAGATAAGAAAGTGCACAGTAAGCTGAATCCACCTGGCTAGTTAGTTCAGCCATAAGAAGTCAGGCTTACGCGCTCAGGCTCATTATAGGTTCATAGTCGCTCCTTGCGGCCGCGCTGAGTTGCATCGTCATCGATTAGGGCGCCTTAAGAAGAAGGGGTCACAATGATCTAAAAGAGTAGTAACGACAATTGACATTTGTATAGTCTATCCACCCCTGGATATCACTGACATTACTCTCAGCCAAGAGTGAGGATGACTATAGTCGAACGAAGAAATGTCATCGAAGCATTGTTTATGTTACATGAGGTTCTGTTGGTGTGTTGTCAGGAAGGACTGGTGTTCTCATTCTAATGGAAACAGCGCTGTGCCTGATGGAAGCCAATGAGCCTGTCTACCCCCTCGACATCGTCAAAACCATGCGGGACCAACGTGCCATGATGATACAAACAACTGTAAGTTGTCATGGAAACCGAAAAAACGTGGCACCAGACTTTTTGTGTTCTGAAATATAATACGTCTTTTTACTGTCAGAAGTGAACTGGCTGAGTTGTGATTTTTGTCAATAAAATATTTCGTACAAAAATTACTCAATCGTAAAATCAACGCATTCCAGTAGAATCATGAATTTCTGATTGGTTCTCGTTGTAAATCCTCGACTGTGATTGGTTACAGAGTCAATACCGGTTCGTATGTGAGAGCGTATTGCGCGCTCACACGGACGGCATCGCCCTACCACTGCCTGGGTTGAATCGTTAGTAACTCCGCCCACCACCCGCTGCCTCTCTCTGATTGGCTCGGGCTTCTGACGCCGGTCTCTGATTGGTTCGGGTAAACTCCGCCCACTGCCTTCTCTACTCCAGTCTCATCTTTATCAACCGGCTACCGATCTCATTCTTCCAATGTTCTTCCTACTATGTTGCCCTATTGACTGCTGCTACTATCACACACACAACAGGTAAGATCTTAGTCTAATGTTTTATTCAGTTGAAGGCTCCACGGAAAAAGGAAAGAATGTTTTTATTCGAATAGTTATTATTTATTTATTTTTACTTTTTTGAAAGGGGGAAATTGCCTGACCCTTGTGGGTTTATTTTATTTTATTATTATTGTTACTTATATATGTCTGGGAGCTAGGATAGCGATGGTAATGGTATCATCCCTCAGCATACTCCATAGTAAGGGAGCGGCCCCTTGACGGTACCGTAGGTCAGGTGGGTATGTCTGTCGATCAGCGGCCACCTCATTGGCTCGACTGTGACTACGCCGAAAACCAGTAGCCAATCATTGGCTCGACTGTTACACGCCGAAAACCAGTAGCCAATCATTGGCTCGACTGTTACTACGCCGAAAACCCTCTAGTGAGGGGATCCACCAAATCAACCCAAACTTACCCTCAGTCGGGGGAGGCCGCAGAAGGGTGGGGCAGCTCGCTGGGGTGGCGCCACCAAGGCTGGACCCGCATCTGATGAAAGTTCACTCACACCCGACACGGTTAAGTCAATTTGGTAGAACAGCGGAATAAGAAGAAATTAGACCGCTATTAGCTAAGATACTAGTTTAAATTTCGTCTACTTAGTAGGCTGGAGTCTCGTTCGTTATCGGAATTAACCAGACAAATCGCTCCACCAACTAAGAACGGCCATGCACCACCAGAATAAAAGATTAACAGAAAGCAGAAATCACAATAAAACTGAGCTGATAAATAGGACTGATTTGGGAGACGGACGAATGCAAACTGTGTGCTGGCGTTTCAGCTTGCCCTGTAAGGATCAGTCACATTCGACAAGTTGTGACTATAGGCTCGACTGTTACTACGCCGAAAACCAGTAACCATCATTGGCTTAACGTCTTTCACATTGTTATGAGCGTCTTCGGGAGGTTTAGGCTTTTGAGTAACCATCATTTCGTCAATGGCTCGTCCTTGCCCGGTCTGTACTGATCCTCATCCATTACTCCAGCCCTGATAATTAGTAGGATACACATTTGAGGCTGTCCGCGGGGGGGAAAACAACCACACCCCGGGCGAGAGACATGCCGGTACAGACGGCCACCATAAACAATACAAAAAAAATCACGGGGGTCAGAGACAAAACCAAAAGACAAAAAAAAAATTGAGCTTCACCAGTCCTGGACAACGAGAAACGACAAGAGACAAAAAACAGAAAGCAGCCCAAACTGGCAGACACCAGGGGCGAGGCAGACAAGGAGAAGGGGGCGGGGGGGTTAACACGGTAGGAGCCGATACCCGTGGAGAACACACGGTAAACGCGAGCACTGATGTAACGAGACGCTGGCCCATATACGTGGCACGGTCGAAAGGGATGCTTCGACCCCTGAGAGCGGGGGCGGTGAGCTCAAAAGGGGAGCGGGCCTCTCGACCCGTGGTCAGTTTGTACGGAGTAAAACCAGTGACCTCACTCACTGATGAATTAATAGCAAAAACTACAGCGGTCAAGTATTCATCCCAACAGCGTTGTTGGTCGCTACAGTAAATACCCTGAAGGGTTCGTTCCTGAGTCTAAGCTGTTAAGGCTGCCTGAGAGGTCGGCCATGTTTTCCTTCTCGGCCATGTTTTCCAGTGTAGGTACAGAACGCTGCTCAGTCAGGTCAGGTTAGGTTAGGTTAGGTTCTTTAGGATCCCAACATAGTGCTCTGCCGGATTGGTGGCTGCAATGTACTTTGGGATGAATACTGCCCGTACCCCATAATGTAATAGTCCCTGTAAGCATTACTGATAAATTGCACTCCATTGTCTGACAAGAGAGTCACCGGGGAACCTTTGTCCAAGCAGACTGAGTCTTTGATCACCTGAGTACTGTAGCCGCAGTGGCAACACGTAAGGGTTTTGCTATCACAAATTTAGTAGCATAATCGACGATGATGATAAAGTACCGATTTCTGGCGTGTGTCAAGGGAAGAGCATCTATTAGGTCTACGGCCATGCATTCGGATGGGGTCGTCATGGCGGCCTTAGGGACCATGAGTCCAAGTGGAGGCCCGTTCGGTGCCTTACACTGCAGGCATTGTTTACATGCTCTGACAAAGGTACGAACGTCTTTTCGCAGGCCGGCCCAGTGCACCCGGCTTGCGAGCTTAAGGTAAGTTTTTTATATGCCACAGTGGCCTGAGGCCGGAGGGCCATGGAAATCGGATAGCAGCTTTTGTCTAAAATCGTGGGGAATGACTAGGAGATCCGATATGGTTTTGATGACGGGGTCTGTGGCCAATTTAAATAACTGACCATCAGATACAGCGGGGCTATGGAACTTTCCTGGTTTGTCCGCAACTTGAACCAACAGGTCCAGGTACTGAGTGAAACCGGTGATGGGATCTAAGGTCGCCATCATTGCCTCCACCGGTGCTCGGCTCATGGCGTCTGACACCTGGTTCAGCAGGCCCGGATTGTGGATAATTTTGATATCGAAACAGGCTAGGCGCGTGACCCACCATGATCTTAAAGACATGTATGTGCGGAATGTAGGTGCGGAAATGTTCCAAAGCCGAGAGAACGGCCAAGAGTTGCAATACACTATAGTTCCGCTGCGTGCAGGTAAGGGCTTGGGACCAGAACCCGACCACACGGGGCTCTCCATCCACCCTCTGTAAACAAATGCCGGTCGGCCCATCCCACGCTCACTCGCATCAGTGTAAAGTTCAATGGGGAAGGAAAGATTGACTATATGGAGGACGGGGGGAGAGACGAGTGCGAGACGGAGGGACTCGCACACTTGAATTCTGGCCTCTCTCCACTCAAAAGGGACACCTTTCTTAGTCATGTCATAGAGCGCCGCCGCTCGGGCACTGAGATCCGGGAGGAAACGGCGGAACCAATTTAATAGTTTGAGGAAACTTCGCAACTTCTTGAGACCAGAGGGTCTTGGAAAGTTGAGTACTGAAGCACTTTTTCAGGGGAAGACTTGAAGTTCGCCATTTCCTACCACGTGACCGAGTATGTAGGATGTTTTTCCGCATCTGGGTGGACCGCTGATCCACGTTATCAGAGGACTAACAGCCTTTGCGACATTGACACGAGGGAGACTACTAGCAAAAGAAGCGTTCAACATCAATTGAGTACGCCGTGAGACCAAAACGTAACGTCGCACACGCGTCTCCCGCATCTTGGTATCATTGTCATCCTCAGGTTCCGAAAAGAACATTCGGACGTTTCCATGCCAAAAAAAGAAACCCTTCCGGTGTGTAGCCGCAATTATAGGTCTTGTCTGTCGGTAGCACCCACACTCGACGATCGTTGTACACGTTCATATCAGCCTTGGTCAAAGCGGCGATGACAGACGCACCAGAATCGACGGTGGAGACGAAGGAGTCTGTCATATATACTCATATATGCTAGTGTTTACGCTGGTATTATTTTCGTATTACGTATTTTCGCGATTTAAAAGAGAGGTAAAACGCGACCGATGCTTCTCGATGGTCCGAACAGAGTGTGTTCAGGATGCAGCCAACTGTTTGGTCACATCTTGCACTAGGAAAACTGAGTCGTCACATAAAGACGATTCGGAGGATCGTCTAGACTGGACGGTCCCGCTCTGACAGCGCCACTTCAGATCACGTCCAGACAGTACAGTCTGATTAGGTGTGACTCTAGATCTGTTTACAGTGAACTGTTTTCCTGCAACGTTCCCATCATGAGAGCACACGTGTATTCTGTACAGAACTGCAGTCACTCGTAACTCAGAAATCCATTTTTGGGAGGTTTTCACATCATTTGCAAGTACAAGTCTCGGGTTTGTTTTCGGCTTCAGAGCGGTATAATGCTGACTAGTCAAGTCCAGTTGTAAGTTTCTCATAATAAGTTCGAGGTAGTTGTCCTCGAAATAATCCAGTACAGGTTGCAGAGATGGCGGTATCTTGAATCAATCTGTTTTTTGAATCCGTTCGTCTCTCGATATATTCTCGTAGATAACCTGATTTAATAGACGGAACATTCATTTTTCCCAATGGCGTCTCTACCTCATACCATTGTTTTATGTGCTCCTCATGGAAGCTTCTCATCGAATACGACTCCGTTCTGAGTCTAAGCGAATAAGCATGTGTCGCCTCTTCACCAGCCTCACGTATCATATCACGCTGAGTTTCAAGCGTCTTTCGACTTTGCAGAGACAGAAGCCTTTCCTCTTCTGTGGGGAGGCTGTTGGCACTGCTGAGCACATTCTCCTGGTCTGTGGGCAGACTCGGGTGGCAAGGATCCCACTTTTGTCCTGCCTACAAAGTGAGGGGTGTAGACCTCCTTATATACGCTGGATGCCATTCTAAGTACTAAGAATGTTGAAGTTTACAAGGCTGTTGATAAGTTTGTAACGTCCCTGCTTAGAAATAGACGAATAAAAAAAAAATAATAAAACACCCGCATTAACTCTATCTCCTAAAGGGAGAAACGTTCCAGTAGCCTCTTGACATCCCTGCAGAAAGCTCTAATGTTGCGGTGAGCCCCTCCAAACATTATTTTCTGGTTAGCGGCTGCCTTGAGGAAACGATCTGTCGTCGGGCGGTCGTAATGAACATGGGGCTGGGCGGTGGTCTGCTGTAGGTTCGTTTGGGTGTTGGTCAGGAGGGCGTTCTGGCTCACGGCAATAGAGGCCAGAAGGTGCAGCATGGGTTGTTGTGGATCCTCAGGATAGGGCGGCCGGTGGTGGTGCGGTCCCTCTTCCCCACGCGCAAAGTCGTCCTCTTGTTCCTCATCATTGGTCCGGCCGGTATTCTCGGTGTGCCGAGCTGTACCCGCTGTGTGCCGAAGCTCCCAGCTCTCAAAGACTGTAGCCAGTGGGGGGCGGAAAAGTCGGCGCTCGTAATGGATGGACGTTTGATCCGGAGGCCAGAACAGGGGCTGCTCGTGAGGGGTTGACGTCGCGCCCTCGTGGTGCGGGCCCGAAGTTCCTTCAGCCCCATGAGCAGTTGGCTGGACTCGATAGACGAATTGTCTCGAGGTCCCGGCCGCCTTTCTTTTCCTTGTACTTTCAAATTCTTCCGTAATCTCCATGTGGGTGAGATCGGGGTAGTTGACTTCTGCAACAGTGGAGCCAGGAGGAGCTAGTTCTAAAGGTATAAGCTTGTAAGTCGGTAAGATCCTATTTAGAAATACCTCCTGGACATGTCGGATAATCGAAGGAAGCATCTGCAATGGGAGGCATCACACTAGGGTTCTGCTTCTCCAAGGGTACGATTTTTTTCACTCCAGACTGGCAGAATTTTGTTGAGACTTCCTCTGGTGAATTCAGACGGGTTCTTCAGAAATCGAATAAATACCCTCCTGTGAAGGTATTTGGCAGCATCCATTTTACGCATGACCAGATAACAGGCGTTCTGGAGATCATGGAGTTTTTTGTCTTGAAGATAGAATGAGCGTTATCTATTTCATCTGTCGGGTTGTAACTTTCAAGGTCTGGTATTTGTTTTTGTTTCCCTATTAAGAATATGAGCATTTGCCACATCCGAGTAGAGAAGTTAAGCGTTGGTCTCTTTGCCTGTAGTTCATTCCACAAGCTGGCGCGTCTCTCTATTGTGCTTTTTGGAACGGAGAATACATCGATATAAGAGATGAAACGATCGGTTGGGAACTCAGTCCCCTTGATATTCAATGCCACAGTGTCTAGAATATTATCATGACTGGGGCATGATACTCTGTCTAAAATGGCCTAGGAGCGGAAAGGTGCTTACCTTCAGTGACGATGCTGGTTCACCCGGTGGGGGGGGGGGGGGGGCACGTTGTTAACTGTACAGGGGTTTATCAGGGGTTGGAGGCTTACCGGTACCGGCGACGTCCTGAAGCGAAGGGGGTGGCCACCCTGATGACTATGATGTTGATTGAGCACGGTACCGAGAAGGGAGGTTTGTATAATATATATCAGGGTAAAAGGTAGGTAAATAACGGGTTAACCCTTTCGTTACCGAATTAACTTCGACCGGGAGAATAATTTTTTCTTATGGGGTTTTTTCATCACTTAGGTCGTCTTAATGAAATTCAATTTTAATTTTTTAAAATTGCAACAGGTTTAGATTTTAGGAACGTGTCCGTTTAAACGGACAATGGTAATGAAGTGAAATATATGTTTCAAATATAACTTTATTGTGATAAGAAAGAAAGCAGTTTCTTGCACTTGTAAAACAGAGGAGCCCGTTATTGCATTTTAGGCAAACCACATATGACTTTTTCCACAGTTGATGCACCTTTGTTCTTTCGCATAATCGGGTCAGTGACCCAACTGGTCATATCTGACGTCGGCTGTAGTGGGATTGTGATGGTCCAGGGACTGGCCCACTGGATGGGCGTCCTCTTTTTTGTCCACTGCTTCCCCCAATTTTGTGGGAGCAGCTCCTCCGGGGCTTTCCAACACGCCGTCTCGTTCTTGAAGGGGGAGCAAGTGCCGCTGTAGGTCTTCGTCTCCACCCTTAGAAGGTGCTGCAGTAGCATGTTGATCATAGGAAGAGCTTCGCCTTCTGACTCGCAACGATCAATTGTATCAAAAATATCTTAAAATTCTGATAGTTTCAAGATTCTGTGGCGTTCCATTTCTAAAAAGAAAAAGTGAACCATACGTTTGTCCGAATTACAAATCGTTTTCATTGAATACCATTGTCTGCTTAAACGGCCAGCACAAATTCTGATCCCAGGACCCACCATTTCAAACATAATGTTCTAGTTTTATCAAAAATAAACAAAGGAATGTACCTACTTACCTTAAAAAATTCCAAAACGGCGTAGAACAAACAAACACTGAGAAAAAAAATTTCAAAATTTCAAAATGTTGAAAAATTTTAAATTCAATACCAGCAGGTAGAGGACAACTCGCCCTATTCGTTGTAATCAGGTTGGCTAACTTACAGTGGTGAAAATCATAGCAGTAGAGTATACTTCGTGGCACTACAAACCTACTTCGCACCAAAATTGAAACTACTGGCAGATAGAACGATGGAAAGTCAGTGTCCGTTTAAACGGCCTGTGTTTACGAAAGGGTTAACAGTCAATAATTGCACAACAGGTAAAAATTATAAGGGGAACTGGCATATGTTTGTAAAGGGAGACGGAACGGAACTGACTGATCAAGAGATTAGACTGGGCAGAGCTCTGTCAACACAACGGTTGGACAGGCTGTGAACTGTCTATACACGTGCTGTAAGCAGTCAGCTATCCGAAGGCCATCCCCATGCGTGATACGTGACAATCGGCCGAATACCGCGTTCCCGTTAGGCCGATCTGGGCCATCCTGTCTGGTGTTATGTCTGGGGATAGTGGTATGGCGTCATGCCTCGTGTCCTGATTTTTCAGACGTACCTACTGCTCTTCGGTCTTTGACAATATCTTTGAACATCTCAGCGCAGGCATAATGGAAGCCCGTCAGGAGAGTGTAATACTCCGGGCATTTAAAATTGGAAGAGATGCTATCAAACATGTTGGTGGAAGTTAGGCCAGCAGTCCTCCGAAGACGGAGGGGCCCCCCCTGGATAGTGGCATCAAGATCTGTCGAATGAAGAGCAGTTCCCTTGTCCCAGCGAGGAGTTGAATACTGTGTGTGACGCACCAGAATCCATCAGCGCTTTCACTCGAATACCATTCGCGACAATGTCCACGAAGAGGCGATGATGATTTTGATTTTGCGCAAGTATTCAAACTTGCCTAATTTCAAACATTTATTTTTCACTTACCTAACCATAAAAATTATGTTACAATGTATGCATGGGTCAGCCGTGTCTGCCCGAGCCGAATTCTTGCTAAGACCGTCTCTTCACGTCTCGTGACGTTGCTCGGGAGTGGCAAAACGTGGAGATCAGCAGTGACGGTCGGTAGAAGGCTGGCACTCCGGGTCCAGTCCCTTTGCCAGGCTTGTCGTACACACTTGGTGGGGTAGCGCCGGAGGTCTGTTAAAGAACGTATTGCATTCCATCTACTCTTCCAGATCTTCGTCAACTGTCTCAGTTCAAATGCGGAGTGCCTGTCTATGAACGAACTTCCATCCATTTTTGCAAATCTTCGTCAACTATCTAATAGCGCGGTACATTCGGAGTAGTGTTTAGCGATCAGCCCCCAATCAGCTAATGTTAGTAGGATAAAAATGAATTGGATCAGTTTGTGATGAAATGATGGGGGATCCTCAGCCAGTGTATCGCCATTATGTAGGCAGCTCTGACGGTGCTACTATATCGCCCAGCATGGTCCTATATGGCCCACTGTGTATGGGGTAGGGTGGTAGAGTCCATTGTGTGGGCAGTAGCACTGGCGAAGGCTGCTTTCGTGGGCCAGACAGTTTTCTGTGGCTGGATCTGAGGCATAGGGAGTGAAGAACAGAAGGCTTATAAAAAATGGACTGAAATTTACCAGTCTGTTGCCCCGACACGCATGCTGACAGCGCCGGGAGCTTGACTGGCAGTATCGTGGTCGGGCCTGATCATCACCGGATATCCGGTAGGCGGTCACTCGTACTTTCAATCAGGCCGTTGACTCGGATGGGCGATCAATAAGACAATTTTAATCGCGGTTTACATAACCTTCCCCACAGTATTAGCGAGCTTACGTCACACCACTAGATCAAGGTCATCAGAAAACCGTTGCGCAAAGTATCCCTTGTCATTGTGGGTGTTTAAGGGTCCGCTATACCTGACGGTGCATTTTTTGCCGCCCATAAGATTAACATTGCGAGCGGCGATTCATTTTCAAGGTTTACCCTTGGTTGGAAAGACACAAAATTTTGCCTGTAACAATGTTCTAGGGAGTGTTCGAAGCAGATTTCCCAATTTCTCACTGGTTTCTTTTATTGCAACTGTTTTGCAAATGCTACCATCGCATACCTCAAGAAAAGTGCTGTATCTCGAAAACCAGTAAAAAAAAATGGGAAATCTGCTTCGAACACTCCCTAGAACATTGTTAGGGCTAGGTACAGGCAAAATTTTGTGTCCTTCCAACCAAGGGTACACCTTGAAAATGAATCGCCGCTCGCAATGTTAATCTTATGGGCGGCAAAAAATGCACCGTCAGATATAGCGTCCTCTTAAAGGACTGTCAACGACATAGCCCCAGAGGGACGGAGGAAGCACTCGTCCTCGTGGCCTTCATTTTGTTAGTTGACCCATTATTGTAGTATTTTTTCATACCTATAACCATCAAACTATTTTTCTCTTTTTCCGTGGGTCCTTTACCTTGTATTTACAATATAAAACTCCTATGTGAAAACATACATTACGTTCGGAAACGATTAGTTCACTGACGTTCTCTTGCTTATTATTTTGTGAAACTTTCTATGAAATTTTATCCACTAACACATCTTGTTACTAAGGGTGCGTCCCACCATACTCGGTTAACGGTTAAATTCGGGTTTTCCCGTGAAATAATTGGAATTTAACTGGAGTTTAACGTTAACCGAGTATGGTCGGACGCATCCTACGGGTGCGTCCCACCATGCCCAGTTAAAATTAAACTGGAGATTTACCATGTTAAATTTAACTTTAAAGTTAAATTTAACATGGTAAACATAGGACAAAATCTTCAGTTTAATTTTAACTGGGCATGGTGGGACGCACCATTATAGTGTATCTCCTTGTGGAGTTTCTTGCAATTAGATTTTCTTTTCAACCATAAAATTAGTAAATTTACCTCTTAACCAACATAACCACCGTATACTTTTCTTCTATTATTTGGGCGAGAGGCTGTGCTGAATTTCGTTTCTCGTATAGTTTAGCCTTGTGTTTTTATTATTTACGGTGGGTTTCACCAACATGTGGCTCATATGTTTAGCCTATGAGAAGAGACAAACCATCCTGTTGTTAAATTTATCTAACCGTCTTATTGTGCTGGTGAAAGCCATCTTTATAATTTGTACTATACCTATGCTATTTAATTTTTTCACCCATTTGTGATTTTTGTTTTTTGTTGTGTACATTTTTATGACTCACTACTTCCCACGGTTTTTTAGTGGATCAGGTTATTTTGGATTTTCCCCCAAAGTACCTGTAAGTTCAACATGGGTGCCACAGTCGATATGGCACCCATGTTTAACTTACATGTGAAAAAATCCGAAATACTTAAGGGTCCGCTATACCTGACGGAGCATTTTTTGCCGCCCATAAGATGATCATTGCGAGCGGCGATTCATTTTCAAGGTTTACCCTTGGTTGGAAAGACACAAAATTTTGCCTGTACCTAGCCCTAACAATGTTCTAGGGAGTGTTCGAAGCAGATTTCCAATTTTTTTACTGGTTTTCGAGATACAGCACTTTTCTTGAGGTATGCGATGCTAGCATTTGCAAAACAGTTGCAATAAAAGAAACCAGTGAGAAATTGGGAAATCTGCTTCGAACACTCCCTAGAACATTGTTAGGGCTAGGTACAGGCAAAATTTTGTATTTTTCCAACCAAGGGTAAACCTTTAAAATGAATCGCCGCTCGCAATGTTAATCTTATGGGCGGCAAAAAATGCACTGTCAGGTATAGCGTCCTCTTAATCCACAACTAGTGGGCACTTGATCACTTGTGCATTAGTTATTCACACACACAGTAGTTGTTTAAAAAGGAGTGTTTTTAAATTCTTGTAATTTTCTCAATATCAAAAAAATGTGCAAATAAGAGCCTTATAGTCTAAAATAAAATATTAATGTAGATTTATTTATTCATAAGTTAGTCATTTCTGGTTTTAATTGTAGGTTTAGAGGCTCAGTTAAATTTTTTAGAGTTTGGTCTGTTAACCACAGATTAACCAAAACCTTGCGATTGTTCACTACGTACCTCATTAATACTAACAATATTTCAAAATTTATTTAGAATTATTTTCAATTTTATTATTTTCAGAAGATTTATTTTAAATACCTAGGTTAACTGAGCAGTTAAACCTTTTTACCAAAGTTGGCGCAGTTAAGGCCGTCTACGCAATAGTGTTTGTTTACGTTTTTCTCTGCATAATTTATGAGGAATTATTGGATATTTAACGGCCGAAATTAATGTTGTGATCGGTTAATTTCAGACAGATTTTTTTGTCAAGACATATTTTATTTCAGAACATTTACATGTCTTAGGCTGGATTTCACCACTTTAACGTGAAGACTATCGTGTACACGATAGCGCTATCGTATCGGTAAAAAATGTTAACGGCTTTCACCATGCTCCGTTACCGTTTCGTTAGCTTTCGAGTGGATTTTCCGTGCGTTAGCGAAAACGATAACTTTCATACCTGCGACTCATTTGGTGTAGTCTAATGTAGTCTAATCAACATTTTAACTTCTTTCTCCGAAAAAATAGGGGTTTTTTCACGTTTATTTCCACTTTTAGATTGAAATTGTTGAAATAAATTTGACGTACTTAAACAAAGCAGGCGAATTCTATTGACACAACAAAACCTAACGAGAGGATGTCTGCTTTTTCGAATCGATAGCTATTCGAACGTTAAAAGGCACTATCGTGAGGTGGTGAAATTCAGCCTTATAGTTTCCTCATTAAGTGTGCAGAAGAAACGTAAACAAATAGCAAATGTATGTTCGGCCTTAACTTCTGCGTAAAAGCGTTGTTGAATGTGTAGGCAAAATGACGAAGTGGTCCTTCGTTACAGAAAAAGTGGCCCTTGTTGACGCCATGTCCAAAGCCAGATGTCCCATGGGCACTGACAAATAACCATTACGGTGAATATCGCCACTTCCTAAAGTATTCTATAGTGCGATTGCACTTGTCATAAGCTAAACAGACTATAAAATATATCTGTTCGATAGGAAACACTATAGTATACTTCAAAGAAATGGTGAAATCCTGCTACCATCTTGTATGGTCGTTGTATTTGAAAAATGCAACCGTCAAAGCCGAGTGTTTTGGCGCCATTTTGTTTGAATTGTTCAAAATGGCGGGTAAGAATGTGGTTGCATTTTGCCGAGGCCGATATCCGTTTCATTTGTGACGTCAGCGGTGGGTTTTTTTTAATAGTTGGAGCTATGAGCCCCCATGTTTAACTTATAGACAACCACTCTGGGTCTGAATATACCTGGGTAGCTAAACCCACCGTAATAGCGTCAGAGGAGGGAACAATTTTTGTATGGTAGATTTCGGAAGACCTCGGTGAGACAGAGCCTTCCAAGGTATCGTAAGTTGGCAGAAGGGGTGACTCCACGTGGCCATCACGGCAGATTTCTTAGCGTGAGAGCTAGGAACTTAAGCGCAGGCTTAGAAAACCCATGGTTTGCCGAGGTTTTCTGGAACCTACTTTTCAAATGGAACGGATCTTGTGTATAGTCGTGTGATCTCTAGAAGTAAACGAGTAATCGAAAAGCGGTGTGCCACTATAATCGAGATCGATTTATCGATCGTATTGTTCAGTCACGTCCTCCATATGTTGTGTACATTTTCTAGAATATTCTAGACTACCTATAGTAACCATAATACTCCCCTGCAGCAGTTCTAAATGCGAACTAGAAAACCTTAGGTTCAATGGTAATGGAAAAGATTTCTATGTTTCGAAGGAATTCGTTCTCCAGTGAAAGCTAAAAATAGTGTCCTATTCGCAATAATTTGTTTCGCGTTCGAATGGCACACTACGTTTAGCTTTTAGAGCAGCCAAAGGGGCGTATTATGGAAAACGAGACCCGGTGATAATATTAAAAGTGTTTTATAAATGAATCTTTTCAACTCTTTTATCCTAACCTTGCGACCAGCCCGGCTGAGGGAAAACTCGACTGTCTGGAGCAATTCCGACCAGCAGGTGTATTCCCTTTCTCGCCAGCAAACCCACCCAACTACACCATCAAAATGTATTTTAAGAAGAACTGTTCCCCGTATATTGCATCATGGCGTGCCTTATCTTCTTACAATAAATTTTGAAGGTGTTAGTTGGGTGGGTTTGCTGGCGTTCGAGAAAGGGAATACACCTCCAGATCACCTTCTTGTGTACAGCAGGTGTATTCCCTTTCTCGAACGCCAGCAAACCCACCTAACTAACACATTCAAAATTTATTGTAAGAAGAACGGTTCTCCGTATATTCCATCATGGCGTGCCTTATCTTCTTACAATAAATTTTGAAGGTGTTAGTTGGGTGGGTTTGCTGGCGTTCGAGAAAGGGAATACACCTCCAGATCACCTCCTTGTGTACAGCAGGTGTATTCCCTTTCTCGAAGGCCAGCAAACCCACCCAACTAACACCTTCAAAATTTATTGTAAGAAGAACTGTTCTCAGTATATTGCATCATGGCGTGCCTTATCTTCTTACAATAAATTTTGAAAGTGTTAGTTGGGTGGGTTTGCTGGCCTTCGAGAAAGGGAATACACCTGCTGAGCTGCGAAAGGTGGCACCCCATATCCCACTAGGCCTTCTTTAAAAAAAATCAACATTCACCAATGTGTCCCTCCAATAAACAGTCAAAACCTCCTATAGTCCTCCTCAGTCTTGGATAGGAGTAACATCAGTCATATCCAGGGGTGGGTAGACTACACAAATGTCAAGTGTCGCTGCTAAACTCTTAGATCATTGTGACCCCTTCTTCTTAAGGTCGACTACACGTACTTGTTCGCAATGCTACGTACTTCAAGCCCTACTCCGAAGTTACAGGGCGAGTGAAAGGTGTTTTAGGGGGATGTAAACCTGAGACTCTTTGTCGTGAGGTAGTGTTATATTTTTGCATGAAATAGAGTGATAAACCCACAGTCAACTACCAGTCCACATGTTTTTTTGACAGATCGCGAAAACACAACACTACCGCACGCGGAATATTTTTTTGGAACGTTTCGGACTAAAAAATTTATGATTTTATCGTAACATTTAGAAGAAAAGCTTGATAAATGTTTGTAATATTTACCGTCGCCATGTTACATTTTGACAATTTTTATTTCACTTACGGAAGTGGGTAATTTCAACAGCATTTCTCTACTTTTTCTCCTGCAAAAGCTAAACATAGTGTCCTACTTTCACTCGTTCGTTTCGCATTCAAATAGCACACTATGTTTAGCTTTTAGAGTAGACACAACCAATACGATATTGCAATTACCAGTCTCCGGCAGTACTAATATGTAAACATTAGTTTTGTCGAATATTTACTTTCGCACAGTGGTTTTGGTGGAGTTCGTCGAGAATGTATATACAGCCTTAAGTCTACTTCTTGTTCTGAACAAAAAATAATTTAGGAAACCCTGTGTTTTTTTTTAGAACAATGGGTGTCGTTTCTCTCACCCAAGTGAGCTTAAAAGAAGGCTACAAATAGTTTTGAAAACGTAACTGTATTGGTTGAAAATGCGTTGTACGTTTGCTCAAACATCTAAGTAAGTACTTAAATATTCATGTAGATAACGAACGTTAAGGCTCAATAAACAAGTGTCAGCAGAATAGTTTGTAATTGCATCTTTCCAAGGAAACAGTTGGACCGTGAGTTCAGGGTTAAAAAACATGGCACCAGAATGGCTTTTTCTTCCAATTTTTGGAGCAAACTGTTGGGAGTTTTCTGAAATATAATGTGTCTTTTTAACATCTGAAACTAGTAGAAAAATTCAGAACAAAACAAATCATATTTCAGAGTCTATAAATATTCGACAGTTTCCTTGGAAATAGGTTGCAAAGAAATTTAAACAAACTGAATGAATAGTCAATCTTACGACCAATAGCGTTGCCAGCGAAGAAACAAATAACAAAACAAATAGTTTAAACAATTACCCATGACAAATCACAACAGTTACATTCGTAGTTGTAAAATGAAGAAAATCACGCGTGTGAAAATATGTCGACTGTGCACTGAAAAAATATCAACAAATATTTTTTGATTGTTGTCGGAGGTAAAGTACCTACCCCTTCCACCAATCCGCGCCTCACCGCGGCTAGTTGGACGGGGTTCTTGAGCAATACCAGGGTTAGTTTTGTTTACAAACATCTAACAACGTGAACAATTTTAAGGGCGACGATACAATCCTGTTTTTTTTGACTATATGTTCTGAAATATAATATGTCTTTTTAACGGCAGAAATTAACAGGCTGTATTGTGACATATTGTTTTTCAGAACATTAAAATATTTAGTAGTTTCCTCATAAAGTGTGCAGAAAAAACGTAAACAAATAGCGATGTATGTTCGGTCTTAAGAAGAGAGAATATCCATTGGTAGGCACTTGTAAACAAACTTCACGCACCCTCGTGATATCTCGAAGCTATTTTTTCACCTTAATCAGAGCTAGTTTCGTGTTTGTTTAAGAGGACGCAATACCTGACGGTGCATTTTTTGCCGCCCATAAGATTAACATTGCGAGCGGCGATTCATTTTAAAGGTTTACCCTTGGTTGGAAAGACACAAAATTTTGCCTGTACCTAGCCCTAACAATGTTCTAGGTCGTGTTCGAAGCAGATTTCCCAATTTCTCACTGGTTTCTTTTATTGCAACTGTTTTGCAAATGCTAGCATCGCATACCTCAAGAAAAGTGCTGTATCTCGAAAACCAGTAAAAAAATGGGAAATCTGCTTCGAACACTCCCTAGAACATTGTTAGGGCTAGGTAGAGACAAAATTTTGTGTCTTTCTAACCAAGGGTAAACCTTGAAAATGAATCGCCGCTCGCAATGTTAACCTTATGGGCGGCAAAAAATGCACCGTCAGGTATAGCGGACCCTTAAGGGCCCACGTACTTGTTGGTGGTTACAAGCTCATACCCTTGGCCCAAAGGCACAGATGTTAAGTAAACAGATTGTTGGCCGAAGCCAAATGAATATTTGGTGTGACATCCATGCTACCAATTGAAAATTGCTGCTACCCGGATTCGAACCCAGGACCTCAGTCGTGCGTGTTTTCCCACTGGACCACCGTGAGGCCGCTTGTTATGCACAATGTCCCCTTTCTTTCAAGTCGTTCAAGACATTTCTGAATGATTGGAATGCGCATACAGCACCAAACCACAATTATATAGGTATAGGTTTATCTGAAGAAACCGTTTTGGTGGTACCCGTCTATCTATCAGTGCCACGCCGCCGTTTTTGATAATATGGTGGCGCGTCGCGGCTAAATGGACGCAAGTTCTTGATAGGGTAGGAGATTAAATTGCCTGATTTCTCAGTTTTTGTTATAGGGGCGCTATTAGAGGAGGCCTGCACCAGTCGATCTAATCGATAAGATCAATCTTATCGTTAAGGCTGAATATCCATCCGCTATTTTTTACGTTTTCAAACTTTCTGAGAAAACTATTGGATACTTAAATATTCTGAAATATAATATGTCTTTTTAACGTCATTACTCATGAGGCTATGTTGTGATTTCACGATCGGGTAATTTTTGACAATTTTTTTGGTGACAAAAATCACTCGATCGTAAAATCACAACATAGCCTCTTGAGTAATGACGTTGAAAACACATATTATAGTTCAGAATATTTAAATATCCAATAGTTTTCTCACAAAGTTTGAAGTCCAAACGTAAAAAAAATAGCGAATGTATATTCAGCCTTAAGTTAGACTGGCGGAATCCTCAGGTTTCGGATACTGCTAGCTACTTTTAAAATGAAATATCTATAAAGACTAATCTATAGGATTATATTCCATTTCTACTACTTGCAAGGCATCTACTGAACGAAAGTTTTGCACGATAGATAGGTATCTACTAAAAAATTCAAAATTGTAAATTATGGGTCTCCCAGTGACGTCACTACGTGAGCATTTGGAGACCAGGGACTGGTCAGACTAATATGACGTCAACGTGCGACCTCACGTTCAAACAAGACCAAATTTCGATGCATTCTACAGACCTAAAGCTGGCCACACACGGGACGCATGGTATGTGCCCAGGCATTTCTGAAATCGTACCTATAGTGGAGCAGTAGGATGCTACCTAATTTCACTATATGGGTATAGTCCAAGTCAGGCTGGGAGCGTAAGTACCTATTATTCATAATGTTTTGAAGATTTTCAGTTGGGTTCCATATCCTACCATACGCTAAAAATGCCAATCCGACCCAGAGCAGATATTTCCCTGATCAAGAAAAGTTTTGATCAGCCCTAGATTTGCAAGAAATTATGAGTACCTAATCGGTACGCTCCTAGCCTGACTTCGACTATAGTTGATTTGCCATTTTACTTAAATTAGGTATAAGTATTATTCAGTACGCTGCATAAAAAATCACAGACGGTGGAGCACTGAGGTAGAAACAAGTGACTGATTCTTAGTTAAGGTGGATTTCAAACGTTGCTGTACCTCAGATATACCATGGGCCAGTTCGTACGTACCACTCTGGCACAAGCAAGCAGCCTTCAGCAGTGCTGCTGCCCACACAATGGACTCTACCACCCTACCCCATACACAGTGGGCCATATAGGACCATGCTGGGCGATATAGTAGCACCGTCAGAGCTGCCTACATAATGGCGATGGCTTACACTGCCTGAGGATCGCCTATGGTCTATCTGAGGTTTAACCGTCGGGTTGGCACTTTTGTTTTCTATGGGAAGGATAAGTGAACTTTAAGAAACATCTGAAACCCACCCTTGATTGAAGCAAAATTCGATTGTCTGAGCAAATATTACTGAATCTGAAAAGCCACATTGCCTTTGAGGAGGAATATTTCGGAAGACTTCTCTCTTATGCTGCCCGTCCACTGGCCGGAACCGACCGACCCGACCGACCCGAAGTTTCTTAATCGTCGGATGGGTCGGAAGCGTCCGCGGCGGCCGGAGAATAGTGAGATATCATGTATCCGACTTTTCTTCGGCCGCTTCCGGAGCTTCCGGCGCTTCGGTTCGTTCGGTTCCGGCCAGTGGACGGGCAGCTTAAGATGAGGGTAACGTCAGTCATATCCAGGGGTGGATAGACTACACAAATGTCAATTGTCGTTGCTAAACTCTTTTAGATCATTGTGACCCCTTCTTCTTAAGTCTGCTTCTTGTTCTGAACAAAAAATAATTTTGGCAACCCTGTGTTTTTTTAGAACAATGGTTGTCGTTACTCCTATCCAAGAGTGAGTTTGACTATTACCGAAATAAATTCCCGAACCTTAACACAATTTTAAGACCTTCTCACAGAGGATAACAAGTTAAAAATTAAGGGTATATTCTAGTTCTCCTATTAGTTTTCAACATAACAACGATAACAGCGTGTTCAGAACTAACGCAGAACTAGAATATAGCCCCTTAAGACCGAACATACATTCGCTATTTGTTAACGTTTTTTCTGCACACTTTATGAGGAAACTATTGGATATTTAAATGTTCTGAAATATAATCTGTCTTTTTAACGGCCTTGTATTTCAGCCGTTAAAAAGATATTTTATATTTCAGAACATATAAATATCCAACAGTTTCCTCATAAAGTGGACAGAAAAAAACGTAAACAAACACGACTGCATAGACATCCGAACTGTTTGCTTGTTCAGCTTTCTTAGGGTTTACAGATTGTCCCATGTAATAAGGTCTTAAGAAGGAATATACGTTTGCTATTTGTTTGGGGGTTTTTTTTTCAGGACACTGTTGGAGAAATGTTCTGAAATATAATACCTACGTGTTTTGACGATTAAAATCAACTGGTGATTTTAAGATTGGTTAATTCTGGACAGCATAGGCAAACAGTGTCTTCCAAAAATGGCCCAAAAAAATGTAAACAAATAGCAAATGTTTATTCAGTCTTAATATGCCTACCTCAGTGTCCTTTGTTAAAAGCAATGTGCAGCATAAATTTTGTTTTAGGTGAGATAATTTTAATTTGGCCACGGTTCAAATTTGGACGTGGGGGAAAATATTAAGGGGTGCTACCTATCGATAGGTACTCGATATTTGCACGGCCATCTTGTCGCAGATATCGATCGATAGTATCGAAAAATGTAGGTGTGTTTTTTTATGATAAAGACGCATCTTGTGCTTATTTACTGAACAAGTACACTTTCCAAGATGGCCGTGCAACTACCAGTATTATTAACAACCAATAGTGATACCTAGAGCCACCTTAACGCTCGCGGTAGGGAACCACTGTAGTAAACTGAAGCGGGGGGGTTTTTTGAGCTAGAACACTTCATCTGCGTGTGAGTCCTCGTCTGCTAGTAAAGGATTACTGTCTTCTCTAGAACGAGACGATGATCTCCGAGAACTGGCTCTGAAAAGCAAGACCATTTCCAGAATTATCCATCGTGCTCAGCTGGCGGCACTACCAAATACCAGCTGCCCACCCATCGTGTCAGTACGCGCCGGGGACCTACAGTTTTAGGTGGGTTCCAAACCCACCACAGCCTCGATATACATTTCACTTGACATGCTGAACATATGAGAGGTGAATGCCGATTAGAAAAACTTAGGTAGGGTCGGAATCGAACCTGAGAGGGTTGGCGAGGAAGGACGGGCTCGGCAGGCCCGCCAGGGGTGTCGTTGGTGCGGACGCACTTCTCGACGTTCGCGAACGGTTTCGTGTTAGGAACGGTAGATGAAACGTTTTGCTTTTGACAGGGGCGTTCCTCTTAAGGCTCAGCTTGGTCGGACGTGAGGGCGGCTGAGGCGTGACGTCACTAAGCAGTAACGAATCGTCTTCTGTGCCTTCATCTGTGACTTCTGCTTGAGAGTATTGGGATAGCCTGAAAAGCGAAAATTTGTTTACGTTTTTTCTGCACACTTTATGAAGGAAACTAATGCATATTTAAATGTTCTTAATTATAATGTGTCCTTTTAAAGGTCGAAATTGACAGGCTGCGTTGTGATTTGTTTGAAATTGGTAACATACCTAGCTCTAGGAAGTTGATGAATTTTATCTAGAAGGTCCTTGAGCTCGCCTGTTGGGCTTGTAGCCTGAGGAGGAGAGTCTGGAGTGTTCGCCCCAAGCAGAGAGCTCACGTCCGAGCTCGTGGACAGCTGATGGCCAGACCTCGACAGACCATCCGAAGACACGAAGTCCTGGAGGGAACCACGTGGCTGCGAAAGATCTTCCGTTGAAGACACACTGTCATGCCGGCCAGCTAGGAGGTCCGTCGAGAGGTAGTGCAGCTCGCAGTAACGCTGCGGCTGCTGAAGAATCACCTAAAACGTCAGAAGAAGTGTTTTAGGGTGGAGGCAGGGGCCTAGGAAGCAGGAGGACTTGATATCTAGTCCCAGATTGACGAAATTTTTTTTCGGCTCGATCTTGCTTGGTCCTGGGCCAACCCATGGGCTGGGGGATAACTCGACTGACCAAATTACCCCTAAGCTAAGTATGGAACTAGATAACACTGGTTATCAGCCAATAGCCATGGCTGCTCCAAAAGCTAAACATAGTGTGCTATTCGAACTAGGGAAGAAATGGCTGCGAATAGGACACTATGTTTAGCTTTCACTAGAGTACGAATCCCTTAGAAAGATATAAATGGTGGTGCAATAACCGTACTAAATACAGTATCCAGAGCTATAAGGACCTTCTCTGAAGTTGATTATTATTATTACCTCAGGAGGGTAGTGTTTCCTATTTTCTGGTAAGGCGGAGACGGATCTATTGACACGACTGAATGTAGTCAGCCGCATATTGGACGGGCGGTAATTCGCCGTGGCAGTAGGGCTGTCTGGTACCACGTCTATGGCGTAGCTGCTTCTCTGTGAGCTGTCTCTGCGTGTAGCACTGCTCGGTTCTATACTATCCGCCTGTACGAGAAAGATATGAGAACCAGTGTCAGTTATAGTTCGCCAGATTAGCGGAGATCTGTGAAAGATTCGCACCATTAATAAATAGAGTGGTCTAGTAGGAAAATACTAGACTCATCAACTGAGACCCTGGGTTCGAATCCCGGTGCCATCAATTTTCTGTTGGTAGCATGGACGTCACACCAAATATTCATCTGTCTCTATTATCCATTATCCTTAGAAGACAGACACGTTGAGATCTTTTAAAACAACAGGCTACGAGGATGGTGCTAGTGTATAAGAGAAGGGTCTGATAGGGTCACCTTACGAAAAAAAAGACGGTTATAACTTTGTAAGATGGCCCAGTAACAACTGTTTGCGTAAACACTCCATCAGTCTTCTTAGCCTGTTATTTAAGAAGACAAGAACACTGTTTCCTTCTGAAACAAAGTGTCTGTCTTCTTAAGATAATAGAGACCGTTAGACAAGTCTGCGGGAAAGTTGGCTTCATCATATAGGTTTCTTACAGTGGCAGTGGCGACGCTAAGCCCTGATAGGCTGGTGGGGAGAGGTCTTCTTGCCTCAGGCTCCTCATAGGGGGGAGGCACGCTTGAGTCTGGATCCACCCCTGACTGGCACAGGAAACTGGAGCTGATCGAGTCCACGGTACTTCCGGCAGATATCGTCCCTGCAAAAATTCAAGTTATAGTACAAGTGGCAGCAGAGTGATTTTATGCTTGGATGTATTTAATATGTTCTGACGTTAAAAAGACATATATATTATATTTCAGAACAGCAACAAGATTGTGTGGACAGCCTTTACACCTGACTAGACGATGATTTATCTTATCGTTTAGGTAGCCTGGTGAAATCAAGCCTTAGGTAACTTACCTAACGGTGGCTGGACGATAAAATTGCGGAAATACTGGACCATGAGGTAATTACCGCCCGCTTTTCCGTTTTCTCCGGCGTATGTTATCACCAGCGGGTACAGGTCCGGTTTCGATGTCACCTGAAAAACAGGGGAACGTTTTCAAATGAAGCTAGAGGACCTGGGATTTAATCTTAATTTTTTACTTTCCCGTAGGTACCTACTTATACCTACGAAGTAGGTATATAGGAAAGTATGTACCTAAGTACATATTGTGATCTTGCAGAAAATCCATTTCGAGTTTTTCATTGGAAAGCGCCGATCAGAGGTCCCAGACTCCAAAAAAATGTTTTTTTACGCGTTGTGTGTGTGTATGGGAGTGTAGGTGTATGTACGGAGAGCCAGGGCCCAAACCGTCCGGCCGATTTTGTTTAAATTTGGTACACGGGTGTGTAAAAAATAATGCGCAGACTCACTTTTTTTCCTATCTTCCATTGGGGAAAATTGGGGGGTGCAGCCCCACAAAAACCTCAAAAAAAACAGGTTTTTAATTTTTTTCTCAAAATTGGCTCCTACGATTTCGTTTATTTTCTCAGGAGTAATAGTGCATATTATGGGATAAAATACGCCATTAGCGGCATAACTGGGAAAAATCGAATTTGGAGATGCGACCCCTCAAAGGGTCAGTTTTTTATGTTCACAAAATATGCCATGTGGGTATCAAAATACTCAGGGAGACTTGAAGTGAGTACTCAAAATTCTCGGGGGAACTTCCTCAGGCAAGTTGTCTTGTCAAAAAAAGTTGAAACCCATTTCCAACCCCCTCACCCCCATCCGGGGTCAGTTTTGGTAGGTTCACAAAATATGCCATGCGGGTATTCAAAATATTCGGGGAGAATTCATTAGGCTAGCTATATGGTCTAGAAGTTTCTCCGAGCGACCATTGCCGTACCCCTTGTTTCTGGTTAATTTTGGCCCGCCCAATGTCTACCCAGCCCCTGGTTGATGAAAACTCATCGGCTGACGGGCTTGACATTGACCATATATGCCCTTTGTGTACAGAAGTAACGAAAGCTGCCACCCTGTATCACACAATAGGGTTACATGTATAGTAGCGCCACCCTGACCTGCCTGGCCCGCGGGCATTCAGTGAACCGTGAACAGTGCAGAATGCCCTCTGGCCAGGCAGGTCAGGGTGGCGATACTATACCTCCGTATACGGTGGGGGAGGGCGATGCATCGTGGAACACGCGCTATAGTGTGGCGGTGCACAGCAGCTGCCCGCAGAGTCTCTCTCCGAACGGTCTTCGTCCGAACGCCGTTCTCTGCAGCATCGACGTCCGAAGATGGTCTTCCCCCGACACCAGAGTCCACAGCCGCCCATACAGAACAATACCAAGAGGAATAGAAGACACCTGCAAGTGCGAAAGGTGCATTAGGGCCGTTAAAAAGATATATTATATTTCAGAACATTTAAATATCCAGTAGTTTCCTCAGAAAAACGTAAACACGACTGCGTATCTAGCTGGGGGACCCCATAAACCTATAAAGGTTTGCCCGCGTGCATCCCACTGGTAGGTACCTTTCTTTAAGAGGACGCTATACCTACCTGACGGTGCATTTTTTGTCACCCATAAGATTAACATTGCGAGCGGCGATTCATTTTCAAGGTTTACCATTGGTTGGAAAGATACAAAATTTTGCCTGTACCTAGCCCTAACAATGTTCTAGGTCGTGTTCGTAGCAGATTTCCCAATTTCTCACTGGTTTCTTTTCTTGCAACTGTTCTGCAAATGCTAGCATCGCATACCTCAAGAAAAGTGCTGTATCTCGAAAACCTGTAAAAAAATGGGAAATCTGCTTCGAACACTCCCTAGAAAATTGTTAGGGCTAGGTACAGACAAAATTTTGTGTCTTTCCAACCAAGGGTAAACCTTGAAAATGAATCGCCGCTCGCAATGTTAATCTTATGGGCGGCAAAAAATGCACCGTCAGGTATAGCGGACCCTTAATAGGTACCTATACTTACCAGAAGAAGCCGCCATTCCAGACGACAAAGTCGATGAAGGTGGGGGGTACGTGGAAAGGGGTGGTAGGACGGTGACCTGAGGGGGTGCAGCAGCCCGCGGCGCAGCAGTCCTTCGAGGGTGGACAGACCACCCCTCCATCGCAGGCCTTACCGCTAGTCTGAAAACAAACCCCGCCATTTTACTTTCTCACCCCTATGATGGAACCAACTTTAGCGCAGACCTGCCTCTATTATCCAAGAAGACAGGTCTTGTTTGAGAAAGAAACAGTGTTCTTGTCTTCTTAATAACAGACTGATGTAGTGTATAAGCAAACAGTTGTTACTGGCCCATCTCACAAAGTTAACCGTCTTTTTTTCGTAAGGTGACCTTATCAGACCCTTCTCTTATACACTACCACCCTCTTCTTAGCCTGTTATTTAAGAAGACAAGAACACTGTTTCTATATCAAACAAAGCGTCTGTCTTCTTAGGATAACACTACACTAAAGATTATTTTTGGAAGTGTATCTTATAGTTCAGATAAATTTTTTAGTTTTTCTGTCAAAAGTTTTGTAGGTACTTTAGCCTAATTTTTATTTATTATAGGAGTAACAATCCCACAACGAAAACTTCTTCCTAAGCAATTTAACTTTCCTGTTTTTGTTTATTCCTCTTCAGAACCTGAAGGTACAACTTCCTCTAGGGGAGAAGTATTCCCATCTCCAATTTCGATTAGAGGGGCCAGCGGAAATAGCCGTCCTCTGGATAAGAGAGCCTGACGGGCTAAATTGACAATGAAACTTTCATTTCCCTAGCGAAATATCCAAATCCCTTAGCTGATATCCATTCTATATGGGTAATATGAATATCTACTCTACACGTGATTACCTCACTGGCCAGACGGTCAAGGGGTCCAGAGATGGGGTCAAATCTAGACGTGAGCAAAATTTTCACGTTCGCTATAAAGGGGTTTTTAAATGGCAGGGGACGCCCACTCGTTATAGAGAGGTGTTCATCCTAGAGCAGGAAAGGAATAAAGCAAGAAATATTAATTAACGGATATTTATTCAAGTCCGCACCTCTTTCAAAAAGTTCAAAAGGGGGAATTCCCCCCTTTCTGAAGGCAGAATTCCAACCTTAATAATTATTGCTGATTTTATTCAAAAGTTTATAATAATTTTATTCTACAGCATCTAACATGGAAAAAAGTAGAAGGTATTTCCGATTTTTCCACCACTTTCCGATAGTGTCTATAACGAGAGGATTTAACGAACGGATTTACGTTATCGTATGTTTAGCTTACGACAAGTGCGTTCGCAGAGAAACAAGTGCAAGCGCAAGGCATTTGTCGTAAGCCAAACATACGATAACTTAAATCCGTTCGTTTAATCCTCTCGTTATAAGACACTATCGGAAAGTGGTGAAATTCAGCCTAAGGGTGCGTCCCACCATGCCCAGTTAAAAACAAATGGAGATTTTCTTTCTCTGGTAAAAGTTAAATTTAACATGGTAAACATAAGACAAAATCTCCAGTTTAATTTTAACTGGGCATGGTGGGACGCACCCTAAAAAGTTAGGTATTCATTGTTTCGAAGTGTAGAAGCGCGTGTACACCCACTTTCAAATTACATAATCACGGTTTCGCAGGCGCAGTAAAATAAGTGGAGGTAGGTATTTGTGATCTGAAATATATTCTGCCTTTGAAATATATTATATTTCAGAACATTTAAATATCCAACTGTGTCCTCAAAAAAATTCATTCTGCTGCCACGTGTATCAGGTACGTTGATACAGGAAAACGTGCAGCTAGAAAAAATATATGAGTAAGGTATACCTACGTTATTGGAGAAGCTTAATATCAGCTACACACGCTAAGCTAATTAAAGATGATTAAAGCTATAATTAGTCAGCTCATTACGAAGATGACGTGACATACGATACTTTCTGTCGAGCCCTTTATACGCCTACATATTATCCATGCTCTGGATAACAGCTTAGGTATAGCAGGTATCTCATGGATATCACCATTTCGAAATGTTTACTAACATGGGCGCCGGCAGGGGAGGGCAGGCCCCCCCCCGGGAATCCCAAAAATACAAAAAAAACAATTGCGTGATTTGTATCATGTAGACTAGGGTATTAAAAAAAATAAATTGGTCAGGTTGCCCCCCCCCCGGAATTTTTTCCTGTGGGCGCCCATGTATACTATGTATACATGTATACTTTTTTTTATAACAGCGGACACAATTTTTGAGTTACCGAAAATCACCACAAAGCCTGTTAATTTCAGCCGTTAAAAAGACACGCTATATTTCAGAACATTGAAATAGCCAATATCTTCCTCATAAAAACTGCAGAAAAACGTAAACAAATAGCGAATCTATGTTCGGCCTTAAAAGGTTCATTTCAATCATACTTTATTTTTATTAGCACAAAGAGAACATGTTTCACGGCACTTCTTTATTCCTAAACTAGGTCAAGTTTAAGGCAGTAATGACCTATTTTTATCTGCAACACGCCATACATAAATTACCTGAATAGCCTTTTCATGATTAATAGGTAAGGTATATAAACCTTTCTACCTATCCTTCACATAAAAACGTATGGTGGAACCAAAAAAAAAACACCTCAAGACAATAAAGAACAGAATAAAAAGACTTTGTGCCAGAGAAAAATTTATAGCTCCGCAGCGGATCTATATATGCTTTAGTTCCGTACCTACCAATGGATTTTTAAAATGTAAACCGTGGAGAAGTTTAGATGTCTCCGAGGTTGAAAATGACATTGGCAGTGGCGGAGTTAGATTTTTGAGGGGGGGGGGGATATAGGGATGAACCCCCTCTTGGTAGGTACCTACTGAGCAACGGCGGGGACCTACAGTTTTAGGTGGGTTCCGAACCACCACAGCCTCGGTACAGAACTAGACATGCTGAACGGATCGGGATCGAACCGGTGTGACCCGACTCACAAGGACGGCCACCTAGACCACTCGGCTGACGGCAAAGGTGCTCCAAATAGGGGTATGTAAATTGTATATCAATCCCCGTAATGTTTTGACCCCAATTTCGCGCTTAGCTGACTCCTTACCCCCACAAGAATCAATATTTTGATATCGAGGTACTCCATCAACCCTCAGTGCCACGACGTTCCTATCGCGCTTATCAAAAAACCTTTTTCATCAATAAATTGACGGCACTTATCGTCATCGAAAAATATCACGCTATATCAGGCCCTGCACCGAAACATGGTTGCCTTCAAAGGAACTCTGAGGTTCAATCCCGATCCGATCAAAAATTTTTCTGATCGGCATTCACCTCTGATATGTGAAATGTATATCGAGGCTATGGTGGTTCGGAACCCACCTAAAACTGTAGGTAGTCCTGGCAGCAGAGCATGATGGATAATGGGAAATGATCGAATCATGTAGTCCGATGGCTGACTTAGTTTTTGTATTATCGCATTTTAGATTCTGAGCACTAAATAAAAAGTTATTACCTACACTCTAAAGTGGCTGGATTTTAAGTTGGTATGGGAGAAGAAAATGACGTCACCATTTGCTAAGCTCCGCGTCTTCTGCTACCTATCTCACTGTAAGCTAACTGTAGGAACCATCAACTAAAGATATCGGTATATCAAAGTCTGACAAGGACACAGCTACTCTACTGTCTCAACTATGAAACCGGAAATCAAAATTTTCAACCCGCTATATCTACGAAGGGAGAAGACTTATGGAACAAATTTAGAGTTCTACAAAACCGCTTAGAAGTCCTTTACTGCGGCTGATATACATGCTCATTCTCCAATTCGATACCATGCAACATAGCTCATTGAAGTATGGCTAGAAAAGTTTTGAGGATCAGTGGGATCGAACCGGTGTGACCCAGCCCTAAAGGCAACCATGTAGACCACTGAGCTATCGAGGCCGTTAAAACAAATGCGGTCAGTGCGGGTAAGGGTGAAGGGCGAGAGGTCACAACGAGTAAAACAGAAAAAGGATAGCCTGGCAAAGGGAATACCGAAATGCAAACAGACGCAAATGCAGGGCTGCAGGGACGAATGTGAATTCCATGTCCGCGGGGCCTTCAACGTTCGAATTTTTAATATCCATCGGCTGAATATATATTCGCTATTTTTTTACGTATGGACACTTCAAACTCTGCGAGAAAAATATTGGATATTTAAATATTCTGAAATATAATAGGCATGTCTTTTTAAGGTCATTACTCATGACTCTCATGAGGCTATGTTATGATTTCACGATCGGTTAATTTTGGACAATTTTTTTTGTGACAAAAATCACTCGATCGTAAAATCACAACATAGCCTCATGAGTAATGACGTTGAAAACACATATTATAGTTCAGAATATTTAAATATCCAATAGTTTTCTCACAAAGTTTGAAGTCCAAACGTAAAAAATCCCTTTCGGCAGCCCCGAAAGGCGTAGGTAGATTTCGAAGATTACTTCCATCAACTAAAAGCAGTCTAAAATCATTTAGAAAGACGGATAAGAAGATTTTCAGTTGATCCAATTGCATTATCTACAATAACAAACGGAGGAATTGAGTTTTGAAATTTCACCCCCCCCCCCCCCCCTTAACAAGAAAATGAAAGTGATTTTACAAAAAACTTTTTCAGCCAAAAGTTGTAGATATTATTAATAGAAACTCATAGCAAAAAGAATAAACTCAATATCTCACCAAATAAATGAGTTATGACGTTTTGAAAATTCAACCCCCCACCCCCAGCCTAAACGGTGCGTCGGACGAAAAACTTGTTCAGACAAAAGTTGTAGGTAATATTGAGGCAAATGCATTACAAAACAAAAGAACTCGATAACACAATAACAAACGGAGGAATTGAGTTTTGAAATTTCACCCCCCCCCCCCCCCCCTTAACAAGAAAATGAAAGTGATTTTACAAAAAACTTTTTCAGACAAAAGTTGTAGATATTATTAATAGAAACTCATAGCAAAAAGATAAAACTCAATATCTCACCAAATAAGTGAGTTATGACGTTTTGAAAATTCAACCCCCCACCCCCTGCCTAAACGGTGCGTCGGACGAAAAACTTTTTCAGACAAAAGTTGTAGGTAATATTGAGGCAAATACATTACAAAACAAAAGAACTCGATAACACCCCTAGGACACAAGTTATGAATTTTTTTGTGCGCAAAACCCTCTTTTTCCACCCCTTTTCAACCATTAAGGGTGGGATCAAAAAACGTTACTAAGAAAAGTTGTAGGTAGTACTGTTAGACGACCCTCAGACAAATTTTCGTTTCATTAGTTGCAATATTAAGGGAGTTATGGACAAAAAACCAGATTTCGAAAAAGTCCCCCCATTTCCCCCCCCTTGGTCCGATTTCCCCCATTAACGAACTCGACCGAGATTTTAGTCCCTTATATTTTATTAAATAGTCAAAACCAATTATTTTTCAAAAATACGGCTGCTAGCGTGTTCACAAGGAAGTGAAAATGATATATATATATATATATATATAAGTTTATATATATACAAGCCGCCTCGCGGCGCTTCGCGCCGCTCGGCGTCTTGTATTGGTCCGCCGCCGCCCCAGCGGCACCGCCGTTCCTGAAATTATCGGTGCCACTGTTCAGCGGCGTCAGTTTTTGCACAATATGAGTTATCCTGGGTACAGGATCCATTGCGAATTGGATTTGCCACCGTATTATCAAATATTCGTCATGGGGGCATTGTAGCAATATACCCTATGCCTACCTTCCGCCTGGCTAAATAAATAGTGAGACGTCTCGACAAATTTGAATCCCGGGTACGACCCTGTCTTACCTCGCTCATTTCCCCAATTTCCATAGATTTAGTACTGGAGTAATTACATAAAGGATCGTAGTCAAAACCTGCACCCTTAGTCACGGAAAGTGTCTTCACCTTCCTTCGGTTACGCGTCTCGTCTGTTTTCGTTTTGGGGTACTTAGCGACTGCTTTCCTATGAGCCTCTGACTTCTCTTTCTGATACTTAGCTGCAGCTTGGCGATGGACCTGTGGGTTTTGTTTCACATACTTAGCTACTGCTTGCCTATTGACCTGTGGGTTTTGTTTCACATACTTAGCTACTGCTTGCCTATTGACCTGTGGGTTTTGTTTCACATACTTAGCTACTGCTTGCCTATTAACCTGTGGGTATTGTTTCACATACTTAGCTACTGCTTGCCTATTGACCTGTGGGTTTTGTTTCACATACTTAGCTACTGCTTGCCTATTGACCTGTGGGTTTTGTTTCACATACTTAGCTACTGCTTGCCTATTGACCTGTGGGTTTTGTTTCACATACTTAGCTACTGCTTGCCTATTGACCTGTGGGTTTTGTATCTCATACTTAGCTACTGCTTGCCTATTGACCTGTTGGTTTGTTTCTCATACTTAGCTGCTGCTTGTCTGTGAATTTCCGGTTTGGTTTTTGTATATTTAGCTACCGCTTTTTTGTGTACCTCTGGATTTTGTTTAGCGTAACGTTTGCTTGCTTCGGTTAGCTGTTGCTCTCGGGTTAGATTAGACAACTTAGGACGACCGCGCTTTTTAGGAGTTTGGCACTGTGAAGGTGTCACTGGAATGGTTTTTTGGCCGAGATCTCTACGTTTTTTTATAGTAATTCCTGACTGTTCAGATTGTTGCGTTTGCTTTTTCCTATAGTTAGATTTTTCACTCTGAGAATTGTCACCATACCATGAGAAATATACATAGCGACCTTCCTATCTTCTTACTTTCTCGCCCGTATGTAATACATGGGCTGAAAAAGTTATGTCATGGTGCAAAATTTTGATTTTAAGATTTTGGGTTTCCCATGATCCTGGAGGTCCCACGAGTCCAAAAAAGTGGTTTTTAAAAAATGTCCATCCGACGTACATACGTACGACAGTCTGTCGCCGTTCATCCGATTTTGCTCAAATTCGATATGTAGGTAAGTACCTAATGTAAAAATCTGGACATGTTTTTTTAATAAATTATGATCCGCCAGATCCGCCTACCACGTATTTCCATAAAATTTCCGCCTTTTCTTCATTAGGACCATTGGGGCACTACATGCTCCTACTTCCGTCCAGCTAGGTTGAAAAATGAGAAGAAAGAACTTTCCCAACCTGGCTACGCCTCAGTTAAACTCGTACACGCTTCTGCTTTAACGTATTCCACGTTAGTACCACCAGTAGAGAGCACCTCGTTACAGTGACAACGTCCGGTGCATCAACATCATAAGAACTTTCCCAACCTGGCTACGCCTCAGTTAAACTCGTACACGCTTCTGCTTTAACGTATTCCACGTTAGTACCACCAGTAGAGAGCACCTCGTTACAGTGACAACGTCCGGTGCATCAACATCATGTATCGCACAATGTTTCGTAATCCTGGATGCTGCCCTGGCTTCCTTGAATTTGCGCCACTTTCCGCAACATATTCTTCCTCGGGGTCACTCCGGCACTACACCCCCCGACTCCCGTCCTGCTACGTCCATAAATAATTTACCAATCCTGGTGACGCCCCTGATTAATGCGCACTTCCTGTTATTTCGTCACATATTCTTCATTAGAACCACCAGTATATTACACCTAGTGAATATCATGACTATCGGTTGATGAACAGAATGTGCACAATCTGGGGTGCCCTGGCTACGGCCCTGGCTAATTGGAATTTCCACCACTTCTAAACATATTCCTCATGAGGGTCAGTAGGGCAATATACCCTGCGACTGCCGTCCGCGTGACTCAATAAATGAAAAGTCCGAACTTTTTTCATCCTGGCTACGCCCCTGAATAATGCGTCCATTCCGGTGGTTTCTCCATATTCGTCACTGGTACCAACAGTAGAGACCACCCTGTGACCATCGTAACGATCCGTCCATAAACAACACGCGGTCATCGAACTCGGTTAATCCTGCCTACGGCCCTGGCTAATTCGAATTTCCCCCATTTTGCACTATATTCGTCACTGGGGCCACCAGGCCTCTGTACCCTGCGATTGCCGTCCGCGTGGCTCAATAAATGAAAAGTCCGAACTTTTTTCATCCTGGCTACGCCCCTGAATAATGCGTCCATTCCGGTGGTTTCTCCATATTCGTCACTGGTACCAACAGTCGAGACCACCCTGTGACCATCGTAACGATCCGTCCATAAACAAAACGCGGTCATCGAACTCGGTTAATCCTGCCTACGGCCCTGGCCAATTCGAATTTCCCCCATTTCGCACTATATTCGTCACTGGGGCCACCAGGCCTCTGTACCCTGCGACTGCCGTCCGCGTGGCTCAATAAATGAAAAGTCCGAACTTTTTCATCCTGGCTACGCCCCTGAATAATGCGTCCATTCCGTTAGTTTCTCCATATTCGTCACTGGTACCAACAGTAGATACCACCCTGTGACCATCGTAACGTTCCGTCCATAAACAACACGCGGTCATCGAACTCGGTTAATCCTGCCTACGGCCCTGGCTAATTCGAATTTCCCCCATTTCGCACTATATTCGTCACTGGGGCCACCAGGCCTCTGTACCCTGAGACTGCCGTCCGCGTGAATGTGCATAATCTGGGGTGCCCTGGCTACGGCCCTGGCTAATTGGAATTTCCACCACTTCTAAACATATTCCTCATGAGGGTCAGTAGGGCAATATACCCTGCGACTGCCGCCCCCCTGGCTCAATAAATGAAAAGTCCGAACTTTTTTCATCCTGGCTACGCCCCTGAATAATGCGTCCATTCCGGTGGTTTCTCCATATTCGTCACTGGTACCAACAGTAGAGACCACCCTGTGACCATCGTAACGATCCGTCCATAAACAACACGCGGTCATCGAACTCGGTTAATCCTGCCTACGGCCCTGGCTAATTCGAATTTCCCCCATTTCGCACTATATTCGTCACTGGGGCTACCAGGCCTCTGTACCCTGCGAATGCCGCCCCCCTGGCTCAATAAATGAAAAGTCCGAACTTTTTTCATCCTGGCTACGCCCCTGAATAATGCGTCCAATCCGCTGATTTCTCCATATTCGTCACTGGTACCAACAGTAGAGACCACACTGTGACCATCGTAACGATCCGTCCATAAACAACACGCGGTCATCGAACTCGGTTAATCCTGCCTACGGCCCTGGCTAATTGGAATTTCCACCACTTCTAAACATATTCCTCATGAGGGTCAGTAGGGCAATATACCCTGCGACTGCCGTCCGCGTGACTCAATAAATGAAAAGTCCGAACTTTTTTCATCCTGGCTACGCCCCTGAATAATGCGTCCATTCCGGTGGTTTCTCCATATTCGTCACTGGTACCAAACGTAGAGACCACACTGTGACCATCGTAACGATCCGTCCATAAACAACACGCGGTCATCGAACTCGGTTAATCCTGCCTACGGCCCTGGCTAATTGGAATTTCCACCACTTCTAAACATATTCCTCATGAGGGTCAGTAGGGCAATATACCCTGCGACTGCCGTCCGCGTGACTCAATAAATGAAAAGTCCGAACTTTTTTCATCCTGGCTACGCCCCTGAATAATGCGTCCATTCCGGTGGTTTCTCCATATTCGTCACTGGTACCAACAGTAGAGACCACCCTGTGACCATCGTAACGATCCGTCCATAAACAACACGCGGTCATCGAACTCGGTTAATCCTGCCTACGGCCCTGGCTAATTCGAATTTCCCCCATTTTGCACTATATTCGTCACTGGGGCCACCAGGCCTCTGTACCCTGCGATTGCCGTCCGCGTGGCTCAATAAATGAAAAGTCCGAACTTTTTTCATCCTGGCTACGCCCCTGAATAATGCGTCCATTCCGGTGGTTTCTCCATATTCGTCACTGGTACCAACAGTCGAGACCACCCTGTGACCATCGTAACGATCCGTCCATAAACAAAACGCGGTCATCGAACTCGGTTAATCCTGCCTACGGCCCTGGCCAATTCGAATTTCCCCCATTTCGCACTATATTCGTCACTGGGGCCACCAGGCCTCTGTACCCTGCGACTGCCGTCCGCGTGGCTCAATAAATGAAAAGTCCGAACTTTTTCATCCTGGCTACGCCCCTGAATAATGCGTCCATTCCGTTAGTTTCTCCATATTCGTCACTGGTACCAACAGTAGATACCACCCTGTGACCATCGTAACGTTCCGTCCATAAACAACACGCGGTCATCGAACTCGGTTAATCCTGCCTACGGCCCTGGCTAATTCGAATTTCCCCCATTTCGCACTATATTCGTCACTGGGGCCACCAGGCCTCTGTACCCTGAGACTGCCGTCCGCGTGAATGTGCATAATCTGGGGTGCCCTGGCTACGGCCCTGGCTAATTGGAATTTCCACCACTTCTAAACATATTCCTCATGAGGGTCTGTAGGGCAATATACCCTGCGACTGCCGCCCCCCTGGCTCAATAAATGAAAAGTCCGAACTTTTTTCATCCTGGCTACGCCCCTGAATAATGCGTCCATTCCGGTGGTTTCTCCATATTCGTCACTGGTGCCAACAGTAGAGACCACCCTGTGACCATCGTAACGATCCGTCCATAAACAACACGCGGTCATCGAACTCGGTTAATCCTGCCTACGGCCCTGGCTAATTCGAATTTCCCCCATTTCGCACTATATTCGTCACTGGGGCTACCAGGCCTCTGTACCCTGCGAATGCCGCCCCCCTGGCTCAATAAATGAAAAGTCCGAACTTTTTTCATCCTGGCTACGCCCCTGAATAATGCGTCCAATCCGCTGATTTCTCCATATTCGTCACTGGTACCAACAGTAGAGACCACACTGTGACCATCGTAACGATCCGTCCATAAACAACACGCGGTCATCGAACTCGGTTAATCCTGCCTACGGCCCTGGCTAATTTGAATTTCCCCCATTTCGCACTATATTCGTCACTGGGGCCACCAGGCCTCTGTACCCTGCGACTGCCGTCCGCGTGGCTCAATAAATGAAAAGTGTCATGACCTTCGGATGACCCTGGCTACGACCCTGGCTAATTACAATTTTTGCGAATTCACATCATATTCGTCATGGGGGCCATTGGGGCACTCTACCCTGCAAGTACCGTCGCGCTGGCTCAATAAATAGGACGGCTCAAAATTTTGATTTCGATTTTTTGCTGACTCAGCAATTGCTGACGGGGATCGCTTACCCCCCGTTCAACTCCGTTTGGGACCCCCTACAACCTGCAAAAAGTTTCATTGCGATCGGGCAATTAGGAGCGAAGAAAATGAATTATGATAAATGAGTCAGTGAGTGAGTGAGTGAGTGAGTCAGTGTGTCAGTACCCTTCAATCTTATAATATAGATATATATATATATATATATATAAACTTTTGAACTGATGGTGGTTTTGGGATCCAGGTGTCATAAAAAGAATAACTGTGAAGAAATTTTTCAAAAGTGAGACTACTGGTACGACTACAATAGGTAGATTTTTCTTCGAAATCTACCTAAAAAATAGCGAATGTATATTCAGCCACACAATCCTGTATTTGTTTCGACCATGCATTTTTGAGGACACATTTGGATAGATCTTCTGATATGTTCAGCATGTCAAGTGAAATGTATATCGAGGCTGTGGTGGTTCGGAACCCACCTAAAACTGTAGGTCCCCGTCGTGTAGAAACAGGATGGGTGGGGAGCTGGTATCTGGTAGTGCTGCCAGCTGAGCTGGATAATTCTTGAGACGGTCTATAGTTGCTGGACTTGTCCCCCCACCCCCCTACTAACTAAATACAGCCCTTAATTCCCTGACCCCTTCCCCAACCCCTAGGAAAAGGGCAGGTAGGATTAAAACCGACCTCGAACCCTTTATTATTAGTTCAAGGGTCACTATAATGGAAATATCTCTCGGTAACTGGATGACTCCTCGTACAATTCATAAATTATATACCTAGGAAATAAGCTGAGAAAATACAATCAGGATCCACATTTTCGATCAGTGGGTTTGTTCATGTTTGTTAATTCAAACACTGTGAAGTAACCAAAAGTCAATTTAATGAATTTTCGTCAAAAAATTGTCGAAAAAAAAAAAAAAATCAAGTGTGTATTCAGTCAAGAGCGACTACACAATCGTGTTTGTTTACGTTTTTCAATGCACACGTTATGAGGAAACTATTGGATATTTCAATGTTCTGAAACATAATATTTATGTCTTTTTAACGTCACAAATTATGAGGCAGAACATATAAATATCCAATAGTTTCCTCACAAAGTGTGCATAAAAAAACGTAAACAAACACGATTGTGTGGTTGCTCCTAATACCTACTTTACAATTCTGCGTAGTTCAAAACACGAAAATTATTCTCTCTTTCGAAAATAATATGATAATGAGAATGTTATCTCTAAAAGTGAAGGTAAAGTCTCAAGGAGTGAGGGATATTTCGTTTTGATGACTTTCCTCTGTTTTCCCCCAGATTTAAAATCTAGCGAAGTATCTCAGCTCAGCTTTAGGCTGCTTAGGAGATTAAGGGTCAGTTTCAACAGTACCTCAAAACTTCTGTAGTGCCCCTAAAGTTCACTATATATAGCGTTATCCTCCTGATAAGAAAAGTTGGTGCATTTCACCATCCTGCCGATAGCGCCCTTATCATAACGTTAGCTAGTGGACTTTTAATGGCAAGATAAATTTATCGGCTATTTTATCGGGAACATAAATTTACTACTTATCTGGACGTTAAGGAACTGGTAACCCTTATATAGACCTGGGAAAGGAGAAGTTAACGACTACCCCGAGGGAGACTTTTATGGAGGACAATCTCTCTTACATTTTGCCTTCAATTTTTAAAGGAGAGTAATGAGACTCCATATAACAGCCTACAGCCGAATGGACTGTCTTTAGATGAACACAAGTTTAATCCCCATCCTGTCAAAACTTTTTCTGATCGGCATTCACCTCTGATATGTTCAGCATGTGAAGAGAAATGTATATCGAGGCTGTGGTGGTTCGGTACCCAACTAAAACTGTAGGTCCCCGTCGTATACTATCACTATGGGCTGGTATTTGGTAGTGCTGCCGCTGAGCACAATGGATAATTCTTGAAATGGTCTAGTTGCTGGGCTTGTAAAAAGGAAGGGCCCTAATCCCAATGACACCGTTATCCGCCGGTTTTATAACCTTCGTATAGCGAAACTGATATTGGTTTTCTCGAGTTAAGTCCCTTGGAATGGTCAGAAAATCCCAGCAAGTCCATAGAAGCAAATAAATTACTTCAACGACTTATCCGGAAGCTTTAACTACCAGATAGCTTAACCAGAATGTCCGTAATGTAGCCATTTCACTAAAGGCCCCCTTACACGATAACAAATTAAACAATACAAATTTAACTGTTGATACTACAAACTAGATTATAAGTAGTTCAGAGAATTTGAGACAAAAAAAACAACTTTAACAGATCTTGATACAAGAAAAATTTAACTGTCAGAGAAGTTGATACAATAAAAATTTGACCATGTAATTAGGCCCTAACTGAAGTTAAAATCCTAACTTCAGTTAAAAACTAACCCTCTGTGGACTCCCAGGAAATCGTAAACGGCGGGAATGACGCGATAAACCAGTCCTGCGGTTTAAGAGTTTCCTCCTTCAGTCCCGGCCTCAAGTTAATCTCTGGTTAATCTGGAGGAAGCTGGATAACGGATATAGCTCTGGAGCTCCGAGCTGGAGCCATAGGCGTCATTCCGGGGGGACAGACCCAGCAACTAGGCCTATTCAAGAATTATTCGACGTGCTCAGCTGGCAGCACTACCAAATACCAGCTCCCCATTGTATTACTACACGACGGGGACCTACAGTTTTTGGTTGGTTCTGACCCACCACAGCCTCGATAATTTGACATGCTGAACATATCAGAGGTGAATGCCGCCGGTCGGAAAAACTTTGTAGTCAGTAGTCCACTCGGCTACGCCATTGTTTGAGGAGGAAGCAAGATGGCGCCGTGGCGGCCGTGCTGACGCCAGCAGGGCGCTGCGCTGTCGCCGTCCGCAGCCACCACGGCGTCTCTGCCAACGTTTTAAACCCCGTCCATCCTCTTTAACCACTTTACTATCCTTTTCGAATTTCCGCAATGGGTTTACTTAAGAGGACGCTATACCTGACGGTGCATTTTTTGCCGCCCATAAGATTAACATTGCGAGTGGCGATTAATTTTCAAGGTTTACCATTGGTTGGAAAGACACAAAATTTTGCATTTACCTAGCCCTAACAATGTTCTAGGGAGTGTTCGAAGCAGATTTCCCAATTTCTCACTGGTTTATTCTTTTATTGCAACTGTTTTGCAAATGCTAGCATCGCATACCTCAAGAAAAGTGCTGTATCTCGAAAACCAGTAAAAAAAAATGGGAAATCTGCTTCGAACACTCCCTAGAACATTGTTAGGGCTAGGTACAGGCAAAATTTTGTGTCTTTCCAACCAAGGGTAAACCTTGAAAATGAATCGCCGCTCGCAATGTTAATCTTATGGGCGGCAAAAAATGCACCGTCAAGTATAGCGGACCCTTAACTCTTCAGAGGCATTGAGGTGATGTGAGAAATAGCTGCATCGTACCTACCAAGCTTTCGGAAAACTGTCGGGCGTCATAGTGACCAAATCAACCCCTTGTGTTCAGAGCTCACAAAAAATACCACCATGTAACCCACTAGCCCTTCGTATTTGTTTAGCGCCCATATGGAACATTAATCTGCACGCTACAGAAAGGATGAAAGGGAAATCCTCCTTTCAGTCTGTTTAACGCATTGTGTGAAAACCCACCTCGAAGATAATAAAAAGGCGTCACCATTTTCCCAAGCAATCGGTTCGGTGGTCCGGCTCTAATATGTGACGGTGCCTGAAAAATATATCCTCCAGTGTGTCTCTTTATAACGAACGTCATATCCACGTCCACGTCCACGTCCACGTCAAGGGGTCGTGGAGTTCGTTCGTTGTAAAGAGAAAGAAAATATCTTTACTCAAGTGGGAGAAAACACCTCTACTAATGAGACGAGAGAGATAATATCTTTAAAGAAGAGAGGAGAGAGATAATATCTTTACTTAAGAGAGAGAAGAGAGAGAATATCATTACTCACATCCCTCCATATCGGCGCTACCCCCATAGCCTCCCCTCCCTGCTCCCCGCGCCACCTGGGGACAATAACCCACTTATTCAATACTTCAAAAATAAAAGGTTCGGCCGTATACTTTCCAGTAATTAAAATCGTTGCCCATAAGCGAACCATTTTCTCAAAATAATTCAACAACTGACCAAAAAGAGGGTAGAGGTGCGCCGAGGCGCGGTGAAGCGCGGCCCAAAGGCTTATGGGATATCTTACGTTTCATCCACGTACCTGATTCGAAATAAAAAACTTTCCAACCACAGAGACTCGATCTCCCGGACCGAACTGTAATTAACAGAATATCGATGATGGGTTCCCATTACTTTAGAATTATCATTTGATTATTGGGATTTGGCGCGGAAGCACGGGGGAGGAGCGAAGCACCTAACCCTTCTCAAATTAATGACGAGGTATTGGATATCCGGACTGTCGACCTGGCGAGTCTGCCTCCTTTGTTTGTTTCCCATTTCCTGCCCCGCTGTCTGATCATTATCTTTGTCTGCTGATAAGGGTGGTGCTGGCTACGTCGTTATTTTTCTTTTTCAATTAACCTTCCAGGGTTCGCCTAACAGCCTCGAATAAATTCTCCCATGAAGTGATCATGGCCATGGTGTGGAAAAACTACTCTTCTGGAGTAATAATCTCACACTTGCACCAAGTTTGATGTCTGGGGACTTTAAGGTGGCCACAGCCGATGCGTTTTGGACGGCGTCCTGGCGGGGATGCATCGACACCTCCAAGTGGGGAGGGATGGGCAGTTTTGAAGGGATGAAGGAAGTTGGAATTCAAACTTGACCGAATTCCACGCATCCCAGGTGGGCGTCCAGTTGTTGAAGAAATGCCCTTTATTGTATTAATTTGTTATATCGACCACTTTATCGATAATTTTCCTTGTGTATTTTTTGCAAATCGGAGTCAGATAGAACTGTTTTGAGTATATTTACTGAAATTTATCAAGAGACAGACGAAGCACTGTGATTATCACAATAAAATCAAGGTTTCATCTATTTTTGGTAAACAAAAGACAAATCACAGGGATGGGGGGGGCTGGAAGTATCGTGTGTGGGCACCAGCCATCCCAGAGTTAACATCCCAAACCCCGCAGCCAGGGAGCCAGGACGCCGTCAAAAACGTATCGTATGTGGCCACCTTTAGACTCCCGTGCAACGGAAACTATTACTGCTGATAACATTGCTGGAATGTTCCGAAGCCATTGCTAGAAAAGAAGAGGAGCCAGGATCCAGCCCCAAATTGTCGAAATTTTCCCTGGTGGATGCCTGTCCCTGGCCCAAACCAGCCCTGGCAATCACCGACTGAGGGAAAACTAAAACACCCCCTTGTTTACAGGGATCACTATAGAGCTACGGATTTTTTTGAGATATTGCAAAAACGTTGCACGAAAATATTTCGGTGTCTATTAGGTATAGCAGAGGGTTCGGGGGACAAGCCCAGACCGTTTTCAAGAACTATCCATTGTGCTCAGCTGGCAGCACTACCAAATACCAGCTCCCCACCCATCGAGTAAACGATGTTTTAGGTGGGTTCCGAACCACCACAGCCTCGATATACATTTCACTTGACATGCAGAACATATCAGAGGTGAATGCCGAGCAGAAAAACTTTTTGGTAGGATCGGGATCGAACCGGTGTGACCCGGCTCTCACTGCTCCTCAAAAGTCGACCATTTAGTCCACTCGGCTTCGGTGTCTAACCTACGGGACAAAGTGGGACTTGGCCTTCACTTGGTTGGGTTCTACTCGAGGAGGTAACCACTCCAGAGATTCCTTGAGATTCCACTTATATTCCATAAAGATTTTCAATGATTCCAAACGATATTCATAGAAAGACGAACCCCAAAGGGGTAACCAAAAAAATTCCAAGATTCCCTGAGATTTCATAAAGATTTCCAATGATTCCCAACGAGTGGTTAACTCGTCGGTTCTGCTCGATATTCGTGCATGTTAGGTACGAGTGACGAGTCGCCGGGAAAAAGGATTTACGGCTTTTCGAAACGTTCGACGTAAAAGCCGCTGAAATGTTTATTGAATTGAAGAAATGTCAGCTCGAATAGCGTGACAATGAATGGCGTTTCTCAGATTTTTCAAATGTCTTGCGAGCTTTCGGCAAGAACTCCCCCTCAATCCAGGCTCAAAACAGCTTTTGTAGCTATCTCTCCGAAAAATATGGGGTTTCTCAATTTCGAATTGAACTGCCCTCGGCGTATTGTCAAGCTGTCATGCAGGAAATAGGGGTAGCGCAGGTCTTGGATTTTATTTAGAGAAAGTTTACTTAAACCTTTATTTGTTCAAAGCCGTTCGGTCCCAGTTGTTCAGGGAAAAAACTTGACAGTGGTCGCGTTTGACTTTCTCGCAACAGGACTCTATAGTGTCTATAGTGATTTCCCACTGGTCCTCGATGGGGACTTACAGTCTTAGAATGGATCCAAACCACCACAGCCTCGATATACATTTCACTTTGACATACTGAACATATCCGAGGTGAATGCCGATTAGAAAACTTTTCGGGAGGATCGGGATCGAACCGGTGTGACCCGGCTCTCAAAATTCCTCTAAAGAGACCACTCGGAAAGTAGAAAGACGAAAGCTTATTAAGCGACGCAAAGACTGTCCCACTTTTATAACAGGATGTATATAAATAAAAGCACAGCTCTTACAAAAGCTCTCAAAATAGGAAAAGTCAGCTAACAAGATGGGACGCTGCAACGGATACCTACAGAGAAAGAGAGGATCCCCCCTATATAGGACGTTATACACCTTTTATAACAAACAGCCTCGATAGCCGAGTGGTCTAAGAGGTTGCCTTTACAGGAACACTGACACCGATTCGATCCCGATCCTACCAAAAAATTTCTGATAGGTTTTCACCTCTGATTTGTTCAGCATGTCATGTGAAATGTATATCGAGCTTGTGGTGGTTTGGAACTTAAAACTGTAGGTCCTCGTCAATGGGTGGGGAGCTGGTATTCTGTCCCCCACTCCACGACTGCTAACAAGAGGTAGAAAAGGATTCAAGATGGCGGACAAAAGGTAGATAAGTAACTGCAGCGAAAAAGGTTTCAAATAATAAGGATGTTATCTTTTGTTACAGAAGAAGAAAAGAGCCAGTCGCAAATTGTGCACAAAGGAAAAAGGCTTCAAGATGGAATTGGCAGAGCGCGGAAAATAATGCAGGTAATTTATTTACCCCCATTACTGTATATACCTACCTACCTTACCTACTTCTATTGTAACTACCCGCTCGTTAGGACTTTTGTCTAGCGGGAAAAGTCTAGACTCGCACGACTGAGGTCCTGGGTTCGAATCCCGGTAGCAGCAATTTTGTGTTGGTAGCATGGATGTCACACCAAATATTCATTTGGTTTCGGCCAACAATCTGTTCGTTTAATTAAGGCCCAAGGCTGCCGTGTTTGTTTACATTTTTTCTGCATATTATACCTACCTACGAGGAGATTGTACAAAATCATAACACAGCCTGTTAACTTTGGCAGTTGAAAAGACATATTATATTTCAGAACATTTAAATACGCAATAGTTTCCTCATAAAGTGTGCAGTAAAAATGTAAACAAATAGCGAATGCATGTTCGGTCTTAAGAACTTGTTCCAATTACCCAAGTTTTGTCTCTATAGTGTTTACTAAGGTCTTATTATAATTTATCCTTCACTGTTTCAGACGGTGACGTGTCTAATCAAATCACTCAACGCCTTTGTCTAAATTGCTAGTGTGAATACAGTACCTATACAAAAAGCTCACTATAAGGTAAACAATGTTAGTTTCAGTAAAAGAACTTAAGAGGACGCTATACCTGACGGTGCATTTTTTGCCGCCCATAAGATTAACATTGCGAGCGGCGATTCATTTTCAAGGTTTACCATTGGTTGGAAAGACACAAAATTTTGCATGTACCTAGCCCTATCAATGTTCTAGGGAGTGTTCGAAGCAGATTTCCCAATTTCTCACTGGTTTCTTTTATTGCAACTGTTTTGCAAATGCTAGCATCGCATCCCTCAAGAAAAGTGCTGTATCTCGAAAACCAGTAAAAAAATGGGAAATCTGCTTCGAACACTCCCTAGAACATTGTTAGGGCTAGGTACAGGCAAAATTTTGTGTCTTTCCAACCAAGGGTAAACCTTGAAAATGAATCGCCGCTCGCAATGTTAATCTTATGGGCGGCAAAAAATGCACCGTCAGGTATAGCGGACCCTTAAAGGAGTTAAAATAGGTACATATGGAAATTAGACAGAAAGCTACTTCAGAACTTTTCACAATCCATTTTTTTAGGGTTTCCTATACCTGTCCGCAGTACTTACTTACCTACGAAGAGACAGCGATAAAAACAGGAGGAAAATTTTTCAACGGCCGTGATTTGAACCTGGCTACGACTGGCCAGTACCTACCAGTCTGGCCCACGAAAGCAGCCTTCACCAATGCTGCTGCCACACAATGGACTCTACCACCCTACCCCATACACAGTGGGCCATATAGGACCTTGCTGGGCGATACAGTAGCAGCGTCAGCCAGCTGAGCTGCCTACATAATGCCGACGGCTTACACTGGTTGAGGATATGATTTCTCGATTGATGCCGGTATGTGCTCCACCATCTTGCCGCAATTATCGATCGATAATATCGAAAGTTTATCTGTATGGTTTCCATGGTAACCACTCTGTTTCTCTATATGGTGTTTGTTTATTGAGTGTTGCACTGGATTGTTGTATGGGTTTGTTTAAAATGCTGCCCGCAGTACATGGCACATCCTTTTACTTGCGTACCTAAGAATAAAATGAAGACGTACCTTGCCTGCCAAAAGGGTAATTGCCAGGGCCGTTGATGAGGAATTCAGCAAGAGGTAAAGTCCAGGCATGGCCGCTGCATCCTCTCCGCACTGCCACCCACCATCAGCTCCCAATCTAATAATAAAAAAAAATTAATAAATAAAAAAAAAAAAAAGGGTCCGACAACAGTCGCACTTAACTTTCTCGCCCCATGTAAATTTTTCGTTTTTTTACTTTCTCGCTAGCCATATATGGCGAGAAAGTATTGTTTTCGTGCAAAATTTCGAAATTGAGATTTTGGGTTTCCCATGATCCTGGGGGTCCCCTGAGTCCAAAAAAGTGGTTTCTGGAAAAAGTCTGTCCGTCCGTCAGTCCGTCCGTCAGTCCGTCCGTCAGTCAGTCCGTCCGTCAGTCCGTGCAGTGCTCTAGCGCCTATACCGTTCATCCGATTTTTATGAAATTTGGTATAGGCCTGTCTAAAATTACTGCCGAGGGGCATTTTCAAGGATTTTTTGATTGGTCAAAAATTGCGGCCGCTATTGTCAAAAAACCGCCAAAATAATTCAAAAATCGTGTTTTTGGTTACTTAGACAAGCGCCGACGGTACACTTTTCAATCTATAACACTGAAAATTGGTAAGTGTGTTGACAAATAGATGCTTCGAGGTCATTTTCAACTAAAATTGAATTGGTTGAAAATTACGGCCGTTCTGGACCAAAGTTCGATCGTTTCGGCGCCATTCACATTTATTGACCGATTGTCATGAAATTTGGTAAATTTGTGTAGAACCATGTAACTTAAACATCTGTCGAACATAATTTTGTTATCTTCAAAATTACGGCCGTTGTAGTAAAAAAAGTGTCGAAAATGAGTTGAGAATGAGAAACCACGTTTTTGAATGGTCGGAACGCATTTGGGACTACAGTAATAGAATGACAGCCATGAAACTTGGTGGGAGTGATCTCAGATAGATGCTCTTGGGTCATTTTCAACCGATTTTGGATTGCTTAAAAATTACGCCCGCAAAAAAATCTCAAAGAAATCAAAAAAAAAAAAAAAAAAAAAAAAATCACAGGGGGCGAGAAAGTTTAGTGCGACTGTTGTCGGACCCTTTATTTAAGATTTTATTTTTTTATTTTTTTTCGGGCGTAATTTTAACGCAATCCAAAATCGGTTGAAAATGACCCACGAGCATCTATCTGAGATCAGTCATACCAAATCTCATGATTGTCATTTCATTACTGAAGTCCCAAATGCGTTCCGACCATTCAAAAACATGGTTTCTTATTCTCAACTCATTTTCAACACTTTTTCGACAAAAACAGCCGTAATTTTGAGGGTAACAAAATTCTGTTCAACAAATGTTTAAGTTACGTAGTTTTACATAAAGGTACCAAATTTCATGACAATCGGTCAATAAATGTGAATGGCGCCGAAAGGATCGAAATTTGGTCCAAAACGGCCGTAATTAACCAATTAGATTTTAGTTGTAAATGACCTCGAAGCATCTATTTGCCAACACACTTACCAATTTTCAATGTTATAGATTGAAAAGTGTACCGTCGACGCTTGTCCGACTAACCAAAAACACGATTTTTGAATTATTTTGGCGGTTTTTTGGCAACAGTGGCCACAATTTTTGAGCAATTAAATATTCCTTAAAAATGTGTTTCGGCAGTGATTTTAGACAGGTCCATACCAAATTTTATCAAAATCGGATGAACGGTATAGGCTCTAGAGCAGGGAACGGACGGACGGACGACTGACTTTTTCCAGAAACCACTTTTTTGGACTCAGGGGACCCCCAGGATCATGGGAAACCCAAAATCTCAATTTCGAAATTTTGCACGAAAACAATACTTTCTCGCCATATATGGCTAGCGAGAAATAATAATAATGAGGGCCCATGAGCAGGTTCGAATTCCGGTAGCAGCAATTTTGTGTTGGTAGCATGGATGCCACACCACATATTCATTTGGCTTCGGCCAGATTTGGCCTTCGAGTCAAGGGCAAAGTCAAAAAGTCAAAAAAACCGGCAAAAGTCACCACAAATTTTGAACAGAAAACAGTAAATTATTACCTGGCGTAGGTAGGTCATTGCAGGGCACATACTGCTAAAACCACCAAAACCGTTAAAAAACCACAAAACCCTCCCCAAAAAAATACCCCAACGAACAAATTTCACCCCCAAATCGGCACAAAACCTTGGTTTTATGGGGGGTTTCTTGAGTAAGCAGGTGACTGTGTACAGGGGCAGGCAGAGGGTGCGTCCTATGCAGGGGCAGCGCGTACACAGAACTGGCGACTGCTTAGCGATCAGCAGTGCAGCAAGCAACAACGGCACAACTCGATAGGATCGTTACCCACCCCCAACCCCCACCCCTTTCGTTATTATTTTATAGTTTTTCTAAGTTTTGTCGTTTCGGGATGGCATAAATTTTTAATCAATTTACTTCGATGGGGAGGACCCAAAAAGTTTGTCTTCGCTACGTTGGAGACCGGTTGCCCGGCTGAGGGAAAAATCGACTGTCTGGTGTGATTCATGCCAACCCACCCCCTTATTGTGTGCTCAAGGGTTGTTACGGATATGTTAGATATAAAGTTCGTTGACCATATTTCTGAAGCAGCTATGATAGATTTTTTTCTGAAATATAACACACGTAGGTACGTCCTTTTAACGTCAACGACAGATTAGTTTTCACTCTTTGTAACGAACGATCGCTCATTATAGAAAGTGACATATTATATTTCAGAACAAATGCAACGGTAGACACACATCAGTATCCCAATGTATTTCATTTCCAAAATTTTTTGCATGCTCAGGTCCCTCTATGGGGAGAATCTGTAACGTCATGGCGGGTAAGCAATGGGCATGCGCTGACGTCACGGGGAGGCCACAGCTGCTGTGGCTGAGACGTGCAATGCATTACGTATATAAATATATTGAGGTTATAAGGTGACCCTTACCCGTACAGTCGTAAATAAATGGATTCCGGGGGTGCCTCTCAGTGGCCGAGTGGTCAAGGGGTGCTTTGCGTCCTGAGAGGTCCGTGTTCGAATCCCGGCGGAACGGAAAAATTTTCCGCTTCCGACATGGATGTATATTGGCTTCGGCCCACTACTAAACTGGATTCGGCACACTCATATTCGGCTTCGGCCACTTCAACTTCGGCTTCGGCCAAAAAGATGTAACAACCAACTCATCGGCGCATATGTTCTCTGAACGTCGCGCATAAAAAAAAAATGGATTCCGGCCGTTCCTACCAGTAAGGGTTTGAAATATTGAAACGATAGGTACCCAAGTTTTTTCGTTTGGGGGCTTTTCGGAAAAGGGCTATCATTCCCCCAACCCGAGTATGCGAATATGTAAGGTACGTACCAAGGTACCTAATTGCACCTCAATTTTTATCGTTCGATATTTGTTCTCCAGCATAAGCTAAACATAGTGTCCTATTCGCAGTCATTCATTTCATGTTCGAATAGTAGGTACACTATGTTTATATAGCTGTTAGGCTGAATTTCACCTGTTTAACGTGTAGACTATCGCGTACACGATAGCATTATCCTATCGCTAGAAAAAAGTTAACGGCTTTCACCATCCTGACGATAGCACCCTGATCTTATCGTTTGTGAATCCGTGCGTTAGCAATAACAATAACTTTTATACCTTATTCGACTCGTTTGTGTGGGAAACGGGTAGGGATTGTTGTCTACCCAACTATTTAATACCTTTCTCCGAATAATAATTAGTGTGTCTTTCCCGGTTTATTTTCAATTTTTAATGTGAAATTATTGAAACGTACAATGAACGTACCTACACCTAAAGAAAGTTGACGTAGACAAAGCATACCTACGAACTCTAGTGACACGACAAAACCTAATGATAGGATAAGTTTAACGGCTGCTTTGCCGGAGAGGGGGGCCATGTCCCCCCAAGTAAAGATGCCTATGGTGTGTAGTAACATATGGACAACTCCCCAGTTCTAATTTGTCTTCGCCGCCTATGACACCCGGACCGATTGTGTCTCCCTGGCAAGGGTCAAAGATGACTACGTACCTACTGAAGGGCAGATCGGTAGAAATCATGTACCAGGCCGGTAGAGAAACAGTTTGTCCAACTGCCTAGCGACACTCAACCTTATATTTCGGTTAATTCAACTCCCTTAAGAAAAGCCCCCCGCATTAGTTTGTCTCCGCCGCCACTTACACCCATCCCTGACTGACTATTACCGATGACAGACGTCGAAGACAGCTACGTGCCTATACTGAAGGTTATACATAGCGGATAACCCGTGGGAGATCGGAAAAAGGCACGTACCTGTTTACTTATTAATTAATTAACGTTGATAAAGGTATAAACTATATATTTCCTCAATGAATAAAGAAAGAACTTCATATACCAATTAACACACCCCCACTAGCAGTCGTTTGCAACACACTCTTGATCTTCTCCTTAAGAGGACGCTATACCTGACGATGCATTTTTTGCCGCCCATAAGATTAACATTGCGAGCGGCGATTCATTTTCAAGGTTAACCCTTGGTTGGAAAGACACAAAATTTTACCTGTACCTAGCCCTAACAATGTTCTAGGGAGTGTTCGAAGCAGATTTCCCAATTTCTCACTGGTGTCTTTTATTGCAACTGTTTTGCAAATGCTAGCATCGCATACCTCAAGAAAAGTGCTGTATCTCGAAAACCAGTCAAAAGATGGGAAATCTGCTTCGAACACTCCCTAGAACATTGTTAGGGCTAGGTACAGGCAAAAGTTTGTGTCTTTCCAAACAAGGGTAAACCTTGAAAATGAATCGCCGCTCGCAATGTTAATCTTATGGGCGGCAAAAAATGCACCGTCAGGTATAGCGGACCCTTAAGACCGATAGATGGTAGTGACGATGGACTTGGCTGGTAAACCAATCACAGCCTGACTCGAAGCGCTACAACGAATCCCAACTTGAACGTCTTTGTCCCCTCTGAAAACATGTCCAGTAGCTGAATTAGTCTCGATAGCCAAGTGGTCTACCTATGGAGAATCTTTAGAAGATGGCAGCAGGTTCGATCCCGATTCTATCAAAGTTTTTCTGATCGGCATTCACCTCTGATATGTTCAACATGTCAAGAGAAACGCATATCATACCCACCTAAGAACAATGGTTAAGGCTGAATATACATTCGCTATTCTCGACTACACGTACTTGGTTCGCAATGCTACGTACTTCAAGCCCTACTCCGAAGTTACAGGGCGAGTGGAAAGTGTTTATAGGGGGATGTAAACCTGAGACTCTTTGTCGTGAGGTAGTGTTGTATTTTTGCATGAAATGGAGTAATAAGCCCACAGGAGCGATTTTAAACAGTCAACTACCAGTCCACATGTTTTTTTGACAGATCGCGAAAACACAACACTACCTCATGCGGAATATTTTTTTGAAAATTTTCGGGCTAAAAAATGTATGATTTTATCGTCACATTTAGTAGAAAAGCTTGATAAATGTTTGTACTATTTACCGTAGCCATGTTGCATTTTGGCAATTGTTATTTCACTTACGGAAGTGGGTAATTTCAACAGCATTTCTCTACTTTTCTCCTGTAAAAGCTAAACATAGTGTCCTACTTTTACTCGTTCGTTTCGCGTTCAAATAGCACACTATGTTTAGCTTTTAGAGTAGACACAATCAATACGATATTGCAATTACCAGTCTCCGGTTGTACTAATATGTAAACATTAGTTTTGTCGAATATTTACTTTCGCACAGTGGTTTTGGCGGAGTTCGTCGAGAATGTATGGTGGCCGTTAAATAAATGATGGAATCCGACCTAATATCACACAGAAAGAAAACATTCTTACGTATTCAAAAGAACAACGACGATTTTCCCATCAGGAGTGACAGCAGCGGTGACACTGACTCCCGCAGGCTGTGGAGTCACTTCGACACCAATGCGGCGTGACCCTGGCGTTATGAAGTGAGAGAAGTGACCCTGGGCGAAGAAAGATGGCTGCTTGTAGAATTCTGACCCGTTGACAATGATGGCGCTATCTATGTTGTTTCCAATAAACGTCGGTCCTCCTTTTGTGTCAAGCGCCAAATTCCAGTCAATCCAACCAACCGCCCAGTTGTTCAGACCCTATAGGAAAACATTCAGTAATAATATATCTCTATGTCTCTCTATATAATTCTCTATAACAACTATTAAGGTTGCTCGTTATTGGGGGATGAAATCCACATTTAGGGTGCGTCCCACCATAGTCTGTTAAGGGAACACAGTCGAATTTCCTCTGGAAAATAACACGGTATTCATGGACCAAACTGGACGGTATTCTCTTCACCCAGCATGATGGGACGCAGCCTTAATAGTGGAAAAATTCTATCTTTTTTTAGAGCAGGATAAGCAAATGACGTCTTATATTCCCGAATATGAAACTTTCCAATACAATTCTCCATTGTCCATAGAAAAAGGACAGGAAATTTTCACTGATCTACGAGCATTCATTCCATACAAAAGTAAAGTTTGGCCATTGATTTCCAAACAAAAATAAAAAAATACCTGATACTTATAACTTACTGCAATAAGCCTCACGGCGTAATCTTCTGCTCGCTGCCAAGAGCCCAGGACAACAGGTGGGATGCGAATGCTCCCAAGCGAAGTTCCAACAGAGTATTCTGTTATCAGAATCAGCCTATCCGGAAAACTAAACAAGAAATTATGAACCGACAGTTAGAATTTGATAATTGAGTAGATTACAACCCTTCCCTACGGCTTAAATTACAAAGCACTGAGCAATGTCGTAAGAGGACGCACGTATAAGTCCCAGGGCCTACCCAGCTCCGGTGGCCCTCACTGGAGGGGGAAAACTGGACTATCAGGCGTGATTCTGTCTAAATCATCCCCTTATGTATAGAACTCACGAAAGGTGCCACCCTGTATCGCTCTAGTTCCGAGAAGATTCTAGTTTAGATGTATATTTTTACACCAACCTTGAATGGGCCAAATTCAGGTTAGGAGCTATACTGCTGACGTTGGTGTAGGGGTGAATCCCCCACCCTGATATGAAAGGCCCAGAACGACTACTCTCCAAAATCTGCAAAAATAAAATTTCCATGACCTTCTTAACCAATATAAAGTAAGTAAGTAGGGTAGACAGGTACCTACCGACAATTACTTTTTTTTTGGAAAAAATATCAGCTCCAAGCTTCAGTGTTGAAGCTCCAGCGGGGCTGGAGTTTTTCGTAAGTCCTCATAGCCCTTAAAGTTGCTTCTTGAGTGTCCATTACTAGTTGATTTGCAGAAAAGTTCTTACGAAGAATTTATCACCGTTTTTCTCTTAACCTAATGTAGTGAGACGCAGCCTAAGTCCAGGGCTGAAGTGCGAAGTACGATATCTCCATTGAAAACGGTAAGTGCACCGCCATCTTGTCGCAATTATCGATCGATAATATCGAAAGTTTACTCCATGGTTTCCATGGTAACCAGTGTGTTTCTTCATGGTACCGTCGCACATGATGTTTGTTTATTGAACAAGTGAGTGTTGCACTGTACTGTCGTATGAGTATGTTTATATTCAAGATGGCCACTAGTGGTGGAGTACGTACTATTATCAATCGAGGTATCGTACCAAAAGCTGCTCCTATAGGAACGCACAAATATTCCCTCCCATTTTCCAACATCATAAAGAACAGTGGCCCGGAACCAGTGCAATCAACCGATCTTAGAACCATTTACCGGAAGGTATTCAGGCACTAAATCTGGGAAATCATCCAGCAGCAGAAGCTTTGTGCAAGGGAAGTGCTCACTAAGGTACGGGCCAAGGTACTCGCTGATCCAGCTTTCCATTTCTGAAGGGCTCCATTTGGTATCAATAAAGCCAGATGCAGGCTCGTTCCCGTTGCTGATGCCCCAAAACGAGACACCGAGCTCTTTGTAAGCTAGCAGAAACCTGAAATGGTCAGCTACAGTCAACCTCGTGTTGCAGAAGATACGGGTTGAACAGTTTCCCGCCTTTTTATTTTCGCAGCTTTCTGTCTTTATCCAACCCATCTCCTTTAGTTGTAGCCAAAAATGGCGGGGAAATATTCAAACCGCTTCTCCAACATCTCAGTAAACAACACTCCTGCAGAATTTGAAATAGAAAAAAACTTCATTGGTAAAGTACCTACTGCATCTGGTCTGACCTCTTCTGCTTAGACTAAATAAAATTTGAAAAAAAAAACAGTTAGCAGAAGAAATGACAACAGACGGTCGTCACGGCAGACTTCATAGCCTGAGAGCACTGAACATTAGCGCAGCCTACCCATGGTATGCAGCGCGCTGCCTCCCTGCCTCCAAAAAGTGGCGTAGAGTACCGCCTCTCACCACGGTAATCGGAAAATTACAGTACCTCCGTCTCTACAGGACTACGTCAAACGGAAGACGGGTAGGTACTTACCGGATATGGTACCGGGCGAAAGCGTCGTAGGCCTGAGTTCGAATCTCTCCGGTACTGAAAGTTTTGTTGTCCACCTTCATCCACTCAGGGGCGGTCCAAGTCCCACCCACCAACTTTAGCTTCCTCCCTGCTATTTTCTGGGCCTTCTTTATCATATCAATCTGAAACAGGACGTCTACTACATAACCGTGAAACACGTGGCAGCAGAATGTTGTTACTCTGTGTCTGTGTTAAAAAGTACAAATAGCAAATATGTTAACATTACGTATTACGCCATAAGTAGGAGACACATCAATGAACCTACCTTTCCATAGTCTTCAGGAGCTAGACTAAAATACTTGAGGGCATAGTCCCCGGGGTGTCCGTCATCATAGGAGTAAGCTCTTGAGGAGAAGTCCGTACCAGCAACAGGGACTCGCCCCAGGGCATAGTGAAGTCCGTTAGGGGAGAAGTACGCCTCTAGAAGTCTATTCTCTACCGCAGGCTCCAAGCTTCTAATATGAAGCACAGCTGAGTCAGTGAAGGCGCCGCCGAACCCGATAATCGACTGGTAGACTTCATCAGGCTTCGGAGTTACAACAAATACATTTGGATCTGGAAAATTATGATGAAAACGGATGAATAAGTAGAAGCGTATAAAAAATCACTCGCAGTAGATGTAGTCCTAGCCTAGGCCTAGTTGGATGCAGGGCTTTGGACCAACAGTCGCGTTCTCCCTCTGCCAGATACCTAAAGGCCAGGATAGGCTCTTACATCATCGAATTCGCTAATGACTCGAAAAAATACACCAATCCAACTTATACCAATCTAAAATAAAAATGAAAAAACAAAAATCAACGTACCATCGGACGTACACGAAGTAACAGGTGACACAGACAAAGTAAACCGATTTCCATCCCTTCCCGAAGAAAAGACATAAAGTAACTGTGGAGAAAAATTGTCGACTTCCGGAATGGTATCGCAGTACGTAGCGTTACAAACACACACAAAACTATCATTCCCGTAGCGTATGTTACAGGGAACAGCGTCTGGTGCCACGCTTTGAACACCTACTGCTGCCACGATAAGAAGCAACCACATTGTTGTCAGTCCAAACCTTCACCGACAACTAAGTTGTTGTAACAAATGTTTTCTACCTATATGCGCAAATGTTTGAGCCCGTGCAAGGCTTATACTCAGCAGTGGCGCCCGAGAGGGGGGGCCATGTCCCCCCAGGAAAGATAACTAGGTACGGTGTAGTAACCTGTGCACAACCCCCCGTTCTAATTTGTCTCGGTCGCCTCTGACACCAGGACTGAGTGTGGCAGACATAAACGTGCTCACTGAAGCTTATGTAAGTATACAGCTGATAACCAGCGGCAGATCTGAAACAGGCACGTTTAGGTTTATCCAGGCAATTAACTCTAAATCATCTGTTCATATTTGAGCAACGACAATTTTTCGAAGAACCTGTTGGATATTTAAATGTTCTGAAATATAATATGTCTGTCTAACGTCCAATATTAACCCTGATTTTAAGGTCCAATAATTTTGGACACATTTTTTACCGTAAAAAATCACTTAATCGTAAAATCACAACAATAGGAGTTATTTTCTACCGTTACCAAGACATATTATATATCAGAACGTTTTAATATCCAAAAGCATCTTCAAAAAATGTTCGGAAGAAAAGTGAACAGACTCTTAACGTTGTCTTCTAGGAAGTCAACTTATACAACACTTAGGCTGAATTTCACCACCTTCCGATAGTGTCTTTAACAAGAGGATTTAACGAACCGATTTGCGTTATCGTACGTTTAGCTTACGACAAGTGCGTTCGAAGAGAAACAAGTGCAAGCGCAAGGCATTTGTCGTAAGCTTAACATACGATAACGTGGATCCGTTCGTTAAATCCTCTCGTAAAAGACACTATCGGAAAGTGGTGAAATTCAGCCTTAGGTATTATGGCATGCTGTATTTAGTACGGTAATTGCACCACCATTTTTTCTATCTTTCGAAGGAATTCGTTCTCCAGTGAAAGATAAACATAGTGTCCTATTCGCAGTCATTTGTTTTTCGTTCAAACAGCACACAATATAATATGATACTATATTTTCTCTATGAACACTGAACGACGTTCACCCACCAATCTGGATACCCCCACTTGCAGTTAACCACAATTTAGGTCCGTTTGCAACAATACTCTTGACCTTCCCCTTAATAATACCAATCAGAGAAGACTTGTGATTGGTTCGATAGATGGCAGTGACGATGGACTTGGCGGGTAAACCAATCACAGCCTGACTCGAAGCGCTACAACCAATCCCAACTTGAATGTCTTCTTCCCCTCTGAAAACATGTCCAATAGCTGAATTAGTCTCGGTCGGTTCACACCAGTTCGTTTCCGATCCTGCTGAAAGTTTTCCTGAGCGGTATTCACTTTTGATATGTTCAGCATGTCAAGAAACGTATATCGAGGCTGTGGTTTTTCAGTACCCACCTTAGAGCTATGGTTAAATAAATGGTGGAATATCTCAAAGAAATAAAATATTCTTACGTATTCAAAAGAACAACGACAATTTTTCCATCAGGAGTGACGGCAGCGGTGACATTGACACCGACAGGCTGCGGTGTCACTTCGACCCCAATGCGGCGTGACCCCGGCGTTATGAAGTGAGAGAAGTGACCCTGGGCGAAGAAAGATGGCTGTTTGTAGAATTCTGACCCGTTGACAATGATGGCACTATCTATGTTGTTCCCGGCAAACGTCGGTCCTCCGTTTGAGTCAAGCGCCAAATTCCAGTCCAGCCAACCGACAGCCCAGTTATTCAGACCCTGTAGGAAAACATTTAGGATGAAAATCAATTAAAAGGCTCAAAAAGCCGAAAACAAAGGAAATGCCCACAAATTTTTAAATATCTACAGAAAACAGATAGGGACAACAATTTTCCCCAAAACCTTTCCAGTTTCAATGCCAACTCAAGTTCGACCTTTGATTTTCTGATAGTTATGGGTAGTAACTAGTAACTTACAGTAATAAGCCTGATAGCGTAGTCTTCAGCACGCTGCCAAGAGCCCAAAACTACAGGAGTGTTGGGAGTGATTCCAACCGAAAACTCAGTCAACAGAATCAGCTTATCCGGGAACCTAAACAAAAATTTACGAACTTCCAGCCAGACTACAGCGATACAGTTTCGAATTAATACGGCTACTGCAGGGTATGAAATTTGGAGAATCTGTACCTGAGCCACAAATAAGAACTTCAAAGCAGTGATATAGAAACCTAAATTTGTTCCAAGTCTTCCCCCTTCATATAGGTAGATATAGGGGTTGAAACTTTTGGCGTTCGGTTTGGGTAGGTCTTGTAGTTGAGTGGCAGCAGATTTTTAAAAGTAAGTAGCGCTTTATTTTTTAACTAACCTCGAATGGGCCAAAACCAAGTTTGGAGCTAAATTGGCGATGTCAGTATAGGGGTGAATCGCCCACCCCGAAATGAAACGCCGGGAACTGCTACTCTCCATAATCTGCAGAAATAAGTAAGGAAATATCAGCAAATTTTTCTAATCTACGCGGAAGTTTCTTTAGTGACGATCTTCGTGTTGGTATCGAACAAACCTTTGGAATAAACAGATCTTGGGATCACAACTTACCGGAAGATATTTTGGTACGGTCTGTGGGAAATCGTCCAGCAGCAGAAGCTTGACACGTGGAAAGTACCTGCTCAGGTACGGGCCAAGATCCCTGCTGATCCAGATTTCCATCTCGGCAGGACTCCAACCGGTATTTACGAAAGCATCTACAGGTTCGTTGCCATTGGTGATGCCCCAAAACGAGAGACCGTGGAGTTTGTAGGCTAGCAAAAACCTGGAACGACAAAGTTCAGTCAACCTCACTTAAAGTCTTTCAAAAAAATCACTGAAACCAATCAGCCAATTATCAGCCTTGATAGTTTTCTTTAGGTGATATAGGAACTTCGAAGGTATCACCAGAAGGGGTGACTTCCGGTGAGCGTCACGTGGAGACTGCGGGAACTTACCGGATATGATACCGGGCGAAAGCGTCGTAGGCCTGAGTTCGAATCCTTCCGGGACTGAAAGTTTTGTTGTCCACCTTCATCCACGCAGGGGCGGTCCAAGCCCCACCAACCAAATTAAGCTTCCTTCCTGCTAATCTCTGCGCCTTCTTTATCATATCAATCTGAAACAGAATACCCAAAAAAAATAATTTCAAGCTTTCCCGCAATAAAGTTGGAGCGCCAGGTTATGTCCAGCCCAGTGTTAAGGAACCCTAAACTTGTTCCCAAGGTCTTCTCTCTTCGTAGATATAACGGGTTGAAAATTTTGATTTCCGGTTTCATAGATGAGACAGTAGAGTAGCTGTGTCCTTGTCAGACTTTGGTACATCGATATCTTTTGTTGATGATTCCTACAGTTAGCTTACAGTGCGATAGGTAGCAGAAGATGCGGAGCTCTGCAGAAGTCGCCAGAGGTATTTTCACCTCCTATACCAACCTAAAATCCTGCCACTTTAGAGTGAAATAACTTTTTAATCAGTGATCAGAATCTAAAATGCGATAATATAGAAACTAAGTCAGCCATCAGACTACATAATCCAATCATTTCCTGAGGTACCGATTTCCCCCCATTCATTCAATCTCAAAATAAATTTCAATTACCTTCCCATCGACGTCTTCAGGGGCTAGACTAAAATACTTGAGGGCATAGTCTCCAGGATGTCCGTCATCATAGGAGTACGGCCTTGCCGAGAAGTCCGTGGCGGCAAGAGGGACGCGACCCAGGGTGTACCGAAGTCCTCTAGGGCCGAAGTACGCCTCCAGAAGATTTTTTTCAGCAGCAGGACCCAAACTCCTGATGTTGGCCACAGCTGAGTCAGTGAAGGCACCTCCGAATCCGATGATAGATTGGTACGTTTCATCAGGTTTGGGGGTTACAAGTACCATGTTTCGATCTGAAAAAGTAGGGGTAATCCATAAGAACCACGTATCTATTTGTTTCCTAGAGATAACTCTTGTCACAAGCTAAACATAAGACAAGAACAACCACAACTCATACAGCAGAAATTTAACGTACCATTGGTTGTACTGGATGTAATAGGCACCGTCGTTAGATTAAACCGATTTCCATCCCTTCCCGAAGTAAAAACATAAAGTAACTGTGGAGAAAAACTGTTCACTTCAGGAATGGTATCGCAGTACGTAGCGTTACAAACACATACAAAACTATCATTCCCGTAGCGGATGTTACAGGGAACAGCGTCTGGTGCCACGCTTTGAACCCCTACTGCTGCCACGAAAAGAAGCGGCCACATTGTTGTCAGTCCGAACCTTCACTGACCAATGAGTCTAGGATGGACTGATTTCCATTAGGGTTCATTAGTATGAATCAGAAATTTACACCTGACCTACTTTGATTACGCTAAGGTCACTTGCATAATGTCGATTTCTATCCAGTTCAACTGTTCAATAAAGGGAAAAGGCACAGCCATGGAGTTACAAGCGAATATAGGTGCATTTGCTATTTGTTTACGTTCTTCCGATAATGGCAATCGCCAGTGAATTTCTGACGTTAAAAAGACATATTATATTTCAGAGCATTATCCAACAGTTTCTCCAAAAAATGGTCGAAAAAAAAAACATAAACGAGCAGGATGTGTTGTGATCCTCACCAGGAAAACTGTTGAAATTTTCCTTCTGAAATATAATATTTTTGAAGAAAAAATATCCCCAGGTATTCTTGGAAAGGTGAACAAAGCTCGAGGTAATAGAACTGGATCGAAATTGGTACATTACAGTGGCCACTTAGGGTGCGTCCTACCATGCCCAGTTAAAATTTAACTGGAGATTTGCCATGTCAAGAGGACGCTATACCTGACGGTGCATTTTTTGCCGCCCATAAGATTAACATTGAGAGCGGCGATTCATTTTCAAGGTTTACCCTTGGTTGGAAAGACACAAAATTTTGCCTGTACCTAGCCCTAACAATGATCTAGGGAGTGTTCGAAGCAGATTTCCCAATTTCTCACTGGTTTCTTTAATTGCAACTGTTTTGCAAATGCTAGCATCGCATACCTCAAGAAAAGTGCTGTATCTCGAAAACCAGTAAAAAAAATGGGAAATCTGCTTCGAACACTCTCTAGAACATTTTTAAGGCTAGGTACAGGCAAAATTTTGTGTCTTTCCAACCAAGGGTTAACCTTGAAAATGAATCGCCGCTCGCAATGTTAATCTTATGGGCGGCAAAAAATGCACCGTCAGGTATAGCGGACCCTTAACTCAAAAGTTAAATTTAACATGGTAAACATAGGACAAAATCTCCAGTTTAATTTTAACTGGGCATGGTGGGACGCACCCTAAGTATACTACAAAACATATCGAATCTCGGTAGATACCGGTAAGCGCGCCGCCCTCTCTCCGCAGTTATCTCTATGGTAACCGCTTTATTTAACAAGTGTTGCATTGGATTATTGTGTTTATAAACATTCCCAGCACGCGGCGCCATCTTGCGCTACTTCAAGATGACCGCTAATGATGGCGCACGCAACAGTATCTGCGATGAATTTTTCGGAAATAATTATTTGTTCATAATTTGGTTCCACTATTTTATATTTTGAGCGTGTAAACAAGTTATACATTTACACCCCCAGTCAGTTACACAGTCCACATTTTGTCTTTTGGAATTCGCTTGTTACAATAAATAAAATCACCCATAAAAACTACATTACTGTTTAAATAACGGTGGATTTCACCACTTCCTTAAAGTGTACTATAGTGTCTCCTATCGAACAGATTTATCTTATCGTCCGGTTAACCTACTGCAAGTGCCTTGCTATAGCACTAGTCATAAGCTAAACATACGATATGATAAATCTGTTCGATAGAGGTCACTAAAGTACACTTTAAAAAAGTGGAGAAGCCTACCCTTTAACGTTAGGATCTAAACGATTATTGGTCACCAGTCTATTTCAAAATAATCAGATAATTTCCCAGTTATAACTACTGGAGAGGACATTACTTTTAAGGGAGCCACAATATTTTTTTCAACGTTCAATCAGGAAAACAGGAAATACGAAATAATGTCGTAAGGGCTTTTACGCAGTCATGTTTGTGTACGTTTTTTTCTACACATTTTGTGAGGATACTATTGGCTATTTTAAACGGTCTGAAATATAATTTGACTTTTTAACGGCCGAAATCAACAGGCTGTGATTCTTTACGAACGGTTGATCGGTAGACAAATTTTTTGTTGTCGTAAAATCACAACACAGCCTGTAAGTTTCTGCCATTAAAAAGACATATTATATTTCAGAACATATATCTAAATATCCAACAGTTTACTCTTAAAGTGTGCAGAAAAAACGTAAACAAATAAAGAATGCAGAAACGTGTCAGTAAGAATATCAAGAGCATGAAACCAAAAATTTCCCCAAAACGGTACGTTAACTGGGCGAACACACGATCGTGTTTGTTTACGTTTTTTTTTCTGCACATTCTATAAGGAAACTATTATATATTTAAATGTTCTGAAACATAATATGTCTTTTTAATGACCGAAATTGACAGGCTATGTTGTGATTTTACCATCGAGTGATTTTTGTCAACAACACAGCCTGTTAAGTTAAGACGTTAAAAAGACTTTAGAACATTTAAATATCCAGTAGCTTTCTCATAACGTGCGCAGAAAAGACGTAAACAAATAGCGAATGTATGTTCGGTCTTAACTGGATTCCTTGAAGGAGAGGGAACGTGAGCATGGAGTATCGGGTACAACACGAAGGGGATGTGTTTAGTACAGTCCGTGGGCGTTCTCAGAGCGAGGCTTCTTGATCTTCTCCAGGTTTTTAATGACGAGGTCGTGCAGAGTGCAGTAGCGGTTTCGAATCTCGCACATGACCAGCCACAGGCTCAGGTACTGTTTCTCGTCCAGCTCGGCCACAGAGCGACGGTAGTCTTCAATGTGCGGGTACTTGGCCACCTTTGACAACACCTTACCCCTGGAAAAGCAAGAAACCTTCAGTTACAGTTAACGGGAGATTAGTGAAGAGGTTAGCTCATGGATGGTTCCCCAGGAAGTTAACGGGAGATTAGTGAAGAGGTTAGCTCATGGATGGTTCCCCAGGAAGTTAACGGGAGATTAGTGAAGAGGTTAGCTCATGGATGGTTCCCCAGGAAGTTAACGGGAGATTAGTGAAGAGGTTAGCTCATGGATGGTTCCCCAGGAAGGGTGGGTTGAATTAAGGTGGAATACACGTACTTAATCAATAAGCCCACAGGAGCGGTTTTAACCAGTCAACTACCAGTCCACATGTTTTTTTGACAGATCGCGAAAACCCCACGCGGAATATTATTTTGTAACGTTTCGGACTGAAACATGTAGATTTTATCGTCACATTTAGTAGAAAACGTTGATATATGGTTGTACTATTTCACGACGCCATTATACTGTTCACAAATTTTTAGTTCATACGGAAGTGGGTAATTGCAACACCATTTCTCTACTTTTTCTCCTGTAAAAGCTAAACATAGTGTCCTACTTTCACTCGTTCGTTTCGCGTTCGAATAGCACACTATGTTTAGCTTTTAGAGTAGACACAACCAATGGCGATATTGCAATTACCAGTCTCCGGCAGTACTAATATGTAAGCATTAGTTTTTTCGAATATTTACTTTCGCACAGTGGTTTTTATGGAGTTCGTCGAGAATGTATAGTGGCCCTTAACGGAGTAAAGTAGGAAGGCAATGGGACGTACCGGTTTATTTATAAATTAAAAGTAACGTAGCACTTGTATCACAGAAAAATATAATAAGTACGACCGGTTTCGTCTTGCGACATCATCAGGTACAGACTGTCTGTATCCACATTGCGGTACACTCTTGTACTTTGTAAGAGGAACATGACTGTTATTGCAGCAAGCAATTTCGACTCCACTACAGAACTGTACAAAATTACCAGCCTCATTCAGTACCGTAGATACAACATCACCACCATGGCACAGTTGTTACCTTGATACGAAGTAACGCGAGATTTGGTCAAAGAAGACAGCACCCTCGCTCTCCACGGCCGTGACCTCGGCCAGGGTTTCTTCCTGTATCGACACACCAAAGTTGTTGCCGTCCTCGATCTTCGGGATCATGTAGGAAATCCACATCTTGACCAGGTTGGCGTTCTCGACCAGTTCCCGGATGTGGGGCTTCACCAGACCAATCATCTCACATAGGGATCGATTACATGGCACCACACCTAAAATAATTAAGAGTAAATACACAATTACTGTTCACTTAAACCAAAACAAAGTACTTTTTCTCATATTATCATCGAAACGAACCTCCTTATTGCAATAAAAACAGTGTACTTACTTAGTCAATTCTTTTAAGAACATAAAGAAAGCGAAAAATCAGTATAATGACTTTTGGTTACTTCACAGTGTTTGCACAACCAAACACCAATAAACCAACTAATATCCAAAATGTGGAGTCTGTTTGGTTGTGCAAACACTGTGAAGTAACCAAAAGTCATTTAAATGAATTTTTGCTGACTTTATGTCCTCAAAAGAATTGATTTGCAATAAGAAGGTTAGTTTCGATGATAATATGAGAAAAAGTACTTTGTTTTGGTCCAGGTGAACGTAAATAAACTTCAGTTGACCCATTTTATCATAAATACACAACAGAGCCATATGTATTTTATTTCAGAATATGTAAGTGTCCTGTTCGATAAAAGACACTACTTAAAGTGTAGTTTAAAAAAGTGGGGAAATTTTTTGGTTACCGTTAGGAAGGAGAAAAACACGGGTGCCGTCTACACCCCCACACGAGCATTTGGACTCAACGCGAGCTCTCTTGGCGGGCGCGACGTCCGTGTTGTTAAGAAGGATCGGGTCCGGGACCGGGACATTCAAGTCCTCATGGATCTCTGCCATGTCTTTGTTGTTCAGCAAGGGAGTCTTCAGGAGCTCATTCAGCTCGATTATCTTCTCCGGGAACCCATTGAGCACCAGGTCCTCCGCCTAAACACAATCAAACGATGACAACTTTTGGGATTCTTATCCTAGTTTTTTGTAAGCCAAGATTACTCGATTGTAAAATCACAACAGTGAGCTAAGTCAGTTTTTTTCAAAAATTGGTTTTCTGCAGATTTGGGACCGTGAAGGTTCACTCTTCAGTAACAAATCGAGTACCTATCGAGATATACCCGCTCTAAAGTTCTTAATTGTAAATAACTCACACACATCAAACTTTAGGGTAACAGTGAGTTACGTCATATTGGAGGGCCTAAAATGAGCCAAAAACCGTAATTTCACAGATGGTTAGCAAGTAGTAGGCATTAAGCATGAAAATAAGTAGTATCACGGCTACTTTGTCGTCCCATTGCGAAGTGAGGCTAAACATATTTGTTGTTATTGATTGGTCAGTGCTATCTATAAACAGTAATAGGTATAACATTTTATACTTTTTATAAATATCCACCAGTGTACTCCAAAAATTGTCGGGAAAAAGTAATAACATAATCCTTATCCTTAGTATCCCAACAAGGGACCTAAGCGTGAAATCAATAGGTAGGTAGGCACGGACAATAAAGAGCTGATAAATTTTAATTTACCTTCTTTTTAAGGGAATCCTTGTATTCTTGAACCTGAAAGAAATCAGAAATAGTCAGCAACATTTCCTAAGTTCATGGTTTTCCTACCTGAGACACAATGATTGTTGTCAGATAACCTAACTTCGTCACCTTCACAACCTACACGAGGGCTTTGACGTTTACATGGATTCTAAATTACTGTCAAAATAAGGCCAGTTACCGTTTTCATACCTAAAAATTACCATTTTACCGAAAATATTCCTTATAACGGCCAATATCTCGATCCGAAGGGACATTTTGTGCGTTCACTCAGTACCAAATTTTATAAGTGACCCTATGGCCTATTTCCTAGTACCCTGGGTAAAATTCTCTGCTAAAATACAATTACCTTGTTTGCGGCTGTGCTGCGAGACATTTCTGATGAGTATTTTTTACTTTTAGACGTAAATTACAACTTTTATTTCGGAAGAGTGTCAAAAGCAAGTGAAGTTGATTACAGTTTTTTAATTCACGGCAGCCATGTTAGGAATTAGGAAGATCGACCAACAACGAACCAAGATAGTTCTAAAACCACGTTTTTAAAAACTTTTACTCATTTAAGAATTTATTAAATTAAATAAATATTTGTAATAAAATATTAAATTATTATATTATTATTTATTCAGTCAATTTATATTTTTCGTAAACTAGTGATTTTAAAAAATTACTTGATCACAAAATGGCGGGAAAGCGTAACGGTTTTAGTTTGTTGTTTACAAATTTCAAAACACGAGAAAAACAATTTAAAATGTTTAGAAAAATTTTGTTAAGTCAAAATTACTTCAAAAATGTTTCAATTTATAGAGGAATAAGTGAAATATTGGAAAGTAGACCTCGTGAGCCGTTAAAAGTTGCTGTTTGTGGAGCTGCCGGTAGGATGGGTCGATCCTTGTCACTGTTTTTGCATCTTTCCAGGGTATGTAAAAACTTTCTACTTCTTAGTAATTTTTTTTTCATAAACTGAAAATCAATTCGTTGTTTTTCTATGTTCAAAAAATTTTAGGCCTTCGACCAAATTGCGCTGTACGATGTCACTCGTGACTGCGGAGCTGTCGGACTTGACATTTCTTATCTAAATCTAGAATGCGACGTCCAATCTTATTCTGGAAGAGAGCTGTTGAAAGAATCTCTCAAGGTACAAATAAGCAATAGCGCTATAGGAATAAATACCTGGCCATCACCGGCTGCACTGACGAAATAAAAATGGTTTTCTATATCTTCAGGGAGCAAACATACTTTTGTGCACGGCAGCGTTAGCAACTCCTAGCAGCTTGACACCAACTGAAATGTTTCCATACAATGCTAAAATTGTGGAGGAGATCTGCGAAGCTGCGGCCGATGTGTGTCCTCAGGTAATATATCCGCCGCGATAAAGAACTTCTAAGCGGTTTTGCAGAACCCTAAGTTGTTTCCAAAGGTCTTTACCCTTCGCAGATATAATGGTTTGAAAATTTTGATGTCTGGTTTCATAGTTGAGACAGTAGCTGTGCCCTTGTCAGACTTTGATGTATCGATACCTTTTTTTGATGGTTCCTGCAGTTAGCTTACAATGTGATAGGTAGCAGAAGATGCGGAGCTTAGCAGAAGTAGCCAAAGCTTACGTCACTTTCGGGATTTTCACCTCCTAGGTATATCCCGGCTACTTTAGAGTGTAATAACTTTTTATTTAGTGGTCAGACTCTAAAATGCGATAATATACAAACTAAGTCAGCTATCAGACTACATAGGTAATCCAGTGATTTATTGAGGTACTGACTTTTTCCTATTTGAAGCAAAGTTCTAAGAGATCTTATTTTGTTTTTCATTTTTTACAGGCAGTTGTGGTGATATGCACTGGACCTGTAAACAGCATGGTACCTCTGGCCTGCGAAGTCATGAAACGAAAAGGTCATTACGACCCGAAGAAAGTCATAGGGATGACTTCATTAGGTAAGAGGTCCAGCGGGAAGGCCAACACGACCTGGGTTCGAATCCCGGTAGAAGCAATTTTCTGTAGATAGCATGGATGCCATACCAAGTATTCATTTTCAGGATATTTGTTTTGACCATTCTGGTGCCCTTTTTGTTTTTACAGATGTAGTACGGTGTAGCGCTATAGCAGGGCGCATACAGGGGTCAGAACCGACCCCAAGTATTGCCTTACCTGTTGTGGGGGGCAGTTCAAGCAATACCTTAGTCCCGGTACTCTCCCAGTCGCAACCTTCCACAAGCTTTAAGGAGGTAAAAAAAATTTCCTCCTTAAGAGGACGCTATACCTGACGGTGCATTTTTTGCCGCCCATAAGATTAACATTGCGAGCGGCGATTCATTTTCAAGGTTTCGAGATACAGCACTTTTCTTGAGGTATGCGATGCTAGCATTTGCAAACAGTTGCAATAAAAGAAACCAGTGAGAAATTGGGAAATCTGCTTCGAACACTCCTTAGAACATTGTTAGGGTTAGGTACAGGCAAAATTTTGTGTCTTTCCAACCAAGGGTAAACCTTGAAAATGAATCGCCGCTCGCAATGTTAATCTTATGGGCGGCAAAAAATGCATCGTCAGGTATAGCGTCCTCTTAAGTTAGAACTTCAAGGTGGTAACCTACTTATTAAGTGTATAGATGTTGAAATATGGTTCCGATAGAAATGGTCTATGAGATAAGAAGTAGGTATATAGGTACAGTCTTCAAAGGAGATAGGTAACCTGGGAAATAAATATACTTTGTTTTTTCCCCGATCACCATCCACCCTATACAATTATTCTACGTTAGCTAGAGACAGGGCACCCAGCTATGAAGCATCAGGTTCTATTCTTACATACCTGCATGGTCGCATAACTCGACTGTGAGGGGTAATCCCTGTAAGTATCCCACTAGGCCTTCAATGCCTACAAATACCTTAAGGGTCCGCTATACCTGACGGTGCTAGGTACAGGCAAAATCTTGTGTCTTTCCAACCAAGGGTAAACTTTGAAAATGAATCGCCGCTCGCAATGTTAATCGTATGGGCGGCAAAAAATGCATCGTCAGGTATAGCGTCCTCTTAACTTGAAAGTCAGGTGTGTAACTTACCTATACTATCCCAGGACGAAGTGGAAGCTCTAACGGAGGCGCTACGGAACTCTGAAGCTGAAATTGGAAGCTACGGCGGATCAGCACCCATGTCAGCAGCCTATGCTGCTGCTTCCTTCACTATAGCCCTATGCCGAGCTCTCAGAGGTAATGACGGTCACATACGACGAGTTTTGGACGGCCGTAGTAGTAGTAAGTAGAAGCCCTTAAGGGTCCGCTATACCTGACGGTGCATTTTTTGCCGCCCAAAAGATGAACATTGCGAGCGGCGATTCATTTTCAAGGTTTACCCTTGGTTGGAAAGACACAAAATTTTGCCTGTACCTAGCCCTAACAATGTTCTAGGGAGTGTTTCGAAGCAGATTTCCCATTTTTTTTACTGGTTTTCGAGATACAGCACTTTTCTTGAAGTATGCGATGCTAGCATTTGCAAAACAGTTGTAATTAAAGAAACAAGTGAGAAATTGGGAAATCTGCTTCGAACACTCCCTAGAACATTGTTAGAGCTAGGTACAGGCAAAATTTTGTGTCTTTCCAACCTAGGGTAAACCTTGAAAATGAATCGCCGCTCGCAATGTTAATCTTATGGGCGGCAAAAAATGCACCGTCAGGTATAGCGGACCCTTAATCTACCGTTTTCCTACAGGTGAAGAAGGTATTCAGGAGTGTTGTTTCGTGGCAGCAGAACGTTGGCTGGGTCTGGGCTATATAGCAGCCCCTGTGCAGCTGGGAAGGGAAGGTGTCGAAGAAGTTATCGAGCTACCTCTCAACCCTTACGAACAACATCTACTGGAGAAAGCCAAGGTCTGCCTGAAAGAAGACATTACTAGAGGTACAACCTTCGCGAGGAAGAATGGAACGGGGATGGCTCTTTGCTGCGGTTAATTTTGATTTATTTTTAATTTTGAGATTTCTGTAGCCGTTAAATAAATATCGGGTCTTTATTGGAGAGACTAATTATTATCGCCTGAAAACACTGGCAAAACTATGGTCCATTGTTCAAATTAGTGCATGCACGATGCAAGAACAAGAAATGCCAAGAACAAGAAACGGCATTTCTTGTACTTGTTCTCGCAAAGCGACTCTTGCTCTTGTTCTTGCAGTAAAAATCCTATCTTGTTCTTGTTCTTGTAGTAGAAATCATTTCTTGCTCTTGTTCTTTTCTTGCTGCGAGACTCTTGCGATGTTTTGCATATAGGTATACCTACCTACACATGGAATTTTCTGCGGTTATAATGTGGTTTGTCGCCTACCGAACGGCCTTTTCAAGTGCAATCTATATCGTCGCATAGTCCGCAGAGTTTTTCATAAAAAATATGGACTGCAATCCATGAATGAAGCTTTGGAAAAAAAAACTGCCTGGGTTTATGCAAGGCTCTGTCCCTTCAAGTCATTTCTTGTTCTTGTTCTTGCAGCCAAAATCAACTCTTGTTCTTGGTCTTGCATGCAAGAAAAGCTATAGAAAAAAGCAAGACAAGAATTTTTCGTGGATCACTAGTTTGAATCCCCCAGTACAGTATCTTCGGGGAAAAAAATCCCTAAAAATTGCGGTAAAACTCTGGATTTCTATCACTTGTCACATGTCAACAGTAATACAGAGTAAGTGTCAGGTTTGAAAGATGGAGAGTGATGGAGAGTTGTCGGAACCAAGGTAATCAGGCAATCAAGCAATCTCCGCACTGAGACATCGGGCGTGAAGACTTGAGTCAGGAACGAGGAAGTGCAGGAGAACTAGAGAAGGCATGCGACAGATCGACAAACTGCCTTCTATTATGGTGTCTAACGGATAGGAGCAGTGAAACGGAGTTTGCTCCAAGGGCATAGGGAGAGGTTGCTCTCCGGAGCCTGGGAAGGGGAAGGTCCGAAGGTATAGCAGAGTGAAGCAAGAGGACCTATTAGGGTGTAAGTTGGCCAGGGGACTTTTCAAGGGTTGCAGAAAACCAAAGTTGGACAGAGCCTTCCACCATGGCGCACATTTCTCGGAGTTCAGAGCTTTAGCGCTGCCTGAGAAAACCTATGGCTTGCTGTACGCATAGCTTTCAAAAAGCGTCAACTTGGACTACCGTTGATCACCGCGGTTTTTTGATACCTAAAATACCTTCACCTTCACCGGCTGGGGGAAAACTCAACTGTAGGCCGTGATTCTGACCTAATCTTCAGTCCTTGATCCGCCCCTGCGGCATCATCGTGCAGATGTCATTTGCCTCGTTTGTCGGATGAAGGAAGTGGGGATAGAATAGGAATTTGCAAGGCCGATGCCGTTGTCTCCAGCCTGAAGGCACAGCCAACCATCTAATGGCCGATTCCAACGTACCTGAAACCTGTGCCTCTTTTCTGCACATCCAACGAACTGCATTCTTTGTCATCGCCACTTTTGTTTTATTTAAATTTTGCAGCAAAGAGGCATTGGGTGGCCTGTTGGCCTTTTCTTCGTAATTCCGACGATGATCATTTCGGAAAATTTCGAGAGGCTGTTCACCTCTAGGCGGGACAAGCCCAGCTCCCCACCCATTGTGGAGACCTTCAGTTTCCGAACCAACACGCAGCCTCGATGTACACTTGACATGCTGAACATAGGTGAATGCCGATCAGAAAAACTTTAATAGGATCGGAATCGAACCTGTGTGACCGGCTGTCACTTAAGTATTTTGGCAAAGGTAGCTACACTTTCAGTCTGTGACATACTTTTGGTATGACTAAGGTATCATATTACTATTCTAAGGAGCGTTCGCAAGAGGGCATGCGTAGGTACCTACCTATACCTATAGTGTCTACCTATGCCACATATCTCCTGACTATAGTGTGTACCATCCTGTGAAACTGTGACTCATCCACGTATACATAACAGTTCTCTCTTTCCTGCCATGGCGTAAGAATTGCTTAAGACAAAATAGTCGTGGTAGCAGAATGATTTTTCTTCAGATTTTTAGAGGACACTGTGATTTTTCTCCACAAAAAATTTGTTGGAAATTAACCGACATATTATATTTTAGAACATTTAAATATCCAATAGTATCTTCATAAACTTTGCAGAAACAAAACGTAAACAAACACGACTGCGTATAGATGCCCTTAATATTAATTTAATAACTAAGCATTCAACCGCCTTTCTTTGCCTCGAAAGGGTTACCAAATTATACAGAGTTAAGGCTAAGAGGATGTAGGTAGGTTCCGGAGGCGCGTGGCATTCGTATGTATCTGCAGCTGTCTTTGCAGCTGCAATCTGCACATATACGTTGGTGCCTTTCAGGGAAAAGCTGCAGCTGCCACCAGAAAACCAGATGCCTCTACCTGGCATGCTTCCTGCCATCCCTTGAACCTGACCCTTGTTCCCAATAGTTCGAGTCCCAGCACCTGGCGGTTTCATGAAATTCCGTATATCCGGGATATGTTGGGACCTTGTAAATTTGGTCGCTACAAAGAGAGTTCGCTAGAGTGGGTTCCAAATGAATCAGGGTTTGTTAGCTGGTTATAGAGAGGTTTTCGTTATAGAGAGACGACTGTACCTATATATTTTCGGCCACATCAGATGCGTTTTGGACGGCGGCATCCTGGCGAGGACGCATGCAACCCTGGACGCCTCGAAGTGGGAGGGATGGACAGTTTTGAAGGGATGCCATCCCCATCTTGGAATTGTCACTTGGCCGAATTCCACGCGTCCCAGGTGGGCGTCCAGTTGTTAGATATGCCCTTTTTTGCATTAATTCGTTATATCGACTACTTTATCGATAGATAAATAAGATAATTGTTCTTTATTTTTGTTGTTTATTTTTTGCAAATTGGAGTCAGATAGAAATGTGTTTTGAGTAGGTATATTTATTGAAATATCTCAAGACACAGACGAAACACTGTGATTATCACAATAAAATCAAGGTCTCATCAATTTCTGCCAAACAAATGACAAATCACAGGGATGCGGATCTGGAAGTATCGTGTGTGGGCACCAGCCATCCCTGAGTTGACATTCCACACCTTGCATCCCTGACAGGGAGCCAGGACGCCGTCCAAAACGCATCGGCCGAACTCTCAGGACGTTGACCGCTCGGCCACTATAAGAGGCACATTGTCAATTCTCCATCGATTATTGTGTTCTTTCCCATAATTTTGGCGTTATTGTCCGGTACTTCTGTGTCCCGTTGGTAGCAGGGACACGTGCCTCCGTCACCAGTCCCCCACATGACTGTGACGAACTCCCCGAGTGGCAGGAACGTGCTGCCTCCTCCAACGCTTGCGTCAGACCGCATTCCTGGCATACCTGACCTTTACTGCAGACTCAGTCTCCACCCACTCAACCATGTACCTTCTGATAACACAGAATAAACTTCTTGGGACTACAGCCTTAGAAGGAACGAAGTAATGGCTACAGTGGCCACCGGGTGGTTCCCACCACCTTCGGAAGAGCTCGGGTTTTTGCCAGGCTTTCATTGGCTACACTGCATTGTCCTCTGCAGCACGAAGGGGAACTGCTACCTGGAAGGGGAACTTTTCTCGGACTGCCTCCCTTCAAATTGGCCACTAATTGGTTCCTTCGACCGAAGGGACCATGTATACCTACCTAAAATTCTCTCACTATAAAGAGAGTTCGCTATAGAGAGGGTGATATTGTGAAGACAGGGCCGTTCGTTATAGAGTCACAGCCCACCTAAAACTGTAGGTCCCCGTCGTGTACAAAAGGTGGGAGGTGGTATTTGGTGCTGCTAACTAACTTACAAATATCTACTTGGAAATAAATTGGTATTGAGAGAGCAGGGACAGAATTTCCACACCGTGACTGTTATTGTGACAATAGGTCACCACACCAAAAGGTGACAGGGACGATAATAAACCATGTTCTTGTTTTCTCCGACTTCTTGTAGGTGTAGGACGACACCTTCCTAAATAAAACATCCATCAACTATTGGCAAAATCGTATATGGGCAATTTGGCACGGTGCTGGTCAGTTTGGCCCGTCGAGTCCTTGACCAGGCTTGTCGCAACGTTGAAACTGCTCGCCCTTCTGTTCCTTCAACCGCGAATTCAGGTACGTTGTCGCTCAAGAGTGCTGATTTGCCGACAAAAGCGCCGCCGTTTCCGAGTCAACGGTCAAGTAGGTATCTAGGGTCAGGCGCCCAGGGCTGCTCAAAATTCTTTCAGCCCAGTGCATGGTTGCCCTTAGAACACCGAGTCACGCCGGTTCAATCCCGATCAAATTTTTTCTGGTCGGCATTCACCTCTGATATGTTCAGCATGTCATGTGAAATGTAGGCTGGCAGGTATGAGGTACTGCTGCCAGCTGAGCACGATGGATACTTCTTGAAACAGTCTATAGCTTCTGGGGTTGTTCCCCCTACTCCGAGGGGTTAACCACTCCAGAGATTGCCAATGATTTCCTGAGATTCAAAATGAGATTCGTGGAAAGATGCCCCCCGAAGGGTTAACTACTCCAGAAATTTTCAAGATTCCCTGAGATTTCATAAAGATTTCCAATGATTGCCTGAGATTCCGAACGAGATTCCCAACGAGATTCCTGGAGGGGTTGGTTAACCCCTCACCCCACTCTTCTGACCTCTGTACGGGACAAATCTTGAACAGCCCTGATATGTCTGTGTACCTGGGTGTGGGTGTACCTACTCCCTAAGGGCCTATAAAGGCACAACAATAAGGCACAATCGGCGCATTGTGATCGTGGAAACTAAGCCAGAGCTGTACCTAGACGTAGTGATGTACGTAGCTACGTTATTGTGCTCTATCTCCGAATCTATCGCACGACCTTCGCATTACGTCACCTACTTTCCCCCTAGCGATGTTCTGTGACATGCAACGTGCTTTTGTTGGGGTTATACTACGATATCTCGATGGACGCTGGTAGGCGCACCACCATTATAGCGGCCATCTTGAAGTAACGCAAGTGAAGGGTGATGCCGGGTATGCTCTTTATGAAAAACCCCATACCATTATACTATATATTCAATAAACCAACACGATACCATAGAGAAGAAGCGGTTACCATAGAAACCATAGAGTAAACTTTCAATATTATCGATCGATAGTTGCAACAAGATGGTGGTGTACCTACGTATACCTACATACCGTATCTACCGAGATTCGATTTGTTACACTATCGATCTATTTCATCGTTGAGATAAGAGAGTGCGAAAGGAAAAGAGCATGCACGCACGTGTTGACTAGAAACCCAGATACTATGCGTTCTGGACGGCCGTTCTGGCGAGTTTGGCATCCCCAGATGTATCGTCAGGGGCGAGGGATGGCAGTTTTTGTATCCGCCATCCCAGCCCCACCATTCCAAGACGCATGGCATATGCAGCCATAAAGATGAGAGTGCCCTGCCTCTCTTCGGCCAAGTCCTCTTCGGCTTTCATCGAAACTCCTGGGATGTTCCGCCCATAAGGGATGAAGGAAGAAGGGCACAGCAGCCACAACCCTGTATTGTCGAAGGAATGGCCACTTTGAAGGGAGGCATTCCGAGAAAAGTTCCCTTTCCAGGTAGCAGTTCCCCTTCCATGTAGCAGTTCCCCTTCGTGCTGCAGTGGACGGTGCAGTGTAGCCAATGAAACGCTGGCAAAAACCCGAGCCACAAGGTGGTGGTGGTAACCACCCGGTGGCCATTACGAATATACGATTAGTAAAATAGGTACCCGAGCCGCCAGCTTTCGTCAGTCTCCAGCCTCATCTCCGAGTTCTTTAGCTCTTTTTTTCCGATGTTAGTTGGCAAGGTCGCCGCGAAGGTCATCGTCATTGGAAGCCATTCCTCTCTATGGCCCGTTGTTCGTTCTCAGTTTCCCGCGCGTTCTTTGTTCCGAGATGCAGCAATGTTTCGCCGATCTCGCGCTAACCGGTCATCGACACCATCACTAGAGCGCGGATTCAAGAAGAACCTTCTATAGATTGCATTAGCGCAGTGATATGAAACAGGAGGATCCAGGGTCTATAGTCTCGGCTTGTACAAATTTTTTTTTTCCAGTGAATCTTACCTGGTTTTGGGTCCATCAAGCCATTATGGGAGCTTGGCTGGAGGAAAACTCGACTGTAATTCGTAATTCTGTAATTCTGTAATTCTGTAATTCTGTAATTCTTACCAAACACTCCCTTGTGTAAAGAGGTCACTCCTAGAGGTATAACGTTCTATCAGCAGAAAAAAAAATTCAGTACGTCAGGACTAGATCCCAAGTCCTTTTTCTCAATAGCCACTCTAAGGTACCATTTAGGTACAAATCATGAAGGTATGCGGACGTAGACAGAATGTAACTTAAATGAGGGTGAGCAGTTGCAGGCGCCATACCTTCCTCGGCTAACAACTTATCCGATTTCGAAGAAAAGAAGAGATATCTTATATACCTAGGTACCTATATGGTTAGGCCCCGTTCACACGAACATATTTTGCCTGACATCTGTTGTCAATAAAAATTGTGTGAATGAAAATTTTAATCTTCTTTCACATCGCGATAATATTGTAGGTAATAGGTACTTATTTTCAACAGAATTTTAGTACCTATATTTCTGCAAACCAATGTCCAAAGGCCAATTGGGAAAAACTGTCAGCAGAAAAAAATCAGTTTCAGAAAAATTTGATCCAAGAAAAAAATGAACGTGAAACTAGGGCCTTATAGAAAGGTCCTCGACCTTGAGCCATTTCTCGAGTATCCGGGCCGTGTAGGAAACTGCATGCATTTTCCAAACAAGTACCGCAGTTCGAGGAAAATAAAACTGGTCCTAGAAATGAGACTATCCTGTCCCTAATGAGCCGCGATAAGCTACAAGTATTCTACACTATACATAGGCCTGTTAGTAGAAGGGTCCCCCACCCTTCTACAAGAATTATCCATCGTGCTCAGCTGGCAGCACTAACAAATACCAGCTCCCCACCATCGTATTACTACACAACGGGGACCTACAGTTTTAGGTGGGTTCCGAACCACCACAGCCTCGATATACATTTCACTTGACATGCTTAACATATCAGAGGTGAATGCCGATCAGAAAAAATTTTGATTACGATCGGGATCGAACCGGTGTGACCCGGCTCTAGACTACTTCCAAGAAATAGGACTATCCTGTCCCTAATGACCACTATAGGCCTGCTATAAAATGTTACGATCACTTAGCGGCCGCCTAGCAACATTCGTCACAGTTGAATGACTTGAATGGGGATTCTTTTGTGAATATTTGTATGCCTACTTTGATGGATTTATGGTTATTCAAGGATAAGGAAAATCCCACCCTATTGTGATACATCTTTTGAGTTTGAGAGGTTAAAAAAACCTGTCAATGCGCCGTGAAATTGAAAGGTTGAAATTTGGGTTAAAACTTTTTGCTAGGTTGGGAACCATTCTAAAACTGTAGGTCCCCACGTTGCATTTATTAACAAGATGGCTGGGGAGCTGGTATTTGGTAGTGTTGCCAGCTGAGCACGATGGATAATTCTTGAAATGGACGAACATAAACAAACATCATTCCCATTTCAGCTTAATATACCTGGACTCCAGGTCCTGGAGTTTCTCTGATTTTGCAATAAAGAAACAGTAAACCACCTGGAGCTATCACAAACTCGTAAAAAAATAGTGGGTATAATAAAATTTGCCATAAAATCCTTACTTTGTCGACGGCAAAATACCGAAGAAACGTGAGAATCAGCTATAGTCCAGCTCAGTCTTGGATGAGAGTGACGTCAATGATATCCAGGGGTGGATAGACTACACAAATGTGAATTGTCGTTGCTAAACTCTTTTAGATCATTGCGACCCCTTCTTCTTATGTCTATTTCTTGTTCTAAACAAAAAATAATTTTTAGAAATCCTGTGTTTTTTTTAGAGCAATGGATTTTGTTACTCTCATCTAAGAGTGAGGTTCTGAAGCAGGGTCACGCGGTGACGTCATACCGCGTCACCAGGACTGACCCTATTTGTCATCTGTTGTAACTTCCATACGTCAGAGGAAATAGCTCTTTTTCGTAGTTGTTTACCGGTGGAAGATTTAAATAAGTTATTTGTGACAACGACATACATAGGTCGAAGGTCTCCAGGCGCCACCGATGTCGTCACACTTGCATCAGACAGTTAATCGAAAATTCTCGCTTCCACCAAATAGCTCCAGAACCAGAAGTGCCTTTCAGGTACGTACTCCCGCATGAGGTACCCAAGCTGTAAGAAGTCCGATGAAGACGTACTACCAACTCTGCGGTCATCGTCTTCTTGATGCCTTACCATTAGTTGCATTGGGAAGGACGTTGGTTGAACTTCTGTTGAAACTGGCGAATGTCACTGGGGTTGCAGTTGGTCAACGTTGTTTACCGTCAATTTGTTATGTTCTTGTAAAGTACCGACTTAATATTAAGGGGAAATGGGAGAGGTGGTATTTATTTATGTTTACCTCAACCAAAACAAAGCTCTTTTTCTCACGTTTTCATAGAAAGTAACCCCCTTATTGCAATAAAAACAGTGTTATTACTTAGTCAATTCTTTTAAGAACATAAAGTAAGCAAAATTTCATCAAAATGACTTTTGCTTACTTCACAGTGTTTGAATTACCAACCGTCAACAAACCTGCTGGTCTGTTTGTTGATGTTTGGTAATTCAAACACTATGAAGTAACCAGAAGTCATTTCAATGAATTTTTTCTTACTTTATGTTCTTAAAAGAATTGACTAAGGATCAAGGCCGTACCCAGGGGAGGGGGTTAGGGGGGTTCGAACCCCCCCCCCCCCCCCCCCCCCCGAAACTACACGGCTTTACACTAGAAAGAATGGAGTTTTGAAGGCGAAAATATAGTTTTGTGCTACTTAGGTACCCAAACCCCCCCCCCCCCCCCCCCCGAAATATTTTCCTGGGTACGGCCTTGCTAAGGATTTATGATGTTTTTATTTCGTTTTTTCGTTCAGGTTAACAAGAACTCCCATTTGATGTTAAGCACTTAGGTGCCGTCAAATTTGCATGCGGAATGTTACTTGATCGGTTCCTATTATAACTTCGTCTTCAAGTTTTCTATCAAGTTTTCAAGGACTGGGGTTGACAAATTGGTGGGTGATGTTGCAATTTATGGAACAACTTCTGGACCTTCGGCGGAACAAGGTTCGAGACTTCTGGTTTGGGCTCTTTTACATACGCAGTGGCGGTCGGACGAGACTATTTTACTGGTAATAAAACCTGTCGTCTGATAGAGCTAGTCTAGGTAAAGATACCTAATGAGGCTTTTGCACGGTAACGAATGTGTATATCAGCCGCGATAAAGGACTTCTAAGCGGTGTTGTAGAACCCTAAATTTGTTCCAAAAGTCTTCTCCCTTCGGGTTGAAAATTTTTATTTCCGGTTTCTTAGTTATTGAGACAGAGAGGCACCAACATTTCTTATCGGGAGGATAATGCTATAGTGAACTTTTAGGGGCCACTATAGTAGATTTTAGGAACTGGTAGGGGTGGGGGGTAGAAACTGGACCATTTCACAAGTCATCAATCGTGCCCAGGTGGCATCACTACCATGCGGGTAGTGATGCACGATCCAAGAACAAGACCAAGAAACGTCATTTCTTGTTCTTGTTCTCGCAAAGCGACTCTTGTCCTTGTAGTAAAAATCCTATCTTGTTCTTGTTCCTGCAGTAGAAATAATTTCTTGCTCTTGTTCTTTTTCTTGCTGCGAGACTCTTCCAGTTTCTTGCATACACATGGAATTTTCTGCGGTTATAGTGTGGTTTTTTGCGAACGGCCATTTCAAATGCAGAGTTTTTTGTACAAAATATGGACTGCAATCCATGAATGAAGCTTTGGAAAAAAAACTGCCTAGGGGTATGCAAGACTCTTGCGAGAACTCTTGCAAGAGTTCTTATTGTTCTTGCAAGTCATTTCTTGTTCTTGTTTTTGCAGCCAAAATTAACTCTTGTTCTTGTTCTTGCATGCAAGAATAAAGGCAAGACAAGAAATTTTCGAGCTTCGCTACATGCGGGGACCGATAGAAAAACTATGACTTTAGACAACCACATAGACCAATCAGCTATTGATTTTACTGAAGTAGGAGTACCTGCCACAGTGGGAATACCTAAGAGGCGCTGAAGTACCTACAGGCCCAACACTCGAATTGAATGAATCGATCTTTGTACACATTCCTTTGGTTTGTGGCTACCGCTATGTCTCTATCGTGGTTAAATAAGTACCAGCTACCGAATTAGGTCGAACGGACTATCGTGCAGATAGCAGCAACTCCTACTGAATTGGGTCGCAGTGGCAACGTCTAATCAATACCTCAAAGGCGCCCGCTCGGTACCTGGTAACTATCACGATCTATAACTCCCCGATAACTTTGTCTTGCTCTGGATGGGGCATGCAGGGGACCTCTATACACAAGGTGGTCCGAAAAAGTCTGGACAGGTGAGGATTAGATAAAGGGTCCCCTGCTTCTGATCACATTAGCTGATCACTCCCGAAGAAACCAATCCCTCTGCAGTTTTTCGACACCAAGGCCATCATCACTCCCCGGGAGAATTTATTCAGCTCAATCTGGTGTGTGTTGCATAGCCATAGGGAGCAGAGCACTCCCGAGACCAACTAGTTATCTCTGCTAAGTGTTATGGACCTACAGCTTAAGGTACCTCTCTCTATAACGAACAGCTCCGCCCAATGGATGGGCGTGTTGCAATGATTTTTGTGTAGGTACATAAATATTCCATAAGAAGCCGCCGTAAGTCATCCCGAAGGTTAAAGGTCTTAAAGACAAGGCCCATACAAAAAGTACCGGTTAACCAGGTGCCCATCTATATTAACCGTCAGACTGTACACCAATACTGACATGCAGAAGAATAGGCTGGCGCCCGGCGACGCGCGAAGAAGGTCGCCGACGTACCCAAGCAAATGAGTCAAAGTGACAGTGGTCCGGCCACCCAAGAAGGTACTGGACGGTATACCTTCCAAGGTATCCTAAGTTGGCAGAGGGGGTGGCTTCAGGTGGGCGTCACGGTACAGATTTCTTAGCGTGAGAGCTCACGCAACTTTAGCGTGTCAAAAATTTTCCAGGCGAATATTTTAAAATTTTATCTGTCCCGGCAGGGATCGAACCTAGACCACTTTGACACGGAGCCATGCTGAAGGGACATACCTACGGCTGTGTAACGGTGCCTTATTCTTTTAACCTTTGCTGGCCCATAACGCACAAACAAATGCCGCAAGAGGTCAAGCAGCCAACCTTCTCGCGTGCCTGACAATTCGTAAAACGTCAAATCGTTTGTCAGGTACTCGTAGCAATGCTTCATGTTGCAGCCTGAGCTGTTGTCAGGCTATCCCTCCCTTCTCTCAGTACACAACATTTCGTCAGTTTTCTCCAGAAAAAAATCTCGAGAAATCGAGACTATAGATCCCTCCTAGCTTAGTATCTAAAACTACCTACGTAGTTAAGGTTGACTACACGTACTTGGTTCGCAATGATACGTACTTCAAGCCCTACTCCGAAGTTACAGGGCGAGTGAAAGGTGTTTATTGGGGGATGTAAACCTGAGACTCTTTGTCGTGAGGTAGTGTTGTATTTTTGCATGAAATGGAGTAATAAGCCCACAGGAGCAATTTTAAACAATCAACTACCAGTCCACATGTTTTTTTGACAGATCGCAAAAACACAACACTACCTCATGCGGAATATTTTTTTGAAAATTTTTGGACTACAAAATGTATGATTTTATCGTCACATTTAGTAGAAAAGCTTGATAAATGTTTGTAATATTTACCGCCGCCATGTTACATGTTGACAATTTTTATTTCACTTACGGAAGTGGGTAATTGCAACATCATTTCTCTACTTTTTCTCCTGTAAAAGCTAAATATAGTGTCCTACTTTCACTCGTTCGTTTCGCGTTCAAATAGCACACTATATGTTTAGCTTTTAGAGTATTAGACACAACCAATAAGATATTGCAATTACCTACCAGTCTCCGGCTGTACTAATATGTAAACATTAGTTTTGTCGAATATTTACTTTCGCACAGTGGTTTTGGTGGAGTTCGTCGAGAATGTAAATACAGCCTTAAATGTTGGAACTGACCATTTCCGCTCACGATACGGCTGGAAGCATCAGAGAATGGGAGGATGTTAGAATGCATATCCGGCAATACAACAGTCCAGAATTAGTATAAAAGTAGCCTAAGATGGCTATATTAAGGCGACATGGGAGAGATGGTGTTCGTTTCTGTTCATCTGAACCGAAACAAACCAATTTAAATAAAAACAATGTAAATCCTTAGTCGGTTCTTTTAGGAATATCAATAAGGAAAAATTCATTGACACGACTTTCGGTTACTTCACAGTGTTTGAATTACCAAACATCAAAAAACTCACTGTCCCATTTCACCTTATTGTACATTATAATTCTTACAGGTATACCAACCTACCTAGGTAGGTAGGTATATGCTTCTTCAGACTCTTCTCCCTCTGCAGTCATGGGAGAAAGGTTAAACGCACTCGACCGTGTCTGGTGTCAGTCATGTCTTCTGCTTCGTTGGTTCAGGCACTTGATGCCTTGTAGTAGGTAGGTTTTTTTAATAGGTTGGGCCGAGATTCGAACTCCGGCCTCTCAAGTCGGACCCCTTGACCGCTTGGCCACCAATAGGCACAGTTTAAAATCATCTTAGTAGGGAACATAATATCTAAGTCTGTATTGCACTGCATTGTCCTTAATCGCTGTACTTCACAAAGAATGAAAATATTACTTAAGAGGTGCATAGACACTCGATCCCATTGATAAACTCCGATTAAGTTTATTGCGTCTCAGCGGCCGAGCGGTCAAGAAGCCCGACTTGTGTCCTGAGAGGCCGGGGTTCGAATCCCGGCTTAAGCAAATTTTTTTTTTGGATGCCGGGCAGGATGGAAGTTTCTTTCTCGGCGAATCGTGTGGGGCCAGCTTAATAAACGGGGAAGTCTCACAAGCAGTGGCGGCTCGTCCTAAATTTCTTACCCCACCCGCAATCAATGAAACTTTTTTCCTCCTTACCGGATCTACGGTGATTACGAAATACCTTTGAAACATCTGAAACCTGTGCCTAAATGCCTATTGTAGGAGCTGTCATTGGTATCTACCCGTTGCAGGTATATAACGGAACCTATTTCAGCCTCCGTATCGCAATCTTCTGCTCATTAACAAACCAATTCAGCTCCGAGGCACAAAAGAGGCGATACCTTACCTTCCAAAATAAAGGAAATCGAAGATTCCAAGTGTGAAATAGTGTAGCAGGTCACAGACCTGACTGTATCCTAAAATACCTGAACCCAAAACTAAAATCATTCACAAAAATCGATCTTCTAACGAAGACAAAGTTCCTGTTTTGGGTAACGTAAGAAAACGTGTACAGCCACATAAAACGTGTTGCAATATGATTCTTTTAAGAAGTCAGGTTCATAGAACCTTGACCGCGAAGTTGTAGGCCTTGTTGCATGAAAACGCTGAACTCGGAGGAAGCTGCGTCATGGTGCGTAATGGAATGGCAGTTACAAATGACATCACCCAATCTGTAGAAACCATCTTCTACTTTCAGATCAACAAAAAATTGTTGGTCAATGTGGGAAAAGGGTTCGATCGTGGCAGTCAAGAAATTTTTCCGCTGAAGTCACTGGATTGGATAGTACCTACATAACAGAGAACGGGGTATAATGTGAATGTTAAACAAAATACCTACTGTTTTTTTTATTTTATTTTCTAATAACAATATTTCAGAGAAAATAAATAAACGTCAACAAAAAACATCGGACTATCGCATATTTAAATGTTCTGAGCTATAATATTTTGGACCAATTTTTTGTAGACAAAAACTACTCTATCGCAGGTGAAATCACCACAGAGTCTGTTAATTTCGGCCACTAAAAAGACATATTATATTTCAGAACATTTAGTTTCCTGTTTCCTCATAAACTGTGAAGAAAAAACGTAAACAAATAAGCGAATGTATGCCCGGCCAAAGCACAGACAACAATAGATGAAGGCTATAACTACTTATTAAAGTAAGTAAGCCATAAATAAGTAAGTAGGTTCATGTGAATTAATGGTGAATTTATTAAGGCTCTATGACAACACCCAAATAAATTGACGCAAGTTGAATTAAGCCCCTAGAACAGTAGGTAATAATGTACTGATACACCTTACAGCATCCATTATTGATAATATTGTAAATAATCACACTGAATGCATTCCTAAGCCAGAGCAAAGTCCAACCAAATCGATTAGAGATGAAAAACGTTGTAGAAATATTGGAAAACACGTAGTTTAAACGTCATAAAAGAACGATCGAGTGACTTTTCTCAACAAAAAAACTGTCCGAAATTAAAAGATCGTAAAATCACAACACAACGTGCTAATTTCGGTCGATGAAAACACGTAATATATTTCAGAACATTTAAATATCCAATAGTTTTCTCACAAAGTTTGAAGTCAGAACGTAAAAAAATAGGTAGCGAATGTATATTCAGCCTTAAGGGTCCGCTATACCTGACGGTGCATTTTTTGCCGCCCATAAGATTAACATTGCGAGCGGCGATTCATTTTCAATGTTTACCCTTGTTGGAAAGACACAAAATTTTGCCTGTACCTAGCCCTAACAATGTTCTATAGGGAGTGTTCGAAGCAGATTTCCCATTTTTTTTTACTGGTTTTCGAGATACAGCACTTTTCTTGAGGTATGCGATGCTAGCATTTGCAAAACAGTTGCAATAAAAGAAACCAGTGAGAAATTGGGAAATCTGCTTCGAACACTCCCTAGAACATTGTTAGGGCTAGGTACAGGCAAAATTTTGTGTCTTTCCAACCAAGGGTAAACCTCGAAAATGAATCGCCGCTCGCAATGTTAATCTTATGGGCGGCAAAAAATGCACCGTCAGGTATAGCAGACCCTTAAGGGTCACAAAAAATCAGCGATAACCTTGGCGGTGAGTCATGAAAGTTTCTGGCAGACTGTCGGCCACATGGGGAGAGATCACGGAGAGGGGCCTCACCAGCTGCCGTCTGTCTCTCTCTCATAAAGGCACATACACACAAAACTTTGGGTGCATTCCGGATATTTCTTCATAAATCCCTCGTTAAGGCCGAACATACATTCGCTATTTGTTTATATTTTTTCTGCACACTTTATGGGGAAACTATTGGGATACTTAAATGATCTGAAATATAGGTAATATGACTTTTTAACGCCCGAAATTAACAGTCTGTGATTTTTTGTTGGCAAAAATCACTCGACACCGCCAGTTTATTTCGGCCGTTATCAGGACATACCTACTTACTACGTTTCAAAACATTTAGATATCCAAAAGTTTCCTCATAAAGTGTACAGAAAAAACGTAAAGAGCGACCACACAATACAGGGGCGTCATTTGGCCCTCTTGGGGGGGGGGGCACTTGACCCCCCCAAGAGGGCTGTTGTCCACCCCCCCCCCCCCCCCCCAAGAAGGCTGTTGCCCCCCCCCCCCAAGAACGAATTAAAAAATTACATTTTCAGTGAAAAACGTAAAAAAAATAAAAATAATTAGGATGATTTACCTACCTACCCATGACCATGAATTACATCCAGTAGACCATGGATGGTATTTTGAAGGGAAAATTCTGCCGACTATTGTATACGGCGGTCGATTGCATGTAGAATGGCCGTTAGGTGTAGTCAAAAAATTACGTTAAACCGGGGACAATTCCTTGCGAACAGTGGTGGATTAACCATTACCTATGCTAAATAAGCTACAGTTTGGGGCCTAAACGCTCTGAAGGGGCCTACAAAAATTTCCAACGTAATAAATAATTTAAAGTTCTTCCTGCAAAATATGGAGATTTTACAGAGATTAGTGAAATTTTCGGCTCGCTCGCTTCGCTCGCTCGCAAACTGTTTGTTTCCTTTTCTTTTCTCACGGTTAAACGTTAAACTCCAGTTAAAGTCAATTTTTACCTACTAATAATTGGAATTTAACTGGGGTTTAACGTTAACCGAGTATGGTGGGACGCACCCTAAGTATATATAGTGACTACTTGCCCCCCCCCCCCCCCCCCCCAAGAAAAACTGAAATGACGCCCCTGACACAATACCGCTGTTTGTTTACGTTTTTTTTTTAATGCACAATAGGTACCTTATGACTTTTTAACGTCATAAATTATGAGGCTATGTTGTGATTTTGCGATCAATGGATTTTTGTCACCAAAAAAATTGTCCAAAATTAACCGATCGTGAAATCACAAAATAGCCTCATAATTTAAAATGACGTTAAAAAGACATACACATTTCAGAACATTTAAATATCCAATAGTTTTATCATAAAGTGTGCATAAAAGAACGTACACAAACTCATGGTCGCTCTTAATGTGAACCCGGCTTTAAACACATCAGCAACAGCTGGGCCATTTTTGCTGGCACAACAGCAGCTGTTC